>CM053609.1:50452735-50505271 GCA_028646535.1 Procyon lotor
GCCCCTGGGGGCTGAGCTGGCCTGACAGCCCTAAGCGACCGGGTGATGTGGACGAGCTCTCAGATGCGGGGGCCACCATCCACTCGCATCACAGGGCCAAAGCAGGGACAGAGCTGGCTGCGGCACCCCTCCCAGCTTCATGGGTATAGGGGTTACCCTGGGTGGAGGGGGGCTGGAAACAGAAAGGGCAAGCTATCAGCTATCTGCCAAGGACACTCATTTTAGAGACATGATGAATTCATTTAATATCTTCTCACTGTGATCGCTTTGCAGCCCTTGCTCTTAATGGGCTCCAAAGTTCCATCCAGATGTCTGTTGCCGGTAGTTTAGCTCTCTGGCTGGCGTCTTTGCTGGCAGAACTAACAGCTGGAAGCTGCTTAGAAGGAAACCCTTCATTGACCTTCCCTCTCTCTTCTGAGCCTCTCGCTGTTGGCCCTGCTCTAAGGCTGGGTCAGGCCCGTGCCTGGTCCCCATGGACCCTGGATCCTAGGGCCTGGCTTTCGGGAAGGACAGGTGAGACGGGGCGGGGATGGGGGGTGTGAGAGCAGGAGGCTGTGCCTGACCAGACAAGACCCCCAGGGAAGGGAAGAGTCTGGGGAAGCGTGCTATTGGTTGCCTAAGCCCTGTCCACAACCCTCTGGGGGTCAGCACCCTAGCTCTAAATGTGCCGAGTTCACACATTCTGGGCTGTGGCCTTTTGAGAGCATTGACTCACTGGTCAATGCTCCCCGAACTCTACTCTCTGCATCGGGGCTGGGTTGGTGTTAGAAGGCATGACCTGTCTAACTGCCACTTGGCTAGGGGTGCGGGGCATGTTTAGAGGGGCCTGGAGGGCCCAGGCAGCTACTGCCATCCCTTCGTGGGGGTTTTCCTGCCTTAGTCCTTGCCTCATGCCTTGACTACCCCAGGGATGGTGCCTGCGGGAACTTGATGTGACCATGGACATGGCGGTGCTCCTGGTGTGCACTGCCATCCTCACCAGAGGCTGGCACGATGGCCTTTGTTGGGTTGAGGGACTGTGTGGGGCCCACTCTTCCTGTATGACCGTCCTCTCCTCCACGGGAGCTCTGCACACAAGCTAACTCCTGGCCTTGCCTTCTTGCCTCTGGGCCTGGCTTCGTCCCTCCCCAGGGCGTGGGACCCCACGGATCTGGATCCCAGACACACCGTCTTCCAGCAAGACCCACTCTAGCAGAAAATAAAAGTCTTCTTGTCCAGTGTAGGCCTGGTGACAGGGTGACAGATGACAAGCGACAGGCCTCCTGCTTCTGGGATCTAACCTTTGGTGGTGGCCTTTGGACATTTAATTTCCTGCCTGGGTCATAGTATATACTGGTGAAAAGACCACTGGAAATAAATGTGGGCCTCCTCTGAATTCTGCCCCAGAATCTCTCATTCCTAGATACCTTCATGATTGCTTTCGTCTTTGGCTTAAGACACCCATAGCCTTGGGGGCGCCTGGGTGGCTCAGTGTGTTAAAGCCTCTGCCTTCGGCTCAGGTCATGATCTCAGGGTCCTGGGATCCAGCCCCACATTGGTGGTGGTGGGGGGTCTCTGCTCATCAGGGAGGCTGCTTCTCCTTCTCTCTCTCTGCCTGCCTCTCTGCCTACTTGTGATCTCTGTCAAATAAATAAAATCTTAAAAAAAAAAAAAAAAAGACACCCACAGCCTTACAGCTAAAAAGTAAAATGCTTTCTGGGACAAGGAGACTTAAATCAATCCATTTACGAATTAGCTGGGTGTTTATTAGAGAGAATCCTGGAGGGGGGCTGGGGCGGGGTGGGGCAGCCCATCTTTGGTGGCCACCGAGGAGTGAACTTGACCAGGGGGTAGGGTGTGGCACGGCCAGGCCCCTTTTGGGGCAGGAGGCACGGACAAGCATCAGGATCTGCCTGGCCTCTTAGTGTATTGGGCCGGGCTGTCTCCTCAAGCCATCCAGTTACCCTGCAGCTTCTGCCTGCCCCTGCTTGGGGGGCACCTTGGATGGTGCTGCAGAAAAGGCAGCCTGGGTAGTGAGGGATACGGGACTGGGAGGTGGGGACCCCAAGACCTGAAACCAAGGCTCTGCCTCCAGCTAGCTATGTCATCTCAGGGCCCACTTTCCTTCTCTGGGTGTCTGCTTCCCTCTGTAAAATTATGGGGCTTGATTAAACACGCGTAGGGACTCCTTTTGGCTTGAAGGTGCTACGACCCTCCAAGGTGGTGAGCTACTTTCGGGGGCAGTCCTTTCCTCCTCTGCACCCCACCTCACTGACCCAGACTAGGCTCTGGATGCCCGTGAGGCCACGGTCCTCCTGTTCCCTCTCCCTCTGTGCCTTCCTGTGCAATTCCTCATTTGAAGCTAAAAGAAAGAAAATGGAGGCTGGAGGCTCCAGGCCAGGAAGCTGAAGCAGAGAACCAGTCTTCCCAGTTTTAACCCTGCAGCTGCTCCTACAGCCTTTGGGAGCTGGGCAGGCCGGCAGGCAGCAGGCAGCACCTTAACCTACCTAGAGTAGAGTGACTGGCTGATTGCTATTTGCCCTGGGGGCAAGGGGGGGTGGAGTGGGCTGGGCTGCTTCCCTGCTGCCCTGGGATCGGAGACCAGAGCAACTCACTAGCTGACCTGAGCTTTCTGGAACTGCTTCCCTGAGCACCCAGTCCCCCTCTCCACAGTTTTGATCAGCCTGAGTGTATAAGAGAACCCAGATCTGCCTCCACCTGCTTAGCCAGCAGCCCCCGGGGGCTGGAGTGCCCTGAGACTTGGGCAAACCAGAACCAAGCAGAAAGACGCCAGCATTTGCTGACTGAGGCAGCACTTCGAGGAGGGAAGGTTGCCACAGAAAACCCACAGGTGGGGACGCCTGGGTGGCTCAGTCGGTTAAGCACCTGGCTTTGGCTCAGGTCATGATCCCAGGAGTCCTGCATTGGGCTTCCTGCTCAGCGGGGAGTCTGCTTCTCCCTCTCCCTCTGCACTCTCTCTCTTTCAAATAAATAAAATCTTAAAAGAAAAACAAACCCACAGGTGTGCAAAAAACCGTCATTGTCTTCCTTCTGTAAAGACCTGGGTCTCTGCATTGCCTGATGTGTTATAATGAGGTTTTATAGAAAATGCTGGGGGCGCCTGGGTGGCTCAGTGGGTTAAAGCCTCTGCCTTCGGCTCAGGTCATGATCTCAGGGTCCTGGGATGGAGCCCCGCATCGGGCTCCCTGCTCAGCGGGGAGCCTGCTTCCCCCTCTCTCTCTGCCTGCCTCGCCTACTTGCGATCTCTCTCTCAAATAAATAAAATCTTTAAAAAAAAAGAAAAAGAAAATGCTGGCCAGCGTGGGTATCCCTTTGCTGGGGCCGATGTAGCCCCATGCAGTTACGGGGGAACCAGAACCCATTTTTTGCACGCTAATTCCTCCCGCATACGAAAGTATGTCCTATTCTGGGACATACTTTGTTCTTGTTCTTTCAGGTGAAGAGAACCTGGGATTACCTTTCCCAAATCCAAAGAACAGATAACTTTGGCAGAAAAAGCATAAAGTCTCTTGAGTCCGAACCTTATGGTTCCCGGGCATTTTGAAGTCACTTGCCAGAGTGATCGAGAAGTCCCCTGTGGTCTTCAGTCTGGCCCCCTCCATGCAGCCCCTCCAAGTTTGTGCTTCAGATGGGGCTCATGAGGACATAGTTCCTCAATGAATCAGGGCCAGCCCGTGATGAAATTCCAGACTCAAAGAGGGGATCAGGCCTCTTGATTCCTTCCCTGTCTATAGCCTGTTTTAAGTCCTTAAGACCTGACACTAGACCCCGGCTGGAAGGCCACTTTCAACAGACTCAAGTCATCCCTTAGAGAAACTCAGTGGCAGACAATTTGCCATTTGGGAAAAACTGGAACTGGTTCCCCATCGCTTCTCCACGTTCTCCCTCTTCTTGCATTTGTCTGTCTCCTTGAGCACATATCTTTGGCCCGCTGCTCTTTAGACTGCTTCTTCCTTTGCTTTCCATTCTCAATGAATCTGTTTTTCTCTATCTTTGTTAAGTTCTATGTTAAGATCCATCTCCCAGGGTTGGTCTAAATTTATAAATTCTCTGGACCGGATGGGTCATGGTGGACAGCTTCAGCCATGAGTCTGGGGCCTAGGGTGGGCGAAAGAATGCCACCTCCCTGTGGCTGATCAAGGCTCGGTAGCTCAGCTGGTTTCTGGGGGCATGGGCTCCGAGCCACTTTCCCCCACCCCCTGTCTCCATCACCTGGGTTCTGTACTTAGTAGTCAGGCAGCCCCGTTCCCTCCCTGCAAGCCGGGGAGCCAGGACCGGGGGCCAGTTGCCATCTCCACGTGCTGCCCTGAGCCTACGTCTTGCCAGGAACAGACAAGTCAAGTTCCCGTTTATCTCGTGTTCTCACCTTAGCCGAGGGGCCCCTCAGGCAGAGCTCAGAAGGGGAGAGCTGCTTCCAGGCAGCGTGCTCCCCCGGGCCAACAGCGCCAGTTTGGGAGGTGGAGAGCTCCTTCTGCCTCCAAAGTGTCCATTTTCCATGCTCCATTCTAACCTGTTGGCTCTGCCTGCCTATAAGGGTTGCCAGCAACCTTCCTACTGCCCAAGGCAGTCCCGACTCCTGGACCCTCCGCCTGATGGTGTGGGGGGTCTCCTACGGGAAGGGCTCTGTTGCAGGCCACCAGACAGTGCACCCAGGACGACGTGTGTTAGCAGCATCTCTCGGGGCGCCTGGGTGGCTCAGTCGGTTAGGCGTCTGCCTTCGGCTCAGGTCATGATCCCAGAGTCCCAGGCTTGAGCCCCGAGGTGGGCTCCCTGCTCAGCGGGAGTCTGCTTCTGCTTTTCCCTCTGCCTCTGTCCCTCCTCCTGCTCATGCTCTCTCTCAAATAAATAAAATCTCAAAAAAAAAAAAAAAAAAAAAAGAAAAAGAAAAAGAGAAAAAAAATAGAAGCAGCATCTCTGGAACTGTTTGGGTAAAGAGCACAGTCTCTCGGTGTCTCCATTTCTTTCCAGCCCAGCCCGCCTCCCACGGAGGTGGGCAGGTATAAGAGAGCCAGCCATCTGAGCCCTCCCTGAGCCCTCTTAAAAATGCAGGCAACCTTTTCTCCTCCTGCCCCTTATGCCCCCTGTGCCTCGGCCCCTATCCTCTGCTTTCTCCTCGCCCAGGTGGCTGGCCTGCTGTGTGTCAGCCCTCCGCAGCCTCTGCTGCTCGGCCCCCAGCTGGTGACCAGCGGCTGCTCAGTGGCCTGAGACCCTGAGGCTTGGAGTCGCCTTTTGCAAGGAGGCGGATACCTCCCCAGCTGGGTCATTTTCCTCATCCCGGAGCCAAGAGGGAGAGCAACTGGCCGGGACACGCTTAGGGTTCTATCTGGACCCCTGTCCCACGTGCTCCTCCAGGACCGAGGGCATTCCTTCCTAGTCATCCTTGGGAATGGTGCTGAGTGGGCTTTGCTGTGGCTAGAGCCCCCAGACCCGCCTGCACCTGCCCTGTGCCCCGGACATCCCAGAGAGCCCAGCTCTCAAACAAGCCGTCTGTCTTTGGGCGACTGGAAGATCTGTGCAGCCCCCACGCTCCCGCCTTGTGCCCATGCTCAGGTGCGCAAAGCTCTTCACCCCAGTTGGGTGTTTCCAGAAGGCTTGCTCCTGGTGCCAAAACCCTCTGGGCTAAGCACGCCTGTCCTTAGGATTCCCAGGTTTGCCGCTCCCTAAGCTGCCTAAACTGCGGAGGGGACCCCTTGCTGGGCCCAAAGGCCTCCTTCTTAGCTAGACGAGCTTTTGTGGGGCTGAGTCGGGTAGCCCCGAGTCCATCCCCTGCTCCTGGAACCCCATTCCCACCAGAAGCAGCTTAGGGAAAGACCCCCAAGCAGGATCCTCCAGCCTTGCTGTGTGACACCAGGGAAAGAACAAATTGTATACGCCGGATTCATCTGGCTTCTCAGTGAGGCCCCAGCTCTGTAAACGCCAGGTTCAGTGGGTGTGACCCCCTGGAGCCAACCAGGTCATTAACCCTGCAGCAGAGCTGGGGAGCCTGAGGCCCGTGAGAAGGGCTGGTGCTCAGCCAGGCAGCCCCCCCTTGAACCTGACCTGATGCCAAGTTTCAGAGTCGGAATCTCTGCCAGGTCAAACTCTGCATCAGGGCGTGACTGGGAGCTGGGTCCCAGCGATGCACCATAAATACTTGTGGGATGACTAGTTGAGCAGAGTGTCCCAGAGGTGGTGGGGTGAGAGAGGCCTCCCCGAGGGGCATCCTGGTGGCCCCATACCAGCTCAACTGGGCAGGGGGGGAGGTAAAGGCAGGAAGAGCAGAAACAAGCCTTTCTTCCTCCACCCGGGAAGCCAGAAGCCAGCTTGCATGGGGCTGTTTCCAAATGAACCTGGAAAGGCGGCAGCAGGTTGGGTGGGGTGTGGGGGCCCCTTCTCCTCGAAACCCGCAGCCCTGGCCCTGTCCTGGGCAGTGGGCAGCCCGGACGCTTGGGTGCCCCCCAGTCCCGCCTGCAGAGCCCGAACCCACCACGGCCGCAGGGACCTTACCGTGGCCACTACTCGGGGGGCTGCCGGGCCTTGAGCTCCTCACTGCGGGCCGGTGCTTGTCTCTAGCCCAGGAAGAGGCACTCCCTTCAGGCAGGAAAGGAGAAAAAGGAAAAGAAGGAAACCTCGGTGCTTTGCTCGATGAGCCGCTTCTCCTGAAGGCTCCTGGTTGGTGTCGTCCTGCCTCTGCGGGCACACAGCCTTCCTCCCCCTGGCGGCTTACTCACCGGTGTGCCCGTGAGGCTGCCAGCTCCACGGGGGCGGCGGGGGGAGGCGGCGGGAGGTGGCCCACGCCCCTCTGCCTGACACACTGGAGCATGCTCTGTGGGGGCCGGGGGGCTCCGGGGGCCGGCCAGGGCGCCGGGTGAGCGGCAGCCCCCAGCCGGGTCCTGAGTACGGGGAAGCCATGTCCTGGCCCGCCCCCTGCACGGGGCATGCATCCCTGCGGGCCGGGCAGAGGAAACACTTAGGCGCTGAGTGGCACTACACGGGCAAATGACTGAATTCCTTGGTAGGAGGCTGTCAAGGAGGGGGCGGCCGAGGCTCTGTCTGCACCACCCCCCCTGCCCCTGGCAGGTTGGCTTTCATCCTTGGCCTGCCCCTCTGGACCATTCCCTACTTGGAAATCCTCCCGGGTCTCTGTCCTGGGGGCTCACAGAGGGCCTGGGCCTGTCTGAGCTGGAGCTGCTCTTCCTCCCATCTAGGCTGGGCACCTGGTGGCCCTTTTGCACAGCACCCACCTCAGGGCCTGGGTGGGCCCAGCATCAGTTTGGACGAACCGCTGCCAAGTCCTCCCCCCCACACCCGTCCCCAGCCCTCTGTCCTCAGCTGGGGGTGGGGGTGGGGACATGCACATCCTCACACACACGTGGGGCCACACCCAGCACAGAGCCACCTACCTGCCCAGGCCAGCCTAAGCCAATCCAGCCTTGCTCTCCAAATGCCACTCTGACCCTACAAGCCACTCGTGTACAGCAGTATCCTGTGGGAGGGGAGTTCAAAGCCAGCCCGGGAGGACTCCAGTTAGCACGGACCAGTCTTCCCTTCTCTCCTGACACCTCCAGAGGACACGGCAGCCCGATCACCATAGCTGCTATTGCACTTGGCCGGCCGGCATCTCTCTCCCGGAACCTCGGGCCCCCACAGCATCTTCCACATCCTTACGGGGAGGCAGCAGATTCCTGATAGGTCCCATCTTCCTCGGAGCCCAAGGCAGAGAGGGGAGAACTAGAAGGGGCGGGACCCAGGTGCAGCTCCGAGTTTCCAGCTCCCAGAACAATCAGCCGAGAAGGGGAAGGAAGAAATCCCAGGGCCGGCAGGTGACTCAGTGCCGGTGGGCTGGCTTAGTCACCTGGATGGCTGCTCCCAGCTCCTGGCACATCAGGTCGGTGCCCTCCCCCAGCTGCTGTCGACAGCAGCGCTGTCAAAGGGAGCGTGGCCTTGGCCGGGAAGCGCCAGCTGGCCCGGGGCTGCCTGGCAGGCTGTACGGGGAGTGAGCTCCTCCGGCCTCCTTCCCAGCTGCAGCGCGCCCCTCCTCCCCCACGCACCCAGGCTCACTTTGGGATTTCTCCATTAAATCCTCAGGCAACGACCTGCTCGTTTGGGGCGCGGAGCTGCTCCAACGTTGCTTGGCAATTTTGATATCGTCGGGGGTTGCTATGGGGAGGAGGGTGATGTCATTGACACAAAAAACCCACTGAATTTACAAATCAGCTGGGGCTGGAGCTATTTATAAAAACACGTTTTTTCCCTGCCTTCCTTTACTGAGGGGGAGGGAAAGGAAGGGCTGCCTGCCAGGCTCAGTGGAAGCCTCCCCCAGCCCGAAGAAGCCAGACGTCCCCCCCCCCCCCCCCCCCCACCCCCCCCCCCCCCCCCCCCCCCGCCCTGAATTCCCCAGTCTTGGCCCCCTGCTCCTTTCTCACCACACTCCCTGAAACACCATCTTGTCCGTGGCATTGACCGTCAACCTGGACAGGCTCCCCCACTGCAGACGCCAGCCCTGATGAGCCAGGCGCCTTGCTCCCAGTGGCCCCTGTTGCTGACAGCCAGGTGGAGACTCCTTGGCTCTTCCCAGTCCTGGGCCCTCATATCCAAGGCGGCACTAGGCTGCTCACCTTGTTTTTGAGAACTCTTAAATCTTCCATAGTGAAACGATGCGACATCTGGTTAAAAGCCCAGGTTCTGAGTTTTCAGTCCTGAGTTCACATCCCAGCTGTTGGTCATCAGCTGAGTGACCTTTGGCCTGTGATTTAGCCAGCTGGACTCACTTTCCTCATCCACAAAATGGGGATGATTTCACCTGCCTCCTAGGGCTGTGGTAATTAAATGAACAAAGCTCCTGGCACAGGGGCAGCTTGTCCTGAGAGCTCAACAAACATTAATCTTGGTCTCTACTTTCATGACTGTATTTTTTGTCGCTCGTCCTTAGCCACCCACCAAAGGGTGACAGGTTCACCTTCTAAAACCATGAACTACCCACCCCCACCGTCCTCTTGTGAACCAAGGTCACAAGCTGCACACACAGACACCGATTAAACTGCACAATATGGGACCTCGTGGCATTAAGCACAAAAATTTTGATAAGTCAGGTCTCCCAACTCCCAGCCATGGAACCCACTCCAGCTCCATCCTGAGCAGGAAAGGAACTTTTTGATGACTGTTGGGTAGCTGAGTCCTAGCCCTAATGAGAAGCCTGGAGAATCAAGTCCAGGGCAGAAGCCAGCGCCCTTGGCATTGGGATTGGCCGCACCCGGTGCCCTACCACGTGCCCCACGGAGGGCACCCCTGCGTCCGTCTACTCCAAGAGCAAGAGGAGTGGCTGGCAGGCTCAGGTCATGTGGGGGGAGGGGGCGCCGTGGGTACAGTGCTCCTGTTCCCACCCTCAAGGTGGGGAAGAAAACTAGGGTGCTGTTACTGAAGGAAAGGGGAGTGGGCGTCGGGGGCCAAAAACCAGCTGATGCTCAAAACAGCATCTTTGCTATTTTTTTTTTAAAGATTTTATTTATTTGAGAGAGAGTGCACAAGCATGCGCAAGAGCAGGGGGAGCGGCAGAGGGAGAAGGAGAAGCAGGTTCTCTGCTGAGCAGGGAGCCCGATGTGGGACTCCATCCCAGGGCCCTGGGATCATGACCTGAGCTGAAGGCAGAGGCTTAATGACTGAGCCACCCAGGCCTCCCTTTGCTATTTTTTTCTATTCATTTTCAGTTCCTGAGGGTGATAATCACTAATTGCTGATTCTTTTATTCTTCTTGTCTTCCTGAGCTTCTGAAAATGATGGCCCGCACACACAGAGCACACTCCTCTGCTCCATCGTGTGGCGTGACTTCCTGATTGGGTGAGAATACCTGCCCACTGAGACCCATTTCTTTCACACGTGGTACCAGGGGCAGGGGACCTGCCGGCCATTGGGAAGACCTCCTGCCAAACTTGACTGCCAGTTGCGGGGACGGGTGGGCAGATGCCCGGATGTTCCTGGGCCAGTGGCTGTGCCCTGTGCACTCCTTTATCTCAGCCGAGTCACATCTCTGCTAGTTCCAGCAGGCTCTGAGCTCCCCAAAGGGCAGGAAAGGCAGCGTGGGGCTTGGCACATAGTAAACGCTCCTGGAAACGTGGTGGAATGAATGAACGTCTGAAGAGGTTCTGTGCTCTGGCCAGCCTTACTGAGAATACGGTGAATCATGGAACTGAGAGGGATTCTAGAATCACCAACCCCCCACAACTCACCCCCCTCCCCTACAACCCTTCTACAGGTGTGAAAACTGCAGCCCTGAGAGATTAAGTGACTCAGCGAAGCCACAGAGGAAATGAGAGGCAGAGTCAAGACTGGAACTCAGCTTTCCCTCCTCACAGGCTCGGATTGTTCCCTTGGCTGCCCACACAGGCCCGCTCTGGCTCCAGCCCTGCGTGTGTGATGTCTCCATAATTCAGTCAGAGGCAGCCGTGTGCTGTCGCCGGGGGACCTTTCTGCCTTTGAGCCTTGGCTCCCTGGGAGTGGCAGCCATTGAGATTCTGCCAAGATGGTGGTCTTACAATTTCTTAATAGGAGTTTGTCACTTGATTCTTTTGTTCTTAAAAAATGGAGATACAGCCTCAAAGGTAACATGCCTCATTTTGGTTCAGTCAGGCTCAGCTGGAAGGATTGCTTACC
This sequence comes from Procyon lotor, assembly GCA_028646535.1. Taxonomy (NCBI): domain Eukaryota; kingdom Metazoa; phylum Chordata; class Mammalia; order Carnivora; family Procyonidae; genus Procyon; species Procyon lotor. The sequence continues at coordinate 50,463,365 of CM053609.1, forward strand.
TCAGGAACCTCCTGCTGTATGGTTTAAAGGAATCACTGGGGATGTGCTCGGGCGGTGGAGTAGGGGAGTCCAGAAAATTTTTAAAAACGAATGCTTCCCAGGTGTTCCCAAAGGATAAAAACTTTCAGAAACAACAAGGGTTCTAGTCTGTGGTAAAAATTCCTTTCTCTGTGAATTGTTCTAGATATTTAGGTTCTTCCCCAGACTTCCCCTTGTGCTGAGCATATATAGGAAGCTTTCTGAAGACCTCCCTAACGGCTGTGTGGGCCTGTCTCCACCTGCCTACCCTTGTCAACAGCTCTGCTGCAGGGCCAGGAAGGGAGGGACACATTCTCGCCACCTTCATCCCCTACCGGGAAAGGAAGGGCTTGGATTAATGAGCACGTGTTGCCACCGGAGGCCTGTGCGTCCTGCACTCCGGGCCGGCCTCACCTTAGAGGTGCCCCTAAGCCTTGGGCCTCCAGGAGAAGCAGGCCAGAGGCAGAGGCCCACCTTAAAGAGATTTTCCCAGGTGGCTTTCTACATGGTGGGTGGGGTGCCTGGGAAGCGGAGGTTTCCGGGGTATCTGCCCACCCTCCAAGGCGTTGGTAGTAAAGAGGAAGATGGTCAAATAAAGGTCAAGTCCTAGGGGGTCCTCAGTGGGAAGGAAGCTTAAGAGCCTTGTCAGACAGGGAGGCTCTGGGTCTCTTTTGTGCCCTCTCTGGCCCTGCTCCTCCGTCCATTCTGTGATGGGGGCGGGGCAGGGTGTCTAGGGTCATGAGGTGCCCTGGGGGTTGGGGAAGGTGTGTGGAAGACAGCTGCAGGGGAATCTTCTCCACTGTGCTCCATGGCTGGGACCTCACTAGAGACAGAGTGGGGTGGGAAGCTCTCTGTCAGAGTGGAACAGGCACCCCTCCACTCTGGCTACATGGCCTTAAAAGTGAGTTGAGCTGGTCCCAGTGGTGGTGGTGGTGGTTTCAGGGGGTTGACCCTGAGGAGTTGACAACAATGTGAAGGCCAGCTCAGAAACTGGTCAGAGCTACAAACTATAGAGTCCCAAGTATTGGACTCATGAGTGTTATCCTCTTTCCAGCCGAGGATGTGATGGGCCTTTGCTGTCCCAGCCCGTCTACCAGGAGCAGAGCTTTCTGGACACATCTCAGCTTCTGCATGAGCAAGGACTTCGTGATCACTGTGGCGGCCCAGGCGGAACAAAGCAACAAAAGGACACGTGTGGAGGAGGGTTCCCATGGTCTCTATCATGTGGCTAAAAGCTAACTTTCTTGGGCACAATGTATAGGCTCTGCACTGGGCTAAACCCTTGCCATATATTAACTCAATCGTCACAACAATCTAATTTATGAATGCATTCAATAAATATCTAGTGAGTACCTGCTGGGGCAAAGGTGCTAGGTGCCGAGTTATAATCAGTATAACTCAGTGAACAAGACAAGTTGCTGTCCTCATGAAGTTTACAATCCAGGTAGGACCTATTATCCCATTTCGGAGATGAGAAAACTGAGGCCTCCTCAATTTAACTTACTTGCTCAGGACACTAAGTGACAGGGCAGGCATTGAACCCAGGCAGTCTGTTTCCGAGTCCAGGATGCTATTTGCTACCAAACACTTCCTTCTTTTCTTCCCACCACCACTCACGGGGCAGGCACTGTTGGTTGCCTCTCGGAATCCATCTCTCATCTTACTCGCTGGAAGAAACCCAATTTATTTGGATGTGCACTTTCATACCTGTGTGCTTGGGGAAGGGCCCCTTCCCAGCCCCAGCCCCATGAGTGAATCTTGGTTAGTTTGAACCAATCTTCATAATTCCCTTCCTTTTGCCAGGGATTAGTTTAGGCCCCAAGGATCCCCCGTGTGGATGACAAGAGGGGAAGTTTACTGGGGGTGGTTTCTGGGCAAAGTTTTCTTGTGCTGTTCCAAGTGGTGGATCTGGGAACTGTGGTCACCAGCTGGGCTCCATAAGGTGACCGGCCTGAGGACAAAAGCCAACACGCTGAAGATGGCGGAATGGAAACTTGGGCCCTCCACATTTCCTGAGCTCCGGGCTTGTTCTGGGAGATAACAGATATTCTTACCCCTTCGGAAATTCTGGATTATTTTTCTGACTTTTGTAGCTGAAATCTACCTAATACCAACCAGCTCCAGTCCCTGCCGTGCCAGGACCTCAACCTCGTCTGGCCCTCACTTCCTGAGTGCCTTAAAACACATCAGCTCCGCTCCTTTGACCCTTGGTCGCTTACCTTGAGCTGTCCTCTGACTTCCTTCTCTCTACATCTATTGGTTTTAACCTGTAATATCCTGTTTCTTTAAATCATGAACTCCTGAAGGGAGTGAGCCTCCTTATATTTCTTTATGCCCTTCCCGGTGCCTGTCACTAATATGGAACCCCAACAGAGCTTAATAAACATTTCTTGGCTCATCTTCTCTGACACATTCCGAGAGATCATATACTGCCCCAGAGGGGTAAGTGAACACATTTCAGTGAAGACTATGACAGGCATCAACAGGTTGTAGCTGGAGGCCTGAGTGAGTCAGAATGTCAGGTATCTCCATCTTGCCTTAGAGTCCACACCAGCTCCAGCCGCCTCCTGTGCACCCAGCTGCTGGGGACACAGAGGAATCTGCTGCTTGCTAGGAGCCAAGGGAGTTTCACGCTGAGCAACTACATCTTATTTTCGGTTCTCACAATGGCCCTTTGGGGTAGGAGCCAACGACACTCGTCTCTAGATGGCATACTGACCTGCCTGACTCAAGTAGCTGGTAAGAAGCAGACCGAGGCTTCGAGCCCAAGTTTTCTAGTTCCTGAACTGAGTTTATAGGGTTCCTCTGTTCTCCTTTTTCTTTTTCCTATTAAGCAAGCGGTCATCTTTTACTCATTGGCTCGAGAGAAGGAGATAGAGCATGAAAACAGAAATCGTTCCAAAAGCCTAAACTCCGGCAGGAAGAGTGTAGAGAGACACTAAATGTCTCGGCTGTAAGTGGGGTGAGTAGGCCCTGCTCCCTAAGCCAGACAGTTGTTACCCTGGTGGGGGAGGGGAGAGAGCCGTATCTGTCAGTGGCTAGAGGGAAGGAAATCTGCATCCTGCTGCCCACCAGTGAGGGCAGCAAGACCCTCCTGATGTGTCAGAACAAACTGACCAGAGGCAGCCTTCTAAAGATTCCTGCGCTTTGAACATGGCACAGAAGCAGCAGAGAGCCGTAAGCCAGAGGGGACCCTGCAGACTGAAATGCCCTAGTGGACTGAAGACTGAAAACCAGACAGACCTTCCTGATAGTCTGGTGCCTGGCTGATCTTGAGACTGCCTTAAGGACAAAGATTTGGTTTCCTGAAGGTCACCCCAACAGAAACAACTCCTTTCCCCTTATCTTTAGATTACAAAACTCAATGCTTCTATATCACATCACAGTTTGGCTATGGGCTAGACTATAAATTAACTCAAAAGACAGTAAAGGTAGGGATCAACTAGCTGGATCCCAATGTACTTCAGAGGATTCCAGAGAACTTTAGAGTGTTCAAGCAACATTAGAACTAAATCAATATAGCTATCTACATGTTATCTGTACTAAGAACTTTAATTCACAATTTTCTATAAGGCAGGCACTCATGCTATCCTCATTTCATAGAGGACACTAGCTCAGAAAGGGGAAGTAATTTGCTCAGTGCCACACAGCCAGAACTTAAGCCCGGGTATTCTGGCTCTGGAGGCATTTCTAACTGCCATGTTAGTATTTGATTCAGCACCATAGGCAGGGAGCCACCTCAATACTGAGGACGTTCTAGAAAGCTCTGGGCCTGTGCAATTGACCCCCTCTATTATGAGCACAACATGCAATTTATAACTAAGGGGGGAAAAACTCCCCATAGATCTTGTCCCAAAGAGTTCATCTGAGAGAGAGAGGTAAGGCAAGTACACCCACCTATGAGGCGGCAGAGGAATGGTACAGGTAGGCACCTTGGGGCGCCCCCTAGTGGCCTATATCATGGACTCTCAACCGCGGGTTATCTGTTCAGTGATGGAATCCAGCTGATGTGGAAGGTTATCTCCCAGCAACACTAGTTAAATTTCCTTCTTTTTTTTTTAATTTAAAAAAATAATTTTTATTTTATTTTTTAAGTATTCCAAGATTCATTGTTCATATGCTAGTAACTTTCATCCACTCTAGTCTAGCTCCTATTTCTCTGCCCGCCTAACCCCCTCGATTTGTTGGGACTCCTTGACTCACTGTACCCAAAACACACTCATCCTTAGTGATCTCATTTCCTGGAATGAGCCAATCTCATTGAAGCTTCACGTGTCACCTCTTCAATGTTTTTATCACCTGATTCTAACATTGCCAGATTTTTCAATTTTGTCTGAAAAAATGCAAAAGCAGACAAATGTATATATTCATTTTTCTGTTTACAGATTTTAATGGGTATTTGTTTTTATGCCATTCTCACTTTGCTAATTGCAGGACTCAAGCAGTTAACTAAAAATACATCACATGACTAGGCCAGTAAGACTGAAATCACAGCACACGCTGATTCATATAACTTTCTAATGAATGTGAGGCTGGATTAAATACATGAGGGAAATAAAGTACACATTCCAATGGAATAAATACACCTGTGGAAATAACATTTAATTTTGAAAGGAGTAAACAGGACAATGAAATGTATCACAACGTAAGACCAGCAGTCAGTTCTAACAGAAGGTTACAGAGACAAAGGGAGACACAAGAAAAGTGAGATTATGATTCCACGCACATCTAGAGCCTAGGATAGATTTTACCCCCCTCACCAAGGCTCCAGGGCAGTCTTTGAACTCATAGCTGCTCTTTACTAACATTTTATTTTATTTTATTTATTTATTTTTTTTACTAACATTTTAATTCATCACTTATTTTTGACAACTGTGTGCTAATTTCTGGGAGTATATAAAATAGATGCAGAGTCCTTTGTTCACAAGGGGTTTGAAAACTAGCAGTTTGGGCAACCACTCCTTTCCCACGGAGAGGCCAATCTGAACTTCTGGGACAATACTGCTCAGCAGCTGAAAATCTGCCACTGGAGCCTCTGAGGGGCAAGATTATTGGAAATGGCATATTTTGATAGAAAAAAGGTATAAGTTTATAGAAGTTCAGCCCAAGTTCATCATGGTCTCTCTGTTCCTTTCTTAATCACTGTCAGTTTATACAAACTCAAGTTTTTATATGAAAGCCATAAAATGCATTTTGTTTTGAAAAAAGTCAAGTTTTGGGGCACCGGAGTGGCTCAGTCGGTTAAGCGTCTGTCTTCGGCTCAGGTCACGATCTCCAGGCCCCAGGATCGAGTCCTGCATCCCCGCATGGGGCTCCCTGCTCAGCAGGAAGTCTGCTTCTCTCTCTCTCTCCTTCTGCCCCTTCTTCCTGCTCGTTCTCTCTCTCTCTCAAATAAATAAAAAATATTTACCAAAAAAAAAAAAAAAAAAAAAGAAAAACGTTTTATGTAATTCAATCCTTTGTTCACAGACCTAGGAAATTATAAGGAAGATGGTAATTTTGAAAAGCATATCTCAAATAGAAAAATTACAAAAGATTTGAATATATAAGTTTTTAGCACACTAAAAATAGAAGTTTAGAAATATTATCTTCAATTATTTAAAATATTTCATTCCCTCTTTTTTAAAGATTTATTTATTTGAGAGAGAGTGAGAGACAGAGCATGGGCAGGGGGAGGTACAAGGAGAGGGAGAAGCAAACTCCCCACTGAGCAGGGAGCCTGATGCAGGCCATTCCCAGGACCTGGAGATCATGACCTGAGCCGAAGGCAGATGCTTAACCATCTGAGCCACGCGGGCGCCCCTCAGTCTCTCATTTTAATTCCAAATTAATCTTGCTTTGATATTTGAATGATAAAGCTTCCCAAATTTCCTATTTAAAAAAAACAAAAACAAAAGTAACAGTTATTAGGCTTTTTATTTTTTAATATAAAGATCACAAAACCATGGCCCATCATTTCTTAGACCATAGACCAGGGGAAAAAAAAAAAAACAACCAGTAATCCATGGACACGGTCAGAAAATTCAAAAAGTCCAGAAATGCACAAAATGAAAAGTAAAAGCCTTCATTCTTTTCTCTCCTTACTCCTATGGCTGTCTCCAAAGATAATCACGTTTCCTCTTCAGCTTCTCTTTTGTCTTTAGCCGAAGCTGAAAATGGAGTTTCTCTCTCCAAGCCTAACGCACGCCCTGCCATCTCTATGCGCTTGGGGCAAACAGAAGACTGGCTTTCAGCACCAGTGTCAGCACCCCTGCAGTCTACACAAATGATCCCATGTCACCAGGACTCCTGTGTTCCTGGGGTCTGTTATACTGATCATCCTTTTGGGACAATAGCCTTGGAAGTAGGAAGACGACAATACAAATTGCGCTTTCCTTGGAGTGTGCCAACCTGTGCCAATGTTTCTTTAAGACACGTTCTTAGAAAAATTTCTCAGATGGAGGGAATATTTAATAAATATTGCCAAATCACCTTCTGATAAGGAACAATTTGCACTCCAGCTAATAATACAAATAATATATGAGTACCTGCTTTCCTTCACCATCATAAACACAATTTTAAACTACTGCCTATGTGAATGATAAAAATTTCAGGTTTATTTTGCATTTGATTTAATTAGGAATGAAGGGTGAACATCTCAGGTAAGTTGGCCATTAAAATGTTTTTAATGGATTGCTCATGACCTTTGTCTATTTCTATTGGTTTTCAAAATTTTTTAAAGAGTTCTTTGCACTTTAGGGTTAAATACTGCTTTGTCATATTTTATTCATTCAGATGCTGGGCTTAAAACAGGAAACAAAGTAAATCCTCACCCTTAAAGAAGTTAAATTCTAGTAGTGGGTTGCAGGAAAAAAAAGAAAGTTATACACACATACACAAAGACACAAAAACACGACGAGGTTGTGATAGGTGCTTCGGAAAAAACAAAGCAGATAAAGAGGGACAGAAAGTAGCAGCAGTGTGTGTGGGGGGGATGTTGCCGTGTACAGAATGGCCTGGGAAGACCCCTCTGATAAGGTGGGAGATTTGAGAGGGTACCTGAAGGGAAGTAAAGGGGTAATCCATGTGAAGATACAGGCAGAAGAAATGGCAGGCCAAAAAAGGCCGTAAAGAGAGAAACTAGTTGGTGCATTGAGGGAGCAGCAAAGAGGCAGACAGGTTCGAGAGGAGTGAGCGAGGAAAAGGAGTGTCAGGGAAGAGGTTAGAGGGTAGTGGGGCAGACCGGTAGGGTCTCACAGGCTGTGATAAGGGTTCTGTTATGACTGGAAGTGGGTAGGGAAGCAGAGAGATCAGTTATGAGACCTTGAGATGATGTAAGTGAAAGATGATGCAAATATATGTAACAAGTTATTTTTCCTAGTTTTAGTTTATGGTTTTTTTTTTTTTTTTTTGGGTGGGAGAGATAGGTAGCCATACTAGATTTTGGCTTTTATCTACTATAGTAATAAATAGCAATCTTCTTGCCTATATATTGGTTTTATATCACAATGACAAAAGGTCATGAAGTCATCTAGTATTTTATATTTTTTTAAAGATTTATTTACTTATTTTAGAGAGAGAGCATGAGCAGGTGGGGCAGAGGAAGAGAAACAGACTCTCAAGCAGACCCTGCTTGTGTGTGCACGTGGAGCACAATGAGGGGCTTGATCTCACAACCCTGAGATCACAACCTAAGCTAAAACCAAGAGTCAGGCGCTTAAGCGACTGAGTCACCCAGGTGCCCCTAATATTTTACTTTTTCATTTTCTTACATTAAGGTTTTTCATCTATCTAAGATGGTTTTGCAGACAGGCAGTGAAGCAGGCAAGCCCACTGCATACGGCTGTGCAAACAAGGCCAGCAGGCTGACAGGCGATGTGGGGGCTGAAATCCAGCAAGGCTACGGTGCACTGGGAGGTTCAGGAGCCACCAGAGGAAGTGGCCTTTTTCTACTTTGCACAAAGGTATGAACTAGTGGTGGCACTGGCAACAGAGTTCAACCTCTAACCCATTGTTTCAACACCAGTTATTGAATACCTCATCTTTTCCTCATTGCTTTGAAATGCCACCTTTATCCTATTAAGTATTCATAGCTTCTTCTGTCTTTGGTGGAACCAAGGACCTCATTAAGGCCAAAGTTTCTATATTAAAAAAAAAGTTTTAAAAATACATCTTTCTCACTAGGGAAGTCTTAATTTTAGAGACTGGCAGCAAATTTTGGCATGTTAGAAAGAGATTGTGCCGTTGGAAGAAGAATTCCACATTTTCCAATGCACCAGGAAAGAAGCCTTTCTTTGGTGTCTTTGCTTGAAGACTTTAGCTTAAATGCATCAAGGGTCATTCCAGAGAGCCCTGCTCTAACCACATGGAAAGCTTTCTTATCTTCCTTGAGATAATAGCTCAACTAATAGTCTAAAGTCCTACTGCTATAGGAAAACCTTTTTATTTCCAGATTCAGGTTTGGCATCAGTTAGAGCACTTTGACTTTGGTGGAAGGTTTGCTATTCAAGCAGCACAGGAAGATGAGGGATCTAACAGTGGTAAAGATTAGCGGATGCGGACTTTGTGAATGGCGAGGCTCTACATACTCTATGGTCTCTTTTAAAAGAAAAGTGAAAATCCTGTCTTTTCAGCTGTTTCCCCTGCCAGGTCCATTGTTATGCTACTTCTGCCTTAGTGAGACAAGAAATAAGAACCATTTGAAGCTTCTGCCAAAAAAACAGAGGCTTCCTTCTTCCAAGACAAACAAGCATAAAATACAAGGGAAATGGAAACGTGCCCACTTTGTGGTTTTATGCCCAGGGAAAGAGAAAACTAAGGCATCACAGGTCCTGTTTTCTTCCCTCTACAGAGAAGGGTCAGGGTTAGAGGGGATGGGGAATGGAGGGAGAGGCGGCAAAACATTAGCAAGTTCTCTGATAAAGAACTTCCCCAGATTCTCTTCCCTCTCTCTCCTCAGAGCTGACTTTCAGAGACAAAGCTCTGGTATTTCAGCCTTGCTGCCAAGGTTCTTGAAGAAGTCACTATTTGGTAGCGAAGCCTATGTTAAGAAACAATCTAAATCTACTGTCCATCCTCAGACTAAGGATTTTATGTGTTGAAATGGCGGATTGAGAAAAGAGGAGAGCAGAGGGGTAAGAAGGGCTCAATTACATCAAAGATACAGATACATAATTTTACATCACCAGTTGTATGAGAAGCAAACATGGAAATGTTTGAAAAGTATTTTGGTTAAGAGCAAAAATTTCTAAGTTGATTATCTTTCAGATTCAAGTTATATTTCAGTGCATCAACTATATATGCTTAAATATTTTTAGTTGAGATATACTTAGAATTTTCTGCTTTCCAGCAATCTTAGAGCACTAACAGTGACAACTAGAGTAAAGAAAAAAAATATCAGACACCAGCAATGGAGGGAGGCACAGTTGAGAATTTTGATGTTTGGATATGAAATTGATCATTTTCATTGCCTCCTTCTTCCAGTTTTCTTCCTTTGCTCAAAGCCAGGTATAATTCATGCTTCTGTTTGGGGGTCTAATACTTCCTCTAGATCTAGTCTTTCCCAAATTATTACATGCTTCCAAGTAACCTTTTTATCCTAGCCTCTATCTCTTCAAATCTTCCAATCAAAACTTCCTTCCATTCCTTTATGAATGATTGCCCCACCAAGTTATTCTGCAGGTAGTAGAATGGTGAGTGTTCTATTTCTGAAAGGTTGCCACACCCTGTTCAAAACCTTTTCTCTTCCTTTCTAAGAGCCACAGTCCTAATCAAGAGACCCAATAGCCACAACACCACAAGATTATATAAATAGACCAAAGGGTTTGTTGGATAGAAAATGAAAACATTTAAATAGAATCAGAACAATTTTGCCACTTGAAATTTAAGAAAATTTGGCTTTGTATTAAATCATTTTATCTACTTTTAAATCTAGACCACTTAGTGTAAGGTCAGGAACACCCAAACGAATGGTTGGCTATTCTTTCTTGTTATGATTCTCTCATGGCAGTTCCATGTCTAGAATATATAAATTTCCATGGTAAAACAGCTCCTGCCTGTGAAATCAAGGCATTTATTATCTTAGTTGGCAAAAAGTAGATGAGATGTTAGAAGCACCAATTTAACAAATACTATTTTATTACTTAAAAATACATAGTGATCAAAAAAAAATACATAGTGATCATAAGGGTACATGTCACAAATTACAAAAGAAAAATGTACAGGGAAAAGTAGAGACAAATGTGTTAAATGACAACAAGGTACCCACTCGTGTGGAGTCCATTAAGAATAAAACAGTTCTTTGTTAGACAAGGCCAAGAACAGATACGGCGCTATGTAAAAAATGCCAGTTACTAGAAATATTCCTCCACTAAAAAGTAGCAATGCGTTGGTAGTGTATCTAAACGTGTCCTAAATTAAATTATAGCATACACAGGTCCAGTGTTCCACAATACAACCATTGATTTTAGGCAGGAAGCTGAGAGAGATTTGACTGCCTATCCTGCTGAAAGAGCGAAGCCCCGGGACTGATTAACTTCCCTACTTTCCATAAAGCTTTGTTCAGGTGATTTTGGAATGTGCTGTCAAACACCCCACTCATTGCTGCTCCAAGTTCCCTCAGAACAGACACTGTGGACTCATCACTGGCATTCAGAATCCGTACAAAGAATTTATTCCACAAGTCACCATCTTTTAGCCTAAAAATATATAAAACCATTTCCATCAAGATTAGGCATATAAAAGAATTCTGTATTTAAATTAGTGCTACGATTATGCACTAACTGATTTAAGGTAACAGCTAGAAGTCTAGGGTTAGAACTCACTCAAGTAATCCTTTCAAAGCCCAGGGTGGAACTATAAAAAAGAGAGGAGAGCCAGAATATGATGCACGTAAAGAGAAAGTCTCTGATCAGAATCTACGAATTCCCTTTGTGTGCTAAGATGCAGCACTGCTCTACAAAAAGAAGAAAAGTGAATTCTGCTCTTCTCCTCTAACTTCCCTAAAGTCTAGGTCATTAGACAGACTGCAGTCCTTCTCCCCCTGCCCAGAGTTTTATTATCTTCACAATCCTCCGAGAATCCTTCAGTTAAGCAGCTACTGCTTATGTCTATGATATTTAACTTCCTTGTTTTTTTTTTAATCAGAGAAGCTTCTATTATCATACAAGGCAGGTTTGTTGGAAACCCCAGCTGACCCTACCTGTTTCTGTTTGTGTTAGACCCACCTAGGACCACAGCCAACTGGAGATACCTGAATTTATCCTACAGGTCTTACATTATATTTAAAGCCTGTTTTTAAAGTATGTTTCAGAGACAAATAAGACTGACCAAATTCTGAATTAAATAAAGAAAAAAATACAATTCACTTGTTGGGAGTAGGGGGAGTGGAGAAGAGGTGTTAAATTCTCAACAGTGGGTTTTTTTTTTTTTAAGCCAAAGAATATACCGATAAATTGGTATATGGTAAGCTTATTCTGTGAAGTTATTAGCAATGATAAGCTAAAGTGGAAAACAGGATATTAAATAAGTTTTGTGAGTAGGCTAGAGGGAATACTAAGGTTCTGAGACCAAGCAGCTCTTATTAAGGGAGCATTTACTTCTCCAAGGAGTCTCAGTTCTCTGCTTTGATTCTACCCATTCCTTAAATAAATAATAGACTAAAATCAGTATATAATTGAGAAATTTAATTCTCTTCAAGAGATGCTTATTAACTTTGATGACAATAGCTATTAAAAAGCAGTAATCAATTGATTATAAAATTATTCTCACGGAATGTTTCTATTTACACTTCTAGAATGAGAGGCTTCCATACCATAGTCAGAGTCTATATGATATATCTAGGTCCAGAATGATGTCCTGAAGTCTGAATAGTTTGATTCGTATTTTTAATTAGCAATTCTTTTGTTTTGCACTAGATGCTCCACTGACACTTTAATGAAAACTGGTTGAAATTAATGGAATCATGGCATTCAGACTAAGATAAACTAAGGCAGCCCGAGCAGAGGGCATCCAAGAGTAAAAGAAAATTATCTGGATAGGCAAAGACCCTGAAATCGCCAGTACTTACTCAGATATATTTTGGCTAAGTTTCCAGAGGGACCCATCCCAGAAGACCTGTAGGTGTTCCTTGAACAATAGTAAATGTGCTAAATCTGCTATAGCAGACAGATCTACCTGAAATCACAAAAAGCACCATCAGCTAAAATATTCTTCTGCTACTATCATGGCAATGTATTTACGTAGAAAGTTGAAAGTTATTATAGTGCTGAAGTTTATTTTATGACCTACATTTTAGTAGACTGTTCCCTACTCTTACTGTAAGGAGAGTAGCTCCTCAAAGAAGGGATCTATAGAGCTAACTCCAGGAATTACCCTTAAGAACAAAAGATGAGAACAAAATTATCCTGAAGAACAAAAATTTATGGACTGTCAAATTGAAATTTGTAGACCTACTGAATGTGCACGGACTCTAGCTGTTATCTAAATGTGGTCCACAAGACTAGTTCAAGTTCATGCTACATTTTCAATCAACTAACGCCAAATATCCAGAGATGAATCAGAAGGGGTTTTGCATATAATACTACCACATAAAGCACTTTACACTTGTCATGTTCCTTTTATGTACATTTAACCCTCACAATAATTCTGATACACACAGAGCAGATTGTTAGCCTTATTTTACAAAGATTATAGAAAATTACTTATAAAAGATCGCATAGATGAGTGATAGAAATGGCCCTGACACTTAGGTTACTGAGTTAGTCATGTGTCTGCACGTGTATGTGTACAGTCTTCAGTGTTGTGAAACAAAAATGGTACATTTTGCTTGACTTGGTGATATTTGAAAACTAGGTCATCCATTCCAGGGGAGACAATATCAGTAAACACTAGCTTTCATGGTTTATCCATGGAAGAAAGAAATTAAGAAACCTTCCCCATATTTGCTCAGGCTTGTTTTACACTTACCTGGTAGGGAGAAGAACAGTTAGCCAGGATCTTTTGTCCTTCCAGGATCTGTACAGTCCGAAAGCCGCTGAGGATAAAAACATCAGGATGCACCCTAAGGTCGACACTGTAGGAGAAGTCCACTATCTTCAAAGCTTGATCGTTCTTATTATAATCATAAGGATCGTGGATTCTAAGCCCAGATTTAAGAGAAAGAGATAATAAAAAAATAGGCCATGAAAGAAGCTGCAGAGCTGCTCTTTAAAAAAAAAAAGAGGAAAAAAAAAAGGAAAAAAAAAGGTATTGCAGGTGTGTCTTAGCTATGCCAACAGCCCCCTCCTGTGGTTAGCTATGAAAATGCACCTGTAAGAGCAGCGGCAATGTCCAGCTAAGTGAGGAACGTTGAGATTACTCTAGCAACACAGGGATATCTAAACCATAATGTACAGCCACCAGAGAACATTTATCATATTATATTTATTATATAAAACAAGTACTGGAAGTAGAGTACAAGCCTCTTTCTTCTACTAGACACCTTAATAGGTACAATAGCAATGATTTACACACTCAAGAGAATTATGGAAGAAATGATAAGCTTTTATAGAAGTTATAGTTTTTCTTGTTCACTACTACAGATTAGGCTTTCCAAGTGTCACGCAGATTCCTCCTTCTCAGAGTTTAACTGAAACAACATAAAGCTGTTTTTGTGTAAGATGCCACCTCTACTGTAAACTATCCTGTTTTTATTAAACGAACACCATATTCTCTCTTACTCTCATCTGTAATTCCAACCATTATTTACTAACCCTTCAAAACAAACAAACAAAAGAAAACCTAATAATACTAATTCACTATTAATTATATTTTCCTTGGGTTTATCTATCCCATGCAATAAAGCTACTCTCCAAGGAGACATATAACTATTTATGTGAGAGAAAAAGAATGAATTATTTTTGTGTTTCTTTTGTCGTTTTCCTCGGTTCCCTCAAATCCCTGATTAGTATCAGTGAGAGATGTTATATTTTTAAATATAGGCTTTGACTAATCTCATCACATACCTCTATAGCACAGAGTGATATATTTTACTTTAAAATTTACAATTTTACTTGTAAATGCTCCCATTTTTCCTTAGCACAAGATACAACATTCTTTGGCCATCATAGAACTATATATTTCCTGCCCTGTGTTCATCCCCTGAATTTGATGGCTTAACTGGATTTAATTTGAACACTTAACCCTTTTCCTTGGCATAGTTTGCATTTGCCCTTTGGTTTAGCCACTTCTCTTAGCAATGACCTCAATTTGGCCTGACGTAAGCTTTGGTTTGGAAACCAAGAAGTGCCTTGGTTTTGCTAGCACTCTCACTCGATCTGTACTGGCCCCACTCAGAGAAAGACTGCCCAATCAACTTCACATTCCTCCAAATAATCATATTTTATATCTCTTCTTACGAGGAATCATCACAATACTCAGAGTGGTTAATTTTTTTTTCTGGGTTAATGTATTTCCTCAATGTATTTTTTTCTTTGAACTCTTTTAAGCCATTCTCCTTGATTATTGACTTTTAGATAGTGAATACTTTAACATACTGTGTTCCTCAATATGGCATTTATTAAGAGGCAAAAGGAAATGGAAACTATCCATATTTTAAGAGAACGCTGATAGAATTTTAAGAGAATGAAAAGGACCAACCTGTTTCTAAGAATCAGACTCCTCGGACTCAAATCACCATGGACTATTTCTGCTCTGTGTAATTTCTCCACCACTGTCACAAGGTTATAAATAACCAACACTATTATTTCATGGGTAATAAGTTCACTGTGTTGAAGAAGATCCTAGAAACAAAAGGACAGAAAATTCACTATTTCTGAAGTTCGGGTGACTGTAGTTACACTCAATACCTTGCCACCTGCTGCTTTGTACTCCTTGTTGTTCTCTACTAGAATTTGGCTTTCATAGGTTGGGTCTTTGTTACAGTTCTAACAACACTACTCTCCTTTAAGACTATAAGGTTTTAACGAAACAATAGATGAAGAGTATCAAGGATTAGCCAGGCCCATAATAGGTGCTCTATAAATGGTAATTTCAAAATACCCTCATTCCAACCATTTTAGAAATTCATATGAACACCAAAATAACATTCCAGGGGCACCTGAGCGGCTCAGTCAGTTGAGCAACCAGTTCTTGGTTTTGGCTCAGGTCATGATCTCAGGGTCCTGGGATCAAGCCCTGTGTTGGACTCCACACTCAGCACAGAGTCTGTCCCTCTCCTTCCCTCTGTGCTCCTCCCCTTCCTTGGCGTGCACACTCTCTCTCTTTCAAATAAATAAATAAAATCTTAAAAAAAAAAAAAAAAAAAAAGAAAATTCCGAAGAATGATATATTGTGTTCAGATTCTAAAAATAATCTACTTGGGGATAGCATAGATAAAACAAGAGTAGCAAAAATAGACCATTCCTTATGTAAAGAGTTTGGAAGTTGCCACTCTGTCCTAACAACTAAAAAGCTGAACAGACTGAAAAATCAACTCTTCTAGGATCTACAAGATTGGTGATGGTGATGAAGGTGGTTCCTCACACTTCTCTGAGTTTTATGTCTAGGAGCTAGAGCAGGTTCTCATAAGCGTCGGAGAAAAATTCTCCTTGTGCTTCCAGAGGTGGAGGGGAAGAGGAAACATTTTGAAATAGGCCACAGTCACTGTTCTTTTTTTTTTTTTATTTGACAGAGAGAAACACAGCGAGAGGGGGAACACAAGCAGAGGGAATGGTAGCGGGAGAAGCAGGCTTCCTGCCGAGCAGAGAGCCCGATGCGGGACTCGATCCCAGGACCCTGGGATCATGATCTGAGCCGAAGGCAGACGCTTAACGACTGAGCCACCCAGGCGCCCCTCAGTCACTGTTCTTAAAAAGCTCTGTCGTCAGGCGAAACCAGTTAACCAGAGCCTAAGCTGCTAGATTATTATCTGAGCCTACTTGACCTGGGGAAGGGAAATAACCAGCGCCAGCCTGCTCTAGCCATCATGCCCCACCTAAGGGAGGAGAAATTCTTGTGAGGCACACAGTCCAGAGGCATAGGCCCACTGTAACAGAACATAAAGCACAGAGCTGTACAAAGCTTTCCTTCCCCTCATACCTTATCACCACATTATTAAAGGCCTATTTATAGCAGTTCCTTTTACCCAGTACATCATGTCTGGCTATCAGGAAAAATTAGGGACCCCCTGGGTGGCTCAGTCAGTTAAGTGTCAACTCTTGGTTTTGGCTCAGGTCATGATCTCATGGGTGGCGAGATGGAGCCCCACACGGGGCTCTGCGCTCAGCGGGGAGTCTGCTGGAGATTCTCTCCCTCTGCCCCTCCTCCCACTCACACACACATGTGCACTCTCTCTCAAATCTTTAAAAAAGAAGAGAGAAAAATTATATGACACACTAAAAGGCCAAAAACACAATCTGAAAAGACAAGAGCAAATATCAAAACCAGACATGAAAGAATATTAGAATTATCACACCACAATTTAACATAGGAGTGGCCACGAGCTGATGATGATCATAGTTACATGACTGGGTCATTGCACAATTCTGTCATTTTTGTCTATGTTTGAAAATTGACATAACAGGGGTGGCCTGGCTGGCTCGGTCAGTAGAGTGTGTGACTCTTGGTCTCAGGGTCATGAGTTCGAGCTTCATCTCTCTTGAGTATAGAGATATGTAAATACATGTTTAAAAAAAAAAAAAGAAAGAAAGAAAAAGAAAACTGACATAATAACAAGTTAAAAAAAAGTTTTTAGTCAAAACAACTTGGGAAAGGAAAATGATCAAAGCTTTTAGTTTATAATTTAATTGATCTATTTCTAGAAGATTAACAGGAATTTTGCAATAAATTCCTTTGCTAAATGGAGCACAAATTTCTATTGAAGGGCTTTAAGTGATAATGCTTTTCTATTATTCAAACCTGAAGGGTGAAGCAGTTTACATATTGGTGCCAAACAATACAACCATCTTGGTACTGGTAACAGCTGCACAGATGATCATACTCCTCATTTAAACGTTCCTTTAACTTGAGGTTGATATAAAAGTCCCATGGGACAGGCTGAGCTGAGACCTGCAAGAAATTTTAAAAATAAGAACTATTAGAATCTCTGGTCATGGTTGGCAGATTCAAAACATTCCCTCCAGCTTTCATGATACCCCAACAGAAGTAGTAGTAAAGGAATGTTTTAAAAGTCATAAATCGATAATAAAAAACACAGCAGCAACAAATTCTGGAAGCTGGAAAGAGAACAGTTTAAGAGGAAACAATCTACTTAGCAGGCCCAAGGAAAGCTGATCGTAGCGGTAGAGAAAGCTGAGCACAACCGAACCAATGCTACAGGACCCATCTCCCCATGGTATAAAACTGATGGCACCAATTACCTAGAGAAATAAGGGTGGAGATGAGCTAACATAGGAGTGGTTGAATTCGATTAATGAGGAAGTTAAACCTCAGATTCCCTTGCTGCTCCGATAGCCCAGCCTAACAACAGCCTCTCCCCCATCCTAGAAGACCAAAAGTTTACTCCTAGAGAGTATAAAGCAGAAGGGCTCCGGGATAGTGGGCACAAGGCACTGTTAAGGGGGGTAGGGGCCGGGGAGTTTATACGTCAAATGTTAAGTATTAAGATGCACCTGTCCGGCCCTCCACTCTCCAGATTAATTTTCCCATTTAGCTTCTAAGAAGCTAGCAGCCAGGATTATGTGCTCCAGGAAGGATATTAGAAGTTTTCTGTGAAGGATCTGATCAGCTCAAAAGAAAAGATGTCAAGAATCGAGGCATTTTATTGAATGGCCAAACAAGATCTTACAGAGAGGCCCCAAAGCTGTCAAGCTCCTATATATGTAGAGCTTTCAATTAGCTTTTAAGAGTCCCATACTTAAATATGAATAGAGTCAAAGACTTGAAGAAAGTTTCTAATATGAAAGACAGAGTTCAAAACAGACAAAAGGAAACAGATGATGCAGGGAGAAAAAAACCTAAGGGATTGCAAATACACTCAGAGAAAGAATATTCCATCTTTGAAATGAAGAGCAGAATGTTATAAAGAAGAAAATTCTGAGAATAAAAAAGAGCTCCGGCAAATCAAATGCATGACAAAAGAAATGAAAAGCCCAATAACAAGTCTGACTATAAAGTTGACAAAACATTCCAGAAAGTAAAGCAAAAAGATAAAGAGAAAAGGAGAAAAAAGATAAGATTTTTAAAGGATCTCTAAGAGACTCTTTATCCTAAGAAAAAGAATTTTAGAAGGAGAGAACAGAGAAGACTGAAAAGAAATAATTTATTCTTTGAAGAAAATTTCTCAAAACTGAAGGAGTTCCCACATTGAAATGGCCATTCAGTGTCTAGCATACGGGCAATAACAGGTTTTTAACAAACAATGTACTTGTGGAATTTCAGAATACTAGGGACAAACAGAGGATCCTACAAGGATTCAGGGACAGGGAAAAATAGTCTCACACAAAAAATAGCAAAAGACTTTAAAAAGCGAGGCCACAAGCCCAAAGATAATAAAATTATCAAAATTATAAAAATTCTAAGGAAAAAGAGTTTTGAACCTAGAATTCTAATATCCAAACTACCAATCAAGTAAAGATGTGGAATAAAAAATTTTCTGACATGAAATGTTTCAAAAAACTTATATCCCAAACATCCTTTCTTGGGAGACTACTAAAATATGAGTGCTTAAATCAAGAAAGAAATAAAAATGGGAGCCAATATTACTGGGCATCCAATATAAGAAAGAGGTAACATGACTCCCTAGGAAAATGGTGAATGGAAATGTCAAGGTAATACCGTGTGTGTGTGTGTGTGTGTGTGTGTGTGTGTGTGTGTGTGTGTGTGTGAGAGGGAGAGAGAGAGAGAGAGAGAGAGAGAGAGAGAGAGAGGGGGGGGGAGAGAGAGAGAGAGAGAGGCCCAGAAAGTGATTTGTCCAGATTGGACAGGCCAGAGAATTTCAGGATATTTCCTCAAAAAGATAGAACTGATAGAATATTTAGTATGTTTGGACATATTAAGAGACATACACAATTGCCTCTCATTTTTGACATCTGATCCTGGCACACAATGCTGAGTGATTTTTTGATGTCTCACTGACTTTTCTATCAGGAAGTTTATGGACTATTCAAGGAAGTTGATGATACCATGGGGCCATAGTTACTGCTTCAACCCACTTTATTTTTTTTACAAGGTAAATGAAATGACAAAGAATCAGTCTCACCTTTATTATGGTTAACTCTGCAGAGTTTCTTGGTGTCACCCAGAATAATTTGTAATCTTCACATACTAGGTATTCTTGTTTAATGCAATAATCCTCATTACCTGTTGAGAAGGTTTGATTCCATTTAAAAATCACTGTGATTATGTACAGCCCCTTAGCCTTTACTTCCTGGTTTAAGGGCTAAAGGTACTTTATATTTGCCAGTTAGCAGCCAGTTAGAATACTTTTCAAAATCATTTGTTAAAAGTTGAAAGAGGGGAAGACAGAATCCATACTGTTACCAGGACATGAACTTATCAGTGTGTCAACCTCTACGATGCTTTTTTCTTTTTTTTTTTTATACATGTGTTTTTTGGTTGTATTTTTAGAATTTTTAAAAAAATATTTTATTTATTTATTTGACACACAGAGAGAGATCACAAGTAGGCAGAGAGGCAGGCAGAGAGAGGGGGGGAAGCAGGTTCCTCGCTGAGCAGAGAGCCTGATGTGGGGCTCGATCCCAGGACCCTGAGATCATGACCTGAGTCGAAGGCAGAGGCTTTAACCCACTGAACCACTCAGGCGCCCCTGTATTTTGGTTTTTTAATTAAGTAATTTCTACCCCCAATGTGGGGTTCAAGTTTACGACCCTGAGATGAAGAGTTGTACGCTCTACTGATTGAGTCAGCCAGGTGCCCCTATAATGCTGTTTTTTATATTCTAAAAATATTTGGTTGCACCTGGAAGCTCAGTGGGTTAAGCCTCTGCCTTCGGCTCAGGTCATGGTCTCAGGGTCTTGGGATTGAGCCCAGCATCGGGGTGGGGGGGGTGGGGGGTGGTGTGTGTCTGCTCAGCAGGGAGCATGCTTCCCCTCACCCCTTTGCTTGCAGCTCTCCTTCTTGTGATCTCTCCTTCTGTCAAATAAATAAATAAATAAAATCTACAAAGAAAGAAAGAAAGACCCACTGGATTCTTTTAAAAGAAATATTTACTGTGCTCAAGCTCAAGTACAATCACTTACTTCCATAGTATCATACAAAAAAAACTCATGCGTTCAATGATACTTACCCAATTCAATTTCCTTTTCTATTTCAAAATTAGGCATTGGTTTATCTTCTATAAAAAACTCTGTAGAGGCCCTCAGCTCCATTAGAGATTTTAGTAGTTGTTTGCGATACTGTGGACACCAGGGTGACTGAGTAGGGTTGTCTGGGGAGAAAAAAAAAGTTGAAAAAACAAAACAAAACAAAACCCCTTCACCCCCAAAACCTAAAATGGGTGTTATAAACAGAAGGGAGGAAAAAACACAAGATTGCACAATCAACACAGCTAACCTAATAAAATTCATCTACCTCAGTATTCAGTTAATACTGATTCATTCTAGAAATTGCACAATTTATGGGAACTTTTTTTCTATAGAAAAAAAAACACATAGTTTCAGTTTGCTGAGATAAGTGTTCAGTAGACATGGATGTAGAGGTTTGCTTACGAGTGGTATGTATGAAGCTACCTGCAGTCTCATTAGTAAGCTCCAGTTTCTCAGGAATTTGAAGACATTTGATGGAGGAGGAACTTGTAATTGAGGCAGAAGACCCAGAGAACCCAGAGGAGTGTGTGGCTTCACGGCTGTCTTCGATAATTGGGCTGAAAGAATCACAAATGAGTCAGTCCTCATAGGGATAATAGATACCACTTTATCTTTGTTATTTTATTTAATATTCATTAGTCTAATTTTCAAAGTCCATTATTTTCCTGAAACAGATATAGATTTATAATCATAATTTAGGTGACTTTATCTACCCTGGTTGACAGGCAATGCTCAGCATTAGATTTTCTAAATTTATGCTTTATTTACCTAATCTATAGCAAATGCCTAATCTACATCTATTCTAAATTGCTGAGAAACATTGACTAAGATACTTTTTTCTTGTTTATCCTTTCTTTAGACATTTTATTCTTTAATAAGAAAAGGTCAAGAAAGAAAAAGGGAAACCCAAATCACTCAAGGTGAATACATGGTAACAAAAATGTGATACAAAGTTAATTGGACATTGGCATCTGAGTGGATCAGTTGGTTAAGCCACTGCCTTGGGCTCAGGTCAAGATCCTGGAATCTTGGGATGGAGGCCTGCATCAGGCTCCCCGCTCCGTGGGGAGTCTGCTTCTCCCTCTGACCTTCTCCCCTCTCATGCTCTCTGTCACTCTCTCTCTCTCTCTCTCTCAAATAAATAGTCTTTAACTAAGAAAAAGTTTATTGGACAAAATTTAAAAATGCAGTTTTAAAAGCACAAATTGGCAAAATAAAGAATATTCCTAAAACCAACATTCATTTGTTTAAATTAGCCAACTTTTACATACAGATAGATCAAAGGCTTAGTCTGTGGCTTTCTACACCATTTCTTCATATCATTCTTTATTCATTTCTACCTCGCCATTAAAAGATATTTTATATTTTTAAAGAATTTTATATATATATCTATTTAAGAAAGAGAGAGCAGGGTGAGAGACAGAGACAGAGGCAGATTCTCAGGCAGATTCCACGCTAAACATGGAGCCTGACCCGGGGCTTGATCTCATGATCCCGAGATCGTAACCTGAGCCAAAATCAAGAGTTGGATACTTAACCGACTGAGCCACCCAGGCGCCCCTAAAAGTTATGTAAAAAAGTACATTTCTGGGGCACCTGGGTGGCTCAGTCATTGGGCGTCTGCCTTCAGCTCAGGTCATGATCCCAGGGTCCTGGGATGGAGGCCCGCATCGGGCTCCCTGCTCGGCGGGAAGCCTGCTTCTCCCGCTACCATTCCCTCTGCTTGTGTTCCCTCTCTCGCTGTATTTCTCG
Source organism: Procyon lotor (assembly GCA_028646535.1). NCBI lineage: Eukaryota > Metazoa > Chordata > Mammalia > Carnivora > Procyonidae > Procyon > Procyon lotor. Next base: position 50,485,378 of record CM053609.1, read on the forward strand.
CTGTCAAATAAATAAAATCTTAAAAAAAAGTACACTTCTGATTGCCTAGGTGGCTCAGTTGGTTAAGCATCTTCCTTCAGCTCAGCTCATGATCCCAGGATTGTGAAATCAAGTCCCACATCTGGCTCCCTGCTCAGCGAGGAGTCTACTTCTTCTTCTGCCCCTGCCCCCACTCATGATCTCTCTCTCTCTCTCTCTCTCTCAAATAAAGAAATCTAAAAAATAAAAAGTATACTTATAGTCTATCTAAAATTAGTATCAAGCTATTCTACCATTATTTAAAACTCAATATTAAAACAAAAACAAAATGCCTCCTGTCCCCCCATCAGGCATACTTTGCCAAGTTTCCTCAAAGACATTAGAATCCTCCTGGGGATTCTATCAAAGTCTCAAACCCATCAAAACTGACTTCTTCTAACCCTTCGACTCAAATCAATTACCAAATACCACCACCACTTCTTCAGGGGGAGTCCCACTGTCATGTAAAGCATTTAGCACAGAACCTGGCAGGTAGTAAGGACTTGATGAATGATCGTTCTAACTGACAAGCACACACAGAGTAGGAGATCACTCAGACAATCTGCCTTGTGCAACCTGCAATCAATCACCTGAGCTTCTTGATGCTGAGAGTTGGATTGTAGATGGTGCCACAGGCAGTCTGCTGGTCCTCAGAGATCTTCACAGCTAGATCCTCCTCCTGCAGCAGCCTCTCAGGATCAGAAGAGAGATCCTTCAAGGACACTATCTCATGAAAAGGAGTGGATACAAAACGAGCTGCTCTGGCAAAGTCACAAGTGTCTTCAGGGTTAGGACATATAGTTACATTCCTGAAACCTGTGATAATAGCATCCTCACTCAAGGGCTCAAGTCCTGTAAATTCATCCTGAAAAAAAATTTGTGAAGTTTAGCTGAAATATTTCAGTGAGCATATGGAGGACCTACCTTTTTTATTCAGAGAGACAAACATCAGATAAGTAAGCGATTTTTGATGAAGGGTATGGAAGTAGCATATGAGAATCTCCAGAAAAGATAATTTTAAAAACCACATCATAACGTTTGAGGAAAAACATTTTATATCATGAAAATAGCGAACTATATATAATCAAAAATATATACTGTGAGGATTTTCCACACAAAGGAAACATACTGGATAATGTTTTTTTCCCCAACCAATTTCACCTAAGAACTAGAGGAGTAATTCTATTTTTCTTTTGGCTTTGACCTAGAAAATGTTCTGATAATCTGCTATCCTCCTAGCTTTTACGTCTTCTATGACAAATGTTGAATTTTTATTTTATTTCTTAAATATAATTCAGTCATTGTAGAAAATATGGAGTATAAGGTATAAAAAAATGGAAAATTTAAAAAACATTCCTTTGTCTTTCAAAAATTTATTTATTTATTTAAAGAAGAGTGCATGCGCAAGCAGGGGGAGGGGCAAAGGGAGAGAGAGAATCTCAAACACATTGCCTGCTGAGTGTGGAGTCTGACACAGGGCTCGATTCCAGGACCTCGAGATTATGACCTCAGCTGAAACCAAGAGTCAGACACTTAACCAAATAAGCCACCCAAGTGCCTTCTTCTGTCTTTCAAAGTAATACATATGTATGGTTTAAAAAGTCAACTAGTTGAAAAGGATATACAGTGAAAAAGTCTCCCTCTTGCACTTGACCCCCATATCTCCACTTCAACTACTCCTCCCCAGAGGCAACGGTTATTACCGTATATGTCTGGTAGGTTACATGCATACACTTACGTGCGTATACTTAAAAAAGGGGTTTCAGGGCCATCTGGCTGGCTCAGTTGGTAGAAAACGTGACTCTAGTTCTTGGGCTCATGAGTTCAAGCTCCACATTGGGTAATAATAATATTACTATACTACTAATAAAATAATATTACTACTAAATAATAATACTACTAATAAAAATAAATAAATAGTCTTATAACAAGTGAAATTACAGATATATTTTGGCTATTATAATAATGTTGCTATAAGATTCATGTATGATTTTTAAAAATGTAAACATGTTTTTAATTGTCTTGGATATATACCTAGGAGAGAATTGCTAGGTCATACATATGGTAAAGCTCTATGTTTAACATTTTGAGAACTAGCAAGCTGTTTTCCAAAGTGACTGCACCATTTTATCCTACCAGCACTGTATGAGGGCTCTAATTTCTCCACATCCTCACCAACACTTGTTATTTTCTGTCTTTGATTATAGTCATTGCAGTGCATGTGAAATAGTATTTCACTGTGGTTTTGATCTACATTCTCTAATGACCAATGATGTTAAGCATCTTTTCATGTGCTTAAATTTTAAGGCCATGATTTTAATTTTAACCCTAACTTTGTGAGAATTGAATGAAACAATTCACCAGTCTGCTTATATTAACTTAGAAATACTGTTCCTTACACAAATATCTGGAGACACGTCCTCATTTGAGTTGATGCTTTCTGAAGTTTTGAGAACTGCAAAGGGTCTTCGTTGGGCTAAAACCTGTGGAGGATCTGCAGGACGACTGGAAAAAAACATACCCCACTTAATTTATTTTTCTGTTCCCAGAGATAACATTAACCATTAATGCACCCTCATTTATAATAATAGAAGACTTTAAAGTATCAAAACAAAACAAAAAACTTCAAACCTGGTATTTTTTTTTTCTGAAAGAAACTCATCAAAAATGGAGAAAGGTATACTGGGACCTATAGAAAAAGAGAACAGATTTAAGCTCTTAAGAGTAAATGCCTATTCTTCAAGACACCTAGGTCAATTAATATTTTGTGCTGTTTGGGAGCAGAAAGGTAATCTGTTCTTTAAAATGAACAATTTCAAAAAAAATGAAAAATTTCAAATGTATAAAAGTAGAGATCATTTAATAACAGTTATCTAAACATGGATGACTGTGTCTCATTTTTATTACCCTCCACTACCACTACTTTCCAAACCCAACTCAACTCTGAATTATTTTAAAGCAAATCTAAGACATATCATTTGTAAATATTTCAGTATGTATTTCTAAAAGAAAGAGTCTTGTTCAAAAAAGCATAAGCTCAAAATATACTCATACCTATTGGATTAGTAATTTCTGAGTATCATATATCCAATCAGAAGATTCACATTTTACCAAAATTATTTTAAAAGTTTGAATTGGGAATGCAGATTCATCTACTGTGACTGGTTGAAATGCCTCCTAAATCACTGATTCTATAGGGTTTGTTGTTGTTTTAGTAATTTTCTGTTGAAGAAACTGGGCTGTTTGCCCCATAATCTTGGATTTTTTTGCCAATTACATCTTCCTGTGTTGCTTAACATGTTCCTCCAGGCTTTCTATTTCCTATAAATTGGTGGTAAGAGAGTTTGAATCATATCCTATATATTTTTTAAACTACTAATAGGTAGATATTCATGTTTTTACCACTTTTAACATAAGAGAATAAATTTGGGGCGCCTGGGCGGCTTAGTTGGTTAAGTGTCTGCCTTTGGCTCAGGTCATGATCCCAGGGTCCTGGGATGGAGCCCTGAATCCGGCTCTCTGCTCAGCAAGGAGCCTGCTTCCCCCTCTCCTTCTGCCTGTCGCCACCCTGCTTATGCTTGCTCACTCTTTTTTCTCTGTCAAATAAATAAATAAATAAATAAATAAATAAAATCTTTAAAAAGAGAGAATAAATTTGAATACAAATAGCTTTAGTTTTTTTTTAAATTAAGATTTTATTTATTTATTTGAGAGATAGAGGGCACAAGCAGGGAGAGAAGCAGAGGGAGAAGGAGAAGCAGGCTCCCCACTGAGGAGGTAGCCTGACTCGGTCCTTGATCCCAGGACCCTGGGATCATGTCCTGAGTCAAAGGTAGATGCTTAGCCACTTACCCACCCAGGAGCCCTTAAATAGCTTCAGTTTTAGACATTTTTTTTTCTTTCTTCTGAAAAACCACTTTCTTGGCTGCTGGATACTACTGATAAGTTTAGCTTAGAGTACACTGCTGAGGTGGAAGATAATATTTGATACTTAATTTAAATTTAAATTTACATTTAAACTAAACATTTAAAAGCATCGAGGAATCTTACAAAAACAAAAACACTCTTAAATGTCTTCTCTATCTCAAATTACATGCTTATAACTGAATTCCATAACTCAAAAGATATGATAATATCTTAGGTCCCCCTCTCTTCTTACAACTCCCTTTACTGTAATTAAGAAAAATATTTACCACATATTACATAATGTGTTTGTTATTGGTAAGTTTTTCATGACATTGTCAAATACAACTCACCTTTAGAATGAGGTTCTTGCCAAATGTTTTCTGCAAGTGAAGTCTCCCTGTAAAGAAACTTGTTTTAAAACATGTCCTAGGTACCCACAAAAAGAATTATTTAATTCTTAGAAGTCCAAGAGGTTTTTTCGTTAAATATAATCTTCTTCACCCTAAGATTAAAATAAAATTCTAAAGCTGTCTTTAGTCTGTCTAGAGACAAAAAGCTAAAGTCCAGAAGTACTGTCAATCCAAATTATTTAAGAAGATAGAACCTTCAGTCATTAAAATTGTTATAGAAATATATTTGATAATAGATGTAACATTAACAGTATAAGCGGATAACAAAATTGTAAGCTCTCATTTTTATCAAATAAAACAAAAAACAGAACACATAAGGATATACTTATATTAATAGCACTAATCTCTTGGTGGTAGAAATGGGTGGCTTTGGGGCGCCTGGGTGGCTCAGTGGGTTAAAGCCTCTGCCTTCGGCTCAGGTCATGATCTCAGGGTCCTGGGATCAAGCCCCACATTGAGCTCTCTGCTCAGTGGGGAGCCTGCTTTCCTCTCTCTCTCTGCCTGCCTCTCTGCCTACTTGTGATCTCTCTCCTCTTTGTCAAATACATAAATAAAATCTTTTAAAAAAAAAATGGGTGGCTTTATCTTTATATTTGAGGGGTGCCTGGGTGGCTCAGTCAGATAAGCATTCAACTCTAAATCTTGGCTCTGGTCTTAAACTCTAGGTCATGAATTCAAGTCAAGCTCCATGTTGGGCTCCATGCTGGCTAGGCATGGAGTCTACTTTAAAAAAAATTTGTTTTTAATTTAAAAACTGCATTTGATTGTTTCAGGTAAGAAACATGTATTTTTTTAATGAAAAAAGTACCCTGTCTTCCCTCATCAGCATCAGAGCTTATGTTGTGACAGAGATTTGCAAACATTATGTCTTGATATTATAAAAGACTTCAAGTCATTAGAGTCAAAGGATGGTTCTAAGTGCCCTCTTCTAAGCATCCAAATGAGGTCTTACCTGGCACAAGAGTTTACTGGACAGACAGAACTAGAGAGAGCCATTCCTGGTATTTCCTGAGACTCTGAAGCAATTTGCAGTCCAGTTGTTTCCTTTGTAGGCATCTTCTCTTCTTGCTATTTGCATTAAATAAACAAAATCAATGTGTCCCTCTTATCTAAAAAATCCTACCCATTTTCAAGCTTTAGTTCCAAAATTAGATTTACCATACTCTTTGCCTAGATAACCACTAACCATAAAATATATCTATGCTATAAAAGTTCTTCCTAATACTTTACTTTCCTTGTACAAACTGTTTCTGTTGTACTCAACTGAGTAGTGCCAAGCATATACCAATTTCTTTGGGTGACAAGCAACATGGCTAGAATAAAGAGCTAAAGTCCAAAAGTTATAAAACAATGGTTTAGAGTCTAAGAAGTCAATAAATCGCATCACCTTTAGTGACACAAGTTCCACTTAAGGTCACCTGTTAAATTACTTTCCTGCTGGACTTTGTTGCTACTAATAGCTATGAAACTACCAGAAACTCTGAATGGGGGCTGGGAGGATTTTTATCTTCTATGCTTTGATATTATTTAAATTTCTTTCAATAAGTGTAGTTTTCTATATTAAAAAAAAGAGAAATGGGGGCATATAGGTGGCATGGTTAAGTGTGTGAATCTTGATTTCACCTCAGGTCATGATCTCAGGGTGTGAAATGGAGCACTGCACGGGATTCCGTGCTCAGTGGGGAGTCTGCTTCCCCTCTCCCTCACCTTCTGCCCCCTCCCTGCTTGCACATTCTCTCTCTAAAATTAATAAATAAATCTTTAAAAAAAAAAAATGAAGAAAGAGAGAAATGGACCTGATCAGCCGTTTTTTCTTGCTGAGAAGTTTGAATTTCTTTTAGCTTCTTCTCCATCTCTTCAATCTGTTTCTGCATTTCTGCTCTCTTCTCTGCACTGGTCAGTAGCTCAGCTAGAAACAGTAAGGTTGGCTGATGCATTACTACTCATAGCAATTTATTCTATCAAAAAATGTCTTTGGAGCTCATGGCCTCAAATACACACTAATATTACAGATGAGAATAATATAAATGGAGCAAAGTCCTCTACCTGAGATCTAGGTCTCTAGTCTTTCGTTTATTTAATCAATAAAAACCAGAATATCTATGATGTGCCAAGCATAGTTCAGGGCATTTACCTGTCAGTGGTACATGATACAAAGTTCTTGGCCATGTGACACTAACATTCAGTTTGGGGGAGACATGCATACGCACAAATTAATACGAAAATTGGTGTTAAAAATAAAATAGGTGATTTGGAAAACAGTGTGGAGATTCCTCAAGAAATTAAAAATAGAGCTACCCTATGACCCTGCCATCGCACTACTGAGTATTTACCCCAAAGAAGCAGATGCATTACAAAGAAGGGCCACATGTACCCCAATGTTCATAGCAGCAATGGCCACAATCATCAAACTGTGCAAAAGAACCAAAATGCCCTTCAACAGATGAATGGATAAAGAAGATATGGTACATATATACAATGGAATATTATGCCTCCATTAGAAAGGATGAATATCCAACTCTTGTATCAACATGGACAGGACTGGAAGAGATTATGTGGAGTGAAATAAGTCAAGCGGAGAGAGCCAATTACCTATGGTCTCATGTGCTGAGCATAAAGAAAAACATGGAGGACATTGTAAGAAGGAAGGGAAGAGGGAATGGGGGGAAATCAGATGGGAAGATGAGCCATGAGAGACTGTGGACTCTGAGCAACAAACTGAGGGTTTTGGAGGGGTGGGGGTGGGGGGTTGGGCGAGCCTGGTGGTAGGAATTGAGGAGGGCACATATTGCATGGAGCACTGGGTGTGGTGCATGAACAATTAATCTTGTAACACTGAAAAAAATAAAATAAACATATTTGGGAAAAAAAATAGGTGATATGAGAATGTGTGACTGTGTAGGAGAATGGAGGTCAGGAGCTACTTAAGATGGGTAAGCAGGGGAAGGTCATTTTAAGAGAGTGACATTCATAAGTTGTAAACTGAATGACAAGGAGCCAGTCATATAAAGATCTGGGGAAAGGTTCTAGGCGAAAACTGGCACAAAGGCCCTAATGCGGAACAAGATCCCTGTGTTCAAGAGTGAGTTCCAGAGGCCAGTGTGACTGTAGCAAAGTAAGAGGGAGAAAAGTAAAAGATAAGGTTGGAGAGATAGGCAGGAACCAAGTCATGTGTGGATAGAGTTCGTACTGCATGGTAAGATGAGAAAACATTGAAGAATTTTAACTAAATTAATGTTGGGACCTGGACTTTTTATAAAAAGATCATCTACTATGAGCAAAATGGACTATAGTAAGGCCAGACTGAAGGCAGAAAGTCTAGCTGCAATAGTCTACCTAAAAGATAGTGGTTTGGATTAATAATGAGAATGGTACAAATGAAAGGTGTGGGAAATTTTTTGATGGTACAGTTGATAGTCTTATTCATTAGATATGGGGGAATGGTACAGAAAGAGGGATCAGAGATGACTTCTGGTTTTGTTTGGCTTGAATCAACTGGGTGCATATTGTTCCCTTTTACTGAAATGGGAAAGCCTGTGGTATGTGCATGTGTTGGGGTGTGGTTTTTGGGAGAAATCAGTAATTCTCTTCTGGCTATGTTGAGTTTAAAAATATCTGTTGGAGAGTGGGGGGATGGGTTAGCCTAGTGATGAGTATTAAGGAGGGCACGGATTGCATGGAGCACTGGGTGTTATATGCAAACAATGAATCATGGAACACTATATCAAAAACTAGTGATAATGACTAACATAATAAAAATAATTAAAAAATAATTTTTAAAAAATGTTTGTTGGAATAGCCAATAGATACAGGTAACTAAATAGGAGTCTGGAGTTCAGGTGAAATGTCAGGGACAGAGATATAAATTTGAGAAACCCCACCCTGTAAACAGTATTTAATATACTATCTAGTGATACTTGTAGAAAGAAAAGATAATTAGAATATTCCAAGACTCTATTCTGGGCCTTAGGAAGAAGTCTTTGATGAAAAGAATAGCAGTGAAGGAAACTGAGAGGGAATAAAGAACAAGGAAGAAGCCAAAAGAAGCATTCCATAAACAAGTATCTCATCAACTGTGTCAAATGAAACCAAGATGTCAAAAAAGATCAAGACTGAGAAATGGCCACTGCATTTGGCAAAAAGGAGGTTTCTGGTGATGATGATCAGAGCTGCTTCGCTGGAATAGAGGGAATGCTTGTGGAAATACTGGGCAGTGATGAAGATTACAATTCCCCAAGAAATTCTGCTGTGAACTAGATCAATATGCATACCTTCCCTTCGCTCTTTTAATTTCTTCCGGAAAACTTCAGCCCGGATCTCTTCAAAGGAGAACTCCCCCACTCCTGCATAAATCTTCTCCTTACAATACATCATCTTCTCTTTCTTCTCCTGAGACTCTTGCTGATGGCTTTGAACTCTTTGCAGGGGATCCCCTTCCTCCCTTGCAGGCTTTCTTGTGCTTAGAACATGATTTATACTAGGTTCAATTTTACACGGTGTCCTAAAGAAGCAAAACAATTCTTATTCACCATACAGGCCAAATGAGTTATTTCTTACATGTTTTGACAGAACACAGGGACAACGTCAGTAGCAATACTATGTATAATTGATTCCAAAAAATAAAAAAAAGAAGACTGGGGAAAGAGGCTAAAAAATAATTTACATGGATTATCAACAATTATGTCCTGAGTACTACTCTGTTATGATGAGGAATGAAATTAGCCATAAGTTTGGGTCATCAAATAGCTTATATTCCTTATAGGTAAAATAGATCTGAATATCGTATCTTAATCAAACCCAGTGTATGAAAAAAAATTAACTTACATGACATAGCCTATTTGCTACTATTTATCACCAAAACCAATTAAGAGTTTGGGATACAACATTTAGGGAATTGATGATGTGAAGTTCAAGGTTCTCAGCTGAAAGGGGAGAATGAAAGTGATAATACAGGTTTGAAAAGAATGAAGCATAAAGTACTTTAATCAAAATAGGGCAGATATTCTCAATCCTGGCTATGGACAGAATTACTTATATACCTTTTATTTTCTTATGTGCCTTTTTACAACTAAAGATATCTGGTTCTGGGGCACCTGGTTAAGTCAGATAAGCATCCGACTCCTGATCTCAGCTCATGTCATGATCTCAGGGTCCTGAAATGGAGCTCCACGTCCGGCTCTATGCTCAGTGGAGAGTCAGCTTGAGATTCTCTCTCTCCTCCCCCTCTCCCTCTGCCTCTCCCCTTGCTCATGCTCTCTTTAAATAAACAAATCAATAAAATATAAAATATAAACAAACAAAAAACAGACATTTGGTCCCTACCCCAGATCCACTAAATCAGAACTTTTAATGGTAGGGACCAAGCAAGCATCTACATATCCAAAAGGCTTCCTCGACTTGTTCAACCTGATAAAGGACATCTACAAAAAACTCACACAAACATTATACTTAATGATGAGAAACTGAATGCTTCTCCTCTAAGATCAGGAACAAGATAAGAATATCCATTCTTGTCTCACTTCTATTCAAAACTGACAAGAATTTCTAGCCAGGGCAATCAGGAAAAAAAAAAAAAAGAAATAAGGCATAACTAAAAAAAGAAACAAGATATCCAGGTGGGAAAAGAAGTAAAATGATCTCTACTTGCAGATGACATGATCTTACATATAGAAAATCCTAAGAATCTATAAAAACTACTAGGGAAAGGGGCACCAGGGTGGCTCAGTCGTCTGGTTAAGCGTCTGCCTTTGGCCCAGGTCATGATTCCAGGGTCCTGGGATCGTGCCCCATATAGGGCTCCTTGCCAAGTGGGGAGCCTGCTTCTCTCTCTCCTTCTTTCTGACCCTTCCCCCAACTTGTGTTCTCTTCTACTCACTCTGCTTTCTCTCTCTCAAATAAATAAATAAATAAATAAATAATCTAAAACAAAACCAAAACACTACTAGGGAAAATAATGAGTTCACCAAAGAAGCAAGATATAAAATCATTATGTGAAAAACAATTGTATTTTATACATTTGCAATGAACAGAAAAGGAAATTGAGAAAACATTTCTATTTATAGCAGCACCAAAAAGAATGAAGTACTTCAGAATAAATTTTTAAAAAAGACCTGTGAATAGACAGATAACAAAGAAGATTTAAGGAAGGTAAAAAAGCATATAAAAGATAATCATTATCATATGTTATCAAGAAATTACAAATTAAAATAATGAGATAGATACCAATACACATCTATTAGAATGGTTAAAATCTAAAATATTGACAACACCAAGTGTTGACAAGGACGTGGAGGTATAAATGAATGCAAAATGGTACAGCCACTTTGGAAGAGCATTTGGCACTTTCTTACAAAACTGAGTCTTATGATATAATCTAGCTATATGAGTTGAAAACTTACGTCCACATAAAACCCTGCACACAAGGGTTTATAGCAACTTTATTCATAATTGCCAAAATTGGAAGCAATCAAGATGTCCTCCCATAAATGGATATAAACTTCCACACAATGGAATATCATTCAATACTAAAAATACATGAGCTACTAAGTCACAAAAAAGACATAAAGAAACCTTAAATGCCTGTTACTGAGAAAAGCCAGTCTGAAAAGCTTATATACTGTTTATTTCCAACTCTAGGACTTCTGGGAAAGGTAGAACTATAAATATAAAGATCAGTGGTTGCCAGGGACTTGAGGGAAGGATAAATGAACAGGTGGAATAGAGGAAAGTTTTAAGGCACTGAAACTATTTTTTTTTTTTGCACTGAAACTAATTTATGTGACATAGTAATGATGGACACCTGAAAAACCCATAGAACTGTAAAACAAATTGGAGTGAACCCTAATGTAAACTATGAATACTGGCTAATAATGTATCAATACTGGTGTTTTATAACAACAAATGAACCAGTCTGAAGCAAGATGTATTAATAGAGAGAACTATGTACAGGGTTGAGGAGGAGGAAGTATATGGGAACTCTCTGTACTTTCTGTACAATTTTTCTATAAACCTAAAATAGCTCAAAAAATAACATCTCATTTTTTAAAAAAGTGAACAACTTGTATTCTGAAAAATGACACTGTTGAAAGAAATGAAAGAAGATATAAATAAAAAATATTCCATGTCCATAGACCAGAAGATTTAATATTATTAAGATGGCAATATTCATTAAATTGATCAACAAATTCAGAGCACAATCTGTAACACAATCCCAGCTGGTTATTTAGCAGAAATTACCAAAATGATCCTAAAATTCAGATGGAATTGTAAGGGGACCAGAATGGTCAAAACAGTCTTTAAAAGGAAGAACTAAGTTGGGAGATACAAACTTCTAGATTTCAAAAGTTACAACAAATCTACAGAATCAAGGATATGACATTAAGGATACACATGTAGATCAATGGGATAGAAAAGTCTCAAAAATACATTCTGATCAGTTGATTTTCAACAGGAGTACCAAGACCATTTGTGGCACCTGAGTGGCTCAGTCAGTTAAGCATCTGACTCTTGATTTCAGCTCAGATCATATCTCAGGGCTGTGAGATTGAGCTCCATGTCAGGTTCTGCACTAGGTACTGAGCCTGCTTGAGATTCTTTCTCTCTCCCTCTGTGTCTCCCAAACCCCTCTCTGAAAAGAAAAAAAGAGTACGAAGACCATCTAATGAGGAAAGAAGTTTATTCAACTTCTATACAACTGTATATCCACATACAGAAGAATGAAGTAGGACTCCTTCCTTATATCATACACAAACATTAGCTAAGAACGGATCATGGACCTAAATGTAAGACCTAGAACTATAGAACTTTCAGAAGAAAACACAGGAGTAAATCTTCATGATCTCGAGGTAGGGAAAGCCTTCAGGGATACAAGACCAAAAATACAAGAAACAAAAGAAGAAAATAAATTGCACTTCATAAAGAAAGGGTTTTTTAAAAAAGATTTTATTTATTTATTTGACAGAGAGAGACACAGCAAGAGAGGGAACACAAGCAGGGCGAGTGGGAGAGGGAGAAGCAGGCTTCCTGCTAAGCAGAGAGCCCGAGGCAGGGCTCAATCCCAGGACCCTGGGATCATGACTTGAGCCAAAGGCAGACGCTTAACGAATGAGCCACCTGGGCGTCCCTTCATCAAAATTTTTAAACCTTTTGGGCTTCAAAAGGTAACATCAAGAAAGTGAAAAGACAACTCATAGAATGGGAAAAAGTATTTGCAAATGATGTATCTGATAAGGGACTTGTACTCAGAATATATAAATTCTTACAACTCAAAAATAAAAAGACCAACTCCTGATTTCAGCTCAGAGTGTGATCTCAGGGTCATGGGATCAGGCCCTGTGTCAGGCTAAGACATTAGTGGGGAATCCACCTGGGATTTCCTCCCTCTCCCTTTGCCTCTCCCCCCACTAATGCTTGCTCTTTCTCAAATAAATAAATAAACAAACAAACAAACAAATAAATAAAATCTTTAAAAAAAAAAAGACAAATAATCCGGGGCATCTTGGTGGCTCAGTCGTTAAGCATCTGCCTTCAGCTCAGGTTGTGATCACAGGGTTCTGGGATCGAGCCCTGCCTTGGGCTCCCTGCTTGGTAGGAAGCCTGCCTCTGCCTCTCCCTCTCCCACTCCCCCTGCTTGTGTTCCCTCTCTTGCTGTGTCTCTCTGTCAAATAAATAAATAAAATCTTAAAAAAAAAAAAAAAAAGATAAATAATTCAATTGAAAAATAGGCAAAAGATTTGAATAGGCATTTCTCCAAAGAAATACAAATGGGCAGGATGCCTGAGTGGCTCAGTTGGTGAGGTGACTGCCTTCGGCTCAGGTCATGATCCCAGAGTCCTGGGATGGAGTCCCACATGGGGCTTCCGGCTCCATGGGGAGTCTGCTTCTCCCTCTGACTTTCTTCTCTCTTTTTCTCATATAAATAAATAAAATCTTAAAAAAAGAAACAAAAGGAAAAAGAAATACAAATGGCCAAAAAGTCCATGAAAAGATATTCAATGTCATTAATCATTAGAAAAAAGCAAATCAAAACTACAATGAGATATCACTTCACACCCACTAGGAGGGCAACAACCAAAAAAAAACAAAAACAAAAGAAAGTGAATAATAACAAGTGTTGGTGAGGATGTGGAGAAACTGGAGCCCTCATTCATTACGGCAATTTGGAACAAATTGTTTTCCTCTTTGGAAAACAGTTGGAGAATTCCTGAAAATGTTAAACATGGAGTTACTATATGACGCAGCAATTCCCTCTGAGGTATATACCCATAGGAAATGAAAACGAATGTCCACAAAAAAACCCATATACACAAATGTTCACAGAAGCATTATTCATAATTAGCCAAAAAGTAAAAACAACCCAAATGCCCAAAGGGTAGCTGCTCTAGATAAGTTCAGGAACTCGCAAACAGTCTGGGTTGACTATATGTGGGGTAGGAAACTGGAGACGTTAGCAGAGGCCATATCAAGAACAGTCTTATAATTAATCTTAGGGAATTCTGGTTTCATCCCAAAGGTTATGGGGACCTAGCAAGGGATTCTGATCAGGAAAATGAAAGAATCAGATTTGCAACGCAGACTTGTGACAGCATAAAGAATGAAGGATGAGTGACAGTAGAAGTAGAAAGATTTGGTAGGTTGTAGTAATCCCAGCAAAGAATGATGGAGACACAGACACCATAAAAAAGACTGTTAAATCTATATAGGAATTAGAAATACATCTGTAATGGTTACTGCTAAACAAGATAGAAAACAGGTGACAAATTAGGGGGAAATATTTGCAACTCCTATTACAGATTTTAGCTGATTATCTTAATCTATGAGAACATTTCATTAAGAAAACACGAACTAGGGGCGCCTGGGTGGCTCAGTCGTTAAGCATCTGCCTTCGGCCCAGGTCAGATCCCAGGGGCCTGGGATCGAGCCCCGCATCGGGCTCTCTGCTCTGCAGGAAGCCTGCTTCTCCTGCTACCATTCCCTCTGCTTGTGTTCCCTCTCTCGCTGTGTTTCTCTCTGTCAAATAAATAAAAATAAAAAAAAAAAAAGAAAAGAAAACACGAACTAAAGAAAAATGTTGCGGATAGGTCAAATAAGACAGCCATGAAGAAGATTTCAAATAAAAATAAAGTTCAACATTTTCTATACCATATTTATTTTGCCACAATTGGATCTACAGGTAGTTTGAAACATTAGAAAAATTAAATATCCATAAATGTGTGCTATCAATTTCCTCAGGTAATCCTTTATAAAGGCTCATAGGATTTTTTTTCTTCTTTTTTTAAAAGATTTAATCATCTGCTTGAGAGAGAGCGAGCGAGCACAATGGAGAGGAGCAAAGGGAGAGTCTTAAGCAGACTCCGTACTCAGATGATCCCGTAACTCTGAGATCATAACCTGAACCAAAACCAAGAGTCAGACACCTAACCAACTGTACCATCCAGGTGCCCCCCCATAGAAATTTCTTAAAAATATCCTCCCTTGTGTTGAGCTCTTGGTAGGCATAATTTTTTGCTATAAATCTTAGTTATTTATTTTTGCCTTCCTACTATACCTAGCATGTAGTGATGAGGGGTTACAGATGAGTCATGAGAACACTCTTGCACTGGGACGCACAATCTGAGCCCAGTATTAGATGCTCTGCAATGTGTATCAGACTAGATCTCACACTGCCTGATGATTTAAGTATCACCTATCATTCTTTTTCCTATAACAGAAATACTAAGGGTTAGGAAGAAAAAGAAAAAGACATCCAGAAGGAAAGAGCAGGTTAAGAGGAAAAACTATCACAATTTCTAATTACTGTCAATAACAAAGGTAGAACATCTCACTTAAATCAAAGGGATTACCTTTGACTATAGCAATGTAAATATAAACCTATGAAGTTTATTCCTTAATAAGAATATTACCAAAAGGTCTTTTAGCCCTAACATACTCTAAAGAATAAAGACATTAAAAAAACCACAATTTGGTTACTTTCATTCCCATAAAGAAGGAAATGCCTTTGGGAAGCAGAATAGGTGCCCTTGCTCACTCTTACTAATTCCCCCCTCAAAACACCAGGAGATCAAACTCACATAACTGGCTGTTGTGCAGTTTCTTCAACATATGGAGTAAAACTGGGAAGCAGAGAGGGTACAGTGGTCACAGAAGCGGTACCACCACGAGGCTGGCGATGAAGAAGAAAATGAAAATTACCAGTTATACATTCTGACAGAGTATATACAGACCGTGCCTAATCACTCGGGAGGAATGAAAAGTGCTGCTAAAAATACTCCTCTACTCTAATCTGAAGTCTTTGTTATGCCGGCATGTACACTGGATCTGAGAGTCCTTACCCTGTATTCCAAAGGCCTGCCTGTGTTCCAAGGGCCGGCCTGCAGCTCATTCTCTTTGGCCCTGGACACGGGGGGTGCTATCCATGGCTGAACTGTAGGCTTAGACAACTCTGCTCGAGAAGCCTCATCAGCATTTTCATCAAAAATAGTAATTCCGGAATTACTTTGCCTCTGTTGAGGAACTGGATTATTTTGGAGTCCTCTGTTCTGGTTTGGAGCTAGGAGAAAAATATCAAAACTTCATGTAAAATCTTGAATTATCAACTGAGGTGCCAGATAAGGTATACCTAGTTCTTCCTAAAACCAAGGAGATTACCCCTACTACCATAGAAACAAAGAGATTTTTTTAAACAATTTTTTAAAAACCTTACATGAATCAAATTCTAACTTTTTAATCCATTCTGTTTGTTACTTACACTCTCCCCCTCCTTTCCCTCACCTACCATCTTTTATTTATAGATATGTTTAAAAAAAAAAAAGGGACGCCTAGGTGACTCAGATTGCTAAAGGTCTATCTTCGGCTCAGTTCATGATCTCAGAGTCCTGGGATTGAGCCCCACATCAGGCTCCCTGCTCAGCGGGAAGAGACTGCTTTTCCCTCTGCCTGCCACTCCCCCCACTTGTTCTCTCTCTCTCTCTGACAAACAAACAAATAAATAAATAAATAAAATCTTTGGGGAAAAAAATTCTACATATTCCTTTAATCAAACTCAGAAACTCTTGATGCTCCCTATATATTAGGTTTTTCTTAATTAAGACACAAAATTGCTGACACGTTTTGCTTTTACTGCATACTGTAATCTCAGCTCTCTGAAGACTTCCTTCTTTTTGCTACCTAGTATTCAGAAAACTAGGACAGTGTCCACATATATATTTATACGTGATCTCTTTACATAATTTGCCTACCACCCGAGACTAAGAGCTTCCTATAATAACACTTAAGAAACTTACCCTTAAGAGCACCTCCTACACGGCTGATTGGAGCTCTTGCTGTCTTTTTCCCTTTGCTTTTTAGTTCAGCCAGTGTGCTTCGTTGTGGTACAGAAGATCCAAAAACTTCCTCCTCCTCTTCCTTCTCAAGGGCCAACACAGTTTGCCGAGACACTCGAGCTTGGAACTGTCTAAAAGTAAGAGAATGGACAATTAACTTTTGGGGGAGATGAACACTACTCATTGGAATAAAAATTTCTAGTTTATTAAAACAAAGGAGGAGAAATATAGAGAAATAGCCCAAAGAAAATGTTTATTCTCTCAGGAACAAAGAAAGCTACCTTGAAATCAGAGAACGTTTGGAATTGGATGATTTAACTTCCCCTAAAATGTCCAAGTTTGACCAAATGGCATACTCTGAAGAGTACCATTAGGCAGATCTGAGGATGAGATCAGGGTGATTAAGATTAAAGAATTTATTACAGGTCAGAGTTCCCATCAACTTTTTAAACTTATAAAATAGTTGGATGGGGCGCCTGGGTGGCTCAGTCGTTAAGTGTCTGCCTTCGACCCAGGTCATGATCCCAGGGTCCTGGGATCGAGCCCCGCATCGGGCTCCTTGCTCTGCAGGAAGCCTGCTTCTCCCGCTACCATTCCCTCTGCTTGTGTTCCCTCTCTCGCTGTGTTTCTCTTTGTCGGATAAATAAAATCTTAAAAATAAATAAATAAATTAAATTAAAATAAAATAAAATAAAATAAAATAAAATAAAATAGTTGGATGAGTAAATGAGCATCCACACACTCTTCACCTAGCTTCAGCAACTGTTAACGTCTTGCCACATCTATTTTATCACCACCTATGTCTCTTGTTCTCTTTGGGCACACTGCTCACGCCCATACCATTTTTTCCCAAACCATATGAAATGAAGTTGTATCCCACACGTCATTTTACTTTAACAAAGCTCGCAGAAGTTTGAAGATCAAATTTCCTGTGCTGCTGCTAAAGTTTTACATATTATCAAAAGGGTAAAAAAAAAAAAAAAAACAGAATAAACTGCAAATGCTGGCCAAAACAGAGTAAGCCTGTGATAGCCTCTCTCTCACTGGATAGAATTAAAAATTCTAAACAAAATACAAAAAAAGCAACTGAAGCCTCTGAAAAGTAAACAAAAGCAAGTGGACTGTAGAGAGGAGTCAAACTTAAAGAAACAACCCACACAGGGTTGTTTCCTGTTTTTTTTTTTCCTTCTTCTCTTTTCTGTTGTGGTTTTAAATTGTCGCAACAATGGTGTGGGAAGCTAAAACCTCATCTTTCTGGCCAGAGTACTGGGAAAAGGGGACTCTGAGGGCCAACGAATGTGGGAGAGATACTGGAACGGATGAGCTGAAGCAGGGGATCTCCAAATTCTCTACGTGAATTGGCACAAGCCCTGGACTCACTCCCAAGCTATGCATACAGAAGGAAGGCCCAAAGCAGCACAGAAAAGGCTTTGAGAACTGAACTGTGATACAAACCATTGCCTAAGTCCTAGACTAATCACTGAGCAGCCTACACACGGGATAGACCCAAAGGTCTTGAAAATTAAACTGCCAATGGAACCACTACTCACATGCAAAAGAACTTATGATATCTGAAGGTTGGTTGCCTGCTGAAACAAAAATATCAACATTCCCCAGAGAATATCAACCAACAGAACTCCAAGTCTAATAACACAGTAACAGGATAAAAGTCCAGGATATAATCCAAAATGACTTGACAGACAAAGAACCAGGAAAATGTGATCAATTCTCAAAGAAAAAGGCAATCAACACATATCAAGATGACCTAGGTGTTGGGAATTTCCAGACAGAAATGTAAAAAGCAGATATTATAATGACACTCCAAGAGATAAAGGTAAAAATATCTGAAATGAATAGAAAGACATAAGTTCTCAGCAGAAAAACAAAAACTATAAAAAGGAATCATATGGAAAATTTAGACCTGAAAAACACATTATCTGAAATAGAAAATTACTGGATGAACTCAATATTAGAATGGAGAGGGCTAAGGAAGGAGTAAATGAACCTAAGGACAAATCAACAAAAATTAGCCACTCTGAAGAACAGAAAAAAAGAAAGGTTAAAAAATTAAAAAAAAAAAAAAAAAAAAAATAGTGGCAGTGCCTGGGTGGCTCGGTTGGTTAAGTGCCTGCCTTCGGCTCAGGTCATGATCCCAAAGTCTTGGGATCAAGCCCCATGTTGGGCTCCTTGCTTGGCAGGGAGTCTGCTTCTCCCTCTGCCTCTGCTTGCTGCTCCCCCTGGTTGTGCTCTCTCTGACAAATATATAAAGAAAATATTTTTTTAAAAAAGTAAATTAAAAAAATAAAGATAAAACCAAAACAATAAAAAAGAGCTTCAAGGACCTACGGCACAATATCAAAAAGTCTAACACGTGTGTAACTGAAGTCCCAGAAAAAGACATAAAAATGCAGAAATAAATAATGGCTGAAAACTTCTCAAATTTTGTGAAAAGCATACATTTACAAATTCAAAAAGCTCAGAAAACCCCAAATGGATTCCATGCAAAGGTAATCACACATAGATACATCATAATCAAACTTCTGAATAATAATGTTAAAGAAAAAAATCTTAGGGGCGCCTGGGTGGCTCAGTCAGTTAAGTGTCTGCCTTCATCTCAGGTCATGATGCCAGGGTTCTGGGATCCAGTCCCGTGTAGTGTAGGGCTCTCTACTCAGGGGGGAGTCTGCTTCTCCCTCTACCCCTCCCCCCTGCTTGTGCCTTCTCTGTCAAATAAATAAAGTCTTAAAAAAAAAACAACAAAAAACACCTTAAATGCACCCAGAGAAAATCAACATATTACATATAGAGAAGGAACCATTCTCATCAGAAATCATGGAGTCTAGAAATCAGCACAACAACATCTTTAAAGTACTGAAAGAAAAGAACTGTTGAGGGGAGCCTGTGATTATCTCCATCAGTTAAGGAGCTGCCTTCGCTCAGGTCATGATCCAGGTTCCTGGGATGCAGCCCTGTGTCGGGCTCCCTGCTCATCGGGGAGTCTGCTTCTCCCTCTCACTCGGCCCCTCCCCACCGCTCATGCTCTCTCAGTCTCTCTCTTTCAAATAAATAAAATTTAATTTAAAAAAAGAAAAAAAGGGGTGCCTGGGTGGCTCAGTGGGTTAAAGCCTCTGCCTTCAGCTCGGGTCATGATCTCAGGGTCCTGAGATGGAGGCCCGCTTCAAGCTCTCTGCTCGGCAGGGAGCCTGCTTCCCCTTCTCTCTCTGCCTGCCTCTCTGCCTA
>CM053609.1:50505771-50531724 GCA_028646535.1 Procyon lotor
ATGATAGGATAAAGATAGACATTATATAATGATAAAGAGATCGATTCTTTTTTTTTTTTTAAGATTTTATTTAGTTATTTATTTATTTGACAGAGAGAGAGAGGGAGAGAGAGATAGATCACAAGTAGGTAGAGAGGCAGGTGGGGGTGGGGGGCTGGGAAGCAGGCCCCATGCTGAGCAGAGAGCCCAATGCAGAGCTCAATCCCAGGACCCCGAGGTCATGCCCTGAGCTGAAGGCAGACATTTAACCAAGTGAGCCACTCAGATGCCCTAAGTAGCTTTTTTTCTTTTTTTTTGAAAAAGATTTTATTTATTTATTTGACAGAGGGAGAGAGATCACAAGTAGGCAGAGAGGCAGGCGGGTGGGGCGGGGGAGGAAACAGGACCCATGCTGAGCATGGTGGCTCAGTGGGTTAAAGCTTCTACCTTAGGTTCAGGTCAAGATCTCAGGGTCCTGGGATCAAGCCCCGGGGGCTTTGGGCTCTCTGCTCAGCCGGAAGCCTGCTTCTCCCTCTTCCTCTGCCTGCCTCTCTGCCTACTTGTGATCTCTTTCTCTGTGTCAAATAGATAAATAAAATCTTCAATAAATAAATAAAATAAAATAAAATACTTCTGTCAGTAACTGATAGAATAAACAGACAGAAAATCAGCAAGGAAACAGAAGACCAGAAAAGACTACCCATCAACTTGACCTATATAACATTTAAAAAACATTCCACCCCCTAAGCATCGGGGCGCCTGGGTGGCTCAGTTGTTAAGTGTCCGCCTTCGGCCCAGGTCAGATCCCAGGGGCCTGGGATCAAGCCCCGCATCGGGCTCCTTGCTCTGCAGGAAGCCTGCTTCTCCCGCTACCATTCCCTCTGCTTGTGTTCCCTCTCTCGCTGTGTTTCTCTTTGTCAAATAAATAAAATCTTTAAAAAAAAAAATTAAAAAAAAATAAAAATAAAAAAACATTCCACCCCTAAACAGAAGAAAACACATATTTTTCAAGTGTCCATGGAATATTCACTGATGACAGACCATATTCTGGGCCATAAAACAAAAATTTAATAAATTTTTAAAAACTGAAACCATACAAATTATGTTCTCTGACCATAATGGAATTAAACTAGAAATCAATAACAGTGAGACATCTGAAAAATCTCCAAACATTTCCCAATTAAATTAATACACTTTTAAATAACCCCCAAGTCAAAGGGACAACATAAGAGAAATTAAAAACTTTTGTGCTAAATGAAAATGAAGAATACAGTATTATATCAAAATTTGTGGAATATAGCTAAAGCAGTGTTTAGAAGGAAATTTTTAAAAAGATTTTATTTATTTATTTATTTGACAGAGAGAGAGAAATCACAAGTAGGCAGAGGCTGGCAGAGAGAGAGGAGGAAGCAGGCTCCCCACTGAGCAGAGAGCCAGGCACAGGGCTCAATCCCTGGACCCTGAGATCATGACCTGAGCCGAAGGCAGAGGCTTTAACCCACTGAGCCACCCAGGCACCACCCCAGAAGGAAATTTTCAAATTAGATAAGAAAAATCTAGAATTAGTGAAATAGGCTATTACCTTAAACTAGAAAAAGAGCAAGTTAAACTCAAAGCAAGCACAAAGAAGGAAATAAAGAGCATATTTCATCTATGAATTTATGCTCATAAATTCATAGATGAAATGAGCCAATTCCTCAAAAGACAAATACTACAAAAGCTTACTCAAAGAAATCGAAGATCTAAATAAATGGAGAAATACACCAAGTTTATGCACAATACTAATCAAAATCCCAGAAGCTAATTCTAAAACTTTTATAGGAAGTCAAAGGAACAAGAAAAGCTAAAAAGAAGAACAAAGTTAGAAGTCTCACATTTACCTAATTTCTACTTACTATAAAGCTACAGCAATCTAGATACTGTGCTATACACTAACTAATAGACACACAGATCAAAAGACCAGAATAACAGAAATAAACCTACACAAATACGTTTTTTTTATGTCAAGTGTGATTTTTGACAAAGGTGAAAAGTCAATTCAATGGAGAAAAAAAGTCTTTTCAACAAGTGGTACAAGAACAAATGGGGTTTGTATGCAAAAAAAAACCAACCTTATTCAATACTTTCCACAAAAATTAACTCAAAATGGATCAGAGATCTAAATATAAAAAGTAATATTATAAAGACTTGAAGATTGGGATTCCTGGGTGGCTCAATTGTTTGGGCATCCAGCTCTTGGTTTCAGTTTAGACTGTGATCTCATGGGTCACGGGACTGAGCCTGTTTTGGGCTCCGTGCTCAGGGGGAGTTTGCTTAAAGATTATCTCCCTCTGCTCCTACCCCTACTTATGTGCTCTCTCTCTCTCTCTCTAAAATAAATAAATAAATATTTTTAAAAAATTAAACATAAAAATACCATTTAATCCAGTAATTCCACTATTAGGTATTTACCCAAAAAAAAAAAATAGTAATTCAGAAAGATATATGCACACCTATGTTTATTGTAGCATTATTTACAACAGCTAAGATATAGAAGCAACCTAAGTGTCTCTCAACAGACAAATAAGGAAGATATTATGTGCATGTATGTATACACACATGTGTATATGCGCATGCACACACACGCACGTATGTACATGAAATATTATGCAGCCATAAAAAAGCATGAGATAGTGCCACCGGTGATAATATGGATGTACGTAGAGCATATTATGCTAAGTGAAATATGTCACACTTAAACAAACAAAAAGCAAAATAAGACCTATAAATACAGAGAACAAACTGTTGGTTGCCAGATGGGATGGGGGTGGGTGGGCTGGACAAACAGGTGAAAAGAAGATGACACAGGCTTCCAGTTATGGAATGAATAAGTCATGGGAATAAAAGGTACAGCATAAGAAATATAGTCAGTGATACTTTAAGGGCTTTCTATGGTGACAGATGGGAGCTACACTCCTGATGAGCACAGCATAATGTGTCAACTTGTCAAATCCCTATGCTATACACCTGAAACCAATGCAGTGTTGTGTATCAACTCTACTCAAATTTTTTTTTTGAAATTTCAAGATGAAAACATAGGAGAAACTGTTTGCAACCTTCCACTAAACAGAGTTCTCAGACATACCAAAGCCATGATCCACACAAAAAGTAAGTTAGACTTCTGCGAAAATAAAAAATTTTGCTCTATAAAACACGCTGTTAGGAGAACAAATAGACCACAGTTAAACTGGGAGAAGATTTACAAGTCACATACCTGACAAAAGACTTGTAATCAGAATATCCATCTTTAAAGCAGAACCAATTTAACAACTAAAATGCATTATGCTAAATGAAAGCAGTCAGACTCAAAAGGCCACATTGAACGATGCCATTTATGTGATATTATGGAAAAGGCAAAACTATAGGGCTGGAGAATAAATCAGTGGTTGCCAGCATTTGAGAATGAGAGTAAGTGTTAAACTACAAAGGCAGAGAGCATGAGGAAATTCTATGGAGTGATGGAACTTGAACATGGTAATGGTTACAGGTCTCTATCCATTTGTGAAAACTTACAGGGTTGTACAACCAAGAGTAGATTTCACCACATGCTAAATATGAATTGGTCTTTTAAAAAATTAAATAGTAACTAAGGAAACTTGCCCATACATGGAGAACATTTTATTCAGATGCAAAGCCAATGATGTATATCTATTAGTTTTAAAGAGCGAAGACAAGATCCAGAGAAGTTTACCGGTGCTGTGACTGCAGTCGTTCCAGTGGTTCAGCCTTCTGCTGAATCCCTTCCTGAAATATCTTATCTGCCTTCTTAAAGTTCTCTCTAGCTTCGTATTCTTCAGCCCATGAGATATAGAACTGAGCAAGTGAAACACCAATCCCTTGGCTGTGTAAATAACTGTACATATCCAAAGGCTCATGGCATAAATGCCCCTGTAACAAATTAAAAGCATTAACAGTTAACCAATTTCTATTCACTTACTGGCTTTTATGTGCCAGACAATCACTGGAGTTATATGTAGTTTCTGCATTGAAAAAATAGTTATCTATTATAATACAATGTTATAAGGACTCTACTGGGAAGACTTAAAAAGTAGATGAAAGAAATTAATTTGTAAAAACAGGAGATGAGAACGAAAGACCTCAAGAAAGTATGACGTTTGAGTGTGGCGTTGAAGGAGGAATAGACTTATATCTGGTAGAGAATGATAAAGGAAGGGCAGTCTAGACAGTGAAAATGGTACAAGCAAAGACAGAGACTTACAGTTTATAGGGATGCAGACAAGACAGGAGCTTGGAAAAAAGGGTGTGACAGGTCTTAAATGTCAAGATAATCAATTTTAAATCTACCTGTTAGTGAATGTATGTGTGGGGTGGGACAGCTATAAGCAAAGAAATGATATGGTCAAATCTGTATTTTAGAAGGGTCTTATAAGACCAGATATAATGTAGATAATTCTAGCAGTAAGAAGATAGGGGAGGGCGCCTGGGTGGCTCAGTCGTTAAGCGTCTGCCTTCAGCTCAGGTCATGGTCCCAGGGTCCTGGGATCGAGCCCCGCATCGGGCTCCTTGCTCGGCAGGAAGTCTGCTTCTCCCCACTACCATTCCCTCTGCTTGTGTTCCCTCTCTCGCTGTGTTTCGCTCTGTCAAATAAATAAAATCTTAAAAAAAAAAAGGAAAAGAAAATAGGGGAATAGTTCAATAAAAATCCCACATCATTAACAGTTCAACATAAATTTTTTCCTTAAGGAAAAAAAAGAACATGTATCATTTTACACAGGATAAAAGGTTTTTATCATTTTATAAAGTTTTAATCATAAGAAAATTTGCTTTTATTCTACTTAACAGTCCATCATTAATTTTTCCATGCTGCTGCTTGTTATTTTTTTTTTAGATAAATAAAAAAATGTTCCCCCCAGTAATCTTCATCATTTAGCTACTCCCCTATTTTTGGATATATAGCTTTTATTTTGCCCAATTACAGATAATTCTCTAACAAATATCTTCATGCACACAACCTTTCATGTTTCATATTACTCCCTTAAGATAAATTTCTAGAAGTAGAACTATGTTAAAAAGTGAAAAATTGGGGTGCCTGGGTGGCTCAGTCGTTAAGCGTCTGCCTTTGGCTCAGGGAATGATCCCAGGGTTCTGGGATCGAGCCCAGATTAGGTGTCCCTGCTTGGCAGGAAGCCTGGTTCTCCCCCTCACTCCTCCTGCTTGTGTTCCCTCTCTCACTGTGTCTTTTCTCTGTCAAATAAATAAATAAAATCTTTTTAAAAAAAGTAACAAATAGCACTTTTTAAAAAAGATATTTATTTATTTGTTTGTTTGTTTATTTGACAAAGATAGAGAAAGAGCATGAGCTGGGGGAGCAGGGGGAGCAGCAGAGGGCAGAAGGAGAAGCAGACTCCCCACTGAGCAGGGAGCCTGATGCGGGGCTCAGTCTCAGGACTCTGGGATCATGACCTGAGCCTAAGGCGCCTAACCGACTGAGCCACCCATGTACCCTAAAAAGCAACAACTTGCTTTCTAAGAGGGTTGTACAAATTTAAAATGCCAGTAGTTATTCCCAAATACTAATTTCACAGAAAATACCTAATTCTAATTTCATACAAAAATGGCATTTCAGTGTTCTAATTAGGAGTTCTTATACTACTAAGGAGGCTAACATTTTCTCCTGTTTATTTACAAGATATATTTTCTTTCATGTCTACCTGTTCCTGATTGTCTAGCCTAGATTAAGTTCTCCTTGTACATATTCCCTCCTACACAACTCAGTACTTTCCCGCTTTCTCTTTTGTGACAATTAAATGCTTCACATTTGTCTTTCCCAATAAAGTAAGCTCCACAAAGGCACAAAATATTACTATCCACTATATCCCAATCCCTAGCCAGGGTCTAGTAGAAAATTGAATAAATGAAATGCTCCATTTCTGTCTTTGACACAATTAGTATTTTATAGTTTAATTGTATAGTAATTCAGTAAATGGAGTTTTCTGCTTATCCAAATGTTTTTCCCTGTGAGATAGCAATTCAAGCAAAGTTCTAATTTTGAGTATGTTATCAGTATCAGATCCAGTCCTTGCCATATGTTACTACATAAATAAAGGTTAACATTGACTGTACTTGTTAATGGCTTTCTAAATAGCTCTGGTTCAGCATGAGACAGCCAAAAAAGATCAGGTTATTCTAGAGTGCTGAATGCAATTACTTAAGAAATAACAAAAATAAAAGGACCACATGGTTAGATTAATATATCCAAGAGTTAAACAAATCTTTTTGGTAATCCCTAAGAAGCCAACTAAAACAATTTTACACTTTTAACTAAAACTCCTGGATATTGCCTAAGAACAATTTATTCCTTAGTTAGATTGTAGTTATCCCTTACAAAAATAACACTTAGACTAGGGAAATTTTTCTGCAAGCAAAGAAAGTAGTGTGAGGAACCCAACTGTTACTCCTCTTGACCCTTCCATAAAGAAAAAAACCCAGCAAAATAGTTCAATATGCACCCTGTTAACTATGCACAAAGTTCAGATTATTGCTGATCTTTCTTGGGCTGATAATTTGAATCTTTTTTTTTTTTAAAGATTTTATTCATTTATTTGACAGAAAGCTCACAAGTAGGCAGAGAGGCAAGCAGAGAGCGGGGGGGCGGTAAGCAGGCTCCCTGCTGAGCAGAGAGCCCGATGCGGGCTCCATCCCAGGACCCTGGAATCATGACCTGAGCCGAAGGCAGAGGCTTGACCCACTGAGCCACCCAGGCGCCCCTGATCGTTTGAATCTGAGGGTTGTCTAGACCAGTGTTTCTCAGACTGCCCATGGGAAAGGGGCTAGTTTTGGTGTGTGAGAGTTTTAAGTTTCCATTCCATTGTTGACTGGTATTTTTTTCCCATTGTTGATTGGTATTTTTAAAAAATACAATAGAAATAGAAATTACGAGAAATAAGATGTGTTTAGATGTTGTGGGAATGTCAAATTTGTTAACAAAACTTCTAAGTGTTTGCTCTGAACTTTTCTACTTATCTTGAACAGTCTGCAGACCATTCTTCCAGTAGCTTCGGTCTAGACTATGCTTTTTATGTTATGATAATATCATTACTCTTCAGCACCAGCACCATGTTAGCATTTGTGAACAGAAAAATTATTCCAACTAATTGTTACTTTCAATAGATCCAGAATCCTAGGATAAAGAATTACTTTAGAGGTTTATCTAGTCCAAACTTTTAGTAAATCACATATAAGAACATTATTTAGGATAAGAATATTATATAGTATGGAATGAAGAACAAAATCCATTAGTAAGCCACCAGGGACCATAGTCTTCATGCTAACAAATCTGTTTAGTATTCTTTGGGTACCATTCTTGGTCATAAACTCTTGTCGCTAATGCTCCAAAGATAATTTCTCCAACTTGTCAATAATAATGCCAAAATATGTCAAATGTCCTGTGGAAACCAATATAGCTTATGCCTTCAGAACTCATCTAATTTCCTTTATTAGTAATATCTGAGGTTTAAGATAAGCTCTCCTCAAGAGATATATTTTAGCCAGAAATTTTATCAATTTCAAATGTCAATATTTTATATTACAATGGTTGTTATATACTATTATTTAGAATTATGTAATCTACTATATAACTATTTTTATAGTTCATTTTTATTTTTAATAAAAATAATTTTTATAAGTATCTCATTATCCATTACCTAATTATCTATTATCTAACATTCTATTCTAAGTATTTATCACTTACTTTTTTTTTATCACGTATTTTTTCTAATCACTTTTAGGATAAAGGCAAAGAAATTAATACCTAAGAAATTCTGGTCATTATCTTATTTGAAGATGTTTTCATAAAAAAAAAAAAAAAGCCTCAAGAGTGTTCTAGAAATGAAAGAACTATATGTCAAATGAGACCGTATAAAGTAGACAGGCAGATATTTTTGGATGTAGCAATATATTACATAAAAACATTACAAAAAAAATAAAATATATTACATAAAAATCATTACCTTTTCATTGTATTGATTCTCAGAAAGGGGAAAAAGGGATACCAGAATCACCCACAGAAACTTTTTCACTAACAATCATACTACTGCCACTGTTGGCTCCTACATGTCCTCCCCCAGTATAGTTGCCTGACCCAGTTATATTTGAAATAAATAATCTACTCCCATGAAGAGGTATACAGGCCTTATGATCACTTTTAAAGGGGTAAAAAAAAAAAACCCTTATATTAAAAATCCATCTCTAAATAGAACCAAGTTAACAAATATTGAGTATGTATTAAATGTTTAGTTTAGTACCTACTAAATAGTTTAGGTTTTGCCATTTTTTTGGTGTGTACCAGAAAGCTCTAGAGAAAATCTCCTGGCTTAATACTTTAAACTCAAACAGCACTTGAGAAAGACTTACCAATTTAAGCCAGAGACTAAGAAATCGGGGATCGTTATAGTATCGTTTTTCTCCTTGTAGTGCTTCAACAGCTCTTTCTAATAATGTTGACATATTACTCTCTTTCCCTCCCTGAGGATAGTTCTGCTCTGTCCAGTTAATATACCTGAATGGAAAGGAAAAGAATACTTTTATTTATATATTTATTTACTTATTTTTAAAGATTTTATTTGAGAAAGAGAGCAAAAGAAAGAGCGGGGGAGAGGGAGAAGCAGACTTTCTGCTGAGCAGGGGCTAGCCACGGGACTCAATCCTAGGACTCCAGGATCATGACCTGAGCCACCCAGGTGCCCAAAAAGAATAATTTTAAAGTTTAATGTGTACTTTTATTCTTGCACCAAGACCCATTCTTGACTTTCTTAAGGAAAAATATCTAATTTGAAAGTATGTTTATGGGGCGCCTGGGTGGCTCAGTCGTTAAGCATCTGCCTTCGGCTCAGGTCATGATCCCAGGGTCCTGGGATCGAGCCCCGCATCGGGCTCCTTGCTCGGCAGGAAGCCTGCTTCTCCTGCTACCATTCCCTCTGCTTGTGTTCCCTCTCCCGCTGTGTTCCTGTCAAATAAATAAAATCTTAAAAAAAAAAAAAAAGGGAGCGATACCACCTTTGTACTCTGACACACTGCTCTGTACACACTAATTTGAGAGGCATGGCCATAAGGACTCATCTGTTAAGTTTCTAGTACTCTTGTTAAATAAAAACAGACCCACCTATCCCAAACATCCAGAGGATCATTTCCAGTGTAAAATCGAATTTCAGATTCAAATGCCCTGAAATTTAAACAGAAAATGTTAGTATTAGCAATGGGGATAACAGCCAAATAAATAAGCACCACCTCCATTGTTATTCATTTTTTAAGTGTTTAATATCAATCCAAATAACTGCACTGGAGCTTGAGGGTTTGTTAAACAGGAAGAAAAATAGAAAGAATCAAGATTCTGCCTGATAATATAACAGGAAGGACAAACATGGGGAAATTAGATAAACAAATTCCAAAACAACATACAGAAAAACAGAATTACAGAGCAGTTTAGAGTTCTGGAACAAGACTCCCTAGGTTCAAATTAGCAGCCCTACTAATCACTAGCAGAGTGACATTAGACAACCAGTTCAAATTCTGTTTTCAGTCTCCTCATCTGTAAAATGGGGATAATAATAAAGAAGTCTCCCCTTTATAGTTTCCAAGACCCCCAATGGATGCCTGAATTTGAGGATACTTCTGAAACTTATATATATACTATGTTTTATTCCTGTACATACATACCTATGATAAACTTCAGTTTATATATTAGGCATAGTAAGGGATTAACAACAATAACAAAATAGAACAACTGTAACAATATACTATAGTAAGAGTTATGTGAATGTGGTCTATCTTATTGTACTGTACTCATCTTTCATCTTCTTGTGATGATGCGAGATGATAAAATGCCTACATGATGAGATGAAGTGAGGTGAATGACGTAGACATTCGAAAGGCAGTGTTAGACTACTACTGACCTCCTGACGATATGTCAGAAGGAGGATCATCTGCTCCTGGACCACAGTTGACAGCAGGTAAATGAAACTGAGGAAAGTGAAACCACAGATCAGGCAGGACTACTGCAGCACCTATCTATCTTATTAGGTTGATTACTCTTAGTATAAAGTGTTTAAACATAATAAGTACTCCATAAATGATAGGAAGTACTGGGTAATAAACAATTTAGATAAATGTTTCATCAATAAAAACTATAAAGGGTTACATCTGATACAAAGAACTATACAATAATTCTTGATGCAAAGGAATTTATACTCTAATAAGGAAGACAAAGTATATAAAGGGAAAATTAACTAACAATACAAAGCAGGATAGTATATCACAGTTGCCAAGAATGGATTGTAAAGGCTTTGATAAGTCAAAAGGAGGTATCACAGAAGCAGCATCAGAAGGTGGGACTCTGAAGGAACCATAAAATTTGAAAGAAAAATGATTCCCAAGAAATCAGTGTTGAATAAAGTTGTAAAAATAGGAGGGTTATCCAGAGGAAACTGAGCTATAAGATACAGTTAGTACTAGGAATAAATGGAGATAAACACAGTAAGGGATTAACCTTACTATGATGTACACACAAACATACAACTGTGGTCCAGAAGCAGATGATCCCCCTTCTGACATGTTGTCAGGAGGTCAGTAGTATCTAACACTACATTAGAATGCCTACTGGAGAAGTAAGGAAGGCATGTTCTAAATGTAAATTTAAAGACTTGGGGCGCCTGGCTGGCTCAGTTTGCAGAGCATGCGGCTCTTTATCTCGGAGTTGTGAGTTCAAGTTCCATGCTGGGCACAGAGATTACTTCAAAAAAATAAAACCAAATTAAAAATAAAGACTTTTTGGATTCCATCTGCTCAAGCCACTACTGGTTCTTAAATTGGAGAGTATCTTGAATATGTTAAGATATAAAAAGATCAATTGAGTAACATTTTAAGAATAAAAGAAATTAGAAAAGGAATGACCATTATGAAGCTAATAAGGCAATTACCTGCAGAAATGGTGAAAAAATAAAATCTAAGACACTACTGGTAAAAATCAGCAATTCTCCGAATGTATTTATAGATGAAATACAATCCAAACAAAATCTCACAACTCTTTTCTAGAAACTGACAAGATGATTTTAATATTTGTTTGGAAAAGCAAAGGACCAAAAAAATAGCCAAAATAATTTTGAACAAGAACAACAAAAGTTGGAGAATTCACTTTGCCCAAAGTCAAGATTTAGTATGTAACGCTAATAAAGATAATGTATAATTGGTGAAAGGATGAGCAATTAGATCAATGAAACAGAACAGAGAAGCCAGAAATAACACATATACAATCAAATGATTTTTTTTCACAAGGGAATTTTCATAAAGCAATTCAGTGGGGGAAAAGAAAATAATCTCTTCAACAAAGGGAGGCAGGACAACTAGAAATCCTTATGGGGGTGGGGGAAGATCTTTTTACTCCAGCCTTACACTATACACAAGGATAAATTTAAGATGAATCATAGAATGAAACATAAAAGCTAAAACAATAGCTACTAGAAGCTAAAAACAATTGCTACTAGAAGCAAACATAGGAGAGTATCTTTGTAAGCTTGGATCTTTGCAAAGATCTAAAGATAGAAAAAGCACTAACCATAAAAAGAAAAACAGTAATTCATCAAACTTCATCAAAATGAAAAACTTCTGCTTATCAAAAAACATCACCAAGAAAATATTTGTAACACATTATTTGATGGTCTTATATACAGACTATATAAAGATCTCTTGCACTCCAATTTTAAAATTGGTCAAGATACACCACAGAAGAAGTTATATAAAAGGCCAATAACCATGTGAAAAAGTGCTCACCCATCATGAGTCACCAGGGAAATGACAAGTAAAACCATAATGAGATACTATTACATACCCACGAAAATGGATAAAATGAAAAAAGACTGACACCATGAAATACTGAAGTGGTTTTGGAGCAAGCCAACTCTCATACATTGCTAACAAAAGTATAAAACATTATCATCTCTTTGGAAAACTGCCAGTTTCTTAAAAAGTTAAACGCACATTTATTCTTTGGCCCATCAGTTCTATTCTAAGAGAAATGAAAATGTCCACAAAAATCCTTGTACAAGAATGTCTATAGCAGCTTTATTCATGAAGCACAAAACTGTAAAGAATCTCATGTCCATCAACTGATAAATGGACCAACAAATGGAATACAGCTCAGTAATAAAAAGGAACAATCTACTGATCATGCAACATGAAAGGCCTAATAAAACATGCTGAGTGAAAGAACAGTATGACCCCATTCATATAAGCTTCTAGAATAAGCAAAAGTAACCTATGATGATAGATATCTGATCACTGGTTGCTTCACGAGGGTGGGGGAGAACACTGATCGGGATGGGCACTGAGAGAACTTCTGGAGGTAATAAAAACATTCTATGTCTTCAAAGGCATGTCAAAACTGATTAAATGGTACACTTGAAAATCTGAGCATTTCATAGCATGTAAATTATAGTTTAAGAAAAAAATCCCCAGACCTTAGTAACTGACTAAATAAAATTAGGATGAGAGTAAAATCATTCAAGTGAGTTTTGGTACCATTAACCAAATTAACTAAACACTAGTGATTATATATTACAGGTAGGTAAAAAGACATTTAGAAGGCAGATAAGAGACGTAAATAGTAGTTAAACAAGTCTGAAAAATGTGAATTTGTAAGGACACATAGAGCAATGAATAAAAGACTTAGGTAAAATGCAATAGGAAGCCAGTAATAAAAAAGGAAGGTTAGAGAAGTGGAAATACTAGTACAGTGTCACAGAAACCAGGAAGAGGAGTTAAGAATAGAACACCACCATCTCTGAAATAAAACTTAATGCTTTTAAAGATCCAATGAGATGAGTGAGAATATTCATTTCCTTATAGCCCAAAGTTTTGAAATTGCCTATGATAGTGAAATTATTTTGTCAGAGATTAAAGGTAGAAACCAATACTTCAGTTCACTTTGAAAAAAGTATATTTATCAAAACATGTACTAGTCAAGGGAAAGCAAATTCTGTAGGTCCATTTGAATAACGTAGTACAGTTGACCCTTAAACAACATGGGTTTGAACTATGCGGGTCTACTTATACATGGATTTTTTTCAAGAAAACAGTGCAGAGTACTGTAAGTATATTTTCTCTTTATGATTTTCTTAACATTTTCTTTTCTCTAGCTGAGTTTACTGTAAGAATACAGTCTATGATACATATAACATACAAAATACATGTTAACTGTTTATGTTATTGGTAAGGTTTCCAGTCAACAGTAGGCTTTTAATAGTTAAGTTTTTGGGGAGTCGAAAGTTACACATGGATTTTCTATTGCACAGGGGTCAGTGCCCCTAATTCCTGTGTTGTTCAAGGGCCAAGTGTAGTATTTTTCAGCTTTTGTTTTTTCAGGCTTCATTAAATCATTCATGAGACACTGTCTAGTATAAATTTAATTTCTCTCAGGTTTATATTTTTTTTGGAGATCACTAATTCTTTTTGGCATACTCTCAAAAATGCTTTCCTAGAAAGTTAAAAATTGAGTACATATACAAGATAGAAGATTCTCCTCTCCCTCAGTACTCAGAATCCAAGGAAGCAATTTCTTTAACTGATTACTATTAAAGAGTTAATTCTATTTAGGGATCCAGCATGATGTAATACTTTTGATAAATATTGTTTAATATGATACTTGCTTTCCTTTGCTTCTCATTTCTCTGTATAAGATCTATTTCTATTGATACAAGAATTTGGCTGCTCCATAATGAAATGAAATCCTATAGTTCTTGTTCTTAATCACATTCATCTTTAGGTAGCTGTTGTGTGATGAAAAAGCCGGTGGGAAACAGATTCTCACACTATCAATTTTTGAAAAGTACTTCTTATGCCAATCTGCATTATCCACATCTACATTACCAACTACAGTTAGAGATGAATGATGACAGGTTGACCCCCAACCATTCTACACACCGTTTCTGTTGCTGAAGAGGAGCGTTAGAGGCAGATTCTTGCTGTGCCAATGCTCCCTGAAGTGTGGACATGATCCGCCCCTGCCTTAATGGTTGGACATTTTCTTTACTCAGTTCCCACTCATCTCCCTCCAAGGACATGGCTTCACTGTGGAGAGAAATAAAAGTAAGTTTTATACTATACATATGTGTATATATGTGTAAGTATATATGTAAACATTTACATATAAGTATTATTATATCACTAGATTATCGTAAATGTTTTCAAATAAGCGAGTATTCATGATCTTTGGGCTGAATATGGTGGGCTGGCACATTAGTTGTGTTCTTATACTCCTAAGTGTCTGAGCCTTTCTGTGACTTGGTTTCCAAGTTTATGGCGGTAGTACTGCTAACAGAAGAGAGTATGGAATTAGGATACTATGGACAGTTATAAGAATAAAGTTTAAGGATGAAAAGGGGAATTTGGCAAGGTAGACAAAAAGCAGTTCTATGCTTACCACTAAATGCATCATCTCCTTTAGTTTAAAATTAGCAAACAGGGGTACCCGGGTGGCTCAGTCAGTTAAGCATCTGACTCTTAAAAATAAATAAATTAATTAATGAATAAATTAAAAAAAAAAAGCATCTGACTTTTGACTTTGCCTCAGGGTTGTGGGATTGAGCCCCACGTTGGGCTCTGTGCTCAGCATGGAGTCTGCTTGTCCCTCTCCCTCCGCTCCTCCCCTTGCTTGTGTGCTTTCTCTCTCATGCAAATAAAAATAATTTATTTAAAAATAAATTATTTATTATAAATAAATAAATAATTTATTATAAATAAATAAATAAATAAATAAATAAATAAAATCTTTTTAAAAAATTAGCAGTTTGTCAGACCAACACCCCATGTTTCAATTGATGACTTAAAACTGAGGCTTATATGTATATACAGGTAGCCCAGAGCACAAGCAGACAAAAATACAATTTACTGGTTACAACTCTTCCCCCTCCATTCTATCAAGGCTATTGACAGGGAAATTCCCACAGGTTTTTTGGAGGCAATCACCACACGGGGTATGTGCTCTGAACTTCAGAGTTCTGCAACTGTCAGACAGAAGCTTATTTCTGGCTGAGAGACACCACCTCTGGGTTTAAAACAAAGAAACAGATCTTCAAAATAAAGTGAAAGTTACATGTGATCTCAGTCTAGATGAGAGCTGAAAACTCTCAAGGTTAACTGTAAGTGATTAATAATTTAGGTCATAACTACATCTTTTTAACTATATTGTGTGAATCTTATAAATGTAAGGGCCTTGTCATTTATTTTTACAACCCCATGGTGTAATACAGACTCGGTCTCTAGGAAGCACTGAATAAATATTTGCTGAGTTCATCTGAATTTCTTCTCTTGATCTTGAAATAGCAATTAAACTACCTCACCTAATGTCCCAAACTGAGCTGGGACTGCTCCCTTCCCTCCTTGCTTGTCTTGTCTTCTTTCAGAACTGCTCCCCCCAGTCTTCCTTTATCTCAAATAAAGGGCAATTTCATTTTCCCAGTTGCTCGAGCCAAAAATCTCAGTGCCAACCTTGACACCCCTCTCCTTCTCCCCCACCTCCAGTTACCTGGTAAATCCTGTTGGCTCTTACCTTCAAAATAGATTCAGAAATCAACCTCTTATCATCTCCATTGTTTCTAGTCTGGCTCAAGCTACCATCTTCTCTAGCCTGGATTATTTCAGTAACCTTATAACTGGTCTCCCTGCTTTCATCCTTTTCTGCCTTAGTCTTTTCAACACTGCAGCCAGCGATCCTATTGAAACTAATATCAGATCCTGTCTTTCCTTGTCTTTCCTTTGCTCAAAACCTTCCACTGACTTTTGAACCAGAGTAAAAAGCCAAGTCCTTACAATCTTCGCAACCTCACCTTTACCTCATCCTTCATTTCCTTTTGCTCTTCTGGTTCACTTGGCTCCAACTACTTGCCAGGCGCAGCTCCCTCCCCCAACCCTCACCCTCTAAATCTCTGTATTTCCCCCAGATATGCGCTTGACTAACTCTTGAGTTGCCTTCAGTCTTTTTTTTTTTTTTTTTAAGATTTTATTTATTTGAGAGAGAGAGAGAGAGAGAGAAGCAGAAGCAGCAGCAGCAGCAGCAGCAGCAGCGGGAGTGGCAGAGGGAAAGGGAAAAACAGACCCCACATTGAGCTGCCCAATTCAGGGCAGTTTCCTTCAAGTCTTGACCTAAATGACACCTTCTCAATAAGGCCCCCCGTTTAAAACTATCTAAAATTGCACCAATGCCCCTACTCCCCACCGTTTTAGTTCTTTTCGTACTGACCATCTAAGTTTTAGTTTATTGATCTTGTTTATTGTCTGCTGCACCCACCCTCACCCCACCCCAGAACTTAAATTTCACAAGGGTAGGGATTTTTGTGTCTTTTGTTTATTTGCCATATTTAGTGCTCAGTAGATAATCAATAAATATTTGTTGCATGAGCTAAAGAATTCTCTGCATAGCATTTATCTAAGTATTGTGTACACCATAATGAAAATGCATACCTTGGGGTGCCTGAGTAGTTCAGTAGTTTAAACATCTGACTTGGCTCAGGTCATGATCTCAGGGTCCTGGGATGGAGCCCCACCCAGGGTGCCCACTCAGTGAGTAATCTGCTTGTCCCTCTGCCCCTCCCCCTTGCTCATGCTCTCTCACTCTCTCTCTCAAATAAATAAATATTTTTTAAAAATGCATACAGAATTCCAACCTATTAGAACTGGTATATATTTATATAAGGAAAAGCAGCAAGCATGCAGAAAAGGCCTTTTTATATTTCTAGTTATGCCACTGACATGGAAGCACCTACCATTTGGCACTTATTTGGAGGCAGTTACCTTACACATACTTTGAATTCACCAGCATTTTCCATATATTTTTTAAAAAGATAATAGTGTGGGTACCTGGGTGGCTAAGTGGGTTAAAGCCTCTGCCTTCACCTTGGGTCATGATCTCAGGGTCCTGGGATCGGGTCCCACATCCCACATCTGCCGAGCAGAGAGCCTGTTTCCCCCTCTCTCTCTGCCTGCCTCTTTGCCTACTTGTGATCTCTCTTTCTGGCAAATAAATAAATAAAATCTTTAAAAAAAAGAAAAAAGATAACAGTGTGATTTTATTTACGAGATTACAGTATGATTTTAATATTTAAGTAGCAATTTATTACATCTCTGCTATCCTTTTTAAAATCTAGATTCAATTTTAAAAAAATAAAATCTAGATTCAATTTAATTAATATATACAGTATTACCAGTCTCAGACGTATAATTCAGTGATTCATCAGCTGTATATAACACCCAGTGCTTACTACGTCAAGTGCTCTCCTTAATGCCCATCACCCAGTTAGGGTCATCCTCCACCCACCAGCATTTTCCATACTAAGACGAGTCCAAGGTCAAAAAGCTAGCAAATGGCTGAACAGAGATACACAGACCACACTACAAATTCCAAGTTCTTTGTACACTGGGGTCGCACAGCCTCCTTTGCTTTGAAGCTGGATGCAGCGGGGTTCTCACGTGCCCTCACCCCAATGAGGTCGATTCTAACTAACCCTGTCTTCACCTCCAACCCTTGTGCCCCGACTCCAGCAGGAAGGAGGGTTCAGCCGGGCCCGCTCTCCTCCCGACCGTGTTCCTCTGGACTGCACTGAGCGGAGCCTCTGTCACGGGCTACATCCTCGGGTCTCGCAGGCACAGCTCCTGGCAGCCTTTCTCGGGTACCTACCTCAGAGGACCCTCTTCCTTCTTCATCGCCGCCATCCTGCATTCCCGGCTCAGGCCCTCTTCCTGCCGCAGGCCTTTCTTCAGGACCGCAGACCACCTGGGATTCCTTCTGCAACTGCTCCTAGAGGTAACGAAGCGACCAGAGAGCCAAAAGCTTGCACCTGACTCCTGGACAAACCAGCCACCTCAAACCCTCCAAGTTTCAAATTTAACGGTCCCGCGCGGCTGACGTGAACACGCCCCTCCGCCCCTTCGTACTCGCGTACCTCTCGCTCCCGAGGAATTCTGGGGCTTGTAGTTTATCCGGGTTTAGTCCACGCAGTCACTATGCATCATGGGAGTCGTAGTTTCCGGGGAGTCTGTGGCTGCTCAGTTCGCGCAGGTTGAGGCGGTGTAAATTCTCAGCAAGTGCTGTAAAACAAGTCTCTGAGCCTAGCGCGGGACACTTTAATCACCAGGATTTCTTTGCTGTTTTGAGCCTAGAAAGACATTTTTGAGTGCTTGCACTTGGCTTGACTCTTCTCGGGTGGCTGGGCACGCTGTTATCACTCCTTGTCTGGCGCAAGTTGCTCGCACGTCTAGAGTTCTTAGGGCGCCCCGGCCCAGCTGTTTCCTGCCTAACTTTTGAATTCAGAAAAGCTGGACTCTAGCTCTGTGAAAATCGTACCAAGTGTGCAGCCTTAGGCAAAGCCATATAGTCTCTCTCTGACTTTCAAATTTCTCATTTATAGTGTGAAGTATTGCCTTTCTCTACTGCACAGTCTACCGGCAGAAAATACAGCTATGCCTCGCCTCCCAAGGTTTGGCGTCTTTTCTTCTTCAGGACATCAGCCTCCACTGGCACAGCACTCTTAGTCCCAGCTCCAGTTTCCTGAGGAAGAAAGTATGGTGGGCTCAGTTGTGGCCAAGGGAGCAGGGTCCGTTGAACAAACCCAGATACCAGGGAGTCCTCCTGTAAACTTGGAGGTGGTGAGAGGTGGCAGTTCCCAGAGAGGGGAGCTGGAAGTGGGGGTTCACTACCCCCTTGCTTCCTGGTTTTCAGGTTTCTTCACCATTTTTTTAAAGATTTTATCTTTAAGTAATTTCTACACCCAACGTGGGGCTCAAACTTAAAACCCCAACGCCAAGAGTTGCAGGCTCTACCGACTGAGCCAGCTGGGTGCCCTTCCACCATTTTCTCATGCTACCCAAGCTCTTCTTTCTTCCACATCATCAGGATCTTGATTGCAATGGAATGGGAATCCAACTCAAACTGACTTTCTCAGAAAAGGGAGTTTAGGGGCACCTGAGTGGTTCATTTGGTTAAGTGTCTCCCTTTGGCTCAGGTCATGATCCTGGGGTCCTGGGATGGTCCCGCATCGGGCTCCATGATCTGGGGGGAGCACTTCTCCCTCTCCCTCTCCTTCTGCCTGCCATTCCCCCTGCTTGTGCTCACTCTCTCTTTCTGTCAAACAAATACATAAAATCTTAAAAAAACAAAAACGGGGAGGGGAGTTTATTGCCTCATATAGAAAAGACTTCAGATGACACTTAACTCAGGATTTATGTAGTGGCACCAGGACTGGGACCTTTTCCGTTTCTCACCTCTGCTCTTCTTTATGTTAGTTTATTGTCATTCTCCATTGAGTAACAGCTACAGAACTTTGTCCTTCTAGGTTCAGGTTCAGACCCAGGAGTCACTCTCATTTGCTTACTCCCCAGCACTCCCCGCCACCCACCTCCCTGGAACTAGCAGATTCAGGGCTCTAATTGTTCAGGCCCAAATCATGTGTTTCATCTTGGGAGAAGAGAGGGGAAGGGGTGGTTCCCCACAGGAAATTTTGGTTTCTCTTTACTTCTAAGTGTATTATGTCCAAGAAGACTTCCGGGATTGTGGGAGAGGTGGTGTAGGGGCTTCTCTCTCTGGCTCTTTTTATCTCTCACCTCACATCAGTACTGACCTAGCCTCTCATTTCCTTTCCCCAGAGTGTCCTGTTCACACACACAACTCCTTAATTCCATTTGCTTCCTATAAACCACCTTGGAAGACACGGCGTGTGCTCTTTTGATCTGCCTTCCTTCTAGGCTCGTCAGAACCTCCACAAACTGTGGTCCAATACGGAACCCTTTCAGGCTAAACTCTGCTTGTTTCACCAGAGAAGGGAGTCAGGCTTTTAAAAAAAAGGTACGACAGAAGGTGCTCTATGGTCTTACTGGGAAGGTGAGTTCTTGTTGGGCTGGACTGTGGCTGAGTGGTGATACGGGTCTCAGCAGCACTCACTGATCATGACGAAAGTCAGGAATAATCTCATGCACTGTTCTGATCCAAAGAGGGGAGGACAGAGGCTCTGCCTGAGTACTTCAATGTGCGGAGCATAGTGGGGACACAGAAGATGTGAGCAGTGAATCAGACACAGCCCTTGTCCTCTAGCAACTTCAGGCTAGTGAAGAGAGACAGACAAATAAACAGGCAATGTCACTACATTGCTGTCGCAGCCGAGGTAAACAAACACAGGGGGCCGTGGAGGCGCATGGAGGACCTTCCGGCCCAGGCCTGGGGAGAAGATGGTCAACCTGAAAGGTAGGGAAGATTTGGCACAAACTGTTGAGCATGACAAACACAGGCTGTGTCGCAGCTGAAGTTTCTCTCCAGCATGTGTCCACTTCCTCTCCATTCTCCACTCTCTCCACTGACTTCCGGTACTCAGAGTTCACCCCTTTAGACCTCTGTGTCGACCCACTAAACCTTGCCTGTCCTGTGTGCTGTTCTCTCTCACCTAGCTATCACACTGAAAACAGGAACTAAACCGCACTAAGATGTTAATAACAGCTAATACTTTACTGTATTTTCCACATCATGTTCTAAGATGCTTAGCAGATGTTAAAGGGGACTAAAAGTGTAGTTTTCAAATAAGTTTCTGAAATGCTGACTTAAACGGGTGTCTTTATTGAAAGGCTCCCTCGAGTCTTTAATATGCCAACGTGCACTTTGAATCTCTCAGGGAAGGGGA
Source organism: Procyon lotor (assembly GCA_028646535.1). Classification (NCBI taxonomy): domain Eukaryota; kingdom Metazoa; phylum Chordata; class Mammalia; order Carnivora; family Procyonidae; genus Procyon; species Procyon lotor. Next base: position 50,526,462 of record CM053609.1, read on the forward strand.
TATTTTAGTTTCCTATTGCTGCTGTAACAAAATACCATAAACTTAGTAGCTTAAAACAACACAGATTTATCATCTTACGGTTTGGCAGGTCAGAAGTCTGCCTCGAGCCTCACTGGGTTAAACAAGGTGTTGGTAGGACTGTGTTTCTGGAAGCCCTTTGGGAGAATTTGTTTCCTTTTTTCCTCCAATTTTTAGAGGCATTCACAAATATTCCTTCCCTGGTGGCCCCTTCCTACATCTTCAAACCCAGCAACAAAGCATCAGTCTGATTTGGCTTCTGTATTACCACATCTCTTTTTCCGACCATGGTCAGGAAAATCTCTCTGCCTTTAAGGGCTCCTGTAGTTATACCGGACCCATCCAGATAATCCAGGCTAACCTTTCTATCTCAAAGTCCTGAATGTTAATCATATCTGCCAAGTCCCTTTTGCTACGGGTTCCATGGATTAGGACATGGACATCTTTAAGGGCCCCGATTCTGCCTGCCACAGGAGGCTAAAACATGTTGGTGTCTCTGAACTCACTTGACTGCTTTTCGCACATCTTTCAGAACGGACTTTGGGCTCTTTGTATTTTAACAGTTGACCCCAGGAGAAGAAAATTCGTAAAGGAATAAATCTTAATGGTGGGATTTCAGGCACAGTGGTGACTGGTCTCAGTTGGGGACTAGTGAGCCCCGTGTTTTTACACATTTGCTTTACATGCAAAAGCCATACTTAATCTGCATTAGTGGCTGTCAGAGGGATTTAGTTGTCAGAAAATCTGTAACCTCTTGCTTGGTCTTGTGGAGGTGTGTTCTTCATTATCAAAGGCTGATTTTCCCCCCATTTTGCCTTCGTGGATTATATGAAATCCTACTTTAGCAGGCTAACCACTGCAAAGACGAAAACCTCTGGGTCTCCCCAGGGAACCCTTGGATGGCCTGATTATTTACTGTGCAACCACAAGAGGAAGGAGGGACTATCTGGGAGTGGGAGGAAGGTCAAGAGAGACCGAATGGGGGTGTGTGTCTTCGGGGCCTGAAGGAGACCACATCTGGGAAAGCAGAATCACCCTGCTGGCCTTTACCCCAGCAACAAATTGGCCAATCAGGGCTGCAGCTGCGTCTTGTCTTTACCAGTGATGAGGTGTCTTGAGGTAGAAGAACCAATGAGAAGGGAGCATAATAATCCAAACCATCTTGTGTTTGCAGGAGGAAGGGAGGTGAAGGGTGAAAAGATGCATTAGCCCAGGGCTGGGGACTACTGGCCGGTGCCCAGTTGCATCTCACAGTAACTGTTGCCGACAGGGTATTAGGGAAAGCTCCAAGGAGCTCACTTCTCTCTCTTCAGTTCCATGGAAACTTTTTTCTGAACGATGTTTCTGCTTTTCTGCAGAACTACACTACTTTGCATGGGTCTTCTCAAACCATTAGAAATTCCCTGACCCTGATTTTCCACACTGATCTATGCAAAAAATATACATGCTGAACCAGACAATACCAGCTATCAACTTCAATGCATCTGGCAGAAACAAACAAACAACAACAACAACAAAACAGAAGGTCAGAATGGACCACAAGCTGAGAACAGAAGCAATCATTTGGCAGGGCTGTTGAGAAACTAGGTAAGATGCACAGCTAAATAAACTATGAAGCTAATAAGAAGTACACACTTGGGCTATTTTGCCCTGCCATTATCCTGACCAGAGTTTTGTGCTCCAGGAAGGACTAGGGGGCTACTCCGTGCCTGGACATCAGCACCCTCCCAGCAGGCTCCAGCAGAGGGGAAATTTCCTCCAGTGGCCTCAGAGGGAGAGCCATCAACCAGGGAACTGAAGCAGGAAAGGAAGAGCGCGGCAGAGGCTGGGGAGTAACGGCAGGGAAGACTCATTGGTGAGCACAAGCTCTCTGGAAGATACCCAGACCACCTAGGGGAGGCTGTGGAAGGGGGGCTGAGTCAGGGCCACATATATAGTTGTTCAAATTGTGCCATGCCTAAGAGTGCCAGTCCAGAGGCACAGATGGGGCACTTTTTCCTGCTTGGCTCACTCAGAGGAGGCCCTTCTAAAAGTCCTTCTGCTCAGAGGGGCCTCCTTTTTCTAAGTCACAGAAAGCACGGTGCCTGCTGGCTATGACTCTGGGCCTAGCGGTTTTTATGGAGGAGCGGGTGGAGTCTCCATCACTGTGTTCATGTGGCCGTACGGCGGTGAGGCCAGTCTGTCCCTATGCGAGGAGGTGGTGATCCCATAATAGGTGAGCAGCATTCGGGAGGATGGTGCTTGGCAGAGCCAGCAATGTGGGAAAGCCGCCAGGGGGACAGCATGGTGGCATCACGGCGGGTGGGCATGCTGGCGCTCCCATTGCTTCTCTGCCAGTCAGCCTTCCTTGCTCCCTCTCCCAGATTTGCCTCCGGGGGCCTGGTGCCGACTGTAGAAAGTTCCCTTCCGACATTCTGAGAGGCCCAGCCATGGGAGGCATTCCTGGGATCTGCGCGGCTCTCCCAAGGACAGGCCAGAGGTCAGGGGCCCACAGGCTTGAAGAGGATGGGACGCTGGGAAACGGCTTAGTTTGGCTGGATGTGGGAGCCAACCCAGGGCTGTTTGGATCGCACCGTGAGAAGCCCACTGTGGCTAGAAGGGGGATGATTCAGAGAAGAGCTAAGTGAAGCCTCTGTTCCCAACTCTACCCTCCTCCCTCCCAGCTTTTTTTTTTTTTAACCTTGTCTGAAGGTGTGGGTTCTCCCTAGGATTGGCCAGCATTCTTCCTTTCTTAAAATAATTCTGAACCTGAGAGCCAGCAGGAGACCTGAATCCGGGACCATTCCTGGATGGAACCTCCACCATAATGCAGGTTCTCGAGCAACATTGGAGGAATTCTTCCCATTTCAGAATCCAAGGCTCGCTGCTGGGCTTGAACTTGCCCGTGATGCGAATCCCAGTCTCTTGGACCGGGACAGAACCACACAAGCTTCCCTTCTCCACAGAGGTCTTCAGGACACATTGCCTCTAGGCAGTTTCAGTGACTATCTTCCAACACAGGCTCCCAAACTGAAGCAGGGAGAAGAGAGTCCAGAGACAGGCCAAGTTAGAAAAACATCTTCCCCTAAGAGCCAGAAGACAGAAGCGGATCGACCTGATCCTGTTTTTGAGTCTCCACCCAGGCCCCTTGTGAGCAGTTAGGGAAGGTGATGGGCATCCTGAGAACGGGGCAGGGAGATATGCCAGCTGTGGTCCCCGTGTTTCCACCAGGGGAGCTGTGGCATTTGAGAGGTGGTGGGGGCGGGGGAATGTTTGGGGGGGGGTGGACAGACAGTGCAGGGCATTAGCTACAGGGCTGTCATGGGGCAGACCACACTGACAGGTCTGAGAGAGGTTTATCTCTCCAGTCTATGGGCTGCAGTTTCCTCCTCAACTGCAAACAATGAGATTGAATCTGCTGGCTCCTCAGGGCAGCCAAAGGCTCTGCCTCCCACCGCTCCACTGAGTCCCTCCCAGGAATGTGTAAGAGCCACAAGGCAGGATGTGGCAGTTCTTGCTCCTCATCAGATTCTCAGGACCTAGGGCATTAGCATCCTTAAGCGTCTGCCTTCTGTTCAGGTCATGATCCCAGGGTCCTGGGATGGAGCCCCCATCAGACTCCCTGCTCAGCTAGAAGCCTATGTCTCCCTCTCCCACTCCCCTGCTTGCATTCCTTTTCTTGCTCTCTCTCTCTCTCTCTGTCTCTCTCTCTGCCAAATAAATAAAGTCTTAAAAGAAAAGATTCTCAGGACCTGACCTGAGGCAGGTGCTCAATCAACACCAGTTAACTGACTGACTGACAGAAATGTAGAAAAGAGAACAGTGAACTCATGACCTTGTCAGAAAGTGCTTCCCAGGGACGCCTGGGTGGCTCAGTTGGTTGAGCAGCTGCCTTCAGCTCGGGTCATGATCCCGGGGTCCTGGGATCGAGCCCCCACATGGGGCTCCTTGCTCGGCGGGGAGCCTGCTTCACCCTCTGCCTCTGCCTGCCTCTCTGCCTGCTTGTGTTCTCTCTCTCTCTCTCTGACAAATAAATAAATAAAATCTTTAAAAAAAAAAAAAAAAAAAGAAAGTGCTTCCAAGAGGGATCTTGAAAAATGACTAGGAGTTATTCAAAGGAAAGGAAGGGCTTTCTAGCCAGAAGGAACAGCACATCTAATGCAGGTAGGCAAGAGAATGAGTGTTCTGGGGGTCTGTGGGGCTGCAGGGAGTCATAATGGTTGAAGCTTGGGGGAGGTTTGAGGGGATCTGGCCTGGGAGGCCCCTGATTCACGTGCCTGGCCAACAGGAAGGTTGGAGGGCAAGCCCAACTCCTCTTGCTCCCAGTGCAAGGCGATGTCCTGCAGCAGCCTGGAAGCTAGGTCTCTCCCTGCTGGGGCTCAAGTTTCCCAGCTATGCCTGAAGCCGCCTATGTCTAGGCTGGGGGAAAGCCTGAAGGTTGTCCCAGGTGAGAAGGGGCAGGGCACAGAACAGGTGCCTCCCCTGTCCCACCTGGATGCATTCCCTTCCATAGCTCAGACACACCTCTCACATGCCAAGCTATTTGCACTCATTTGCTTTATCCTGATGAGGCCATCCATCAGGGCTGCCAGGACCAGGGGGAACTGCCCCGGCTGGTCCAACTGGTTGGGCTGTGGGTCACAGCTCTTGTCTCTCCCAGAGGGTTCCCCTGCTCCCCTTGCTGTGCCCATCTCTGACGGTTCCCATTGGCCCCAGGGGGCCAGTGCTCATCCCTAAGCAGCATAGCCCTCCCACCATGAGGATGTGACGAAGTGCCCGGGGGCTGTTTTCACTTCTGCATCTTTCCTTGCCTCCTGGACATCTGCAGACCGAGGCAGCCCCATTGTCAAAGTGCTCTGACTGTAAAAAAAACACCCTTCTGCTCCCCAGAGGGCGTCTGCAGGATGAGGTATTGCTGATTGTCTTGGGGACTGGGGAGCACTGTGGCTATTTAATAGAGATGGGGCAGGGTTGTCCTTGGCTTTGCAGGACAATCCCGCACAACAATAGGATTGTCCAGCCCCAAACAGCAGTAACTTTCCCCACTGAGAAACTCTGTGCCTGGGCCCACTTGCTTCAGCGGAGCAGAATTTGTGTCATCTCTGCAGCAGAATTTCTCGAACTTTAGGAATGGCCTGAGGATCTTGTTGAAATGCTGATCCCCATTCAGCAGGACCGGGGTGGGGCCTGAGATTCTGCATTTCTAATGAGCTTTCAGGTGTTCAGGTTGCCGGCTTCAGGACCACACTATGTGTGTATTTGCGGG
>CM053609.1:50532224-50552246 GCA_028646535.1 Procyon lotor
AAAAAAAAAAAAAGTAGATCACTTAGGGTGAGTGACTAATAATAAAGTAATGCCATTATACTCAGGGCAAAAATATCTGTGAGGGGGAGAGAATATGACAGGTTATGCAAAAAGACAAAAGTAGACGCTCTGGGAAGAACGCCACTTGCCTCAGGTCTGACTCTGTGCACAGGCCTCGTGGAGGGGGCATCTGGAAAGCGTGGAGGACAGGCTCTTCTCCTGTTCAGCTTCAGCCATGCAAGGACCCTGAGGACAGTCCCCTCGGGTGTCACGGTGGAAGGCCAATGGCTCCGGGCAGCATCCTGACAAGCTGCACCCCAGAGGGGCCTCCCATCAGGCCACAAGCCAGGGTGTTGGTCCCATCCCTGCCCCCTGTCTCTCTGCCATCCACAGCCTGGCTCCTTGCGCTCAGTTATTCTGCTAGATACCCAAGGGCAATTGATGTTTTCTCTGGTGGCTTTCTGTGTCCCCACAATTCCCCACTGTCTCTATGTCCCCTCTCTTCCAGTTATCCAGGCTCCTCGCCCCCTCTATTTCTTGAAGAATCTCAACCAGTCCCAGAGTACCTGGACAGTACACTCTGTTTCAGACCTACATTCCTACCTCTGCCGTGCGCCCCCTCCCAGACACTTCTCTCAGAGAGCAGCTAATTGTAAAATCGAGAATTTCCCTCAGTAATGCCAATGGGTTTTTTATTACGGTAACTTCCCCCTGCGGTGTCCGTGAATTTTGATGGGAGAGATCAGGATAGCTAATGTCTTGATCCAGAGGAATAAGTCCAGAGGTGTTCCTTCGTCTGTGGAGGGAGTTAAGAATTACGGAATGTCAGGGGCGCCTGGGTGGCTCAGTCGTTAAGCGTCTGCCTGGGATCGAGCCCCGCATCTGGCTCTCTGCTCTGCAGGAAGCCTGCTTCTCCCGCTACCATTCCCTCTGCTTGTGTTCCCAACCTCTCTCGCTGTGTTTCCCTCTGTCAAATAAATAAAATCTTAAAAAAAAAAAAAAGAATTACGGAATGTCAGAGGAGAAGATGTCTTGGAGATCTTCCAGTGTAGCTCCTCAGGTGACAGGCCAGGAACCAAGGTTCAGAGAACCTCTTTGCCCAAGGTCACACGGCATCCTGGGGGGAAGACTGAGGGCACTACTCCACCCCCTCGCCTCTATTTTACTCCTTCACTTAGTCGCTCAGCCAATAAATCTTTATCGAGCATTTACTGTTACAAGCCAGGCAATGGGCAGTGGGGTCACAAATAGGATGAGATTCTTGTCCCAGGTCATCCCTCATCGAGTGGGTGAAGACAGCCAGGAGGGAAAGAAAACTGCAGTTGGCACCGTGTGGGTCAGAAGAACCCAGTGTAGCTTGGTCACATGGAGGGGGACAGAAGCTTTGAGGGGGCTGTGGAGAACTTTCCAGAGCAGTTTTCCGACTGTGTCTAAGGCTTCTCCCCATGACTCTCGCTGAAGTGGGAAACAGGGCCCCAGGCCATCTTAGGGAAACTGGGTTTTTAACTCCCTTCCATCCCCATCCTGACCTTTAACTGCAGCCACTACTGTAGGCCAGCTTGTCTCAGTTACCTGTTCCCAGTCACTCTGGGCTCCCAGACATCCTAGGCTAAGTTAACTTCACTGCAGCCATCAGTATTCACCTCTTACCCAACGCCAATGCTTCCTGCTCTCTTTTGCTAACAAGATAATTTCCTGTGACAGCGATTTGCCCTGCCCCAAGCACTGGCTCACAATTTTCTCAGCCCAGTTGTGACAGCTTCCTTTGCATCTGAGAGCGGCCATTTGATCTGGTTGTGACCCAAACAGAAGTCTAGAGAAGATGGAGGTGATAGAGACACAGTTGGCCTGGGCTTTTTTGCCTTGCCTCCTAACTTAGAAATAGATGTGATGTCTGGATCTGGGCAGTCTCTTGTGACTATGAAGTGAAAACAGCAAGATAAGAGCCAATATGCTAAGGGAAAGCAGAACAGAAAGGCAGGAAGAGCCTGGCTGTATGACAGCATCATACACAGTTTTTTCTTGGGAGGGAACTCGGTTCCAAGGAAAAGCAGCCATCATGGGGAAGCTCAGAAATATGCCATTCCAAAAATCCACTGTATTATCACATCTCATCATCATCAACCAGCTCCCCAAAATTCTAACCTTACTGTGGTTGTGAGGAAGCTGAAGGTGAATGAAGAGCTGATATTTGAGTTTTACCAGTTATTTGTTCTCAAGAATGTGACTCACAAATGGATTCACACTAATGCTATTTTTAGAGTGGCTTCATATAATTTTCACTGAATACTTTGTATATTGACTCTTCACCCTGTTAGCAGCTTGATGTGACTTAAGAAAAATGTAAAGAACACACAGTTTTGTTTTGTTTTTGTTTGGGAGAGGTTAAATAAAGGAAAACGAATGGTTTCATTAAAAAAAAGAAAAAAGGGGGGGGGGCACCTGGGTGGCTCAGTGGTTTAGAGCCTCTGCCTTCGGCACAGGTCATGATCTCAGGGTCCCGGGATTGAGCCCCACATTGGGCTCTCTGCTCAGCAGGGAGCCTGCTTCCCCCCCTCTCTCTGCCTGCCTTTCTGCCTACTCTCTCTCTCTGTGTCAAATAAATAAATAAAATCTTTAAAAAAAAATGGCCTCACCAACCTGGAACTGCTACCCCCAGAATTCTCATTATGTGGAAAAAACAAACAAACAACCAACCTTGTCTTGTTTAAGCCACTGTTTTTCAGGCTTTCTGTTACTTGAAGCAAAATTCATTCCTAACAGAGATATCATCTGTTAATCAGTTGGGATCCTAGCAGGAAACCAGCGACATACTGTAAATGAGACTTAACGGAGGGATAATTTACAATGGCAGGGACAGGATTAAAGGGGACCAATAAAGGACGGTGAGGTACTCAGGGACTAACAATAGTGGGAAGCTGTTACCCCTGCTTCTGATGGGATGTGGGTTGGAGTTGTTCCCAGAACCCATCGAGAATTACAGCAATGAGAGAGCCTGACAGGAGATGTGGCTGAAGATAAAGGGACGCAGCCACTGACATCCATGACTGCGCTGAAGAAATAATACTCCAGCATCTCTCTCTTCCCATCTCATGACCCCCTAACTAGGGCCTCCCAATAGCCAAACCAACTGGCATGCAGAAGGCAAGAGCACTGGAGGATACAGTCCCTTTAGGACACTGTTGGGAAAACAATAGAGAGAGAACGAGATAGGACAAGTGGGCCATATGGAGCACACCATCCTATGCAGGTTTGTTTGAGGTTTTTTCCCCCAATTTTCCCATTATATTTTATGTTTTAAAGACGTATTTATTTATTTGAGAAAGAAAAAGAGTGTGTGCAAGCAGGGGGAAGGGCAGAGGGAGAGGGAGAGGGACAAGCAAACGCCCTGCTTAGCGCAAAGCCCGCTGTGACTCGATCCCACCACCCTGAGATCAGGACCTGAATTGGAAAGCCAGAGTCGGACGCTTAACCGACTGAACCACCCAGGTGCCCCAAGATTTTATTTATTCATTTATTTTTTTAAAGATTTCTAAATTTATTGATTTGATACACAGAGAAAGAGAGATCACAAGCAGGCAGAGAGGCAGGCAGAGAGAAAGGAGGAAGCAGGCTCCTTGCTGAGCAGAGAGCCCGATGTGGGGCCCAATCGCAGGACCCTGAGATCAGGACCTGAGCTGAAGGCAGAGGCTTAACCCACTGAGCCACCCAGGCGCCCCCCAAGATTTTATTTTTAAGCGATCTCTCCACCCAGTATGGGGCTCAAACTCACAACCTGGACATCGGAAGTCTCATACTCTACCGACTGAGCCAGCCAGGTGCCACTCCAACGTGGGTTTGTGATTCACTTGCTCCTTGTGGGATAATGCTATTGAAAACAAAGAGTTTGCTTTGTAACCTACCAGTGGTAGTCCTGGTAGAGTCTGCTTCTCCCGACCACCCATACATTAAGGGAGCAGGTAGCTCTTATTTGACTCCGCGGCCTGAAGTTAGATGCAAAATATTGCATGCAGCTACAATAATTTCCTTCAGGGCACATTTTCTGGAAGAACCGTCACCCTGTTTTTATGATATGCCGCTGATTTCTTTATCCTTGCCGCATGCTTCTATCATTTATTTGTCATTGACTGCAAGTTGTCCCAAACTATTTTTGGAAGTAAGTGGAGTGGCAACAAGAAGTCTTAACAGACTTCTACCAGTTGGGAATGGGTTTGGTTGTGGGTGATGGATATTCAAAATAAGCATGGCTTGAACAAGATGGAGGCTATTGCTCTCTTAAGTGACCGCCTGGGGGTCGGCACAGTGGCTCTGCTCCTCAAAGTTCTCAGGAGCGCAGGCCTCAGAGTGCTTGGCTGCTGGGCCCTCTTATTAATTATTTGCCAGGAGCTAAATGAAGGGCCCTTCAGTGGAGCGGAGGCACTTAGCTAACCCTCACTCCAGCCCCACCACGCCTGCTGTAGAGAGGTCCCTCCCTGAGGCCCAGGAACTCTCTGGACACCTGGGCTCTAATACTATTTAGGAAGTGTGTGCCTTGTCCCAAACCAGGCTCCTCCCCAGCATGAGTCTGCTTTAGGACAGGCCTGGGGCTTGGCATTGTCTTCCCCTAATCAGCCCCAGGGTGCTTCCTGGCCCTCTCGCTACCCTTTGGAGCTGCCTGGAGGCCAGTTTGAGCCTCCCAGGCTCCCCACAGACCACAGTCTGGGCTCCAGAGCCCAACTCTTTCCAGTACTGGGTACTAGAGGTGTGTCCAGAACAATCAAAGGAGGGCAGGGGCAGAGAAGGAAGGCCCCATGGGGCCAGGGCAGGGGCTCAGGAACCCCACCCTTCAGCCTCTGCTGTCAGAGACTAGGAACTATATATACCAGTGACCACAGAAATTGGTATCTAGGGGCGCCTGGGTGGCTCAGTCGTTAAGCATCTGCCTTCCGCTCAGGTCATGATCCCAGGGTCCTGGGATTGAGCCCCGCATCGGGCTCCTTGCTCGGCAGGAAGCCTGCTTCTCCCGTTTCCATTCCCTCTGCTTGTGTTCCCTCTCTTGCTGTGTTTCTCTCTGTCAAATAAATAAAATCTTTAAAAAAAAATTTAAAAAAAAGAAATTGGTGTCTAAAACAGTGGTAGCGATGGGTAGTGAAAGGGGGTACTTTTTTTTTTTAATATTTTATTTATTTGACAGAGAGAGATCAGAAGCAGGCAGAGAGGCAGGCAGAGAGAGGAGGGAAGCAGGCTCCCCACAGAGCAGAGAGCCTGATGTGGGACTTGATCCCAGGACCCTGAAAGCATGACCTGAGCCAAAGGCAGGGGCTTTAACCCACTGAGCCACCCAGGTGCCCCGAAAGGGGGTACTTTTAACAATTTTGCTTGCATAGCAGTCATATATTATGTACTGGGACTGTCTTGGCAAATCTGGACTCATGCCCTCCTAACTTTGGTCGTGGTTAACAATCAGACCCCTCCTCCCACTGGCCCTCCATCCTGCTATGTTAATAGTCAAGGTTAACTGCCACTGTCCTCAGCAACCAAGTGGTGGGCCTTCCTGCTTGTGCTGCCTCTTGGGGCTGAATCAGCAATCAAGCGGTCTGCCAGCCGGCCCCTGCTGATGGCTGCAAAGCTGACAAACCAGCCCTCCTCCCCACTGACCCTCCACCCCGGGCAGAGGGCAAGCCCCTTTTCTCTGTATTCCTCATGCTTTGCTGAGGGGCCCAGAGAGGATTCTATGGGAACTGGGGGGCTATCCTCTTGGGGGTGGGGGTGGGGAATCTCAGCACCAGGGAAAGGGAGGAGCCGTGGGCTATTCTAGAAAGTACCTGGCCTGGTTGTGAATTTGGTGTTAAAGGGAAAGTGTTGGGCCTGAGGAAGGAACTTTCAGCTCTAAAATCCCATGATTCTAGGATGGTTCCTGCCTTGCACAGATAAGCCTGAGTGATGAACCTGACACCATGTTTAGCCCTGCATGGCTACAGAGGGTATTAAACTTAAGGTTGCACCAAAATTTGCACCCCTCGAAGCAGTGCTAATCTGAAAGAAGCAGGTGGGGCTCCATGCTTGGAAATGAGGAGAATTCAGGACCAAGCCACAGTGAGTTGTAATCTCGCTGGCTGCCTGTCCTCTTTGCTTGCGTCTCTCTTCTCATGTACTTCTTCCTCATTTTCTGGAAGCTCCCCACGGCCAATCCTGGGCCTTCTTTCCCTATGGGAAAACATCCACATTGGCCACGTCATGATGGCGGTCTTTTCTCCTCCAGCAATTTCCATCAGAGTGGACTGAAGTGAGGACCCCATCAGCATATTCACCTGGGTCTTATAGAAGTTGGTTTCAGCCATACTCCTCCGAGTTTTTGCGCACCCCCAGATCTCTCTTGCCAAATGCTCTTGGACGTTAAATCTGTCTAGTGGCTTGAGGTTTGTTACCTACCCTAATCTTGCACTTTTTGGTTGAAACCCATGAAATCATCGCTCTGCCGTCCTCTCTGCTAGGCTTCTATCACGGAGCTTCTCCTCCCTTCTCTCACGCTTTATTGTCTGGATTTTAAGTAAAGGGAGGGCCTGAGCCTTGTCTTCTTTGTCTTTGAATCCTCTGCAGCCTTGCTAATCAGAGCATGGTTTGCATTATAATAAGAAGTCCAGGCGATTCAGTAAGGTTGGAGTAGCACTCGCCTAGGCATCCAGCCCAGCACTCTTTAAACGTTGGCTTGAGCCAGGAAGTGGGCATGTATAACTATGGATGGCTAGAAGCAATGAACTTTTTTCTTTTTTTTTAAGATTTTATTTATTTATTTGACAGAGAGAGAGAGAGATCACAAGTAGGCAGAGAGAGAGGGGAAGCAGCAGGCTCCCTGCTGAGCAGAGAGCCCCATGTGGGGCTCGATCCCGGGACCCTGAGACCATGACCTGAGCTGAAGGCAGAGGCTTAACCCACTGAGCCACCCAGGTGTCCCAGCAATGAACTTTTGAAATGACATGTTTTGTGGGCCTGTTTTATTGTCCCAGTTAAACCATAAGGTCTTCAGGGTGGGGACTCTGTGGATTCCAGACATTTCTCCCAGCTCATATTCAGCGGCCATTACCCAGGGAGGACAGGGCCTGGCGTGTGGCCTTGGGAACCTGTTTGGCTCCAGTCACCTTTTCTTCTGCCTCTACTAGATGGCCAGCAGAGGAAGAGAGAGATACAGGTGACATGGAGGGCCAACAGTCCCAGAGGCAGGGGAGCTCAGTACAAGGAAGAGTGTTTATGATAATAATTTATAGAGATGGTAGCTCCTTCTCCTCTCCCTCCTAGTCTCTTTCCGTCATCCACCTTCTCCTCTTTTACTCTCCAGCTCTGCTGGCTACATGGCCAAGTTCTCGGGGACACCTGAACCCTTCATTACACATTCCACACTACTAGTGGCTTTTTAGTAAATAGAAAGGACTGTGCTAAGTAAGGCACGTGGCACTTGGCTTTGTTACTGCTCTTGACAAGATGCAGTGTTTGGGCAAAGGCCTTCCAGAGGTCTCGGGCCTCAGGCTCAAGCCAGGGAAGAGTAAGCACACCCCAGATCTGGCATGCAAGGACAACGGCTTTGAGGCCACAATAAAGGAAAGTAGGAGTTGCTCTGGAGAGAAGGTACAAAATAAAATAAGATAGTCAGGGAAGGTCCCCTAAGAAGGTGACATTTGAGTGAAGACATAAAGCTTGTGAGGAAATAAGCCATGTGGATAGCTGACGGGAAAATTATTCCAGTGATAGAGAATAGCAAGTGCAAAGGTCCTGAGCATGTTCAGATATTAGAGGCCCAGCATATAGATTATCTTGATGAATGTTCCATGTATACTTGAAAAGAATCTATTTTCTAAAGCTATTGGTATAGTGGTCAATAAATGTCAATTAGATTAGGTTGGTTGATAGTATTGTTCAAATATTCTACATCCTTACTGAGTTTTTGTCTATTGGTTCTACTGAGTGTTAAAATCTCCTACTATAATTAAGGATTTGTTTATTTCTCCCTTTAGTTCTGTCAACTTTTGTTTCATGTATTTTGAAGCCCTGTTACTAGGTGCATACACATTTAGGATAGTTATTTCTTTTGATGAATTGATACTTTCATCTTATTTTTAAAGATCTATTTATTTATTTTTGAGAGAGAGAGAGAGGAAGAGAGAGAGCCAGCACACAAAGAGGTGGAGAGAAGCAGTTTGTTTTTTTTTTTAAGATTTTATTTATTTATTTGACAGAGAGATAGAGAGAGCACAAGTAGGCAGAGCAGTAGACAGAAGGAGAGGGAGCAGGCTCTCCCCTGAGCTGGGAGCCCAAGGCGGGGCTCGATCCCAGGACCCTGGGATTACGACCTGAGCCGAAGGCAGCCACCTAACCGAGTGAGCCACCCAGGTGCCCCGAGAAGCAGAGTCTTAAGCATAATCTGCACTGAGCGCCTCAGGCAGCCCGATCCTTTCATCTTTAGGAAATGTTCCTCTTTACCTTTGGCAATACTCCTTGTCCTAAAGTCGACTTTGTTTGCTATTAATACAATCAGCTTACTCATGATTAGTGTTTGTGTAGCATCTCTTTTTCCATCCTTCTACCGTCATGGCCTTTACTTTGTCCACTTTGTCCACTATTTAAAGTACATCTCTTGTAAACAAACTTGGTTACGTCGTACATTTTAGACTAGTTAGACAAGTTCTGCCATTTCTTTGGCGTGCTTAGCCCATCTTTATTTAATACAATTATTGATATGGTTAGGTTCATGTCTCCCGTTTTGCTATTAATTTTTCCTGGTCCCATATATTCATTGTTTCTTTGCCCCCCCCCCTTTTTTTTTTAAGATTTTATTTATTTATTTGACAGAGAGAGAGAGAGAGAGAGATCACAAGTAGGCAGAGAGGCAGGCAGAGAGAGAGGGGAAGCAGGCTCCCCGCTGAGCAGAGAGCCCGACGTGGGGCTCGATCCCAGGACTCTGAGATCATGATCTGAGCCGAAGACAGAGGCTTTAACCCACTGAGCCACCCAGGCGCCTCTCTTTGTTCCCCCTTTCATGCTTGCTTCTGGATTGATTACTTGGTAGTATCTCATTTTGTTGCCTTTTTCACTTTGTAGCTAGATGTCTACTTTATCTTTAATGATTGCTCTGTGGATTATAATGTGCATCTTTAACTTTGTACAGTCTACTTTGGCTCTACATTATATCACTTTACAAATAATGTGAGAAACTTAATACTTCCATTCACTCTTTCCCATCCTTTGGCTGTTACTATCATCTACTTTACTTCTGTGCATATTAAAAAAAAAAACCATAATGCATGGTTATTACTTAGGTTTAAATAGTCAGTTGTCTCCTTAAATAAAGAAAATAAGATTGGGGCACCTGGATGGCTCAGTAGGTTAAGCCTCTGCCTTCGGCTCAGGTCATGATCTCAGGGCCCTGGGATCGAGCCCCGAATCGGGCTCTCTGCTCATCGGGGAGCCTGCTTCCCCCGTCTCTCTCTGCCTGCCTCTCTGCCTACTTGTGATCTCTCTCTGTCAAATGAAAAAAATAAAATCTTAAAAAAAAAAGGAAAATAATCTTTTCTATTTACCCACGTATTTACCATTTCTAGAGAGTGTCATTCCTTCTGGTAGATCTAAGTTTCCAACTGATATCATTTCTTTTCAGTCTGAAGAACTTCCTTTAGTATTTCTTGAAGTACAGTTTAGAAGAACAGCAAGGAGGCTGATTGGGTTGGAGCAGAGGGAATGAGGAGAGGAGGAGGAGATGGAATTTCGAGGCAATCAGGAGTCACTTATGCTCACTCTTGCAGACCACTGCAGACTTTGGCTTTTAATGTGAGTGAGACGGGAAACAATTGCATGGTTGTGAGCAGGGGAATGACACATGTGGTATGGGTTTTAACAGGATTGCCCCGGCTGCTGGGATGAGAATAGATTACAGAGGCAAGAGAGGGAATAGGGAGGCTGGTTGTTGCAACAGCTCAGGCAAGGGACAATGGTGGCTTGGGGGGTAGCAGTGATGTAGTGAGAAGTGTCAAATCTGGATACATTTTGAAGGCACAGCCAATGGGGTTTACTGACAGATTGGATGTGAAATGTGAGAAAAAAAGGAATTGAGGGTGACCCCAAAGTTTTGGCCTGAGAGACCAGAAGGATGGAGTGTCAGGTTGCATTGGGGAAGACTGGGGGGGGGGGGAAGGTCTGTGGGAAGTACCCTTTCGTCATCTAAACAGAGATGCTGGGGCGCCTGGGTGGCTCAGTGGGTTAAAGCCTCTGCCTTGGCTCAGGTCATGTTCTCAGGGTCCTGGGATTGAGCCTCGCATCGGGCTTTCTGCTCAGCAGGGAGCCTGCTTCCCCCCCTCTCTCTGCCTCTCTGCCTACTTGTGATCTCTCTCTGTCTGTCAAATGAATAAATAAAATCTTAAAAAAAATAAAATAAACAGAGATGCTGAGTAGGCTTTTGGTCTGCAGTTCAAGGAAGAGAAATGGGCTGGGCTAGAATTTTTTTTTTTTTTTTTTTGGTATAATGAGTAAATGTGACACATCTTTGTTTCAATATAATAATAGATGATGTTTACTGAGTGCTTACTCTGCCAGGCATTGGACATAATTCTTACATTCTTACTCATCCAGTCCTCACAACAACCCTTACAGTCGGGTTCTATTATTATCATCCACAAAAGGGAGGTGTATTAGTCAATCCTCTAGGGCTGCCTTATAAAATGCCACAGACCGAGTGGCTTAGACAACAGAAACTTCTTTTCTCACGCTTTTAGAGGTTGGAAGTCCAAGACTGAGGCATCAGTCAGGCAACTCACTGGCTATCGCTTTGGTTCCTCCTGAGGCCTCTCCCCTTGGCTTGCAGATGGCTTTTTCTTCGTTCACATGCATTCCCAGTGTCTTCTGTATGGCTTAATCCCCTCTTTTTATAGGGACACTGGTCAGATGGGATTAGAGAGTCACGCATTTGACCTCATCTTAATTTAGTTACCTCTTTCCACATACAGTCATATTCTGGGGTGCTGAGAGTTAGGGCATCGACGTGGGAATTTGGGGGTGGAAACCATTCAGTTCATAATAGGAGGTATGGAGAGACTGTGCAATGTTTACAAGGTCACGCAGCTGGTAAATGTTGGAACTAGGATCTGAATTCAGCAGGTCTGAGTCATAGCCAACTTTCTCAGCACAGTCTAAATAGTCTCCTGAGCAATGCTATTCATACCTTGGTATAGTTTATTCTTCGCCCGTAATAGCCTACTCTATGCGTTCCCGACCCCTTATCTGAACCCTTGGAGCCGTATACTATGGGTCACATTCCACGTATTTTGCTACCACCTTCGGCAGGATCTGGGCCAGCACTCCTTCAGTAAATACTGATTTGGCAGAAAAATGTAGTAATAATCACCCAAACGAGATAGAAATCACGAATAGCTTCACATCATTTTCATAGGCTTGGAATGCCAAATACGTTACACATGTGGCAATTTTTGTTTTTGTTTTGTTTTGTTTTTGTTCTTGGGTTTTGCTTTTGTTTTTAGATTTTGGAGCTTTAGGATTTCAGATAAGAGATTATGGACATTAAAAACAAAATAAAAAAAGAGAGAGATTATGGATATGCGCCCAGAATTCTCTTCCTTGTGGCTGTAACTGTCTTCCTTTGGTTTTATGCTCTATTCACTGATTGTACTTAATCACTGAGGAGCTGCACTCCACTGAAGCAGTCTTTCCCAAGATGGCCAACCAAATATGTTCTGTGTGAAACCCCTTGCAAGAGAGGGGAATGGAGGGCAGAAAAGGGAGAGGTTTGGGGCCATGGCTTTGGTCACAGAAGGAAAAGCCCTTTGGTCCTTGGGAAGAGGTTGTGGTTGAATGTTACCCCAGAGAAGCTAGTGCACCTCCTGTCAGGAGGGCCACAGCCCCTTTCTCCAATCAATAGCTGATCCTAACAGGGCCTTCTGGTTTCGCCAAAAGGATTTCAGCTGTGGACCTGCAGGCCTCAGGGCAAGCTGTGGGAACCCAGAGGGATAAGGACCCTTTCCATAGCATTCCATATTGGCAGCTGCCATCTTGGCCCCAGTGTGGACAATCCTGTGAGGAGAGAAGGCACCAGTAGCAACGCCATGTGGGTGATGCTGGCCTGAGGATCACGCAGGATCTGGAGACCTTGCCCCCAGGGCTCTGCCCCGGGGAGACCAGGTAACTCAAAGGTTTGAAGGCACTGAGCTCCTTGAAAGTGAAATTTGGGGCCAGAGTTCAGGGCAGTCTAGATTTCCCTGTAACCCAGGGGAAGCACAGGTCCAGCTGTGGATCCTGCCTTACACGCTGTCCCCTCCCACTTCCTCCAGGCGCTGCCTGGCTTCTGGGGCAGGGTTCTGAGGAACAGCCTATTAGATGCAGAGAGCCAGTAGAAATCTAGAACAATCTGTCTGGCCCTTTTCAGGAGCCAGACTGGTCAGCAATAGCCAGAGAAGAAAGGGCTCTGCGGCTCTGGGAGGACAGTGTGAAACTTCAACAATGTGTTGTAAAGGTTGATGTCCTAAGTCAAGCCAGATTCCCCCACATTCCCGAGTCTGGGCATCTGCCCGCCTCTCTGGAGATTTCCTTGCAAGGTCCTACGCTGCTGGCAAGCTCCTGCATGTCTGCACCACTGGAGCTGCTGTGCAGATTCTCTTGGGGGGGTGGGCACTGCCTATGGGGTGCGCCCTCTTCCCACACTGGGGAGCTCTCTGCAGCCTGGGAATCCTGTGGGCCCGAGGCCCACCTTAACTCCGTGCTCTCAGGATGGAATCAGTGAGTCAAGGTTTCCCCTGGATCTGAAGGGAGAAGAAAGGGCGGTTGGATCTGGATCTGGAGGGGGAGAAAAGGGGAGAAAGTTGGGAGAGCAGAGAGATCAAGGAAGGACACTAGGTCTCTGTTGCACTGGGATTCTAGTCCTCCCCGGAGCACAGCCAGCAGCATGGTCTGCTCTGTGGTCATGTCACCTGCTTCCCACAGGCCTGTTTTTAATATTGGGGTTGATTGCAATCACCACTAGGCACCCTAATTAATTTGCTGTGAATGTTTGCATCTAAATGTATGCAAATAAGTGCAACATACGTGGCGATCCCAAGAGTCCTAGTGTTATTTTTGTTCAGATTCCCAGGCTGGGAATGTGGGGTTCATGTGGGCATTCGTATGGGCTGGGGACATTTAAAAGATGGGACCATTTCCTTTTTTAAAGAAAACAGTTCATTTTCCTTCTACTTCCTTTTCTTCTTTCTTTTAGAAATTCAGTCCTAGACTCTGTGTGAGAAAATGGAGAAATGTGAACCCAAACCCAAAAATGAAAGCCCTGAAGAAAGCCCCAACCCCTCATGGGGGTTATTCTGTGTGATGTTCTGTGTGAAACCCCAGCCTGTGAGGCACTGTCTCCTCTGTGAAGAAACAGTATCACAAGACTGTTATATTATTTTTTACATGAATAATTCTAGAGTTAAAATAAACTTTATGTTCTGGGAGCGCCTGGGTGGCTCAGTCGTTAAGCATCTGTCTTTGGCTTAGGTCATGATCACAGTATCCTAGGATCAAGCCCCGTATCCGGCTCCCTGCTCAGCTGGAAGCCTGCTTTTCCCTCTCCCACTCCCCCTGCTTGTGTTCCCTCTCTCACTGTGTCTGTCAAATAAATAAATAAAATCTTAAAAAAGAAAAACCCACAAAACTTATGTTCTGTTACTTGAAGTTCTCCATTATGGACTGGGAATATAGATTGTAATTGAAAGTGGGTTAAACCTCAAGTTTGCTGCAGCCCCTGCTGGGGAATTATTAGAGAAGATTTACTTAACATGTAAATCTTACACTGTTCTTAATTAGTAATAGCCCTGAAAGACACAGACACTGAGTCCCAGGGACACTGGTGGTTCTGGGGCGTCACAGAGGAGACTCGGACAGCTGACCGATCGTACCCCTGCCACTCCTTCCCTTTTCTGGGAAAGGGAAGGGAAACAAACATTTCCTGAGCCTCTATGTGGTCGGCAACATGCTAAGGACTTGCATGTTTGTCATCTTGTTTAATCCCCGTTTTTTATAAACAGATGAAGAAATTGGGACTCCAACAAGTTAAGTAATTGACAAAGGGCACAGCAGGATTTCTGTGTTTAAGGATTCTAAACCTCACCCTTCTTTCACTAGTAACTACTTCCCTAAAACAGCCTGTCGCAGAGGAAGCTTCTGTTTTACCAGCGGGCCCAACTGAGGAGGATGGTGGCTCTTCTCCCTAACTGCATGCAGGGTTAGGGGTGAAAATCTACTGCCTCCAAAGGTCTCATTTTGTACAACCACTTATACAGGATGGCACATGGGCCCCAGGTCACCCTGGCTTCCATCTGACTTCCATACTTTGTTAAACTGCTGGATTAGGGACCACACTTTGAAAACCACTGTTCTAGAGAGACTCCTGAGGCGAAGGCAACCGTTGATAATAACTACTACCATTTATCAAGTGCTTCCTATATGTCAGGCGCTGTGGTGTCAAGCGTTTATATATTATAGTTTTATTTATTCCTATAGTATTCATACTCTCTATATGATTTTTAGGGAAGTTACATGCTACTTTTTATAATGCTACAGATATTTTGTGTTAGGTTTGATTCCCCAACTAGAATGTGCACATTCTGAAAATTTGGCCAATGTTTTTTTCATTCTTTTTTTTAAAAATTTTTTAAAAAGATTTTATTTATTTATTTGAGAGAGAGAGACAGAGAAAGAGAGTAGGGGAGAGGGACAGTGGGAGAAGCAGACACACCGTGGAGCATCAGATGCAGGGCTCCATCCCAGGATCCTGGGATCATGACCTGAGCCAAAGGGTGATGCTCAACTGATTGAACCACCTGGGTGCCCCTGTTTTTTCATTCTTTTTCTGGACTTTTTTTCCCTTATTCTGTGGTTGTCGCACAGTGCTGAACACACAGTAATAGCTATGACTTGTTGACCATCTATTATGTACCAAAGCACTCTACCGGGGTGATTTGTATAGTTTATCGCAATTTGTACTGCCCAACAACCACGTGAGGAGGGTACTATAATTATTTCCACCTGACAGGTACTGTAACTAAGTTCAGAGAAATTAATTTACTATTCCCAAATCACCGGTAGGTGCCAATGATGGGATTTGAATCCCCATTTGTCCGACTCTGAAGCTCTGTTCTTATCCTGTTCTTTTGGCTTCTTAACTGATTCACAGCATTATGTCTGGCCATCTAATTAAGTCCCTAAGGAGTCCTGGCTCCTTTTTCAGTGCCCCCTGGGTGTGAATGGAGTCCAGAAGTGTTTGCAGGGGTGGCGGGAGGTGTGACGACTTGAGGATGCTGGCTAGAACGGAGAAGAGGGCGCTCATCAAGACCTCTTGACCTTTGCAACTTTTATTTCCCCAAACCACAATACTTGGCACATAGTTGATGCACAATAAATATTTATTTAATTTAATTTATTATTTAAAAATAACTTATTTTGTTATTTAATATATGAATGAAGCACTGATTCTCTGTACCTTCTAGTACTTGGTTTTATACTGTTTTGCATTATTGTCCTCTATTCCTTCTTCTGCGTTAATTGTACCTCCTCAAAAGACTGCAAAACAACAAATGATCAACAAAATGATAGCAACATGCACCAAGGATTATATATAAAGCGCAATTTGTTCCAAGATTGTGAGATTGGTTCAGCATATAAAATCAATCAATATCCATTAGCAGTAAAATAAAGGACAAATCATATAATCATCTCAATGAAGACACAAAAAAAGCATTTGACAAAATCCAACATGCTTTCATGATAAAAACACTCAATAAACTAGGAATAGAAAGGAACTTCCTCAACCTGATAAAGGATATATACATAACCCCCACAGCTAATGTCATACTTAATAGTAAAAGACTGAAAGCTTTTCCCCTGGGATCAGGGACAAGACAAGGACGTTCATGTTTGTCACTTCTATGCAACATTGCACTGGATGTTCATTGCACAGGGCAGTTATGCAAGAAGAAATAAAAGGTATACAAATTAGAAAGGAAGTAAGATTATGTCTATTTGCAGATGACAGATTTTGAATGTAGAAAAGCCTAATGAATCCTCAAAAAAAAGGGGGGGAGAAATCCCTATGGGATTAATAAATGAATGAAGCAAGATTGTAGAATACAAAATCGATGTACAAAAATCAATTGTATTTCAGTATATAAGCAATGAACAATTTAAAAATAAAATTAAGAAAATAATTTTTTTGCAGTAGAACTAAAAAGAATGAAATACTTAAGAATAAATTTTGACAGATATGCAAGATGTCTACACTGAAAACTCTAAGACATTATTGAAAGAGGTTAAAGAAGATAATACATGGAAAGACATCCCATGTTCATGAACTGGAAGACTTAATATTGTTAAGAAGGTAATATTCCCTAAATGCACGCCTGGGTGGCTCAGCGGGTTAAAGCCTCTGCCTTCGGCTCAGGTAATGATCTCAGGGTCCTGGGATTGAGCCCCGCATTGGGCTCTCTACTCAGCTTCCCTCCCTCTCTCTGCCTGCCTCTCTGCCTGCTTGTGATCTCTCTCTCTGTCAAATAAATAAATAAAATCTTAAAAAAAAAGAAGGTAACATTCCCTAATTCATTTATAGATTCAATACAATACCAATTAAAACTTCAGCTCCCTTTTTTTTTTTTTTTAGAAATTGGCAAATAGATCCTTAAATTCACATGGAAATGCAAGGAACCAAGAATATCCAAATGATCTTGAAAAATAAGAATAAACTCCGAAGTGTCACACTTTCCAATTTCAAAAGTTACTGTACAGCTGGTTATTAAGAGAGTGTGGTACTGGCATAAAGGATAGACATATAGATAAAAGAAACAGAATTGAGAGTCTGGAAATAAACCCTCATACATTTGGTCAATTGATTTTCAACGAGTCTGCCAAGACTATTCAATGGGGAAAAGAATGGTCTTTTCAACAAATGGCGCTGGGATCACCGGATATTCACACACAAAAGAATGAATTTGAACCCTTTCTTTATACCATACACAAAAATTAGCTTAAAATGGAGCCTCTATATAAGAGATAAAAATATAAAACTCTTTTTTTTAAAGATTTTATTTATTTATTTGACAGAGAGAGAGAGAACACAAGTAGGCAGAGAGGCAGGCAGAGAGAGGGGAGGGAAGCAGGCTCCCCGCTGAGCAGAGAGACTGATGCGGGGCCCAATCCCAGGACCCCAAGATCATAACCTGAGCTGAAGGCAGAGGCTTTAACCCTCTGAGCCACCCAGGCGTCCCTAAAACTATAAAACTCTTAAGAAAAAAACATATGAGGGAATCTTTGTGACCTTGGGAGGTAACAGTTTCTTAAATATAATACTAAAAGCAAAAGGGACATAAAAAGAATAGACAAATTTAACTACATCCAAATTTAAAAACTTCTGTGCTTCAAATGACATCATCAAGGCAAGTAAAAAGACAACTAATAGAATAGAAAGTATTTGCAAGTAATGTATTTTGATAAAGGACTTGTATCCAAAAAATTTATAGAATCTTTACAACTCAACAATAGAAAAAACATATAACCTAATTGCGAAGTGGGTAAAGGATTTGAAGAGACACTTCTCCAAAGAAGATATACAAATGACCAATAAGGCCATGAAAATGTACTTAACAACATTTGTCATTACATAAATACAAATCAAACCCACAATGATTCTTTAAAATATTAAATATAGATTTATCATTCCAGGGGCGCCTGGTTGGCTCAGTCGTTAAGCGTCTGCCTTCGGCCCAGGTCAGATCCCATGGGCCTGGAATTGAGCCCCGCATCGGGCTCTCTGCTCTGCAGGAAGCCTGCTTCTCCCGCTACCAGTCCCTCTGCTTGTGTTCCCTCTCTTGCTGTGTTTCTCTCTGTCAAATAAATAAAAAATCTTAAAAAAAAAAAAAAAAAGATTTACCATTCCACCCAGCAATTCCACTTCTAGGTGTGTACTCAAAAGCATGGGAAACAGGTGTTTAAACAAAAACTTATACACAAATGTTCATGGCAGCACTGCTCAAAATAGCCCCCAAATGGAAACAACCCAAATGTCCATCAACTGGGATCAGGGACAAGACAAGGTGGTATATCTTGTTCATATGTTATATGAACAGATAAACAAAAGGTGGTATATCCATGCAATGGAATATTATCCACCCACAAAAAGGAATGCAGTACTAATACATGCTACTACATGGATGAATCTGGAAAACATTAAATGAAAGGAGTCAGTTATAAGAAAAAATATAGTATATCCTTCCTAGCACGTAAATGAAATGTCCAGAATAGGAAATCTATTTGAGATAGAAAGTTGATTGGTGGTTACTTGGGCTACAGAGGGCTTGGGGAGAAATGGAGAGTGACTGCTAAAGAATATGGGATTTCTTTTTGGGGTGATGAAAATGCTCTAGGGGCACCTGGGTGGCTCGGTGGGTTAAAGCCTCTGCCTTCAGCTCAGGTCGTGATCTCAGGGTCCTGGGATCGAGCCCCGCATCGGGCTCTCTGCTCGCCGGGGAGCCTGCTTCCCCTCTCTCTCTGCCTACTTGTGATCTCTCTCTCTCTCTGTCGAATAAATAAATAAAATCTTTAAAAAAAAAATGCTCTAAAATTGTAATGATGGTTACAAAACTCTGGAAATATTTTTAAAAACCGTGAGTTTGTATATTTATTTATTTTTAAAGATTTTATTTATTTATTTGACAGAGAGAGAGATCACAAGTAGGCAGAGAGGCAGGCCAGGGGGCGGGGTGGGGGGGAACAGGCTCCCTGCTGAGCAGAGAGCCTGATGCGGGGCTCGATCCCAGGACCCTGAGATCATGACCTGAGCCGAAGGCAGAGGCTTTAACCTACTGAGCCACCCAGGTGCCCCTGAGTTTGTACACTTTAAATGGGTACATTTGATGGTAAGCGAATTACATAGCAGGCAGTGAGATGTTTCTTATACCTCATTATTTCTTAATACTCCTGTTATGGCTTGGGCACTTAGTATGTGCTCAGTTAATAATATAAAGTAAATAGTTTCTTTTCAGACAAGTAATCATGATTTCAGTTAAACTTATTGGGGACATGTAGAAATGTCTCCCAATGACATGTAGAAATGACTCCCACTGCCAAAAAGCCAAAAGAGATCAAATAAAACGATGTCCCCCAAACATAAGACTAAATTATTTTTTAGAAATTACATTTCAAAATAATGGCACACACTCTTTTTTCAGTACCAAAAAAATGGAATACAGAAGGTCTCTGCTTTCAAGGAATATTTGAGCAATAAACATTTAAGCAAAAACTTCCTTCCTGCAGACAAGGACTGCTTTTCAGGGAACTGTATTCTAAACCCAAAGCCACACGGAGATTCTTTTGTTCTCCTCCCCTCTGAGAGTTTACCTAGTCCAAAGGCATAGTGAAGGTCATAGTATATGACCCTGTCTCAGAGCTGATAAAAGTTGGGGAAATAGTTTCTCCCTGAAGTTAATAAGAATTTATACCAGGGGCTTATGCAGAGGTCAGTTTTATAAGGGGTTAGGATTGAAAAACTGAATCTAGTCTGAAGGATCTGGGTTGTTATTTTTTTCCAGCTATGAAGTCCAGGATTGATTGTGACATTTAGTTTCTCCATCAAGAGTTTATGTAGCCTCGGGGCACCTGAGTGGCTCAGTGGGTTAAAGCCTCTGCCTTCGGCTCGGGTCATGATCTCAGGGTCCTGGGATCAAGCCCCACATCGGGCTCTGCTCAGTGAGAGCCTGCCTCCCTCTCTGTCTGCCTCCCTCTCTGCCTACTTGTGATCTCTCTCTGTCAAGTAAATAAATAAAATTAAAAAAAAAAAAAAAAAGAGTTTACGTAGCCTCAGATAATGCTTAGGAGTCTATGAAACCTGGAATAGGCTCCATAACCTGGTCTGATCTGGGGGGGAGAGCTCAGAGTAGAGGTCCTCCTTCATTTTTTACAGGTGTATGACATCTAGAACAGGTTTAGTGACCTCCCCCAAGACTTGGGAGAGAGCCTGACTGGCCCTAT
>CM053609.1:50552746-50581309 GCA_028646535.1 Procyon lotor
AAAAAAAAAAAAAAGAGTTTACGTAGCCTCAGATAATGCTTAGGAGTCTATGAAACCTGGAATAGGCTCCATAACCTGGTCTGATCTGGGGGGGAGAGCTCAGAGTAGAGGTCCTCCTTCATTTTTTACAGGTGTATGACATCTAGAACAGGTTTAGTGACCTCCCCCAAGACTTGGGAGAGAGCCTGACTGGCCCTATCATTACCCAGTTTCCCGTTGCAGTTTGACATTTTTTCCCCCAAACAATGTAAACCAGTATTGGTCATTTCAGGCCAGGCTGGTCCCAAAAGAACAACTTGATATTTATGTAAATCATTGTTTCAGGTGCCCTAACCCCTGCGAAGGAGTAAGTCAGGTTAGTGGTGCAGAGAGCATCTGACAGCTGGAGAGACCCCTGTAGCAGTCACTGGTTTAGCACGGTGCTCTCTCTTTCTCTCTCTGGGTGAAGGGACAGTGATAACCCCACTCACAGAGCCATTTCAGATATCACTCAAATTCAAACGAACCATTTTCAAATGGGGATGATAACGGTAAAGGAAGCAGCCTCTCTACACAAATTGACTTCTACTGAAACGTTGAACGTCGTAGGAGTCCCTTTTCTGAGCTGACGGTGGCTGCTTCCGATGAGAGACGCCAGACAGAGGGGCCCAACGCAGGAGGAAACCAGGGTAGGAAGAGAGATTAAGGAAATAAAGAAATAGCGCTGCAGGGAGGAGAGCGAGAAGGAAGTTGGCAGAGAGGGACAGGAAGTCCAGGACGCGCTGGAGCAGAAGCACAGGGCTGAGGATCTATCCTCAGTTCTAGAAGATCGCGAGGTGAATGTAGGAAGGGAAGCCAAGCCAAGTGCCATGTGTCTGCCAATCTAATGGGCTCGGGACACCACAACAGACAACCTGGCTGTGTTGGCAGGCTCCTCAGCACCTTGGCCCAGACGCGCAGGTACTCGTCCTTGAAAAGCAGGTGCAGGGTAATGGCGGCTGCCTGGGACGAGTCTCCTGCATCCAAGAGGACTTTTTCTCTGAGTCCTGGGATTTCTGATTGGTCGATCGCTTTGGCGGGCAAGGCTCCCCTCCCCCATCCGGCAGCGTTCAGAAAAGAGACTAGGGGCTCCGGTTGGTCCGGTACAAATCGCAGCCAAGCAACAGACCACAGTCCCCTATCCGGGCATGCACCTTAGCCTTAACCCACGGGGCCAGGGAAGGGGTACAAGATAAGGCCTTGTGCTGAGAGTAGGCAAGGATAGAAGTAGGAACTGAAAATGTGCCCCGGGGCGATGCCGGGGCCGCTGGACCGCTTCCTGCGGGGTGATGCAATCGCTTCTGCCGCAGGTGGTGGTGGGAGTGGTAACAACTGAGAGAGGCTGGAATTTACCTCGCTAGGCTGCCTCAGGCTCGGCCTTCCTGTTCTGGGGGCACAGGGGACAGGGTGCTATTGAAGGGGGAAGGGGAGTGAATTCCATCTGTGGGGGAGGGACTGGGTGTGCCTTTAAGGCCGTAGAGGTAGGGGACCTGAGTCCTGGCTTTCACGTCTCACAGATCGGCCTGGGACCGTGGTGCTGTTGCGGGCTGCCTGTCTTTGGAGAAGTGACCTTAGTTTCCTTGAGTGTAAAATGGCACCGATGGCGACAGCTCCCTCTTGGGGTTGTTCAGGATTAAATGAGCTGCCTTTTGTCTCGTGTGTCTAGCATTCCGTAGGTGCTCGCCAGGTGGGAGTTGTTTGGATTATAACCCGGGGACCTCTGGCGGAATTGGGCTGGTATTGTTCCCAAAGTTCTAAGCCCCACCAAGCCAGAGCTCAAATCTTGCGTCTTTCTACTCCACGTGAGGAACAGGGAAGTGGGGCCTCAGACGTTTCCAAGATACCTCTGTGTGAGGAAAGGCAAGACTGCTTCAGGGGAGGCTCAGGCTCCCTGGGAAATCTGTCTACCTTTATCCTGTTCAGTTGCAGCTCTCCCTGACAGACCTTCCTTCTGTCCCCAGTTTCCCTTTGAGATGGGCATATGAGGGTTTGTGTTTGGGGGGAAAGGGTGCGGATATGCTCAAGGATGCCCCAGGGATATCTGTACTTCCAGCCTCTGACGTGGAGCCTAGAACATGGCGGACACTTAGTAGATGTTTGATGAACTCACACCTGGGGGATGGAGCCCCTCTGTCATAGCCCGATAATGACCCTGTCCCACTCCAGGATAGTAGGACTAAGGGCTTGGCTGGGAAAGACATGATCCTACTCATCTTCTTGGTCTTGATCCCCTTGAGCACTAGATTCAAAACCCGGGAGGCTCTAGACCCAGAAAGAACTGCTTCCCAGCTCTTCCAGGTGGCAGGTTTCCTTAATTGCAATCAGCCAAACATTCTAGCCTCAGCTGAACATTTCTGGGGTTTCCCTGACAATCCCAAGGAGAAGAATGTACTGATGTCTTGGTGTACCTTTCCCCAGGAAAATGGCGGCGTCCTGGGTGAAGTAGAGTAAAAGGAGAATATTTTGATTGGATTTCTTCATTCTGTGGCAGGATAAAGCCTACTTCTTTTCTGTGGGCTGGGGAGGAGGTTGGGAGTGGGGAAGGGAGCTGAGGACACCGCCCTGAGGGCCATGCTTGTAGTTTTCCTGTAAATGTGTCTCCACAGACATAGTTCCATCACCAAGCCAGGAGGAGCGTGGTCTGAGGGTACCAAAAACCTGGCAGCATCGCCTTTGTCTTCTAGGAAGAGGCTCTGCTGGTGAGGAGAGACTCAGGGAAGGCCAGCCGTCCCTAGTGACAAACACACTGGAGACACATTTATGGAAATCCTCACTGTAGGTTTTTTTTTCCCACTCCCTAACATGAAACTATTCATATTTTTAAAATCTGGAAATGTATATTTATTCATTCACTGAAAACTGAAACTGAACGTGTGCTGAATGTCCTAAGTCATGGGATCCTGGACTTCACCTTATCTTTTAGGTTCCACTGAGCTTTCGCATGGCAGCCTCACTCTGCATCTTCCTTTCCACCCAGGTCTGGGGCTCCAAATGTTTTCTCTTTAGCACTTGCTTTTTTTCTTTGCATCCCACTAAATCAGTGATTGGCAAGAAGCGAACTCATTGAGTGGGAAATCAAGTCTCTCCACTTACTTACCCAATTAGCAGAAACCAATCTGTCTATTCAGGTATATACTCTCTCTCTCTCTCTCTCTCTCTCTCTCTCTCACACACACACACACACACACACACTGCAACTCAGAAGAGAGCAACTGTTCCTTTGCAGACAGATGGAATGATGCTCTGAGAGATAAATTCATTCTGTTAGAGCAATACCAGCAAGAGAAGGACACTCAAATCTTCCAGGTTCCTGGTCTTTCTTAGGGCCAATTCCTCCTGGAGGGAGTTAAGAGGCAAGGGGGTCAAGCACTATGGTCTCCCCCACCAAGACCCCCCCCATACCCATAAATCAGTTTCCAATCAAACTCCTCCCTGGGGGTTGAGTTACAAACCTCAGCAACCCCAGGGCAGCCTGCCTGGTAATTCCTATTATTCAGCTGTCAGCTGGTTTTTTAAAAACCTCCCTTCCCAGTGATCCAGTTACCAGAGTTTTAGAGCCCATTCCTTGTCTCAGAGAGAAATCCTATAGCCAGGTGAAACAATGGAGAGGGCCGCTGCCTGCTTTCTATAGGGAGCTGGGTTTTCTCTTCTGTTGAAAGCAGCCTTCCCTTAACTCTTTGCGTCCCTCCCAGATTGTTGGCTGGCGCCTTTCAGAGCAACTTTGCCTTTCTCTGGGGACCCTCCTTCTACACCAGCATCAGTCAGCAGAGGAGAAAACAAATTGTTGCAAGGGGTGGGAAGAGAGAGAGAGAGGGAATTCTCCAAAATAGACTGCTGCAGCCTCATGAGGGCACTGCTTTTGGTCACAGGGTTCAGAGCCCAGATCTCCAGCCAAGCAGGTCCTGATAGGGCTGAGTCCACCCTGTGCTGCAAGGGGAGGAACAGTACAGAGGGGGGATCTGCTTTGACAGTGATGAGAGGTGGGGAGTGAGGCTCCTGACCTCCCTGACCCCTTTATCCCTGCAGCTCAGGAGGCTGGGGCCCTGCTGCTTGACCTTAGAGGCTGAGAGTGCAGGAGGCCAGGCCACTGGGTGTCCTTCAGAACCAGCCTGAGAGAGAGGCTAGGAAGGCCTGGGAGAGAGGTCTTAGAAGAAATGTCACCGGAGGGTGTGACCTTCCTCTCAGCTTGCAAACTATTCAGACCCACTGAGATGCCCCATTCCCCTACATCGGTGATTTTTAACCCTCTATAGGGTCACAGACCTCTTTGGGAAACTGTTGTAAGTAAGCTATGGAGCCATCCCTCAAAATGTGTGAGCCCACCACATACACAGTTTAGCCAATTTCAGGGGTTCATAGACCCTAAAGCTGAGGAGACCCTGGTGAGTCTGCCAAGTATATGGATCCCAGGTAAAAATTCTGCTCTACCGTCATCCTTGCCTTGTGGACCCAATTCTGCTGTGATGAAGCAGACAGAGCAGTAGCTCCTTGGAGTGGGGGTGGGAGCTCCGGGGTGGGGAGATGGGGATTGGTGGGGGTAAAGAATGAGTATGACCACTGCCCCCTAGGGCCTGGGCTGCCTGAGAAGAGAGGTTCAGAGCTGCTCTGTCCTTCAGTTCCAGTCTCGATCCTAGGTAATACCCATAGTCATCACTGGCCAGCTCGAGACACTGGGCCAGGAGGAAATTCATTAGGAAGAGAAGGATGGAAGGAAAGTAGGGAACGAGGTCTGTGTATGGTGAATGTGGTGAGGGCTCCCCAGTGCCCTGCGGGGAGGCTGGGCTTGGTTTCCTCATTTCCCCACATGTGGCATGAGTGTGAGGTCACCCTGACCTGGTGACACTCCCTCTTGGCTAAGCCTCCTGGTAAAATAATATACCTCCTTTTGGCTCCAGCATCTCTTTCTGGACACCCGTCAACTCCTGGGGGACTGGGCTGCTGGCCAACCTTGACTCTCCCCTCTTTCCCTTTTCCTTCTTCTCTGGACTTTGGAGATAGCGTTTTCCTGCCCTAGTAACCCCAGCCCTCTATAAGCCTGGTCGGCTCTCTTTCAGGTGTGCTTTGAGGGAACTAAGGAAAGAATGGGTAGGGGAAAATGTCCAAGGAGACTTCAGGCTCCTCTGGGCTAAGAGTTCCAGCTCCACTTAACTCAAATCTTGAGTTTACAACCAGAGAGAGGAGTTTTGTGGTCAGAGGACTGTCTGTCCCTACAATCCCTGGGGTCAGGCCCATCATTGACCACCTAGTCTGTTGCAGGGACTGGCTTGCTCTCACTCATTTCTGGCTTCTTTTCTTTCCTAAAATGCAGGCTTGGTCAAGTCGTTCATCTTCTATAAAAATATTCGCTGGCTCCCTTTTGCCTCCAGTATGGATTTTCCAGCCTGGCATTGCAGGGACACCTGTGTACTCAGACCTGAATCTACCTGTCCATGCCCACCCTTCGCAAATCCTGGGGTGCACCCAAAGACCCCTCCTCCAGCCTGCTCTGCTCCCAGGACAGATTGTCCAGTTCAGTACTTTATTCTGCTACCCTAGGCCTGGACTGCTTTATCTGGTCTTCCTTATTGAAAAAGTCCCCCATCCTTCAAGGCCCAACTCAAAAGCCATCTCCCTGAAGTTTTCCCCAGTGGTATGTGTTCTGAATTTTTCTCCACCTTCCAGCGGTCATTGTCCCTAAGAATTAACACATTTCATGCAGCATTCTGTTATTTTCGAATCTTCCTCCCCAAGGAAACTGTAAGCTCCCTGAGGACACGCACCCAGTTTTTGGCTCCTAACTCAGTATCTGGCACAATGTAGGTATTCAGTAAATGTTTGTGAAATGGCCTGGAGACTCCCTTACTGATAGTGTGCAATCTGTGGGACACATCTCTGGATGCTGCCATAAACAGGATGGGTGTCAACTGCTCAAGCAGCTCCTGCATTTTTTATCTTTCCTCTCCTCAGCCGGATACTTAGTCTGTAAGTGTCCACGCCTACTCAAGAAGAGGACAGGAGAGTCCCTTCGGATGTGTTTGATCTGAATGTCACTCAGTAACAGCGCCAGATGCATGTCTTCTCATGCTTTCTACAGATTTGCGCCTCGCGTTTATTTCTGACCCGCTAAGCAGGCCAGAAGGTGCTTTGCCACCGCCCGGATCCCCTAGGACCCGCACCTGGCTCGCCGTGTTAATTTCTGACCCGCTAAGCAGGCGAGAAGGTGCTTTGCCACCACGCCCGGATCCCCTAGGACCCGCACCTGGCTCTCCGTAGACGCCGCCGGGCGCGTCTAAATGCTTCCGGACTCCTCTTCTGTTCCTTTTCGGGACGCTCCGTAATTATTCAGGCCGTTCCGGAGAAAGAGAAGACAAAATCACTTTGGCGCCCCCTCTCTCCGTTCTAATAGAGAGGACCCAGGGACTCTCCGGCCCTTCCCGAGCTTGCGTTAGGAACGGAATCTGCGCGGACTACGGCGCTCCAATTGCGTTTCTGATGGGAGCCGGAATTTCGCTCGGCCCCTTGCAACGTTTCCAAGGGAAGGTTCGTACATTCGTGACCGTCCCTGGCAGCCGCCCAGCCCGGGACTTGGGGCTCCACTCGTCATTGGCCAGCCGTGGGCGTGACGCTCCGGAGGCGGGGCCTCATCAGCTGTTTGCGGGATGCCCCGAGCGGGCGTATTTTGGAAACAATACCGCGCGGTGCGCAGTGGCCTCCTCCCGCGCCAGCCCGCCAGCTGCCGCCGCCGCCCCTGCCCGCGCCTCCCGCCACCCGCCGCAGCCCGGTGAGCGCGCGGGAGGCGGGGGGCCGGGCGGAGTTGGATCGCACCTCCTCGGGGAAGTGGGGAGAGAAGTCGTGCTGCGCTTGGGGGCCCGGGAAGGGTTGGGCTGTGGGCGTCTGGGGTGACTATGAAGGACTGGAGCGCTGAGGTGCGGGAACGGGGTGCAGAACCCTCATCTAGGTGCGCCGCTCCACGAGGAAACTTGGGGGTCGTAGCATTTCAGACAGCGAGGAGTTGGCTCCAGGTGGGCAGGGGAACCTGCGGTTCACTGCTGAGCAGACCCGGGCTCCCGAGAACGGCCCGGCCTCTGGATCTGATTTTGGGGTAGGACAGGGAATTGTGGGGCGTCCAGCCTCCCTGCGGAGTCTGAAGGCTCCTCTCCTTAACAGCTGGGCTCTTTCCCTCCTTCCCAATTGAGTCTGGGCGCCAAGCCCCCGAGTGCTCATCACGCTGGACCCTGGCGCGGAGCCCTGGCATCACGACTCGGAGGCTGAGACTCTCTCCTGGAGGCACCCAGGTCTGCTGTGTGTCGTGTGGGTGTGTGAGTGTGTATGCATGTAGGTGTGCGTTCCCAGATTTTAACTCCTATCGAGGTTCCGAGTGCCTGGCTACTGTCTTCTCCTGGGAGGAGGAGTCTTAAGTTCAGCATCCCTGTTAGAGCCCTTGGGGGCTGGGACGGCTCCAGCGGGCTTTGGTTCCCCTTGCTAGGAATAAAGCCTTCTCAGGCTGTGCTCTCAAGAAGTGCGCTGCTCCTACCAGTTTGGACATGACCTCCTCAGCTCAGGAGAAGGGGAAAAGAGGGTCTCCTCACCCTATCCCAGTTTACACTTGACTTTGCCCAGCACCCCTTAGGAGGCTCCCATGTACAGAAGAACCACCTGCAGTTCCAGCGGAGAATGGGTAGGGTCCCCAGGGCTTGCAGAGACACACCCTATGGCTGCATTTCCCCCACAGCCCAGTCCAGGCAAGGGTTGAACTTTGGGGCTTTGCTGGGAGGGGGAGAGAAAGGGGAGGTGACTGGCTTCAAAGGAAAAGCCAAGACAATGACTGCTGCTTGTGATTGGCTTTGGTGGGCCCCTTCTTGGGCTGGGATTGCCAGCTTGTGGAGAGAAGGCTGCAGGGCAGGAGGGGAGCCCCTGCCAGGTAACTGGCAAGACGGCACTTGGTCTTTTTAGCCGGAAACTTCGTTTCCTGGTGCTGATGAGCTGAAGATCTCCTCCCCTCTTTTGGGAAACACTTTCCAAAGAACACCATGTGCCTGTTTTGCCATCCCGGCCAGCGTCTCCTTACTCACCAGGGAAGAGGGCAGAGACGGGATCAGAGATAGCTCACGGCCTGGTTGGGATGGAGGGAGAGTTGAAGCAAGCGCCTCAGAGAGAGCTCGCGTTTAGGGAAGCCAAGATTCGGAATTTAAGTGAGATTCCTTTAAGTACTTCACCAACCCACGGACCATTTGGCTTCTTCTTCAAAGGCAAGGGACTGGGAGACAGAATTCCCAGGGGATCTCTAATTGAATCTGGCAGTGACAAACAGCATTTCTCTGTATCCTTAATCAACCAGGTAGTTGCTGCTTCTCCTGCCCCAGGGACCCTAACAAGTTCCTGGTGTTCGTGTGTGTAGGGAGCGGTGTTGGGAGCTCAAGATGCTCGGTGGCTCCCAGCTCAGATTTCCAAGAGCCATCACGTGGAGCACGAGGAACTTCTTGATCACGGAGAAACTCCTCTCCACAACCTGAGCAGTAAAGAGGCAGTGAGTGAGGTCACAGAAAGAGGGCTGAATTTCACTTCCTTCTGTGAGGAAGGTTATAGCAGTCTCAGGTTCAGCGCTGACAGGAATGGTGGGCTGTGGGGAACGAAGATAGAAGTCATAGACCCTAGTGAGTAGGCTGAGCTGGGGGAGGCTGGCCACACTGCTGGGTGTTGGACCTCCTCTCTAGGCCAAGCTGCGGTGGCAGGCAGCTCTTCTCTGCTGGGAGGGCAGTGGCTAACTTGGGTCTTTCTGCCCTCTCTCCCAGGACATGCGCTTACCACACCGTGGAGCCTGTTTGTGGTGTTGAGCAAGCAGGGGGTGGAGACCGGAGTAGCTGGGCAGCTGGGCGGGGCTTAGCAGGTTTGGAGGGAAACCGGGCTGCCCTAGGATTGCTGGCTTTTGTTTTTTGCTGCTCAGCCGGGAGCTCAGTTCAGACTGAGATGAGAGATTGGGTGGTTACTCCTCAGGGCCGTGAGAGTGAGTGTGTGTGTTGTGAGCACCGTGTGTACCGCCAGTCACAGCACCCTCTACCCTCCCACAGCCACTCACAGGGTCTAGTCTTGTTGACATTTCCCCAGGTGTCCTGCATGCTTGGAGCAGTCGATCATACCCCTGCTAGTGCTCAGAGTCAACAGCAGTCAGACTTCATGACCGGAACCAGCGTGGGTCAGACGAAAAGGCCCGGCGGGGGGCGGCTCTGGGAGGGCCCAGGGATGAAGTGTGGCGCATCCTTGGACAATGAGGCCGTCCT
The DNA here is from genome assembly GCA_028646535.1 of Procyon lotor. Lineage (NCBI taxonomy): Eukaryota > Metazoa > Chordata > Mammalia > Carnivora > Procyonidae > Procyon > Procyon lotor. The sequence goes on from CM053609.1 coordinate 50,562,022, forward strand.
CGCTGTTCGGGGCGGGTGTCGTCTGGTAGTAAGTTATCACTGGTTTGTCTGTCCTCAGTACCTGGCCCCCGCTTCCTCAGATAAGGAGGGGAAGCGGGAAAGAAGAAAGGGGAGAAGCCTTCAGGTTTGACCCTGGGAGGAGCAGTATCCCAGAGGCCTGCCTTGCACCCTAACAGGGGAGATGGAGCCGCCTCAGTGTGTGGAGGAGCTGGAGGATGACGTGTTCCAGCCAGAGGACGGGGAGCCAGGGACCCAGCCTGGGAGCTTGCTCTCTGCTGACCTGTTTGCCCAGAGCCAGCTGGACTGCCCGCTCAGCCGTCTGCATCTCTTCCCTCTCACCCACTGCTGTGGCCCTGGGCTTCGACCTACCAGCCAGGAAGACAAGGCCACCCAGACCCTCAGTCCGGCCTCCCCGAGTCAGGGTGTCATGCTGCCTTGTGGGGTGACTGAGGAACCCCAGCGACTCTTTTATGGTGAGTGCTCTTAGCCTCAGGACTCCTCCCATAGAGACTGGGGGAAAAGAGGGGCTTCCCCTCCTCAGACCTGCGCTTTGTTATTTCCTTCCCCAAATTGAATAATAGGGGCTATGGGTTCCTTGACTTTTGTCACTCTGCTTCTTCTGCTTGGTATTTTTGGTATTATTTTCATTTCTGCTCCTCGGGCACCAAGAAAGCCAAGTGGCTATGCCATCATTTCAGCCTCTTTGTTTCTGCAAGGATCCTTGGGGCCATGGTGTCTTTTGGGGTTGGAGAGAGGGTACCTGGGCCTTGGGCTTGACATCCTGTGGCCCATTGAGTTGCCCAGCCTTTTGTGTGCCTGGGAGTGATATGCCTTCCATAAATTGGCCAACTTGGCCCCAGAGAAGGTTGGGGGATCTGCTGACACTGGACGGAAAAACCCAGCACTTTCTGGAAGGGAAGGTTCCTGAAGGCAGAAGGTGTCACTTGGGACTTTTTGTGCTTGGAAGGGGAACTGGAGAAAGAGGTTGGGCTTGCCGGGGCTCAGTGCCAGCAGAGGGGCTGTTTGCAAGGCTCAATCAGACAAGACCCCTTCATTTGTGGGCTTAAGTGGTTTGTTTTATGAGTAACGTGCCCTCCTCTGGCAAAGAAACAGGGTCACTCAGTCTGCTTTCTTCTTTTAGCACAATAGCATATGGAGGCTGGGGAAAGGTTTGGAGGCTGTCTTGCTAGGTCTGAGGGAGCCTATCAAGGAGACACTGCAGTTACTCCCAAGGGAGCTGCCCGGTAGTACTTTAGGGAGGCTGAGAAGATGGATTAGGCCGGCCGGCAGAGAAGAGGGAACAGAGGGAGGAGGTGGGCGGGCTCCCCTAGCGGCAGCTCGCTTGCCAGCAGTTGGGTAGGGCATAGCACTGGTCTCTGAGGTCCTGCGGTCTGGCCGGGACTCCTCCAGAGAGGAACTTGGCTATCCAGTGGTTCTGAGGAGTTTTCTTTCCCTTGTTTTAGTACCACTACCCAGAGCTTCAGGACCTGGGCCCAGCCAGGAAGAAAAAGCGAAGGCACATTTTGGTTTTCTATTTCTCCCGCCTCGCTTTGCTCAACCCGGGAACTCTGGAGAGGTGCCTCCGGTGCTTTTCCAGAGAAGAGCTTCAACCTGCTACTGCATGAAAAATAAATTGTGGTCGAGCAAAGCTTGGTAAATAAAGACAGAAGGCTGGCAAGCTCCCGCACACATAGTGCTTTTACCCTGGCCCTGCCTGGGAGTGGAGAAGGCTAGGACCCTTCCCTCCCTCTGAGGAGAGGCTTGCAGACACTTAGGCAGTGGGCATGTTGGGCTGTCCAAATCTGGCAGCATGCCCGATCAAGGCCTCAGGCCCCCAGGCCTCAGCCAGGAGTGGTAGGCACGAGGTAGATGGTGCACTTTTGGAGAACACTGAGATGTGGACCCTCTGTCTTTGCAGGCAACGCTGGCTACCGGCTCCCTCTCCCTGCCAGTTTCCCTGCAGGCTTGCCCCTCGGGGAGCAGCCCCCTGAAGGGCAGTGGCAACAACGAGTGGAGGTACAGATTGCCCGAAAGCTTCAGTGCATTGCAGACCAGTTCCATCGGCTTCACATGCAGCAAGTAGGCACGGGGGCTGGGGTGGCGTGGGGGGAGAGTCTGCTGGGGCTAGGATCTCCCTCAGCAACTCTGTCTCTGCCAGGCCCCACAGAGACGGTGCCAGAGTTTTGGCCTTGGCCACCGTGAGTCCCATGAACTGGCTGGGCCCAACTAGCTGAGCGCTCTTGCCATCTCTGAGCTCCAAGTTGGTTCTCTGCCCTCTCTGAGCTCAAGCTTCCTAAGAGCCGTTTGTCCAGTGGTTTGTTGGGAAACACTGCCGTCTCTCCTGGGGTAATAGGGTGGCTTTCTGCAGCCTATCTTTTGTGACAGTGTGTCTGCTTGAGGCCGTGTTGGGAGACTGTCCCTCCCAGACCCAGGAGAGGATTTTCAGGGTGCTGCACCGACAGTTGGGGGGGATGCCTGACTTGAGGTGCGGTGGGAACTGGGTAACCGAGGGATGGGCCCCGAGTGGGGGAAAGTGGTGGAACCGGTTGTAACCTGACACTTTCCAGCTGGGGAGGCTGCTCCTTATTGTCTCTGTCTGGGAACCAGGACCTGGGACTCTGGAGAGCAGTACCTCGGAGAGTCTCTCCAGACTGGCGGCCGGGCGCTTGGCCGGCAGCCTGGCACCGGCCCCGCCGGGGCGGAGCATCGCGTGTCCGCTGAGCATGTGGCAGAGTCCATCAACAAAGGCGGCGGCTGGCAGGCTCGTGCTGGGGGAGCCTCCGTGCCCCTGGCTGGAGGCTGCCCTGCTCTGCAGCCTGTCGCTGTCTGGGCCAGCCCCCAGGCACTTAACTCTTCCTCTCTGGGCTGGCTTTCTGGAAGGCTGCCAAGGCAGGGAGAGGAGCCCAAGGCTGAATCCGTGCTCGGACAACCACCACAGAAGCAAAGGCACACCACCTGGAAATGAACACGGTCCCTACCTTGGGGACCATCCTGGCTAGCAGGGTGTGTGTGTGTGTGTGTGTGTGTGTGTGTCCGTGTCCAGAGTCGAGAGAATAAATAACTCATCATGATTGGGCAGACCCTGAGTTTAGATGGATAACTTCAGGTGATCAGAGTAGGTTTGACTGAAGGGCCAAGCCATTGCCAATGCCAGGGGAGAGAGGTTATCTTTTGGCCTCCTGAGAACAGACCATCGGGGGTTACATATGGTTAGTGCCTTCTGCCAAGAAGTTCTGAGGGAAATCTGGGGCTAGACCTGGTCCTGGCTGGCTCTTCCAGTCCCTTGGTGATCTGAAAGACGGGGGCCTATGCTTAGGTAGTAAGGCAGCCTCACTTCCTCCTTTGGCCCCTCACTTTGTTTTCTGGAAACTTGGCTTCAAGTCTCCCCTTCATTCCATGTGTGGACTCACTGATTCTGGATTTCCGTCTCTTGGCCCCCTCCCTCCCCATTCACTCTAACCTGGTTGTACAGGCCTCTGGCTGAGACCAGCTCACGGCTTCCGGTCCCAGTGCTGGAGCTGCTGGAGGGCACAGTGGCTGTGCGTCTCCCAGATCCATCTAGAGAACTGTCTGGAAGGCAGCTTTCTTCATTCCCAGTAGACCTGATCTCTCTCAACAGTTGTTTCCCAGAATATTCCTCCATCCATTTGGTGAGCCCCCTGCAGGCTTGGGAGCAGCCTGGGAGGACAGGACTAGAACATAGCCCGGCGCCCTTTCTTGATGACTCAGTCCTGAATGGGAGGAGGCGGCCCTCATCCAAGAGCTGACCCGGCTCTTTGCTGCTTGGCACCATTTCCCCCAGTCCCAGGGCTCCGTTGTTGAGGGTATCTTTCAGCTATCAACCAGAGCCATCCCAGCCTGGAAGGAGGGACAGAGCTGCAGAGCCAAAGGAGAAGCATAGGAGAATCTCCCTTGTGGTGGTCTGCACCTTACTCCCTCATGGCTCCTGAGTTCCTTGTGTCCCTGTGTCCCTTACCCTCCTGCCTGCTGTCTACTCCTGTCTCACAGTCAGGAGGCTGCTCAGCTAAGCCTTTCTGTCCCAGAGCTGGTTTTCCCAAATTTTCCATTCCAGAGAACCAAGCTTTTTGTCTGTGGAATCCTCTTGCTTTGAACCCTGTCCTCCCCACTAACTCTGCTCATAGACCTTGTCTAGGCACTCATCCTGGAGGAAGGGCTAGGATAATGGCCACAGGCCACTGGCACGCAGAGGAACTTTCAGCAGCTAGCTTTAAGAAGTGAGTCATTTTCTGACCCTGATTATGACATAAAGCACAGTCTAATATTTCATATGTAGAAAGTAGTGTTGTGACGCCTACATTCTTTTCTTTTCTTTTCCTATTCCCTTCCTTTGCAGGCAGAGACACCGAGTACTGAGGTACTAGGAAGAAAGTAAGTGGTTTAGGATTAAAGTCTCTAGGCTTTGAGTCCACAGTCCGAAGGCCCAGGTTTGAACACCAGCTCTACCACCCACTAGCTATCAGGAAGGCCCTTGACCTTGTCAAGTCTAGCTCCTCCTCCTTAAATTAGAGCTAATACCATAGAATATTATTGTGAAGTTTAAGTGAGAAAATACCATTGAAAGTTCCGGGTGTAATACAGTAGGTATTCTTTAATGCGTGTTTCCTGTTGTCTGTCTAGAAGCCTGATCATCCCTCATATTTGTTCTTGTCAGTTCACCATGCATTTCCCATGCCTCCCATCAGGCTGATCCCTTAGCAGTGCCGCCTCCCCCGAGCTCCTCTCCAACTGCCCTGCACAGAGAAACTGGTGTCCAGGCTGTTCACTTGTGGGCCTTGGCCTTGTGTATTTCTCCTCAAAGAAGGATGGTCACCTCCCATCATTAGAGGCTGAGTTTAGGGAGCCAGGAAACACAACCCAAGAGGCAGTAAGGTGTTGAGAGGGCTTGGCCATTTCCTTTCTCAGATCTGGGATGGTGTCCCAGGGCCAGACAATGGCCGTTGGTCCCTGAGTCCTGTAGGGAGTGTGAACGTCTGCTTTTGGTGCCTAGTTACGGACCTCAGATATTCTTTTTCTGTGTCAGGGGAAAACTTCTTCCTAGGAGATGTGGGGCCGAGGGGGTTGGGGGTACCATAGCGGGGTAGTGCCTTATAGGATGGCGTTATGGCAAATCAAGTGTATCAGCATGACCCCTGATTCAAAAGGTTGCAAATTCCACTGGATGTTGGACCGCAGTTTGTTGCCAGCCACATACGTCCTAGTGATCAGTTCAGGGTGGCTCCTCTGGATGGAAAGGCAAGAATTTGAAGGCACAAGATCAATGTCAGTGAGGTGCTTTTTGTCGGCTCTTTAGGTCTCCCAAGCAGAAGGAGAGTTGGAGGTCGGGCACTTTGAGATAAAAGCCTTTCCCAACCTGGTCACATGCCCCACCTTTCTTTGACGGGGTTGGGAATGGAATTTTCCCCTCTTTTTTCTTTCCTTTTTTTTTCTTTTTAGATTTTATTTATTTATTTCAGAGAAAGAAAGAGTGGAGGGGCAGTGGAGAAGGGAGAAGGACAAGGAAACTGTGCTCTGGGCGCCAAGCCCAATGTGGGGCTCAATCTCATGACCCAAGATCATGACCTGAGCCAAAATCAAGAGTCAGACTCTCAACTGACTGAGCTATGCCCCTAGAACGTTCTCCTCTTTATTCCTCTGCAACAGATGACCTGTGGTGATCTGCTGACCACAGCCTACCTTCATTCAGGCTCTGTGAAGGTACCCTGTTATTTCTGTGTCTGTCCAGCTTCTGCAGCAGAGAGCAGGTGCAGATTTGCTTCCTCACTGTGTTTCTGGGCTGCTGGGGTCAGAAGGTGTGGGTTCTAGTAGAAACTCCATTCTCCTTGCCATGGTCTCCTCCAGCATGGGCCTAAGAATGGACAGTAGCTGCTGTCCCCTTCTCTTAGGAATGTCTCCTATCCCAATGGCACCACCTTGAAATTGACGGGGGGTATTTCTGGGCAATGTTAAGAAGCCAAGAATCCTTAAAAAAAAAAAAAAAAAAGCCACTATAGACCACTGAGTGAGTAAAGCTACAAGAACATTGGAATTCTTTGAGCTGGAAATGGCTTTTTCACTTGGACCTAGAGTGGTTTCATTCAGAATAGTCAGATTTGGAAATTCCCCAAGTAGTAATTAGACTTTCTGGAAAATGAAATCTGAGGAAAACGTTAGCCACTCACTAAAAACTATCTTTTGTGGCAATATCACAGAAAGGATCCTAGACTTAAAGGCAGACCTGGGTTCAAATTTCCACCTCTGTCACTTAATGAGTTCTCTGTCCATAGGCAAATCATTTAATTTCTCTGAGCCTCAATTTCTAGCACTTACCTAGCAGAGCAGATGTGAAAGTGGAGATTATAATATATATAACTATGAAGGTGTGGGCAGTTTAACGCTTTGAGAAATGTGCCAAAAGATGATTTTAGGATTTTGCTTGGACCTGTCTTTATAGTTCTTAGGGAGCTCACTTGGAAGTTGTACCCAGAGTGGTGTTTACATCTGCCAACAGCCTGGATCCTTTGTTTGGGGGGCCCCTGACTGCTTCCTGACCCTTTGGGCTGCCCTCCTTGTTGCTGAGTGGTTTTGGGGGCCCTGACTGTGGCTAGTGAGGTCGTTCAGGCCCTAGAAGTGGCAGCCCTGGGCAGGAGCCCCAGAGATTCACCTCAGAGTGAGACGGTCCCTGTGGAACCAGCCTCTGTTCCAGCAGTGGGAGGTCTACCTAGGAGGGTGCCTGGGGAAGAGTGAGGCTGGGGGAGGGGCCGAGGAGGGCCGCTGTGCGTGAGAGCCAGGCCGGGGCTTGGGGGCCCTGTGTTTGCTCTGTGGCTGGCTCTGTTTATATCGCTCACTATATTTAGCTTCTGAGTCATCAGCGTGGCTGACTGGAGGCCGAGTTCCCCACACAACTCTGCACCTGACTACTCTCTCTTCCAGGAGAAGGGCCTTGTAGTTCCGGATAGTTCATTCCCTCCTCACCAAGCTAGGCCTTGGGGATGGGAGTTGGCTTTTTTTTTTTCTTCTTCCTCAGGGGAGAAGGGGGGTGACAGGACGAGGAGTTAAGAGAGGCACTAGAAAAGAAGGACAAAGAAAAACGTCTGGTTTGCCTTTTGATCATGTCTGGCAACCAAGAGGGCATGTTCCATGACCAGAACGAGAATAGTCAGTATATGTGGTGAGGAGAAGGGGCCAAGCCTTCGTCCATGCTTAGCTTGCCTTGTCCTGGTGAGGGAACTGGCCCCAGGCAGGACAAGAACAGCCAGCTGCCAAGGCCCCAGTTTGGGAGTCAGAGCTTTGGGGACTCCTTTTCCACAGTCTTGGAGCCTCATGGCAGATCTGCTGCTCCTCAATCTCCTCTCTCCCTCACCTTCCACCAGAGCACACACACTAGGATTCCTTCCTGAGTTCTGAAGAAGTTGTCCAGTAGTTTGATGGAGCAGTTGTCAGTCTGAGGGAGCCGGAGCCATCCCTGCCGGAAGCTGGGGAAGGGCCCCAGGCGTTCTGGCCTCCAGAGGCTCTGGGGATATGGGTGGTGCACATGGCCCTGTCCCCCACCCCCCAATGACTGGAGCCAGTGGGCTGCAATTGCATTAGAGGAAACCCTCCTGTCTTCCACTGAGACCTGGCCGGCCCCCGGCTACCCTTTCTTCCCTGAGGAGGGGATGGGTGTCGCCATGATGGTAGCTAATGGTTTCCACATCCTGTTGGCACTGCTGGCTGCCCTGAGGAAGCTTTTGGCCAGGGGTATTTTTTTTTCCTTTTCCATTTTGCCACATCACTCATTCCTCTAGCATCTGGGTCAGAAACCTTTTTAGGGCAGTGGGCCACTGGACCCAAGGGGCTGCCCTGTGGGTTTCAGAATCCCTTGCTCAACTTGGCAGCCTGGAATTCTGAGCCCAGCTGCCTCTAGCTCTCTTGGCCCATCTCAGAGTGAAAAGTCAGGGATTTCCCCAGGACTTCATAAGTCTGTTTAGAAGATAGCACTCCTGGGACAGGCGCTCTGAGGGAGAGGATGTGGAGGGAAGTGCTCAGCGAGTTTAAGTGGTGCACTGGTTTCCTTGTCCTCTCCATGGGAGCGAGCTGCTCGGTGAAGTCACCAGGCCCATTGCTTTACATGGATGTCTCTCATTGGATCCCCACAGCGACCTCGTGCCTCTGGATCCCGTTATCCCCATTTTGTAGGACATTGAGGGCAGAGGAGGGAGACAACATGCCCAAGTTACGCTCTCAGCGGTTGCGCTAAGAGCCATCCAGATCTGATCCTAAAACTGTGGTCTTCCCACAACCCCTGTCTGCTTCCGGGCACCCCCTGGAAGACAGGAGCATGAAGGAGCGCCCACTCACCGCCCTGACCTGCCTCTGTCTCCCATAAAACTTACTTCTGTGTTCTTGTTGTCTTCTGTTCAGATTGTAAAATAATTGAAGACAGTTCACATCTTGCTCCTCTTTGTATCCTTCGTAAGTCTTAGCTTGAGTGCTTGATAAAAGTGCTTAGTTGGGTGCTTGATAAAAGCTTGCTGAATTGAACAAAAACACCTTCTCAACTGCTTTCAAGTGGAATTTTCCTGAAGTCTCTCTTATCTTGGTGTTCCTGTTCTCTGTGGCGAGGCTCTCTCCCTCAGCCTCGGCCAGGATGGGTTTAGACTATGATGGCTCAGGGGAAGAGGTGTGAAAACGACTCCCTGCAAAACGGGATAGGAAATTATGCATTTGAGAGAAACTGAGTGTGATTTCAGAACATGATCTGAAGTTATAATTTCAGAGCAGTTTTTGCTTTATTTCTGTTTGATCTTTGGTTAGCTCTGCCTCTGGAAGGTTTATTTTTTTCTGGTCCACAGCATCCTTACTAAATAGTTAATGATCTGGAAACAATGTCTTTAAACATACTAGGGGAGCAGCTCAGTGGCATTCTCTCTGAAAAGTTAGTGCTACTTGCCATGATGTGAATGAACACACTGTAACAGTTTTTTTTTTTTCACACTGTAACATTTTAGTGGAAAAACCTAGCTCTGGAGTCAGAAGTCAGGGATCTGAATAACCTCCCCTCGCCCCCACCTAACATGCTTGGGGGAATATTTCCGAGCCTTTACCTCCCTTTCTGTAAAATGGGATGGATAGAATGTGTCCTTCCTGGGTTCCAGATCTTTGTGAAGAGGAAATGGGAAGATCAGAAGGCATGAGGTATTATAAATTGCTGTCTGTTTTTGGTAAATTGGCAGGGTTCTCTTCAAGCCTGGCCACAGTGTAGGCTTGCTCTTTGCTCTAGTTCTTTGGGGGTGAATTAGCTTTTGCTGGAGCATCTGGAACACGGGTGACACACAAAAGCCCCCAGAGGGTGTGAATTGGATCCAAGGGGAGAGAGGCAGGGGGAGATTCTTATCCGGCGAGGGGAGGGAACACTCTTTGTGCGGAGGGCAGAGGCCACGTGGGATGAAACAGAGTTTGATTTGTGTAATCCAGCCTTGTCAGACACCACAGCCAGCTCTTTAAAAAAAAAGAAAGAAAGAAAGAAAAAGAATAAGAAGGAAAAAAAAAAAAAAAAGCCTTTTACTAGTTGGGCCTCTCCCCAGGCAAGAGGCTGATACTATCACATCAAGTACATCTTTAGACCTGGCCAGACATCAGTTGCTGCTGGCCTCAGACAAGTGGGTTTTCTTGCAAGGCTGACTTTTCTGTAGTTGGCCCAGTGTGCACTTGTAGAGTACCTACTGTGTGCCCCTGCCTGCTCCCCGTTACACAGGAGACGTGGCTGTGTATTTGGTTGCTGTGCCTTGTACACAGTGGGGGTGTCTCGAACTCTTGGCAGCTGATTGCCTTTGTGCCCTGACCACAGCGAGAAAGTGGCATGGAGAAACAAGGGCCCGGGGTCTCCGATGCCTATCTGTGCTCTCTTAACTGAAGAGGATATTCTTTTTTTTTTTTTTTTAAGATTTTATTTATTTATTTGACGAGAGAGAGAGAGAGACAGTGAGAGAGGGAACACAAGCAGGGGGAGTGGGAGAGGGAGAAGCAGGCTTCCCGGCGAGCACAGAGCCCGATGTGGGGCTCGATCCCAGGACTGGGGGATCATGACCTGAGCCAAAGGCAGATGCTTAATGACTGTGCCACCCAGACACCCTTGAAGAGGATATTCTTATCCATCATGTCAGATCCCATTCTCTTAGGGCATTCACCTCTATTTCTCTGCCCCTGCCAATGCCTTGGTCCTACCCTCTAAACTCTCAATTTGAGGCCTTCTGGTGTAACCTTCAATTCCCAGTAGTTTCCCATCCCCTGTACCTCAATCCCTTATCCCTAAGGGCACCCTGACTGAGCATTCTTAGAACCCCCACTTTTTGCAGGTTCCCAGACTTAGAAGGCTGCTCAAGCTGAGTCTGGGATAGGGGGGCCCTGCCCTGGGGGCTTGCACTCCCTGAGCTCAGGTTCTATGCCCTGTGCTTTGCGAAGTACCTGAGCATCAGAGGCCAAGCATTCTCTTTCCTGCTTCCCCCTTCCTTCTTCACGGCTCCTCCTCACCTTCTGCTAGAAGGATCCGTGTTCTGTGGCGTTTGGGTGTCTTTGTGTACCTCATCCTGTTCAGTGAATGTTGATTTCCTTCCTCCTTACTATTTCTCTCATCAGCCTCCCTTCATGTCCTTTTTCTTTCCTTTCTGGTCTGGCCCTTTTGTTTAATTTTTTTTTTTCAATATTTATTGTTGTTCCTCATAATCAGGACATTCGTTGATAGATTTGGTAAGAGGCAGCTTGGTTGAGAAAGAGGGCCTTTTGGGGGCTGCCCTGTGGCAAGAGAAGGCTGAGTGGAATTTGATTGGCATCTGCTTGTGCCCAGAGCAGGGGCTGCTGAGGCTGAGGACTGGTTACCAGGCCCCGTACTTGCAGGTCTCATGGCTGCCGCATAGCCAGCTTTACTCCCGACAAGGCAGCCTGGTCTCCAGGCCCAGCCAGACCCTCCAGTAGGCTGGCTAGATTCAGCTGCTGGAGCTCAGAGTTGTTATCCTAAAGGTAATTGTGGATGACAGACTTCACATCACAAATGTTAGGGTCGGAAAGCACCTCAGTGGTTTCCAAATGCCTGTCTGTGGCCTGGCTGCCTCAGAACCACCTGGGGAGGGTTTACCTTGGCCTTGGCCAAGTCATTATTCTGACTGAATAGAGATTGAAAGAGACTGAGGAAAAAAAAAAAAAGTCCTAGTCTTGAAGTGTTTTCCCCTAGGCTGTAGAATCACAAGTGATTTTATTTTCTTCTCTCTCATTTCTTGTGTTTTCCAATTTTTCTACAGTTAACATGTATTACTTTGATGACTAAAATATATCACGTTACTTCTGATTTAAAAAATGGCGCCTGGGGCACCTGACTGGCTCAGTCGGTGGGGCGTGTGACTCCTGAACTCCAGGTTGTGAGTTCGAGCCCCATGGTAGGTGTAGAGATTACTTAAAGAAATAATAATAAAATCCTAAAAATAAATAGATAAAATTTTAAAATGTCACCCAGGGCGTTTGTTCAATGTACAAATTCCTGGACTGCTTCCTTGGAGATTCTGACCCAATTGGTCTGGGTGGAACCCTGGGACTCCATATTTATACTAGCACGTCAGCGGATTCTGTGACACAGTCAGGTTTGGGAACCACTGATCTCATACCACGCCTGCATTCCTCTTATAAGGAAGTGAGGACTCACAGACAGGCTGGTGGGAAGCCCCTGCCTACAGCCAGCTCCTCTGATTCTTGGCCTAGGGAGGCCAGATTCCTTGCCGATCTGTGCACCCCAAGGCCTGTCACAAGCAGAAGAATGGGACTTGGGTCCTTCCCAACAGTGGGGCCGTGTGGCCTGCCTGTGTCTCCCAACAAGACCTCAGCCTTCCACTCTGACAGCACTCTCTGGCCCATAGCTGCCTCTGCTGGTCCCCCAACACCGGAAATGGGATTGGCCCAGGCCCCAAATTGTAGAATTATGATCTCCCTTCCTTGGCTATTGAGCTATTTTGATATGATTTAAAGAAGGGGAGGAGAGAGGGTCTGCTTTGGCATAAAGAAAGGTGTATGGTGGCACTCAGAGAATAATGATAATGGGTAAGACCATTGCTCTAGGGCTATGTGGTCTGGAATTCAGTCCAGTCCCTGCAGCTTAGTAGCCATGTAGCTGAGTTATGGAACTCTTTCAATGTTCTCATCTGTAAAATGGCCATGATGATATAGAACAATCTCACAGGGCTGTCGAGAACAGCCCAATGAGTTTAATGTGTCCCCAAGTCACCGGGGGATCTTGTTAAAAATCCACATTCCGGGGGCTCCTGGGTGGCTCAGTGGGTTAAAGCTTCTGCCTTCAGCTCAGGTCATGATCTCAGGGCCCTGGGATCGAGCCCCGCATCGGGCTCTCTGCTCAGCAGGGAGCCTGCTCCCCTCCCCTCCCCCCCCCGTCTGCCTCTCTGCCTACTTGTGATCTCTCTCTCTCTCTCTCTCAAATAAATAAATAAAATCTTTAAAAAAAAAAATCCACATTCCGATTCAGTAGATATTCATTTCTAGTAAGTTCCCAGAGGATGACGAGGCTGCTGGTTCACAGACCCCACTTCGAGAAGCAAGGATGTAGAACACTCAGAACAGAGCCTGGCACACTCAGTGTTACTATTCTTGTCACGATTGTGGTTGTTATTGTTAACTTGGCCTTTTCAAACGGGCACCTGAGGAGATTTGGAATTCCAGCAGACGGGTCTCTCTGGGGACCAGTCTTTTCCTGGATTTTCCACCACATGACCTTTGCACCTGTCCTGGGCAGCAGCTGGGGGTGGGAAGCAGGAGGAGGGGGTGCCCTGCCCAGCTGCTGCAGGCAGGCCCAAGAGCCTTCAGGTTTTGCAGCTGAGTCCGTTTTCACGCTGCTTTACTCTAACCAGATTTTGTTAAGCTGGCTGTGTTTCCTCTTTTTACTCATCTTTGTTTACAAAACACAAGGAAGCCATCAGTCTCCTGCCACAGTCTGCCAGGACTTCTCTGTGGCACACCCCAATTTCCCCTCCTGGCAGTGGCCGGGACTCCAACTTTCTGGGTGGTTTTACATGCTACCCTTCCTCAGGGGCAAAGGGCACGCTGTTGCCCCAGACGGGGTGGGGGGGTGGGGGCGGTTGGGGGGGGCGTTTTGTTCATCTGCCTTGGCAGGGCCCTGAGGTCAGCCTCAGTCCGCAGGTCACCTCTCTCTCCTTAGTGGCCCAAGGCCGGCTGTGGGGTGCGGGGGGACACGGAACCTAAACAGTTGCCTGGGGCAAAGTCCAGGAGGCCCAGGCCATCTGTGCCCACAGAGCTCGGAGGATGCAGGCACCTGAACTCACTTTCCATTCTGCTCCTGACTTAGCCTGTCCTCTTAACTGGAGAGCCAGGGGCTGGGGCAGTGGTTAAAGACAGCCCAGGAAGGGCCCTGGCTGTGCCCTGTGTCATTTCACAGGGACTCAGTCCCTGCTGAGGCCCAGTCCAGCCCGTGCTGGCTTCTTCCGGCACACTGGCTTTTTATTCCACTATCCACTGAGGACCCCGTGGAGAGGGCCCCAATCCAGTCCTCCTGCCCTGGCAGACAAAGAGAGAACAAAGACTGCCTCTTTCAGCACCCTAGTCCCCTCTGGGCCGGGCGGGTTTGTGGTGGGGGGGCTCTGCTGGTCCCTGGGAAAGGGTACCTGTGTGGGCGGGGCCCCAGCCCCAGTCCTGTGAGCCCCTGACCCCTGACCTTTGCCCCCAGCTTCCCCGCCTGACAGTAGGACCTGGGATAACCTCCAGAGAGTAGTGTGCATTCTTTGTTTTTGTTTTGTTTTCAAGTATGTTCTTGCTTAACGTTTAATTGGCTCCAGTCAGTAGGAAAGTGCTCCAAGAGGGATTATTTATGGCTTACTGTCAAGAGCAGCTATAAAAAGGGCAGCAAAAGAGCTGGAGATGCTGGGAAGGGAGAGAGGGCAGGCGCACAAGTGTGTGTGTGTGTGTGTGTCTGTGTGCGCGTGTTTGCACTGGATGAAATCAGATTTTTGCTGCCTCAGCAGTGTGGTTTAAATTGAAGATTAACCCTTTGACCTTAACAGTGTCAAATCACTTGCAGATGGAGGCCCCCCCTTTCCCCCTTGTTCTCTGTGTTACTTTGGAGTTGGGGGAGCGAGGGGGGCACCTCTTCTCTTTCTTTCTGAAGAAAGTTTGTTCATGCAGCTGAGGTTTGAGGGGCTCAGGAGCCAATCTGATTAAAAGCAGCACTTGGCTAAACTCTGGAAAATCCAGCAAGCAGGGGAAAAAGTTTAATCCTCTTGTGCACAGTGCATAAAGAGCCTGGTCTTTTCTTTTTAATGTTAAAACTGCCATTGTTTTTGGAGAACTCAACTATCTCTCCCTCTTCGCCACTCATTTCATCAGCCCTCCCACCCCCCCCACCCCCGTTTTCTGTCCTGATGGGATTAAAATGCTGCCCCTAGACAATGTCGATCTGAACTTTTATTGGGAATGATAAGGACCTGGGAGTCGTGGAGGCTACAGGCTGCTTTTAGGAATTACGTTGATTTTTTTTTTTTTTTTGGCCTTTTCAGCACCAGCAAAACCAAAATCGGGTGTGGTGGCAGATCCTTCTCTTCCTACACAACCTCGCTCTGAACGCAGATGAGAACAGGAATGGGGTGGGTCCCAGGTGAGGCTGGGCTGCCCTCTCTGTCCGGGGCACCACAGGAAGGACATCGGGCGAGGACTGACACTGTGTCTCGTGAAGCTGATTCGTTGCTGGCTTGTGTTTGCATTTTCCAAGTTTCTCTTCTGTGTACATAAGACATACTCCACGCGAGACCTCTTTCCCCGTTCAGGACCTCGACCAGGAATGAGGGCCTTTGTCAAACACTGTTGAAGCAGAGGCTGATGGGTCTGTGGTATGGGACCCCCAAGGGCTCTGACAAGTCGAGTCTTCAGTGAGTGGTTGTTGAAGACGACCAGGTAGTGATGTTCTCCGGCCAGGGGATGTAGTTGTCCCACAGCGCCTTGGATAAGAAATAGGAGACTGGATTAGACTCCTGGTCCTGCCAACGCTATCAGCCTTCCACCATGGACGGGGCCGAGATCTGCCAGTTGCATTGTTTCATTCCCCAGGGCCTCGGCCAGGGGCTTTCCAGCTGAGCATGGCAACTTCCACGAGGCCAGTCAGCCAGCTCCATATCTGGGTTCTCCTTTGGCCCAGCCAGTGCCAGCCCCAAGGGCTCAGGGATTCTGGCCCAGCCCCTGTCATCTCCAGCAGACCTCAGGGAGGGTTGGGTTTCTCCAAGGACCCCTCAAACGTGCCGCAAAATGAACCAGAGTCTTACTTGCTCCCACTCAGAGGCCCCAGGGTTGGTCCTGAGGTGCAGGACCCCTGCCACCTCTGGCTGCCTGGGTGTACACCACGGATGAGCCAAATAGCCAAGGAACGTGCCATAACCAGCAGCTGGTGCCTTTGTCGGCTCTTCTTTCAAAAGACCCAGCCAACAGACTGCTTTCCTCCCCTCCATATCCGCACTCTGGGGCATGAGGGGGCAGGATTACAGTGGCGCTGGGGGACGTGGGGGCCATCCCACCTGTGAGAGTCACCCGAGAGGAACCCAGAGCCCTTGGTTTCCTTAGAAACAACATACCTCCTCCCGCTTATCCCCATTCCTTTTCCGCACCTAGTGGGATACAGGAAGAAGCCAGCACTGTGGCTTTGTCAGCTGAAACGTGTCTTTTAGAGTGACAGACAATGGTTAGAGTGTGGAACCGTCAAAGCTGGGTACACATTTCCTGGCTTCCTTCAGCTTCCAGCTAGGCCAGAAGGGCGTGCTCTGGAGCTCAGCAGGCTCACAGCTGCCTCTGAACTACCCTTCTCTCCCCGCTGTGGCACTAATGGAGAGAATTGAAAGCAGCCAGGCTGGCCGCTCTGATAGCAGATGCGGGGAATCTGAAAAGACACAGGGAATCTGTTAACCAGACACGTAGAAATTAAATTATAATTTTTGCCTATGTAAGAAAAGATAACATTGGTGCTAACATGAAGCAAGGCCCAAAGAAAAGGTGGCTTCCCTGGGCAGAGAAGACCTCAGGGTCACCCAAGGAAATCGGAGGAGTCCAAGTAGACTCTCAAATCTAAACAAGCCTAAGCTCCTCCAGTTCTACAGAGAGGAGGTCTTCAGGAAGCATTCATCTACTGGATGTACAGTCGGGCAGGTTGTTCACTGCACAAGGGCACCTGCCGAAGAAGGTAATGGAAGCTAAAATTCAGCTTATACTCTGCCCTCCAGGCTATCTGCCCTAGTTTGGGGCTACATTTGCTCAGAGGAAGGGGTGCCTTTCCTAATTTGCACGAAGGTGCCATATGGACTCCCAGTGGCCCTGAGGTGAAGGACCTCAGACCGTACATTAGCCTTTGTTTTGTTCTGCTTGGATGTTCTGGAGGTATTACCTCTTCTTGGCTAGAATTCTATTCTCAGGGTGTATACCATGGTTTGTCTGCTAAGAAGATGGGTTCCTGCTTACAAGGAGGAGCCCAGAGAACAGATGAAGACCAGCTCCGGGACATGCTGACCGTTGTGAAATCCAGCCTTCTTTACGTGTCTCCACACCGTTTTTGGATGTGCACTGGACACGTTCCGTTTTTCCCCTCTCCTGGACCGAGGTGGCGACAGGCAGGCTGCTGGTGTATTCTGAGTGACACACAAGAAAACCAGGATGATCTCTGTTAGCCACTTTGAACCCCACTTAGTGGACTTCCCACCGGAGCTGAGTGAGACAACAAATAAATGGTCCAGGGCCTCGGTGCTGAGGCAAAGCCATCAGCTTCAGAGATCTTGCCAGGCCCGGGCAGGATGTCCTGTGGCCTGCCCTGAGAACTGAGCCCAGAGTGTGATGCGCCCACCTGAATACTGAGCCTGGGGCCAGGTGGAGGGTCATCTGACTGCACTGTCTCCATCTTAACGGGAAGCCAGGAACTAACTCACTGTCCTAAGCAAGCTGGGGCACAAGTTAAAACCCCCTCCCCCCTTCCCCCCCAAACACCCAGGAGGTAAATAGTCCCTGGAAGGAGAGAGGTTCCTCCT
Organism: Procyon lotor; assembly: GCA_028646535.1. Lineage (NCBI taxonomy): Eukaryota > Metazoa > Chordata > Mammalia > Carnivora > Procyonidae > Procyon > Procyon lotor. The sequence goes on from CM053609.1 coordinate 50,579,067, forward strand.
GGCTGGCTGGTTTTAATTGGCCTAGTGATCTAGACTGGCCCCTTCCCCCTCTGCCTGGTGACTTGGTCTGAACATTCCTCAAGTCCAGCCTCAGGAGACACATCCCTCCCTCTGGGCCCCCTTCCCCCACACCCCATCCCCCACCCCCGGGAGCTTGGCTGTCTCTAGTTTGGGGGTGGAGAATCAGATTTGGAGGGAGGGAGACTGACCCAGCTCCTGACCTGTAACCAGCCAAAGACTTGTGGAGTTTTTGTGGTTTGCTGAGGGTGAGGGGTGGACGAGGGGCTGGAAACCTCCTTCTCATTATGGAAAAGCCCTGGAGGGAGGAAGCTTGATATTCAGGGTCAAAACAGCCCTTCTAATTCAGAACTCTAGAGTTTCTGGAAGCTGGTGGACAGAACTGGGGAGAGAACCCCACCCAGTCCAGACATCTGATTCCCTCAGTGAGATGGAGGGCCCGGCGTGTCCTCTCTGCTTTTGCCTGCTTCAGATGTTGGGCTGCTGGAGAGCTGTGCCCGTGGCCTTGCTCAGTGCAAGAGAGAAAAAGTTCACCTCCCTGTGACCTCCCCAAGCCCTGAGGGGGCTGGGTCTGTGTCCAGAGCTTAAGTGTCAGGCGTGCTCCAAACACTTGGAAGGGCCCTGCTGACGTGTCTCACTGTCTCCAGTGACCCAGCCTCATCTAAGGGTGGCTCGAGCCTGGGCTTAGAAGGCGGTGGCGGGTGGGGGCGGGCAGTGTTGTTTGGGGTGGTCCAGCCATGGCTTCCGATGGCTGGGGAGCCGCTGCGCCTGCCCTGGTGAGCAAGGAGCAAGCACACTGAGAGCTGGAAGCTTGTGTCATCTGGTGGACTCGATGAAGAGGGGGTACAGAGAGTGGAGAGCAGCAAAAACAGAAAGACTTCTGGATCCACGGCTCTGTGGGGCTTCTGGGAATCGGCATTCAGCCTGGGCTGCAGGAAACTGCGGGGCCTCTGGGTACAGGTGGATCCCTGGTGGGACGCTGGACCTTGGCTGGACTCGGTCCAGGAAGGGGCTGACTTGTCAGTCCCTCGAAGCCTCCTGGGCATACCCTGGTGGGTGGGTGCACCTCGGCCTGTGGGGACTTGGAGCTTTGTGGGAATAACACAGAAAGCCAGGCTCTTCCACAGATAAGGCCATCGGAGCTGGGAGCAGGCAGCCGAGTTTTCCCTGCTCGGTCTCTGCACGGGTGGCCGGCGCCTCTCCCTGCTCTGTGAGCGTCGCCCAGAGGGCTGCGCCCTCCCTGGGTCCACAGGGGCTGTCGGGGGAGACCCAGTGAGAATGTAGCATTTTGCTCAGCCCAGGTTAGATGTCCTGGGTTCTAGGCACTCTGCCTCTGGGAGGGAGACAGGGAAAGAGAGGGAGGGGAATGGGGACCCGTTGTTTTTTAACCTGTACAGAATATTTGGCCTTCTGTTCTTCACATGCATATATGTGTGTGTATATTCTCCCCCATCAACTGGTACAATTTTTAATAAAACCATTTAAAGCAAAACTGGTCTTTCTTGTTCAAGGTGTGATAAAACTCCAAGGGGATCCCTTAGGGAATTAGAGACTCCTGACTTGTTTCTGGCTGCCGTCCTGAGTTAGCCCCAGGCTCCCTGTTTTTGTCAGGACTTCCTGTCCCCTCTGTGAGTGGAGAGGAGCCCCGTGCTGTCCTCACAGTTAGCAGCACAGGAGAGGCCCCATGAGGTGGAAAGACCCAGGCTTTGGATCTGGACCCAGATTTGGATTCAGTTCCAGCGTCCACCAGCTGAACGGTCTTTGGCAGACGGTGTCCCCTCTCTGAACCTACCTCTCTTCCGTGAGTACCTGTCAGTGACAGCGATCTGCAGAATAGAGGGGAAGGGTGGAGGCCCTCAGCAGGGGCAGCCTTGGTGACCCCGAAAATGCCTGGGAGCCCCTCTACCACCCACCCTCCCCTCCCATGTCTAGCTGGTCTTTGGCTTCCTTTTATTAAGGTACCATCTCAGGTGGTACGCTAGTTGGAGGAGGAAAGGGCTTGCCTTTGTGGATTAACAAGGTGTCTGACTCAAAAGGGTCATTTAAAACCCTTCACAGAATTCTGAAAATCGGGGCGCCTAGGTGGCTCAGTGGGTTAAAGCCTCTGCCTTTGGCTCAGGTCATGATCTCAGGGTCCTGGGGTGGAGCCCCGCCATCGGGCTCTCTGCTCAGCGGGGAGCCTGCTTCCCCCTCTCTCTACCTGCCTTTCTGCCTACTTGTGATCT
>CM053609.1:50581809-50642342 GCA_028646535.1 Procyon lotor
CTTCCTGCGGAGCAAGGAGCCCGATGCGGGGCTCGATCCCAGGACTCTGGGATCATGACCTGAGCCGAAGGCAGACGCTTAACGACTGAGCCACCCAGGCGCCCCAATAAAAAATATCTTAAAAAAAAAAAAAGAATTCTAAAAATCCTCAGAAAAAAACTCTACTTCTGGTCCTATGAGCAGTGAGCCGAAGGGCCAGCTCGCCTTTTCCATGCGGGGTCCCTGTGATTTAGGTGGCCTTTAACTCTGAGGGCCAGCTTTGGACTCCAGTTCCTACCTCACAGACAGTGGGAGCTTTCATAACAATTGCTATGCCTTGCCTCTTCATTTTTTAAAATAGTTTATTGATTTTGATTTAAGAGAGAGAGAGCGTGAGTTGGGGGGAAGGCGGGGTAGAAGCGTGAGTTGGGGGGAAGGCGGGGTAGAAGCAGTCTTCCCAATGAGCAGGGAACGATCCCAGGACCTGAGCAGAGGGCAGATGCTTAACCAACTGAGCCACCCAGGCGCCCCTTACCTCTTCATTTTATGCATGAGTAAACTGAGGCCCAGAGAAGGGATATAATTTTCTCTTCAGGCTTTTTAAATAGCTGAGTCAGTCAGAGGGGGGGATAGCTCCGTCCGCCCAGGTTTCCATCTGGAAATAGTAGTGCTCTTGCCCAGATCGGCAGGGAAGCCAAAACTTGTCTATTTTTAATGCCAAATAACTGCCTCTTGTCCTGTAAAACATGGCACTTCTGACCACTCTATATTTGGACGGAGAGATTTATTTTTCCTGGAGTGAGGTAGAAGCGGGGCCTGGTGCCACATCCAGGTGTTATTGTATGTTGCACATGCTGGGTTGTAGTCGAGCCCATTAAGCAGCTCCTCTGAGGTACACGGGGAATTAGTAGGTGATTGGTGAGAGGAATGTCTTTCAAGTCATCTGCCGCTACTTAGGGCAAGGCTACACTCAGTTGCCCAGGCTAGAAACCTCAGAGCTCACCCTTGTCCCACCTTCTCCCTCCCGCTCTCTCTGATCCCTCCAGAGGAAGTCCCTTGAGATGGTAAAGGCACAGCTGCCTACATTTGAACCCAGGCTCTGTGGCTTACCGGCTAAGTGGCACTGGGCAGGTCATAGTCTCCCTTTGCCTCAGCTTCCTCATTTGTAAAAGGAGATTAGTACCTACCTCGTCAGGTTGCTGTGAGCATTAAATGTGTGAATACATATAGGGGGCTTATAGTAGTCCTCGGTACATATTAAGTTTTCCATAAATGTTCGTTGTGAATATTATTAATAATATTACTGCTTTTATTATTATTGTCTGTAGGCAGCTGAGCCATAAGGTCTGAGCATTCTTACTCAGAAGAGTCTCTCTCTCTCTTTTTTTTTTAAGATTTTATTTATTTATTTGACAGGGCATCTGGGTGGCTCAGTGGGTTAAAGCCTCTGCCTTCAGCTCAGGGAGAGATTTCCCTCTCTCTCTGCCGCCTCTTTGCCTTTGCCTTGTGATCTCTCTCTGTCAAAAAAATCTTTTTTTTTTTTTAAAGATTTTATTTATTTATTTGTCAGAGAGAGAGAGAGAACACAAGCAGGCAGAGACAGAGGGTGAAGCAGGCTCCCCGATGAGCAAGGAGCCCGATATGGGACTCGATCCCAGGACCCTGGGATCATGACCCGAGCCGAAGGCAGCTGCTCAACCAACTAAGCCACCCAGGCATCCCTCTCTCTGTCAAAAAATCTTAAAAAAGATTTTATTTATTTATTTGACAGAGAGACAGTGTGTGTGTGAGAGACCACAAGTGGTGGAGAGGGAGAAGCAGACTCCCCACTGCACAGGGAGCCCGATGTGGGGGCTCGATCCCAGGACCCTGAGATCATGACCTGAGGTGAAGGCAGATGCTCAACTGACTGAGCCATCCAGGCGCCCCTCAGAAAGGTCTCTTGCACCAGTCCTCTTACTATCTCCGCCACATCGTCTTCATATACCCCTTTTCGCCTGGACAACTGCAGAGTCCCCTACCTGGTCTCTTTGCCAGCCCCGTCCCTCCCACAGCACGTCCTCTGCTGCCAGGGGAACTTTCTACAAGACGGACCCGATCCCATCTCTCCCCAGTGGAAAAGTTGCCATAACAGATCAAGTCCACTTTGCTTAGCCTACCTTTCTAGCTACTCCCTTGTATTAGTATTCCGTTTGTTGTCTTCTTGTAGTCACCTTCTGCACAACAAATTACCCCAACATTCAGCAGCTTAAGCACCAACGTTTATTATTTCACAGCTTCTGTGGGTCAGGGCTTCAACGCCCAAAGTGACAGCTATGTGTTGAGAGGCTAATATTAAGGTGGGGATTCCGGAGCACCCCTTTAATTTCCACCAAGTCAGCTGTACAAGCCCAGCGGCGGGGCGTAGGGAGGGAAAGGGAAATGTAGGTAAGGATACAGTACAGCAGTGGGGTCCCCTACCCTCCACTCAGCGAGCACATGCCTGGACTGAGTGTGACACGGGAACACGCATGACAGCCCTTTCCTGGCCTCATATCACACCAGCATCTTATCACACTCAAAGATAAATTTTTCTGGTCCAGGGTAGCCCTGAATGTCAGTGGTTTCCTCCGCTGCTCAACGGAAGCAACAGGACTCTCTTGCAGCCTGAAGGAGAGGCTGCCTGGCTGGAATTTCCTGAGAAGTGATGTGTCTGCTTGTGGCCCTTCGTGGGTATCAGAATGGATTTCCAAGGGCTTTTCCTACTTTGTGTGATTTTTGCCTTATGGGAGGTCTTCTAGCCGGTTCCTGTGGAAAATGAGACTAGAAATTAAAAAAAAAAAAAAAAGAGGGGTGCCTGGGTGGCTCAGTTGGTTAAGCATCTGCTTTTGACTCAGGTCGTGATCCCAGGGGTCCTGGGATCGAGTCCTGCTCAGTGAAGAGTCTGCTTCTCTCTCTCCCTCTGCTTGTGCTCTGTCTCTTGCTCTCTCTCTCAAATAAATAAATAAAATCTTTAAAATACGTAAAAATAGAAAATGAGACTCAATCCAACCATTCTACCCAGCTATCCTGCCCTTCATCCCTTACATCCCAGGAGGAAGTTTCTGCCCTCTTGAATGGGCAGACTCAACTGGAATTGGGATTGCCCTGATGAGAGGGAGGAGAGTGATGGACGTGGTGCCCCATCCAGTTGCTGCTTTTCCTGCCATTCAAGGGTCTCTGCTTCCCTGCAGGTGGGTCTGTCACCGGCATTTGAACTCAGGTCGAGCCCTGCTCACGAGAGAAGATGAGATCTGCTGAGTGAGTCCGTGGTCCTGCCTGAGCCCCTCACCATGAGTGACACCCCACTTCAAACCCATGGACAGCTTCAAAAGAAACATGCCACGTGATCCCTGCCCTCAAAATTAGGTCTCAAAAAATATCCAGTCGCTATGAAGCAGTGGAAACCCAACTTGACTGAGGTTAAGGAGACGAAGTTTTTAAGCTGACCCGGTCCCTAACTGCCTCAATGACTTTGGGCAGGGACCTGACTTCACCTCTCTGCTCCTTGGAGTCCTTGCGCATCTGTAAATTGGGGTAGGACCAGACTGCATATCTATGACCCACCCAGCATTTTTATTCAGCAGTTTCTCTGGTCCTGAACTCTTTTGAGATTCTGCTGGAAACCGTCTAGGAATCTTCTCAGGAGATGGCACAGAATATAGAGATTCCGAGATTATATAGAAGAATCTAGGATCCCAGGAAATTTACCGAGTCTCCTTGTGTGTCACTTGGTCCCCAGGTTTAGGGACTCTAATTTCGTTGTAAAGGAAAATGAAAAGAACGAGTATGGCAAAAACTTAGAAACCAAAGCTGGCCCTTTCCTCATTCTGTCCCTGACTTGGCTCATGCCGTAAGAAGTCACCTCTCCCTCCTGCACGGTTCATCCTCGCCTACACCACGAAGGAGGGTGGCACAGTTCCTGGAGGCACTTGTGTTTCTTGTGCCACATTCTTGATTCCAGAATTGCACCCTTCTCCATCGTCAACACACCCGGGGACTAAAGCTGTGACCACAGTGTGGCTTTTGGGAGGCCACCACCCCAGCCCGGCCCAGACAGGGTATCTGTGGCCGCTGACTTCGCACCCCTTCTAGCTTATCCAGCTTGAAGTGGGGGTGATGAGCCTCGTGCCTTTCTATAAACTGAGGGAGGAAAGGGGCTTCTGGCTCGGAAGTTCGTGCTGAATGAGCTGGTAGGAAGCAATCAGATGTTGAAGGTGAAGGAGAACATGGCCTATGGCTGTGGAGACCCAGAAGCTGTCAAGGGCAAAGGCCTGGGAGCTCTGTGCACCCCAGATAAAAGGTTCTTGTTTTTCACCTGAGTGAGCCCAGGGTTCTGCTCAGTGATTCTATCTTTGAAGTGGAGAGGGTTCAGTGGCTGGTGGTAACCTCATTTCTAACACATCATTACAGTTGCCAAGTGCCCTTGAGCACGGGGTACAAACTTCATAGACACTGTACACACACACACACACACACACACACACACTCAGAGACTCAAGTGGGCTGGGTGCTGCTTTAAACAGTGACCACAGAAAAACCCATGAGCCCCCAAATCTGATAGATCAAGCCTTGGGTCTGGCGGCCACTTGCCTGAACCCTAGGGCTTGGTACCACCTCAATGTATTTCTGTTTATTGCCAGTCCAGATACATAACTTCAGATCCCTCCTTGCAACGCAGAGAAGAGCCAGTGACATTTCATTGACTGGGGAAACTGAAATCCATCTGGAAGACTGAAGCTCATCTCCCCAGGACCACCTCTCACCACTGGCAATCCCACTGACCCATTTCCCTGACCACCAATGGGCAATGGTATATGAATGGCTCTGTGCCTGTCTAGATAGACCACAGGCTTCTCCCTGGTGGCAGGAACTGGTCTGTCTCATTCCCCACAAGATCCTCACTATCCAGCAAATAACGTGTTTGTGAGATGCCCAGAAATCTTTGTAGAAGGAAGGAGTGTAAAATAACAGAGGAATGAGGTGAGTATCGATGGGATGTTCAGCAAGATAGGCTCTCCACCGCCATGTTCATCTCCAAACTCCTCCTGAGAAGTCCCAGTGAGCCCAGGCTTTGAGTGGCAAAATCATCAACTTTGTTTCCTTTTTCTCCCCCAACCAAAGTCTGGAAGTCAGATTCTGCAGACTTTCGAGAAACTTGGCCTTGCTCACTTCGGTGAGATTCAAAGCAGCAATTTGGGGGCAGGGGCGGGATTGGGGAAAGGGCACCCCCCCAACATCCCCCCAACCTGCGCTGCGACAGGTGGGCAGGGAGCAGTTTAGCATGGTGGACCCTGCAGAGGGCCACCCACCTTACTGAGTGCTGGCCACAAGCGGAGCCCAAGCTCCCCAAACGTCTGTGGGTCCCCAGCACTGTGATGAAGGTGCTGCCAACTGCTGTGCGAGCCTGAGGGTGCGGCCGGGGTGGGCTGTCAGCAGCCTGCCAGCTCCCCTCTGGCAGTGCTCTGCCAGCCACAGCCCTCCCCTTCCTGAACAGAGGCCATGAGGGGGAGATGTGGTCTAGGCTGCTCTGGTCTCTTCTCCTGCAACCCCCCCATGTCCCCCCCTCACCAATCTGGGATGAGAAGGGGAGGAGCTTCAGGGAGTACTGACCCAAAAACAGCCTGCAGTGTTTAGAGGTTGGGACTCTAAGGAAGTTCTGTCCAGTAAACTCCCCCTTGGATACTGCTCTTGCTTCCAGTCTCTTCAGCCTGCCTCCTCCCGGCACTGGCCCTAGGAGTATGTGTGTCCCTTCGCAAGCCACGGCAGCTCTATTTTATTTTTATTTTATTTATTTATTTTTTAAGTTCTTTGCTCCACCATGAGCCCCGGCCAGAAGCTCCCCCACGGAAGCCGGCGGAGCCTGACACAAAGAGGTAGCCTCTCTCCAGTGGTCTCTTCTCAGACCCTTGAAACCTGTGTCAGCGCTCCTTCCCGCTCCCCCTGCATGTCGCCTCGAGACTGCCAGTCGCTGGCTCCCTGCACACAAAGGCTTCTCTGTTTCGGGCCAGGCTGGAGTCACATGCTTTCACTCTTAACCCCAGAGCTTTAAAACTAAACACCCACCCTCTTTGGCCCCAGATGACCCTGTTTACGTCTGCTGAGCCAATGGCAAACAGCAACAGTAGTGAAAACTTCTGTCGGGAGAGACTTCTGGACTATTAGTGTGAGAGAGCAAATCTTCACTTTGTATAACATGAGGACTTTAAGAAGTTTTGGGAAACGACTTACAGGGGAAAAAAAAAAGGAAGCCAGCAGCTTACCCCAACTCCTGTTTTCTAGAGTGTCTCTTACCAGAGACCCCGGGGAGGACGCAGGATAAAGCTAGAAATAAACAGAAAATGGTGAACAGGGTTTTCACGGCTAAGGAGGAAAACTGTCCAGGTTTTCTCATTGAGATCCTACTTTGTTTAACCCTTAAGGAGGATATTTTTATGAAGGATATTCTCTTTGTTCCTCATTACCAGAGATATGAAAGAAAGAGTTCCCTCCCTGATTTAGGGGAGTAAACTGTGAAGCTCTAGAGGCTCCTGGAGAGGAGGTCTGGATTGATCCATTTCAAAGTTTTGGGTCAGAAGGACTTGCCTTTCTGTTTTTCCCTGAAGATTCCTTTTCTTTCAGTCTATGTGGTAGCCCATGTGAGTTGTGAAGGAAGTCAAGTTTCCTTTGATTGTTCTTGCCCCGATCAAAGTGGTAGAAGTTGAAGGGAAAACACCAGAGTCCAAAAATGCTGGTAACGTTGGAGACTTCCAGATTAGGTAGCGGGGCTGGGGCTAAGCGAGCCAGTTCCGGGGCCTCGTTCTCACCACTGGGGTCAGTGAAATTCTTTAGGCAGGGAATGGCAAATGAGTTTCATCTGGAGTGAGAAACCAGCAGCCAGCGGTGTTAAGAAGGATTCTGATGCTCTATCTAGGCTTAGCAGAAAAGAGCACCATGACTAATAAGCAATGTCTGCTGGGCACAGGAGGAGGAAATAACAGTACACACTTGCTACCCCTGTCCTTCCTAGTGCCCTTTCAGAAAGTTGGGTTAAGGTATATATATAAAGGTAAGTAGGAAAATGGGCAGGAGGAGATGGTGGACAGGAGGAGAGAAGACATAGCTATGGCAGAAACAGTGGTGCTTGTGAAACATTGTATTTGGTCCTGCATAGTAGGCAGGCCATGTGACAATAAAACACAAAGGAGCAATGAAATAAAAGCAGAAATGACGCATGTCACCTCCAGGCTGGGGCAGAAAATGCCCTTGTGCCATTCTTTATTCTCTCTTTCCACGTTCTGTGATTGAGGAGGCACCTTGCTCCAGATAGGACATCTACAGCATGGTGTCACCTGCCACCTTGGGTCTATGAGGATTATGTGGAGTAGAGCCCTTGGCTAACCTGGAATGAGCACCCCACATAAAAGAGAAATAAACCTTTTATGTCCACTGGAATTTCAGAGTTACTTTATTACTGCAGGATGCCCTGCCCTGTCCCTGCTAACATAGTTACCAGGGAGGATAGTTTTTTCTTTATTTTCTTCCCCTTCCTTCCTTCCTTCCTTCCTTCCTTCCTTCCTTCCTTCCTTCCTTCCTTCCTTTCTTTCTTTCTTTCTTTTTTTTTCTCCCCATACTGGAGATCACTATTTAAAACAAAACAAAACAAAACAAAACAAAACAAAACAAAACAAAAACACCTTAAAAATCAACTCCGGCATATGTGAGAGTCACCAGTCCAAAAGATACCAGTTTTGAAATAGGGATTCAAATTCTGCAAAATAGTGAAAATGTATGTGAAAGCAATTTGAATGCATAAACAAAATACAAATATAGTATATTTAAAACATAACTTCCAGTACTAGTACTTACTCTAACAGTATGACCAGCTGGGGCCAGACGGGACGGCCAGAAGGATCACTTACAGGAAGGAGAAGAAAAGGCTTCAGAAGTTAGCCCCAGTACCCTAACACTCACTGGGGCTGGAGAAATCTAGCTTGAACAGGTAAAAGAGACCGTAGCAATTTAATCATATGTTGGAGGATTTCTTAGGGAAAAGTGCCAATTACCCTCAATCGCAACTAACAAAGTGTTTCCATGACAGGATCTGTTCACCAACCAGTGCCGGAATGTTTGTACAGATGGTTCGGTTTACACACTTGTTAAACACGAGACTTACTGATCAGTTTTCTTCATTTCTTCTCAACTGCTGTTCTTTCTTCTTCCCACCACAACAATGAATATTTGCACTACTGTGCAATTGCCCAATCTATTCTCCCTCTCCCATAGGCCACTGCCCATCCCCATACTTCCCAGGCCTGCGCAACATTCACAGTGATTATAGCCATTTAAGGTTTTGCTCCTTGCTCTTACGTTCTATAAATCTTTACATCTCAGGTGATTTTTTTTAAGGAAACCTTCCTAGGAGTTCAACTTCTGGGTTGGAGATGGAAGGAATGATAACTACTATATTAGAAGCACCCCCCCCGCCCCCCCGCCCAAATCTCAAAGGTTTATCACCGAAAACTTTCTCACTCATTCATCTGTCTAATGTGGATGTTTAGTGGAGTGGCCTTCAACATGGTGATTCAGGGACCCAGGTTCCTTCTAGTTTGTCACTTGGCCAACTTCAGCACGTACATTACAGCCATTACAGTTGGGGAAAAAAGAGAGTGGAGAAGGCATGTCTGCTTCTTAGTCATGTCTGCTTGGAAATGATACACATCACCGCCATTCATTTTCCATGAGTGAGTCCTTATCACGTGGGACTGTGCTTACTGTAAGGGGACCTGGGGAATAGAGTCCCAGGCTGGATGGACACTTCCCAGCATCATCCACACGCTATGGAAGGGCACAGAATTGGTGCTCAGCTAACCATCTCTGGCCACAAAGGGCCTTCCAAGTCCGTGTGTATTAATTCTGCAAGGAAAGTCCCACGCGCTTTTGGGTCACACAACTGACTAATGTGGTTAGTTTCACCACTTACTTGATTCTCTTCCTTCTCCCATCACTAGGCTCAAAGTGAATCACTTAGATTCTGATGGTGTGAATTCCTGCCCTGTGAACATCTTTCCTCTTCCACTTTTACCCAGTGTCTTGACAATCTTGCTTAGTGGAAATTTCCATCCTGACTCCTCTTCCCTTTTGCGGGGCCAGAAGTAATTTTTGCTGACTGCCCTCATTTGCAACTCTGCCCTTCTCCTGCTCCAGGGTGCCTTCCCCCTTTCTCCAGAAGCTGAACAGATATCCCTCTGCCGTTTGAGCCTTGTCTACAGGGCTTACGCTTTGGGATTTCCCTGGAAACCATCCCCTTCCCAACCCTTTGGGATTTCGATTTTCAGAGCATGTTCCTGCTGGCTCTGGGCCTACAGTTCACCTTGTCTCCTGTATGGTCTTACTTATTTAGTCCTATCCCCAGATCCAGGGATGGTGCACATTTGGTCTTTGGCTGGCTTCAGTGCCGATCTTGAAAGGAAGGCTTGGAGCTCAGAGCTCATCCTTGGGCCTGGCATACTCTCCTGAAGTAGGTGGTTGTGTCTGGCTTGGTATTTCTAGTCATCCAGTCCCACCCCTAGGTCTTGTTGACTAATTTTAATAGGAAGGAAAGAGGGAGAGCAGGAACAGAGGGATCATGTGAACTGTGTCTGGACACTTTCCTGAGCCCTACAGTAGGTTTTCTGGGGTAGTCAGAATTGACCGAGGACAGTGCTAAGCGATGCTAATGCCTTGGGAGAACTGGAAAACCCTGATTTGGGCCACGAGGGACTGCCCCACATTCTCAGCTCAAAAACCCCTTCCAAGACCCCTGAGATCCAAGGTTCTTCCCAGGGAAGAGCCTCAGCTGCTAAGCTTTACCCACAGGAAGGCCGCAGGTGGGCAAGTTCCCCTTGGTCAGCGGCCACTAGGAAGTGTGCCTGGGAGCAAGTTGTGAACAATCCATCACCTTCTTTCAGAATTGGTGACTTGCAGGTGCTCTAACGAGAGATGTTAATGATCTTCCAGTCCCTCTCTTTCTGAACTTCTCCCTCGGAAAAGCCTCTGAGAGTCTAACACCACGCAGGGCATTGGCAAGGAGATGCCACAGCGAGGGCTTGGCTCATTTCTGACCTGCTTCATACTTCGGATGCTCCCTCCCACCTGCTTTCAGAACAACCCTCAGGAATTGTTTTTGGCTGGGGGGTGGGGGAGGGAAAATTAAAGACACTAATTTCCTCGAGAGAGGTGGGGCAGGAGAGCAGCCGAGAGAAAGCAGCTCTGTCTGGAAAGGAAGCCAGAAAGGAAGACAGAGTCTCTTTGAACTTCTCCCACCGAGCTGACGGGAAAATTGCAAAAACACCATCAGACTGGATCAGGATGCAAGGGAGCAACCAGGAAGGCATGGCTCCTTTGAAGGTTTCCCGCTCTGCGTGAGGTACGGCTTCTAGAAGGGAACACCAGCTGCAGTGAGGCACAAACCTGGCTGCTCCGACCGACCCCACACTGGAAATGGGCTCAGTGGTGTTGTTGTAGACTCCCTCACGGTCCCCAGAGCCAGAGCAAAGGTGCATGTGAGAAGTAGAGGATGATGAGCTAACCGCCCCTCCACCCAGGTCCGGGGAATGAGGGAGGATCAGGCCAGGACCAGGTGACGGGCAGAGGGGTCTGCAGAGAGAAAGGAGAGTTAAGCAAGGACAAGGGCCATCCTGGGTCCTGGAGAGACTGTGCCAGTGAGTCCCAGTAATGACCCAGAGGGGCCGAGACTGGGAAGGTCAACATTGGCCTAGGCAGGGGGACTGGAGGGGTGTGTGTGTGAGTGGAACTCTCTAAGTCTTTTGTGGGACACAGCCCAAAATGCAAATGCAGCACCAATTCTTCAATGATGAAGAATTTTTTAAAATATTTTATTTTTGACAGAGAGAGAACAGCGGGGGGAGTGGGAGAGGGAAAAGCAGTCTTTCTGCTGAGCAGAGAACCAGATGTGGGGCTCGATCCCAGGACCCTGGGACCATGACCCCAGTTGAAGGCAGACGCTCAACCAACTGAGCCACCCAGGAGCCCCCAAATTATGAAGAATTTAAAGACAGCAACAGCAGATATGGAACCAAGTGCAGGGCCCTTGTGAGTGTAGGGCCCTAAGGGGCAGGTTCCGGCGGTGTGCCCACGAAGCCAGCCCCAGGTGTGAGGCATCCTGTGTGGAAATCCTGCAAGCTCCTGTGTAAACGGACACCAAAAAGATGAGTCCAGGATGTAGAAGTGAAGGCCAGGAGTGAGGGGGGAAAAATCACACTCCCTCAGGAGTCTTTTGGTTTTAAAAAATATGAGGAAAAATAAAGACTCTCCATTAACAACACGTTTTTAACTTTTTAACAGGCTTTCACATCTCTAAATCCATATAACAAAGGTGACAATTTTATGAGCCAAGTTATGCATAGCACATTTTATGTTCCTAAACGACCTAAGTGATTTTTGTAGGTCCTTAAAGGACACTAAAAAAGTAAGCGCAGTGGAGGAAAAAGAGAATTGTGTGTATTTTTATTTCTCCATCAAATGACCATATTTCTTTTATAGAAAAGTTCATCCTTCTCCCTCCCCCCTTCCTCCTTTTGTCCAAAATGTCTGGACATTTCTCATCCCTGCTCCAGACCAGTTTTGTTTGTGACTCGTCACTGTGTCTTCTCTCATGGTTTGGAGACTCCGACTCCCCAGTTAGAGCTCGTGTCGGTCACTTGGTGGACCCCATAGTCTCCCACCCTCAGATGGACAGTTATTGTACATGCCAAACTCCTGAGAACAGAGCTCATGGAAAAGTGAAAGATCTGGTCCTAGAAAAACACGTGTTTTTGCTCCTTAGCGGGACCTCTCAGAGGAGAGATGCACCGACCCTCCCCTAAGGTCTGGAGACTGCCTGGTGGAAGGATCTGTCTCTCCTAATGTCAGGCCAAACCAGCGTAATCTTGGCTCAGCAAGACTGTGAGAGCGTGAATCTTCTCAGAATAGGATGAGGAGTCAACTCGAGGAGGCACGCGTGCTGCTACTCTACTTCATGGCCCCACGGAGAGTGTCTGAGGAGAGTCTGGGAGCTAGAAGTAAACTTAAAAAAAAGCCAAGAATTTCCTTTCTACCCGGCCAAGCCCTGTTTCTATCAGCAACACCAACAGCTTCCTAGCAGAGAGACTTAGGAGAGCCCTCAGGTTGGCTCCCCCGACACTCCTTTCCACTCCCTCTTCAGGGCGGCCTTGCTGAGGTGGGCCAGAGCCAGTGGCCCTGAAGAGTTTTTGAGGGACGGGAAGAGAAAGGCCCGCTGGGGCCTCATTCTGAAGGCCATAAATGAGGCCTGCCTCACCTGCTCTTCCTGCTGACAGACACCAGCCAAGCTTAGCAGCCTCCCTCATTCCCTGCCACTCCCCCACCCCCCACTCCCCACCCCCAGTCTGTGGGGCCACATAGGAGCCTGGAACAGGAAGAGGCCCCATCACGGACAGTCCCCCCGGGGAGGACCAAAGGTCAGGGCCGGGGGCCTGGGGGCCCAACGGGAGGCCCTTGCCCACTGGCAGTGACAGCAGCCAGCGGTGGGAGTGCGGCCAGCCAGCCGGTGGCAGCGGGCCCCAGGGGCAGGCCTCATGCCCTCATGGCCAGGGTGACTGAATCTGCCAGCTGTGGGGCCTGCCCGTGCCAAGTCTGCCCTGGCTCCGTCTAGTCGTAATGGATGCTGGCGCCAGGCCAGGCCCCCTGCCAGCTCCGGTCACACTCGGCTAGCGCGAGAGGCCCAGCCCATTAACTCCTCGCCAAGGCCCATTGTCTGGTTCCCTGCCCGGTGGTTTATTTACGTGGTTTATTTACTCGGGGCTGGCTGGACTGCCGGGCTGGGAGGAGGTGGCGGCGGGCAGGGGGGACTGGGGCTCCAGGCGGCTTGGCTTGGGGGGAGGGGCCAACCCTGGAGCCCCATTGGGCTGGGTGGACAGGACGGCGGCAGCAGCATCCAGAGCCCCCAGGGCAGGGCACGATGGGAGGGTGGCTTTTTTTTTTTTTTAAGCCACATCAAAGATTCCCAGTAAAGGCAGAGCGGGACAGATGCAATAGACACGGGATCCTTAACTCCTGGACAGTGGCTTTCAAATCCTCTACAAGAACTTGTAGCATTACATACCCTCTTGTATTTTTCTAAGTTGGCACTTAAAACTTTTCATCCCAGGTTTAAATAGTTCTAAAGGATATGCTTTCTAGCGTTTTTTAAACACTGTTTTTTTTTTCACCTTCCACGTGCTTCTGTTTGACTATATAATCTATATGACAGCCATTAGGAAAATTCAAAGAAAAATCAATATTGGGGCGCCAGGGTGGCTCAGTGGGTTAAAGCCTCTGCCTTCGGCTCAGGTCATGATCTCAGGGTCCTGGGATCCAGCCCCACATGGGGCTCTCTGCTCAGTGGGGAGCCTGCTTCCGCCTCTGTCTCTATCTGCTTCTCTGCCTACCTACTTGTGATCTCTCGCTGTCAAATAAATAAATAAAATCTTAAAAAAAATCAATATTGATATTTTAAAATAAAGATTTTTAATCTCTTTGAAATGTCCAGTGGAATCTAAATATCATGGCAATTGAATAGCCTCCATTATCCATTTTAAAAAATGGAGAAATGTTCTAATTCTTTAACAGCTGGAAATTTACATTGTTCCCTTCCTTCCATGAGCTTGTATTTCCATTCCATTCTGTTAACGGATATTCTCCACAGGTAACATATTTTTTAATTGGTAATCTTTTACTGAGTAATACAGCAATAAGAATGTTTAAGTTAAAACTTCCTTTGTTCGTAAAGCTGTTTCAACAATTTTTGTTTTGATTTTAGTTGTTACAAGGACTAATATTCTATTGATGAGAACAATTAAATAATTGTCAAATTTGACACCTATTAAACATAAAGAGTAAACTTTTATCAGAAATGCATCTCTTAATGAGATGGGAAAGGCAGATTCTCCACATTAGTGTGCGTATGTGTAGATGACAACTTCTTATTGTAGACTGAAGGTTCAATGTTTACTTCATTCCCGTGATAGATTTAAACACTGAGAAAACTTGTTCACATAAGCAAACAAACAAATACATAACAGATGGAAACCAATGAGTTTTGTTATAGAATGCCATTCGATTCTCTGAACTTCCAAATTATATGCCACATATTATTGTCACATCTTTTTTAATGATCTGCTGACAATGTGATCAGCATCTTTTCCATTTTGTTGAAAGCAAATAACTGGAAACCACTTGACTTGTTACCCCGTCCTTAGAGCCCCTCAAGGTCTCATACCTGCTCCACAGTGTCGTGCCCCCAGTGGGGTTACAGTGAGTGAGAAGTGCAGCTTTCTCTTGGAAAGCCCTGTTCCCCCCACCCCCGTGGGGAAGGGGCATGCCTTGATTTAGGTGCCTTTGCAGGAATATCACTTCTAGGAGAAAGCATAGGAAATGGAGGATCAGAAAATGAATTCTCTTCAAACTGTCTTTAGTCACAACTCCTGGGGTTTGATACTCCAATTTTATGAATAAGACTGAAAGTTTACTTGAGGACCAGAACTTACATTTTGATTCCTCTGCTAGGAGTGAGCTCAAAAACCAATATGATTTAATTCACAGTGCCTGTGGTCACTGTTCCAATTCTTCCCTCCCACAGACTGCCCTTAGCAGAGCTAACTGCCCTTCCTCAGGCTCCTAATGGTGACTTGCCACTCATCATTACCATTTACTGAGGGTCCCCTGAACTAAGGGAGGAGAAAGCAGCTGGAGCCTGGGAGACACCCTGTTCATCCAAGTTAGAACCATTTGTCTCCCTCAGGGTCACAGCGAGGTAGTATCTAACCAACCAGCAAAATTTTAAGATGTGTCCTTCCCATATATTTCTATATTTATAAATCATATACATGTACCACTGTCAACCCATTTGTTGTGTTGTTTAAACTTTTGAGATTTTGCAAACATAAATATATAAATAAAATAAAGTTTATTTTATTCCCTAGCTCCATGGATTGCCTCCTGAACCTTCTTTGGAACCGGATGCCCTAAGAGCTTTTGCTCAGGGTTCCTCTCAAAGCCCCAAGGAACGTGTGGGGGAAGGGCAGGAGGTGGTACTGGAACCTTCCTTCTGGTCCTTTCCAAAGCATGGCGCCTCCACCATCCTCCAGCCCATATTTACTAAGATTCTGTGCCAGGCACTGTGCTGGGTTCTGAGAATATGAAATGACACAATCTCTTGTTGCACAATACTTTGAACATAGTTAACAACTGAACCATGCATTTAAAGATGGTAAAGATGGAAAATTTTATGTTATGTCATTTTTCCCGTACACAGAAAAGACAGTCTCTGCTCTTAAAGAGATTATGGAGTAATGAGGGAAACGGAATTTGCTCATTGGTTTATCTGGCAACTTTTTTCTTTTTTTTTTTAAGTTGTTGTTGTTTTTTTTTTTTTTTAATTTGACAGCGAGAAACACAGCGAGAGAGGGAACACAAGCAGAGGGAATGGTAGCGGGAGAAGCAGGCTCCCTGCCGAGCAAGGAGCCCGATGCAGGGCTCGATCCCAGGACTCTGGGATCATGACCTGAGCCGAAGGCAGACGCTTAATGACTGAGCCACCCAGGCGCCCCAGTCTGGCACCTTTTAATTGATGGAATGCCAATCATGTCCCAGGCCCTGTGCAGGTGTTGAGGAGAAGCCTGTAAGCAAAACCAAGCATCATCAGTCTCTTACAGAGCCGACCGTCCATGGCCCAGCAGGAATGGGCACCCACGCTGCCCCAAACAGTAACTACTTGCCACACGTGGTTGTTCAAACGAATGGAAATCAAATAAAATGACAAATTCAAACACCAGTCTCACTAGTCAAATGTCAAGTTCTTGATAGCCACAGCCAGCTAGTGCTACTCTATTGGCCAGCACATCTAGAGAACATTCCAGAATTGCAGACAGCCCTAAAGCCCTGAGTGTGGTCACTACCATGGACGGAATGAGTCAGCTCAGCAGGTCGGGCCCTTGTCAGCCTCTCTGGTGCCTTGGTGGTGATTTGTAAAAGGTGTTACCTCTGGGCTGATGTAGCTCCCTGCCAGGGATAAGACTTGTGGAGCAGAGTGCAGTCCTGGGCCTCAGAAAAGTCAAAGTCTCTGGAATAGTAAGTGTAGATTACCGCGTGTTACCAGGTCCTCAGAGGCAAGAGACTCAGTAACTCCGAGTTATGGCCTAAGCTCCCGTCGGGCAGCCTTGCTCACGCTGTTTTCTCAGCCTCTCTCCCATCTCCACCCCAACTAAATTCCCTTCATGGCCTGGGTAGAACACCACCTCCATGCTCCCCAAAGTCTCTCTCGAGCCCTTTATGGGAGGTAATTAACATTTATTGAGCTCGTACTGTATTCATGTTATGGGTGGGCCTGGGCAGCTGAATACGGCGGTGCAGCCACAAGGTGAAGATGGAGGGGCGCCTGAGTGGCTCAGTTAGTTAAGCATCTGCCTTTGGCTCTGGTCATGATCCCGGGGTCCCAGGATCAAGTCCTGCATTGGGTGCTCTGCTCAGCAAGGCAGAGCTCTGCCTCTGCCTGCCCCTCTGCGTACTTCTTCTCTCTCTCTTTGTCAAATGAAATCTTATAATTTTTTTTTTTTTTAAGATTTTATCTATTTGACAGTGAGAAACACAGCGAGAGAGGGAACACAAGCAGAGGGAATAGTAGCGGGAGAAGCAGGCCTCCCACCGAGCAAGGAGTCCAATGCGGGGCTCGATCCCAGGACCCTGGGATCATGACCCGAGCCGAAGGTAGACGCCTAACGACTGAGCCACCCAGGCGCCCCTGTCAAATGAAATCTTAAAAAGAAGAAGAAGGAGGAGGCTCAGAAGAAGGAGGCTCTAGACTTTCCGTGTGAGTGGTTTTAAGTCCCAGAACCACGTGGCCGGCCACAGTAGCTTCACCATCATCAGTGCCCACTGCCCACTCCTCACACTCTGGCCCTGGCACACCTCCCCTCCTGACCTACGACTTTTCCTACCTGTGCCTGACCCGCCTTAACCCTCTTTCTTGTCTCATGTCACACATCAAAGACAGCAGAAAAAGACTCACTGAAGGCGTCTACCTTTCCATGCCTCAGTTATCCAACCTGAGAAAGGGTGAGTCTAAGCCTCACTAGCAGTCTCCAGGGATTCTCTATAAAGAAGCTGGAATGTAAACAGCCACACACCCAGCATAGCTCTTCCATAAGACACAGACACGGGCCGGTCTCACTCTTCCATGCATCAGAAAATCCACCTCTTCTGGGTGAGTTCCAAGAGGGCTAGAAACTTGCTGCCAGAGCTCTGGAGTGATAGAGATGTATCTCAGCAAAATACTTCCTGCAAACCTCTGGCCAGCTGCTCCCCGACCCCCGCAACCTGCAGAACCTGCCCAGGGTTAGACGGTAATTTCTTCTCCTGCTTTCGCAGCTGGGGCCTCGTGCAAGGCAGCCCGAAGACTTGTCCTGGTGCGGGCACTGGGGATGTGATGGTCCAGTGAGAAGACAATCCGTTTTGGAGCTGGGCTGGGGTTCAGATCCTGATTCTGCCGTTGGTCAGACCCAGTTGACCCATAACTCAACCCCTCTGAGCCCTTTTTTCTTTATTTGTAGAATGGACACTAGTACCTACTTCACAGATTGTTGAGGGACCTAAATGACAAGAAGTCTCTAAGGTGTGCGTTAGAGGTTGAGATCCTGGCTCTGTCACTTACTGACTGCGCGACTTCAGGCAAGTTACCAAATGCTCTGCACCTCTATTACCTTTTTACAAAGTAGGGGGACCATAGTAGAGCCAAATGTAGAGGGTCATTGTGAGGATTACTTAGTGTCTGACACGCGCTGAGAGCTCAGTCAGTGTTGGCATTTATGATCTCATGTTACCAACAAATGAAGTAAGCAAGGTAATTATTACTATCCTGCCCAGTGGATCAGGTAGGATCACATACTTGCTGTTGGGGACACCTGAATGAGAATCCAATGCCCCCACACCCTGGCCAAGACTTTTCACTGGCTGGTTCCCTGGGCCCGGCCCCAGGCTCTCAGAGCTGCTAGATTGTGAATAGCCCATCCCTGAGCCATGGCCTCTGGCTTTGTTCCCGTTTGGAGGGCCTGGGGAGGCTCTCCATGTCAGTCTGTGGCTTTGTCATTTGTCCCTGCTAGAGTTTTCCCCACTGCCTGTGGGAAGTTTCTTCTCCATACTCATACCTGAGGTTCACTTCAATGCCCAAGGGAGGGCATGCCTAACCCCCTTGGTTACTTGGGATTAGAGCAGCATGGGACAGTGCAAGAGCATTTGGGATTGGGGGCGGGGGTGTGGTAAAGACCTTGGCTCTGGGTCCCAGCTATCCTGACAGCAGGAGTGTGATGAATATAAAATGAGGGCCTAAGAAGAATTAAATCTTGGCCAAGTGGTCGGGAGGCTGAGACAGGAGGTCAGGAAGAGAAGGAAAGACCAAGATTTTTCACACGTAATAGGGACCCCCTCTCCTTTCCATTTCACAGATAAGGAAAATGATGTCCATTTTGCCCAAGTTACATAACTGCTTGTAAGAAAGGTTGGGACAATTACTGCCTCTTGAGTGCCCACTTGGCTTTCCTTGCAGTACTCAGTGCCCACCCCCCACCTGTTCTGAACAGCTGGTGTCTGGGAAGGCCCCCCTCCCCCACTCAACATGGTTGCCTCACTGCCACCGAAGGGCCTGGCCTGGAGGAGGAGGCTAAGATGAGGCCTGTTTACCCACCTTCCCTTGAAGGACCATCAGGATAATCGTGTCATCCCTTGCAGTTGTTATGTCCCCTGTCACGACCAGAAGCCTGAAAATCTTTGTGATTCTCATCCTCCAGACTCTCACTCCCGTGTAACTTGGTAATTCCCTCAGCTGACTCTATGTCCCAAATCCTCTCACTTTGCTTCCTGGAACTCATAGTTGACTATCAGCAAAATCTCCCCCTCTGTTCACCTTTGCTCTGAAGATTCTTACACCTTATTGCTTTAGCAGAAACCTCTCTGGTCCCCAAAACATAATTTCCTTGCAGTCACCTCCTGTGGAGTCTATGTATTCCCCTACATCCCTCACACAGGTGTGCCCAGAGGTGGGGAGCTGTTCTCCTTGTTCCTGATGGCAGTTTCTAGGATTTTTCTCCTTCCTCCCAGTTTTAAAACTCCAACCCCTTTGAAGGCCATTAGACCAAACCAGCCACCATCCCTTCTAGTTATAGACATTTACCATAATCTAGACCATTCCCACTCATTTACAGAATATTCTAGTGCTGGGCTCATGATCTTCCTCTCCACCTCTGCTCCTTCCTTCCCTTTCAAGATGTTAACCTTTATTCCTTCATTCAAAAAATATTGTTGAGTACTTGTTCATTGCAGCAGGTACTGTTCTTAGAGTTGAGGGTACAGGTGTAAACCAGAGTGACAATGTCCCGGCCCTTGAGGTTCCCACATTCCACAGGAGCAAGGACGATTCACAAATAAACGGTGCATAATATCATGTGAAGCAGAGAAGCTACAAAAGGGAAAGAGGCAGGTGAAGGCGTGGTCACAGGGGATGAAGGAGCTGTCTTAGAGATGGCGGACAAGAAGGTCATCGACATGGATGACCCACTCAACACCTATACCCTGTGCATGGTCTTTGACCACCTGTCCCCACCAGACTACTTCCCTCCTCTGCCATCCAGTCCTGTGGCTGTAGCCTAGAACTGAGCACTGCTGAATCCCCACTCTCTGGCCACCACCTCTTGCGTTTTAGTTCATTCACTCAGTTGCCTCCACTCTATTCTTGGTCCTTTTGGGGACCTCCATTCTACTGAACTTACCCTCTTTCACGGTTCTTCCTCTACTTCCTTTATCTCCTCATGAACCTTCCTCTCCAGCTTGGATTCTGTGGCCTGTGACAGCACCGACCCCTTGCACCAGCCCTCCCTTCCCCTTCTGTTGGACTCTCCTGACACACCTCGACCTTGCTTAACCCCAAAGCCCTACCTACACTGCACCTGCACCAAGTAACCAAACATCACTGGGGAAAATTCTCAGCCGTGCTGACTAGCCACACTTTACATTTCTGACCACAAACCTCAAGTGGGCACTCAGCTTGCCCAGAGATCCTATTGTGTTTCTCTACTAAATTCACTGCCCCACTTTCCAGATGAGTGTTTCACATCTTCTTCTCTCTTCTCCAACCCTCAACGCCTCCTCCCTGTTCCCCGCTGTTGGTTAACCACCTCGCTTCTTATTTTGCTGAGAAATAGATGCAACCGTAGGAAAAGTGCCTGTCTTCTCATCATCACTGTATCTGGACCCTCGTCTTCGCCTTCCTTTCTTACAGTGGATGGCCTCCCCTCCAGGTCCGGGCCAGCCGCTCCACTCATGCACTGGATTCCAATTCCTTCATTACTCAACAACTTCACCCCCAAGTCATCCTTCTCCCGCCTGTGCTACATGGCTGCTCCTCTCTATCAGCTCTTTCTCGTCAGCATAGAAACGTGCTGTCATCTCTCACACTTTAAGAAACAAACTCTCTTTTGACTCACTTTAGCTCCTACCCCATTTCCTTCCTCCCCACATCTGCACTCCCATTCCCACTTACCCCACCCCAGCTAAACTTCTGTCTCTGCCATGCCATTGAAACTGCACTTGTTCAAGTCCTCAGTGGCCTCCTGGTCAGCACATCCACAGGTCAGTGTCTTATCTTATTCAGCCGCTCAGCCCCACTGGCACCACAGAGAAATGGCTCCTCCTTGAAACGTTGGCATCCAGCATGCCACGCGGGTCTGCTTTCCTCTTGCCTTGATGGCCCCTCTTTCTTGGGCTCCCTCACAGGTTCTTTCCCTTCATGATACGTACATGTAAACATGGCATACATGTAAGCAGTGCCTTCCCCCATTTACAGTTGGTCTCTCCCTCATTAGGTGCCATCTAGGTCTGTGTCTTTAAACGCCATCAAGATGTTGGAATCTTTCAGAGGCAATGGGAGCAGAGTAGAGAAGGAAACAGGAGTTCCAGACCTGGATCCCCTGCCTGGATGTGAATCCCTGTACCATCCGGATGTGCCGTGTGACGTATTGGTAAGTAATCCTCTGTGCCTTGGTAAGATGGTCCCTTAGAAAGGCTGTCCCCAGAGCAGAGTCTGAGACAAAGGCTTCAGTGTCAGTAGTTTTCTGGGGGGAACTGAGCCAGGCAGCAGGAGTAAGGGAGAGGAAGAGTGAAACAGCGATGGGAGGCTGCTGATCAAAGGTATAGGAACAAGCTGGCTGCCTGTGGGTGACTGTTGCTCAATCCTGCAGGACCTTCGAGAAGCTTTATGAAATGGTTCAGGACCTGCGGGAAGAAGGAGGGGCACTTATCCATTGGTTCCTGCCAAGTTACCCCGTGGATGTGAACTCCCTTGCACTTCTGGGTGGTTCATGTGTCAATGCCACGTGAGTTTCATGGACGTCCGTCAAGCTGTGGTGTCAGGAGGTAAGAGGCATGTGGAGGGACACAGTAAGGCTGCATTTGCACGACACTGGTCAAGGCCTATGCAAAACTGGTAACGGCAGCAGTGGCTGGAACCGGAAGTGAGATGGGGGGCATCTGAAGTTATACCTGAGATGTGCCCAGTATGGACAGGAGTAATGACGACACCCTCTTCACAGGGCTGCTGGCCCTTCACATCTGGGGTCAGAGTCTCCATGCTGGTGACTCTGACCCTGACATTGCCCCTGCCTAGTAGACATCGCAGAGGCCAAGCTTGTCCAAAAGAGAGCTCTGATTCCCAGTCTGTCCCCCAACCCGACTTTTCTTCCAGTTTCCTCCACTGCAGTTCAATGGCCCAGATTCTCTCTCTCCCTGACCTCTCACATCCATTTTATCACAAACCATAGCTCCAAAATATACCCCAGTCTGACCTGCTCATTAACTTCTGTCACAAAGCGACCAGCCCAGGCCAAGTTGCCATCCTCTCTAGCTGGCCCACTGCAGTGGCCTCCCAACTTTCTCCCATCTCTGCCCTTGCACCCTTATGGTTTATTCTCCCATGGGAGACTGAATGATAGCGTTACTCCCCTGATTAAAGCAGCCCTCCACTAGCTTCCCGTTATCATCACCATTATTATTATTATTTTACTTATGTTTGTTTTTAAGTAGACTCCACACCCAGCACGGAGCCCAGTGTGGGGCTTGAACTCATGACCCTGAGTTCAAGACCTGAGCTGAGATCAAGAGTTTGAGGCTCGACCGACTGAGATTTTTATGTTGTATTGGAACCATGTGACTGTTTATATCAAAATATATCAAAAGAATCACGGTCCTGTTTAAAGGGTTCTCATTTTCTAAGGACTTTAAGATCCTTTTTTCAAGAAATTAGAAGTGCTTGGGACACCTGGGTGGCTCAGTAGATTAAGGGTCTGCCTTCAGCTCAGATCATGATCCTGGGGTCCTGGGATTGAGCCCCGAATCGCATCGGGCTACTTGCTCAGTGGGGAGTCTGCTTCTCCCTCTGCCTGCCACTCCCCCTGCTCATGCTCTCTCTTGCTTTCTCTCTCTCTCTGACAAATAAAGAAAGAACAAATGAAAGAAAGAAATTGGAAGTGCTTAGTAGTCATGTTTTAGTGCCGATAGTAACCTCTTATGATGCTGGCTGTGGGGCGAGCTCACCGGGAACCCATCTCGTGGCTTCGTCAATGTGTTCCCAGCAGCCCCCCAACAGCTGGCACACAGTAGGCACTCACTAAATACTTGTTGAAAGAAATAAAGAGTAAAAGGGTGAATAGAAAGAGTCCTAAGTCAGTAATGGAGCATTTCGGTTTTGACGAAGGTCCCTACGGATATAAAATGGTCAAAATGAATGAACCTGAGCAAAGTGAAAAACCATGCTGTTAAAAAACAAAACAAAACAAAAAAAAACCATGCTGTTTATTCATTTATTTTTAGGTTTTATTTCTTTATTTGAGAGAGAAAGAGGGCACAAGTGGTGGGGTGGGGAAGGGCAGAAGGAGAAGCAGACTTCTCGCTGAGCAGGGAGCCTGATGCAGGGCTCAATCCTGGGACCCAGGGATCATGACCTGAGGGGAAGGCAGCCGCTCAGCCGACTGAGCCACCCAGGCACCCCTAAAACCATGCTGTTTAAACCAGAAGCCAGAAGGTAGCACTTAGGATGTGTGCCATAGCTCCCCGATCCCCAGATTTTCTGGAATGTTCTTGACACCTGCGCTCTGGACAACCATAATGAGTAAATGCTGAATATAGCATATTAACAGCCATGAAAGTATAAATGAATGAATGAATGAATGAATGAATGAATGAATGAATGAATGAATTTAAAAATGACCCAGTGTAGTCAGGATCACCTCATCCTGAGCCTTCTCAGCCGAGCTCCCTCTTTTCAGCTCAGAGTCGTCTCTCAGGGCTTTGCCTCCGTATGCCTGAGGGCAAACCGTAGTGGGCATCTGACTCGCAGCCAGAACTCCCTTCTCTTGGCCACGTGGCGCGGCAGCGAATTAGCCAAGCACAAGTCTGGAACACACAGTGGCCTCCTGGCACTGGCATAGGTGGTTGGCACCGGTTACACCCCCTCAGGGGTATCAGGTTACGAGGGAGCCAAGAGCAAAGCTTGCCTGGTGCCTGCCCAGCACGCACCCTCTCCTCCTCGGGCCCGGCTGCCACCTTGCAGCAGGTCTCTCCCTGAGGCAGGGGACTGAGGATCGAATCTGCGCTTCTGCTGAGCCCTCTCTCCCCCTCCTCCCCACATCTGACTCAGGGGTTTCTGCAGATGGGTAGCTCTGTTTCCTTTCAAGCTTCCTTTGCCAAATCGCCCTCCCTCTTTCCATCCTGGGTGGGGGAGTTGTCTCTGAGGGATGCTGGGCTTTTTCTGCAGACTGGAGGCCACCGAAGGCCTGAACCAGAGGCCACAGGGCCTTGCAGGGAAAGTGTTGACTTGAAGCAATTTGCCCGGAGCTGGATGTGAGATAAGCCAGAACCCTGGGCTCTGTCACCGCCTGTGCCTATCAGATTCCTACCTTCCCATTCTTCCAGCTCCTAAGCCTTGGCTCCGGACCCAAGTGAACAACTCTCAGCTGTTACCTGGGGTGGAGCGCTCGATATGGCACCAGCCAGATGTCCCCCTGGGATTTGGGTGGATGCCCAGAGGCCGTGGGTGGGGCACTGGGCAGTTGGGGAGGCTATCGCTATGGGCTGAGCCTCAGGACCCTCCTTATTAGTCCTGGGGAAATGTCCTAGCACGAAATGTCCTATGCTTTTTGCTTCCTTGCTTCTTGAGTAGTGTTCAGAGATATCCTCTGAGCACATCTGTCTAGCCCAGAGATCAACCGGGTATCAGCCCGGGCTCTGTGGCAGCCTGCCCTTTTCTAGGGTAGACAGAGAACAGAGACGGCCAGGGTCCTAGCATGGTGGGTTCAAGGCTGTCTTGACCAGCAGAGGCCTGGCTCTGCCAAATCTCACTTCCTCCTCTTCCTTCCTGTCCTTCCCTCTCACCTCTAATACTCAACTCACCCTCTCCTTCAAGAGCTCGGCTCTTCCCCACCCCCAGGGGGAATGTCAAGCCCACACTAAAGAGGCCATCAGCTTCTTCCAGAAGTCAGTGGAACTGGAGCGAGGGAGAGGCTGAAAGGCTCCGTGGAGAGGGTCTTGGCCACCTCCCAAACCGAGTCCCTGCCTTCGGCTTTAGCAGAAAGCCCAACAGACCCCTCCCGGCCTTGGTCACTGAACCGGAGCACTCCTTGCGGCCGGCCCAGGTCAGAGGGCTGCCAGACCCTCCCATGCCAGCTCCAGCAGCCTGACCCAGGGTGAGGAGCCCCTCCCAGGCGCCTCGGGCCAGGGGCCTCTCAGGTTCCCTGCAAGGGAGGGGGCTGCTGCAGAGCCAGCTGCAGCTGTGGGAAACCACACACCGCAGCCTGCAGGTGCAAGGGGCCTGGGGGAAGGGGAGAGGATTAACTATTTCTTGGGAGCAGACCTTCTCCATTCCTTCCAGTCCCTAACCGTGGCTCCCCGAAGATGCCGGCTACCGTGCTCGGGAGTGTGGGCTGGGTACTCGACCACGCAAAAGTCAAAGAAATTGTGATCCAGGGATGTGGGAGGAAAAACCCCTGCCCGAGAGTTCCTGAAGCCGGCAGACAGAGGCCAAGGCCGCATCACTGACTCTGGCCCAGCTTCGGAGGCCATTGAGAAACCTTGGGTATCACGTCCCTTTTCGTGTGTACCTTCTGGGGAGCCATGGGAACCTGCCTGGGGAGAAGTGAAGGGGAACCTCATCCTCAGAGTGCGGCAGCCCCTCACCTCACCCCACCCCCCACCTGGTCCCTGGGTCTGGGTCTACCCACTGAGGATGCCTCCTAGGGCTGCCTCAGGGAACTTCAGGCCTGGCCTCAGAGGAGGGACTGGTGGCTGAGCGGGCCTACTCCCACACAGCCCGGGGCTCCCAGTGGTAACCATTAGTGTCGAGTAAACCATGGCTTGGACACTCCTCTGGAGTTGTCGCAGGGGCTGGAAGCCGTTCAAGGGGAAAGCTTTCACATGGTTCCCAGAATGGCTCCTTACAGCTCTGCCTGCACAGAGAGGTTCATGTGGGGCTTAATGCTGCCCATCTTCCTGCCTTCTTGCCCAGGCTGGTCTGACTTCTCATCTTGCCAGTGCCCAGCAAGAGCCATCTTCTGGCAAGAGGCCCAGGAGTGCAGGATCCTTTGGAAAAGGTCAGCCTTACCCTTTTGGAAGCACCCCCGGCCCCACTTCTTCCTGGTATAACTCATCCTCCTACTCTCGTAATCTTCCCTAAATGTGAGAAAGGTGACATTTTCTAGGAGGAAGTGAATTCATTCTGCACACAAGTGTGAGCACCCACTACATGAAGGTTGTGCTGAGGCTTGGAATGGATGTGCGTCTGGCCCTGGAGGAGCTCACAGTCTGGTGGAGTAGACATTCACACTCCATTCAGAGAGATGGACAGTCATACTCTATTCAGAGAGATAGACATTCACACTCTATTCAGATAGCCGGGGTTCTTCGAGGGAAGGCATCAAGTTCCGCAGGGACAGAAGAGGGGTCGGTGATGAAAGTCTGTAGAGAGCTGACAAATGTTATATAGAACACACAGGGTCAGTTGAAGCAGAAAGGGGTAAGGCAAGGTGCTTAGGATCAAACTGGGGGGATGAGGATTGAGTCACAATACAGGGCAATAGAGGACTGACTGAGCCAAAGGGGTGTTGGAATTCAGAGCAGGGTAACTTCCTATCAGGGTAATCAGGGAAGGCTTCAAGAAGGAAGTGGTGTTTGAACTGGGTAGAATGACAATAGGCTAAATTGAGGGAAGGCAGACCTGAGGCATAGAGGCCTTGCTGCTGATTCAGGGACTAGGGGATGCCTCTTCCTTCTCGATGAAACACCTCGGGGTAAATTAACCATATTAATTAAACAAGATGAAAGATTCCCTCAAGATACTAAAATCGGGGAGTTGTCTCTCCTGCTTTTCCTCTGCCTCCATTTCCTTAGGAGGGAGGGGGTGATTCTTCCTTCTCTTACCCATCAATTTCTGACACAAATTTGCCCCTTTCTACCTTTCCATCCTCAAGTCCACTTTATTTGCCCTCCAGGAACAGTCCATTATAACTGTGGTATAATAAAAAACTATATATATTCGGTCTTGTCCCCCTTTCTTGGCACAGAGCTTCAAAAACCCTCGTTATTTCCTCAGTAATAGGAATGTCTTTTGTTTTTCAGAACGAGCCCTTTTAACCATACCTGTTTGCACTAATAAGATGACTCATGGTGGGCTCTTGTATAGTCTGAAGGGAGGGACTGCCTGCCGGAAACACAGCAGGAAGGAAGGCAGGAAGGTGTGATTGGAAGGCTGGAGATCTCACCCCAACCGACTCTCCATCTTCCTCAGGGGAGAGGATGGGACTGAATGGAGAGTTCACTCCTATGGTCAATGATTTAATTAAGCGTGTCTATGGAGCGAAACCCCATCCAAAATCTCTGGACACTGAAACCCAGAGAGCTTCCTGGTTGGTGAACACATTGATGTGCTGTGAGGGACCCATGCCCATTCCATGAGGAGAGGACAAGGAGCCCTGCCCTCCCCACCCCTACCCCTTCTCTCTAAGTCTCTTTCCTTTGGCTATTCCCAAGCTGTATTTTGTAATAAAGCTCTAATTATAAGTATAGCATTTTTAGTGAGTTCTGTGAGTCATTCTAGCAAATTACCAAACATGAAGTGGGGTAGTGGGAACCCTGAATTTGTAGCCAAGTTCTACAAGAGGCTGGGCAGCCTGGGGACCCATTTTTGTCTGGCATCTGAGGTAAAATCAGTCCTGGGGACTCTGCTCTTCAACTTATGGGATCTGACGCTAACCCCCCTTAGGGTCACAACACACCCTGAATCGAATTGCGGGACACCCAGTTGGTGTCAGAGTTGTGTCAGAGTACAACCAAAGGGCCTCCTTATAACCTTCCCCTAAATCACATGCACTCCTAACCCCTCCTCTGGCCTGACATGTTGCTCTTACTTCCCTCATCCAGCTACTCGGGGAGGCTTTGTTTTTCCAAACCCTTTCTTTCCTTCAGAGCCCACCTCCTTCACGAATTGGTGCCCGAAGTGCTTCCCCTGAAGCCCATCCTTGCAGGCAGAGGTCTTCCCTTCACCCTAGATAGCCAGGATTTTGCCCTGGTGCTTGGTGAGTGCTTCAGGCCAAGGAGTGGCCCAGTAATTGCTCCTTGGCCAGATGGGAGCGGGCTGCCCTGGAGTGGGGAAGGCGGCTAGCCTGGCCAAGCAGTCCTGGAAGATGAAGGCCTCTACTGCAGGCCTCTCCCCCTCTCTCCTTCCTCCGTTTCTGTGAGCAGCAGGGTCTCAGAATGGGCCAGCGCCAGGCGGTGGAAGGTTCTGGCTCCGGCACTCCCAGCATCATTGGCCTTGATGGTAAATATAGAGTTTTGGCATCTTGTCTTTTGTGCTTGCCAGTGCACACCCGGGTCAACAAACACACCCACTCTTTCTGTGTGTGTGCGCCTATGTGCATATATATGGATGCACACACGTAGTCACACACGCCCGTGCACACACACACACACACACACACACACATACACACACAGGTGGGAGCACGCCAAGCCCACGTCTACATTGCTCCGGGTCGCAGTTGAGAAGCACCACACATCATCTTGGTTTGGCTTTCCTCCTCTCTCCCTTTGCTTTTTGCCAGCATTGGTTCTTGGCAGTGTGCGGCCTTGTAGATTAAGGCCAATAGAGCCTGGCGTGTTCCCCTCTCCCACACCCTTGCCCCCTCCCTCCCACTCCACACGCTCCACCCTGGGCTGAAGCTGCCTCCAAGAGCTTGTGGTTCCTTTTTCAACAGCCTCAGACACGGTCTCTGTCACCTAAGCCACATAGGTAATCTGGTGGGAGGCTAGAGAGCAGCATTACCTGCCTCTCCCCCACCGCCCCTGGAAGATGAGCAGGGAGCCGGGCTGTGGGAGCTAAACTGGGCTCCCTGGGGGCTGCTGGGGGGTGCCTGGGAGGTCCGTCTGGAAGGTCAGGAAGTAAACCAGATGCATTTAGGAAGTCCAAGGCCTCTGCCACACGCTACCGCAGGGAACTGGTCTGAGCCAGCAGGCCTAGAGGCTTCAGAAAAACCATGACTTCTGTGATACTTGGACCTCTCCCTTCTCTCCCTCTTCCAGTCCCCACCGCCTCCTAAAGCCTCTCCCAGCATACCCTGGGTCCGAGAAAGGTGGGCTCTCACCTACCAGGAGAATTTAAGGGTTTGTGGCAAGATTTAGCTGTCATTGGGGCCTGAAAGGATGGATGCCCAATTGAAAGAATTTTAAGGAGCCGCTTACGTGAGGAAGAGCCCTGGGAAGGCTGGGATCTTTCCTTCCCGGGACCCTCACACCCCACCTTCTACTTTCAAGTGCGCCCCTTCCCCCAGCTCATTCCAAATTGCGGGTGAGGGGCTGTGGCTGAGGAATGAACTCAGACTAGCCCATGGGATCCAAGCCCTTCACCAAGCAGCGGGGGATCCTCTACAAAATGAGCTCTTCTTGAGGTAGTCACAGTCCAGCAACCCATATCTCTCTATCGCGGGCATCTGAGGAAGCCAGAGCATCCCGTCTCAGGTCCTAAACTGAATCCAATTCCATCCTCGGTACATAGGCCTCAATCGGCCTCCCATCCTGGCATGTCCTCCCCCCCCCCCTTGGAGTCCCCTGATTCTCACTCTAAACCTGGATGGACCCTAGAGCTCACCAATTCCAACTCCCCACCTTGCAGGGAGGAAACTGAAGTCCAGCCAGGGGAAGAGACGTATCCATGGTCACAGAGCCACGGAGTGGCAGGATGAAGATTAGAGCTTTTAGCCCGTGTTCTTTCTGCAGACACTCCGTTCAGAGTTGGGGGCCTAATGGTTTTGGGGTTTTTTAGGTCCTAATTTTAGAGACGTCCTTGGCAGTCCGGGGATGAGGTTCTTATTAAGAATCAGTCCCGTTTCCACCCAGAGCTTTTGTTTTGGGTTTTGTTGCCTCAGTGAACTGCAGCGGGGATCTAGGGGTAGAGGAGGAGGCTGGGGTGAAGTGGGGGGGCTGCCTAGCCATGTCATGGCTCCGCTGGGCGCCCAGCCCGGGCTGATGGGGGCTTGTCCAAACCGACCTGGGGAGCAGGTGTGGGCTCTCTGTCCCCAGAGCTTCTCAAAGAACAGTTTGTTCTGCAGCCAGGGTGGAGGGAGAGTGACAGACGCTAGCACAGCCCTGGGGCCTGCTGCAGCTGCTTCCTGTTGTCAGAGGGCTCCCCGACTCAGGGGCTGAGCTCCTGGGCACCCCCACGCCCTGGCCTAGCGCTCCATGCGGTCACCTGCCTCGGTGGGCCAGCCGCAGCCCACGGACACAGAGAAAGACCGTGTCCAAGGAGTGAGAGCGCAGAGGCAGGAAGGAGCTCACGGCCAGGCACATCTCCAGTCCCATTCCTCTGCAGACAGGGTCCCGTCTCTTGAATGAATGTACACGTGCACTCCTGCCTCGTCTCCCCTTCCCTGTCATGGAGACCGGTCCCGCCATCTCTGCAGAACCATCCTCCCCATCCTGTGGGCCCCTCGGCCTTGTCCAGAGTGACTGCCCCTGCCTTCCCACCAGCCACATTGGACCGTCCAGCATGAGAATGTGGGCCCCAACCTCACACTACCTTGTTCTGTGGTTTGACATTTTACCTGAGTTTGTTTTGTCTCTTCTTTAAGACTTAAAGACAGGAGAATTTGGGTCCCTAACCGCTGCCTCCTTCTTCAAACAAGACCCCTTACAGAGCTGAGCTCAGAGCCGACCCTACCCGAAGGGCACAATAAATCCCCACTGAAGGTCTCAATGTCTCTGATTGGATTCCTGCCTGAATTGCAGTCACCCCAGACTAGGGTATGTTGGGAGGAGAAGGAGGAAGACTTGGGCACCCCTCCTTGGAATTTTCTGCCTGTTAGTCATGATGCCTCATTACAGGAAGCTGACCAAGGCCTTGTCCCTCTCCCAGCTTGCTTCCAGGTTCCCCTGTGACTAAAAAGGAATGTGTTATGGGGCTGGCCTCAACGGAGCACCTTCTGCCCTACATAGAATTTCCCCCACTGTGACTGCTCACGGGTGCGTCGAAGAAGAAAAAGGGGTGGGCACCTGCCAGGTGGCCCCCATGCCCGACTCCAGGGCATCATTCCCAGAACACTGCCAATGGGGGCTCTCCGGCCTCTGTCTTCTTTCACCCCACATCTCACAAGGGGCCTGGATTACTCTCCCCAGGGGGTCTAAGAGGGGCTGAGGTAGGAGTGGAGTGAGCAGTCACCCGGGACTCAGCCCAGCGCTCTTCCCCCCATTGTGAAATGGCCTTGGATGAGGGCCAAACAGGAAGCCACCTCCTAAGGCCTCTAATCCGAGGCCTGGCGCCGGGGGGTGTGAGGATGGGCCCCAGGCTCTTCCCTTCCCAAGGGAGGGCCCAGGCTGACACGGAGCCCACCTTCCTGAGCTGCCCTTGGCTGATCGGGAGGGACTCATGCCTTCTCTTCTGCCCTCTGTTCCAGCCCCTCAGGGCATCAGAGGGGTATAAAGGGCAGTGCAAAGTACACGGTCCTGGGGCTCTACTCTGCCATTACCAAGCTTTGTGATCCTGGGCAAGCCCACTTTCCCTCTCTGGGCCTTAGTCAATTTTCTTACTTGTGAATAAATGGACAGTAATGGGTTGGACTAGAATGATCTTGGAACCTCTTGCAGTTTGATGCTGTGACTCACTAAAGTCAGTGATTCATTGATGTTATTAGCAGGACTTGGCTCGGATCGGACAGGGAGTCTGTTCATTGTGTATGTCTAGGTTTCCTTATATAAATCTGCATCTGCAGGTCTCTCAGAGCGGTGGAGGGGGCTTCCCGGGACAGTCAAGGATGAATGATGGCAGAGGCCAAGAGATGAACAGCATCTGTTACTTTTGGGAGTTAGGACACCTGGGTAATTTGTGCAGAAACTCTTGCCATGTAATTATCTGTCCTTGACTTCCAAGGCAGGAAATTAAAAATGCTGGGACCCCTAATCATCGTGAATAAAGGGGCTCCTCCTCCCGCACACTAAACCCACGAAGGTAGAGGGAGGAGGGAGCCCGGCTGGGACTGATTGAGCCATAACCGCGCCTGCTTTTCTTGGTCTCCGTTTCCCCTTGTATAGTATGGGATGTGGTGGCCCTCTCCTTCCTGAGGTTTAGCAAGGAAGGAAATTATCGATGAGAAGGGGAGAACCTGTTAAAGGTCACTGTTTCATAAGTCCCACCGCTGGATTCTGTACACAGCAGACCTTCCAGGCACACAGACCAGGGGTGCAGTCTGTGGGGGTATTGGGAGTTCCTTTGTATGTCTCCGAAATCCCAGCACCTGAAATCCCACCATTAGAGTCTTTTCTTTGTTTAACGTTGCCTGAGTTTCTTCCAAAAATGGAGTGTGACGTATGTAACCATTTGTCATGAACCTGTTAGCATGATTAAGCCACCAGATGGGTTGCCTCTGCCTGGCTAGCTGAGGTCAGTGAGAGACTGGGGTTTTGGTGGGAGGAGAGGGGAGGGTGACTTAGAGGACTGAGTATTTGTACTCAGGACGCTGCCTGAGTAGGAGGGGGGAAATACTGATGAAACGCAGCCTTCCTAGCATGCTTTCTCACTTATGAAGGGTTTTTATATACATTATCTCTTTTAACCCCACCATAGCAGTGTGAGGAGGGTATTCCCATTTTACAGTTGAGGAAATGGAGGCCCATAGGGTTTGAAGAAGGGACTTTCCTTCAGAGAGAGCTAGAAAATGCTGTGTTGGGCCTAGAATCCGAGGATGGAGGACCAGACGGCGGGATTTTGCCAGAGCCTGTGGTGGTGGGGTGGGGTGGGGTGAGGCTGGGACAGGCTTCTCTCTCACCTATCTCCAATGAGGGAGGAGGAGATGCTGAGGGGTAGAGCGTGGAGACTCAGGTCTTTTTTTTAAAATACTGCCAGGATTGGCTCCTTTCCCAATTTCTCTCCCTCTCACCCTCTCCAGCCCCCTTCCCAGCACTTCTTTGGACATCTGAAAGGCCTTGTCTTCACTGAGTTGCCTTCAGGCTGTGCTCATTTGCCTGCTCTTCTCCTGCGCAGAGACCAAGCGGGTGGGAGGCTCTGAAGGCAGCTGGCCCAGGTTCAAATCTCCATTCCACCTCTTACTAGTGTGTGATCAAGGCATGTCATTTCACCTCAGCCAGAAGAATGAACATAAAACAACACTCACGTCACAGGATTATTATGAGGGCTCAAGAGAGAATATATTTAAAGCACCTGGAAATGAACCTGGCACTTAGTATATTCTCAATAAATAGAAGACAGCTATTATCTGAGAAAAAATAATCCCTCTCCTAACGCAGAACTCCATCTGCTTCCCGTGACCCCAGTACCTAGAATAGTACCTGGCACAAGTGGGTGCTGATATAGTTCTTGTTTGATGGTTGATGAAAGTTTCTATCCATTACAGAGAAACCTCTAGCTTCACAGAAGTGATTTTGAAAACTATTGACAGTCTTGGAGGTTCTTATGGTCTGAGGTGACGGGACAAGGACTGGGAAGGCTGGGATGGCCTGCGGCTGCGCTTGTCTGACAAGGTCAGGGCATCCCCTGCTGGCCCCAAATTGCCACTGCATGCAGGGCCCAGTGGGGCTGAGATGCCCACCTGGAGGGAGGGTATGGTGGCATTGCTTACTTCTCCTATCTCACTGTAAGGGGAAGTCCTGTGCTAATGGCTGACACTCGTGGGCTCTGGAAACTTCCCTCGGGCCCTCAGGAGAGAAGTAGTAGCTCTCATAATTTTGGAAGTGGAAGTGACCATCACGATCTAGTCTAAGTCCTTAACTAATGGTGAAAAAAATTTTAAATACATATTTTGGGTGCTTCCTGAGTCAGCCCTTTACCTGGATTACCCCACTGAAACCCGGAAACAACCCTTTGGGGTAGGGGCTATGCAGAGGAAACTGAAGATAAGTAACTTGTTCAAGGTCCCACACAAAGTAAGGGACCAGAGGCTGACCTAGATGCCCTGGCTCCCAGTCCAGGGCTCTCATGCTATCTCTCCAGGACACTAGACCTAGGACTTCAGTGGAGTGGCACAGGCAGAGGCAGAAGTCCCCAGAGCCCAGTCTCTCAAGAAGGTACCCAGTGATTGGCTGACTGGAGGAAGGAACAAAGGAATGATAGCTCCAGGTGTCTGGTTGGATTTGGTTGGGGGAGTGTGATTGCCAAGGCTACTGGGAGGATATTTGCTGACATTGGGCACAGAGACTCCCAGGACACACCCTCATCTCCCTCCGGCTACCCCTGTGGCCATCTCTAGGGTGCTTCTTCCAGAGCTAACAACCTCCAATAGATTCAGGGGATCTCCAGGGCTTAGGACCCCATTCCAATCACCCTGAACCCAAACACACCAAATGCCATTCTCTGCTGCATTGTCATGACTCCCTCTCTCCCTCCCTCATCCTGAGCTGACCTTCAAGCCAGCACAGTGCGGTTACAGTGAGGCAGTTCAGAACCTGGGGCCCTTCCTCAGAGTGAAACTGGAAACAGGCAAACGAACACAACATCTGGAGAGGGGGGCATTGACCCATGTGTGTTGTGCTGTGATCTGCGTCAGTGGAATGAATCCACCTTGGCAAATAGGAAGGGGGGGGAGAGCCAGTTCCCATATCAGTGACCGGGGTATAATAATGCGGGCCTTAGCTCATTTACGCCTCCTCATGACCCAGTGAGGGGGGCATTTGAATTACATCCCTATTTTACTGGTGAGGAAATTGAGGCACAGAAGGATTTAAGTAAATTTGGAAGAAGCCAAATAAATAAATAAGTAAAAATAAAAAGTCTTGCCTATAGATATGCAAATTAATTCTGCTCAACTGCCCTCTATTGTGGAAAATTCAATTTTTCTTCCATTACTAATTCATTTCAATATTTCTGTTCTATAAATATTCCTGCCCTTTGGATTCTCCTTTGAATGTGTTGCAATATCTACCTGATTCCCTCACTAAAAATAAGGTAAATAAGGGTGCCTGGTAGCTGAATCAGTTGGGCATCCAACTCCTTTTTTTTTTTTTTTAAGATTTTATCCATTTCTTTGACAAAGAGAATGAGAGAGAGAGCGCGCGCACAGGCAGAGGGAGGGGCAGAGGAAGATGGAGAAGCAGGCTCCCTGCTTGGGGAGGCTTGGCAGGGAGCCTGATGTGGGACTTGATCCCAGGACACCAATATCACAACCCAAGCCGAAGGCAGATGCCGAACCAACTGAGCCACCCAGGCGCCCCATCCAACTCTTGATTTCGGCTCAGGTCATGTCTAAGGGTTGTGAGATGGAGCCCTGAGCCTGTCTCTGCACTCAGCGGGGAGTTTGCTTGAGATTCTCTCCCTCTCCCTCTGGGCCTACCCCCAAACCCCGGCCACTTGCACACACAAGCTCTTTCTCTCTCTCTCTCAAAATAATAAGGTAGGGGTGCCTGGGTGGTTCAATTAGTTAAGCGTCTGCCTTTGGCTTGGGTCATGATCCTAGGGTCCTGGGACAGAGCTTCACATCGGGTTCCCGGCTCTGCAGGAACTCTGCTTCTCCCTCTTTCTCTCTGCTCTTCCCCCCAACCCGTGCTCTCTCTCTCTCTCAAATCTTTAAATAAAACTGATAATAAGGTAAATAGATCTTGAATATACGTATGAGAGTCATGACTTTACTTCTTTTTTTAAATTATCTTTTAATAGGGGCCATGTAATTTGCTTCCCGTCACTTAGGCAAGAAGACGTAGAGATGAGATTCAAACCCAGGCAGCCAGAACATGGCATCTGTGTTTATCGCCCTCAGTCTATGCTCCAGGTGCCACAAAGCTTAATTGCACTAAGTAACTGCACCTGTAAATTAATCAGCCTTGGGGCGCCTGGGTGGCTCAGTGGTTAAAGCCTCTGCCTTCAGCTCAGGTCATGATCTTAGGGTCCTGGGATGGAGCCCCGCGTCGGGCTCTCTGCTCAGCAGGGAGTCTGCTTCCCCCCCCACCCCCGCCTGCCTCTCTGCCTATTTGTGATCTCTCTGTGTCAAATAAATGAATAAAATCTTTAAAAAAAAAAAAAATTAATCAGCCTTAATCTAAATAAGACCCTTGGCCCTACCTACTTCAAACCCTAGCCCTAAATAAAACCCAATAAATAAAAGTATAGTCTGTCTAAGGAAAGGACACGTGTGGCCAGAGCATTTGGGAGCAATGATCTTTGGTGGCACAAGCAGGACAGACACTCCTTCAGGCCCTTAGGCCCCTAGGCTGCTGAGGAACTCGTGGGATTTTTCTCCCCCAGGTTTTCCATAGCAGCTAAGGCTGGTCAAGTAGATGCCGGTGTTCCGTGCTAAGAGGCTTTGTGTCGTTCTTGATGCTGCTTGGGACTTTGCTGAAGGCCCCAGGATGTGGGAGGGGATTTGGGAGCCATTTTTATTTCCCAGCTCTCCTGGGGTTGAGGGAGAAGAAGGAGGCGGGCGTCTGGCCGCATGACCTGGAGAGAGTGACCTAGCTCGCTGCTTCACGTATTCCTCTGTTCCACGGGCCGAAAGCCACCAACTTAACTGCAAGGTAGGATTTGGGGTGCTTGAAAACATTGAAATTTAACCATGTCTTATTGACACAGTCTCTTCATCTCATAATTCACTGGGCTAATTTCATTCCTGACTGACCATAAACAGTTCTGTTTTTTTCTCACTGAGGACTTTCTTTTCAGATATATATTTTTATAAAGCAATTCACTTTTATTGCAATGTAAAAGCAATTACTGCTTTCATTCATTGTCAATTTTTTAATCTAAAAATTTTAAATTTAGCCATGTTATTTTTTTGATAGTACTTGTGATTTTTTAAATTATTTAATGATATTGGTTTTCCATTTATGAAAATGATATATAAATCTGTTTACAAAATGAGTCCACTTAAAGTTTTTAACTAATAATACAGGTGATAGCAGGATAGTAGCAGAAATCAAGGTGGTGTCCAAATGACAGAAGGTGGCTGGTCTACAAATAATAACACTTGTTGATTACCGTTATTAAGCATTCATTCTTTTTTCCTAAATATTTTATTTATTTATTAGGGCGTGTACAAGCGGGGGGAGGGGCAGAGGGAGAGGGACACACAATGTGTAGCCGAGGCAGGATCTGAACCCAGACCCACTGGATGTCAGAAGAGGTGCTCGTTGTTATTTCCCACAGAAAAACAGAGCCCAAAGAACCCTCTCGGTAGTTGAATTGTACTAGGCCAAGTGTGATGCTAAAACCGGCAGACTTGGATATTTCTATTACTGGAGTGGCTTGTTCTGTCATGGGACAGGCTTGAGACGTCATGTGGGGTGGCTGGCATGACGATTCACTCTCAAGTGGAACTGAGGTGTGACTGAGCCCACGGGAAGCAGTGAGCTATGACCACATAGAAGGCTAATCCTGACGAGGCCCAGATGAACAGCGGCCTCCAGTGCTCCTTAAGGGCAGGACCATTTCCTTTACCTGATGCCCCCAGCACCAACCACATGGCTCTACAAAGCATTGCTCAATGTTCCATGACTGATAGAAGTTCAGAGCACAATGGTCATCATTTAAGCCAACACAACGCTGTAACTAGTTCTACCTAAATTCATGACACAAATTATCAAGGGAGCCCTCACATTCCCTGACAGTCTGACAACACATCTCAAATATGTTCACTCTAATGATTTCACTCTTTCAAATGTCCTGTGCCCCCTTTGCCCAGTTCTCACACTAGGTTGTTGATTTTGTGAAGGAGACCTATGCTGGCTTTTGGTTCTCTGTAATGGTTCTCTGTAACCTCTTTGTAATGCCCCCGTTGCATGGGTCTTGGTGAAAAGCAAGTAAAATAAAAGCGTCAGAGAGTCATTCTCTCGCCTGCCCCCAGCACCTGGGTTCAAGCATAGACCGAGGATTAGCTAAATTGGAGCTCCCAGCTAGGACTCTGATTTCTGAGCCAGGGATACCAGAAACCAGGGCTTTTTAGAGGCTATTCATAGAGGTTGTCATCACAGAGCAGTCCTGTGCTGGCAGGCTGATAGGAGGGGGAATTCGCCAGACTGTTCCCATCTGTTCTAGTCCCATGACATACAAAGATGACTCCCCAGTTTTTATGTATAACTTTGACCTCTTTGCTGAGTTACAAACTTGTATATTCAGCTGTTTATTTGATAATTCCACTTGGACATGCGTAATGTAATGATTTAAAAGAAATATATATTTGGTCATTCAGATGACCAAAATATATTTTTCAGATATATTTGATCTTCATCCACAGTTCCTGAAAACACCTCAGAGCCATAAAGGTGAAAAGGGTATCTTGTTATTAACATTCATCTTATCCTTTAATAAACTGATAAATGTGTTTCCCTGAGTTCTATGACCAGCTGTAGCAAATTAATCCAATCTAAGGTGGAGATCGTTGGAACCTTTGGGCTAGTGACTAGCATTGGAAGTGGGAGGTCAGGGTGCAGTCTTACAGGACTGAAGCCTTAACCTGTGGATTCTGATACTATCTTTGGGTAGATAGTGTCAAAATTGCTTCATGTTGTGTATGTGGCAACCTCCCACTGCCCTGCTGACATTGGAATTGGGTCTGGGAACCCTAAAAGAATATGTAAGATGCATTTCAGATATTACATGACCAAAACAAAACTTTTAGTCTTCTTAAAAAACTTTTTACCTCCCAGGTCTTTCTTATCTTAGTAGATGGTACCACCATCCACCCAGTTGTTTAAATCAAAAACCTTTGAGTCATTCCTGATTTTTTTTCCTTCTAATGTTCACATCCAATTGTGCATGAATCCTGTTGAGGCTACCTTCAAAGTACACCCTATTCAGATTGCAAACGTGCTAGCTTCTGGACTTTTGCAGTAACCTCTGTGGTAGCCCCTCCCACCCAGCCAAAAATGTCTATGCCCAATACTGGGAATCTATGGATATGCTACCTTACATGTTTAAAGGAATTTTCAGGGGCGCCTGGGTAGCTCAGTCAGTTAAGCGTCTGCCTTTGGCTCGGGTCATGATTCCAGGGTCCTGGGATCTAGCCCTGCATCCGGCTCCCTGTTCAGCAGGGAGCTTGTTTCTCCCTCTCCCTCTTCTACTCCCTCTGCTTGTGCTCTCTTTCTTTGTCAGATAGATAGATAGATAGAGAGAGAGAGAGATAGATAGATAGATGATAGATAGATAAAAATCTTCAAAAAAAAAAAAGGAATTTGTAGATGTGATAAAATTAAGAATCTCGAGATGGGGAAATTATCAAGGCCCAGTGTAATTACAAGGTCCCTAGAAAAGGGAGGCAGTGGAATCAAAGTAGTAGGAGATGAACTAGAAGTAAGAGGTTGTAATGATGGAAAGAAGGGGCCGCAAGCCAAGGAATGAAAGTGGCTTCTGCTAGGACAATGAAACAGATTTTTACTCTGAAGCTTTCAGACACAGAGCAAACCTGCAGACACTTTGATTTTATATTTCTGACCTCCAGATATATAAAAGAACAAATTCATGCTGTTTTAAGCCACTAGGTTTGCAGTGATTAGCAATAGGAAGCTGATATAACCCTCTAATTGGTCGCCTCATTTCCTGCCTTGTCATTCTACAGTGCATTCTCCACACCACAGATGGGGCACTTTTAAAATGTAAATTAAAATAAATAATAAACATAAAATCTTTAAAAAAAAAAA
Organism: Procyon lotor; assembly: GCA_028646535.1. NCBI lineage: Eukaryota > Metazoa > Chordata > Mammalia > Carnivora > Procyonidae > Procyon > Procyon lotor. Next base: position 50,620,999 of record CM053609.1, read on the forward strand.
AAAAAAGATTAAAAAAAGGGACGCCTGGGTGGCTCAGTTGGTTAAGCAGCTGCCTTTGGCTCAGGTCATGATCCCAGGGTCCTGGGATGGAGTCCCGCATCAGGCTCCTTGCTCAGCAGGGAGCCTGCTTTACCCTCTGCCTCTGCCTGCCTCTCAGCCTACTTGTGTTCTCTCTCTCTCTCTCTCTGACAAATAAATAATAAAAATAAAATCTTTAAAAAAAAAAAAAAGATTAAAATGTAAATTAAGTTGCCTCTGTCCTCTTTAAAACTTCCTTAACAAGAAGCTTCTCTTTGTGTTTGAAACAAAATCCAAACTTCCCCTAGCCATAGGCCCTTTAGATGAGCTGGTCACCTGCTACCTCTCCAAGCTCTCTACAGTCCTTCACTCCTCTTTGTGGACCCAGGGCAACTTGTTTCCCGGTTGGGGCCTTTGTTCTAGGCATTTCCTGTGTCCAAAACACTGTCTCCAGATCTTTGAATGGCTGGTCCCTTTAGCTTTTGGCTCAGAGTTCTCCAAGAGATTTTCCCTCATCCCAACCTCTCTCTCATTTGTATCACCCTGTTGTCTTCACAGAGCTCCTCATTTTCTGAAGCTGTCCTTACTTATTTCCTGCCTATTCCTTTAACTCAAGTTCCAGGAAACCAGGAGCTTCGCTTATCCTGCCCTATCCCCAATCTCTACAACAGTGTCTGGCTCAGGCCAAGAGGTCTTCAGTAAAAGCCCCTTGCATGCTTACATGCTTGACTTGCCAAAGCGTCTACCGTTCAAGCTGGCTACTAGCAGAGCAGGGCCTGGAATGCAGGTCTGTCTCTTGCCTGGCTGCAGAAGTGAAACAGCCTGGGCTCCACCCCCTCTTGCTAGAGCTGGGAGTCACCCTTTATTTAGGAGACCCAGCCTGGTCAGAGTAGATAGTTCGGAGGACTGCCATGGGAACTTGGTATAATGATGACAATGGTAATGGAAACAATAATAACAAAGACAGTTAATTGCTTATGGAGCACTTTCTGTGTGCCAGGCACTATTCCAGGTGTTAAATTCATTTTCTCTTCACAACCATACTCTGAATTGGATACCGTTATCACAGGCTAAGGAAATGGAAGCACTGAGCTGTTAGGTAATTTGCCCAACATACAGCTGAATATACTGTAGGTATACTACAGGTCTCCATCAAAGTCGTCTTTCGCGCTCCCTCGCTCCTTCACACTGACCCGCGTGAGACAACTTCTAAGTCGCTGAAATCTCGCACTGCCCGGAAACCCTAGAGCTGGGTCATCTATGAGGGAGGCGGGGGCGTCCCAGAGCGCACGCGCGGGCGGAGGGGGCGGAGAAGAGAGCGGAATCAGGGATTGGTGGAAGAGAGTTGCAATCTAATAGCGGAAGTCCCGCCCAGTCGGGCGAAGCTTCCGGCTCCAATTGCTTGGGCCTTATGCTGACGCAGGGGAGCTAGCGGCGCCGGGATGGTGCTGCTGGAGAGCGAGCAGGTAAAGCCGGAGCGGCCGGCTGAGGGACGGATGTTGTTTGGGGATTAGCTGGGGACCTCTCCCTCCTACTGCGGGAGGGGCTGGGACTTGACGGGGCGAGGATTTGGGACTGCCTAACGGGGCCCGGCTTGTGTTCCAGTTCCTGACGGAGCTGACCAGACTCTTTCAGAAGTGCCGGTTGTCGGGCAGCGTGTTCATCACCCTGAAGAAGTGTAAGCAGCTGTCGACGTGGCCAGAAGGAATTTGGGAGGCCGAGCGACGCCCCGACCTTATGTCCCCGGGTGCCCAGTGTCGGGAACCGAGGGCGGAGCCTGTCTGCGGCGCATCCCAGCCTTCCCCTACCTTCCTCCTTCTGTACTGGGCACATTCTGGGCTGGGGAACCGGAACATTAGGGATTGTGGCGCGAGCGACCGCTAGCATTTAGCCACCCAGGCTGGTTCTGGTTACAGTGTGCCTCAGTCAGAGAGCTTTTTTTGGGGGGAGGGGGGCAGGTGTCAAGGGTCCCAAATCCACGTCATTAATGAGGTATCATCTGCTTTGCTGTTACTATGTACCCATCGTTGAAAGTAGTTCCCACCAAGTTTGGCCAAGTTTAATGTAGTTAACAGATATACAGTAGTGGAGGTGAATTTTAGGTTTCATCTACTACTTATTAATGTCCTATCTACCTGTTAAGGTTTAGCGGCTGTGTTTACCAGGATGTATTTTTCGTGCAGATGATGGTCGAACTAAACCCATTCCAAGGAAGGGTTCTGTAGAGGGCTTTGAGCCATCAGACAACAAGTGTCTGTTAAGAGCTACTGATGGGAAAAAGAAGATCAGCACTGTGGTGAGTTGGATTTCTGATAGTACAATTTTGGAGTTAGAAGACTTAAACTTTACTTAGGATGGGCATATCTGAATTAGGCTTTTGTTTTAAATAAAGGCTAGTGTAGCTCCCCATATGTTTCAAGATCAGGGCCACCATTTATGACCCTCCTAGTAGAAAATTAAAGCAAAAATAAATTGAAGTAAAATACCAATTACTCATTGGTTCTACTGCAGTTTTTGTGGAAATAAAATGAGCATATTGATCCTTACACACAGTGGCATTGTAAGGAGCAGTTGGCATAAATATTTGATTCTTAATTCCCTGTGTTGGGCCTTCAATGAACAGTGTCTTGGTACCATGATTTTACTTGTAAGCTGATAATTGGCTTGAATTTGTGGTTGACATAGCATACATGTTAGGCTTGCTACTAACAAGCAGAGAGAATATGGATTTAGTCAACGACTCTAGTGTTCCCTTTCAAGGTGGTGGTTGAATGTGGCAAAGCAATAGACTTTTGGATTCTGAATGAATACTTCTTTACTTTTCTGGGGCAGAACCAGACTGTTCTTCAGTCACATCAGGATAGGACATTCATAAGAATGTAGACCATAATTAGTTGATAAGTCTTCTTTTACCAGTTATCTTGAGAGGACTTTTAAAGTAAAGCAAACTTATGTGGTTTTATTTATTTATTTTTAAAGATTTTATTTTTTGACAAAGATATAGAGAACACAAGTAGGCAGAGTGGCAGGGAGAGGGAGGCTCTTCGCTGAGCAGGGAGCCTGACTCCGGGCCCAATCCCAAGACTCTGGGACCATGGCCTGAGCCAAAGGCAGATGCTTAACCGACTGAGCCACCCAGGTATGGTTTTAAAAAATGAACTTGGATATCATGAAATGTGAAAACCTTAGGAATCTTCAGAAGTAGAATTTCTCTTGTGGTAGCTTGCATTTTGCTTAAATAGGCCTGAACTAATGAAAAGTGGGTTTAAAATAAGATGGGGAGGGAGTAGTTTAAATATATTTTGCACAAAGGATTAAAATAAAGTTTTCTGACATTTCTGGAATGCAGGGGGAAAGTCAGTGCCATGTGTGTAAGAAATTTCAGAGGTGAGGAACTTAGTTTCTTTAGGAGCCCCCTTCTGCCTCTTTCCCTTCTTGTTACAGTTCTCATGTGGAAAAAAGTGCAGAGCTGCTTTGCTTCTTCCTCAAAGTAAAGTGGAGTAGAAGAATATCTGTTAGTGTATTATGACCCCTAAAGTTGGAGAGATATATTTTAAAGATTATGATGTTGTTTTAATGAGGCTTTTGGGTTATTGCCTGGGGTGAGACAGAGATTTCTATATGGGTAATAGGGGTGCGCCTTTCTTTTCTTTCCCTTTTCCAGGTGAGCTCCAAAGAAGTGAACAAGTTTCAGATGGTGAGTTTCTGGTGTTCCTTATATGGCCCTTTTCAGGGCAAGAGTGTGCACAAAATTGAATACTGGGTTAAGAATGATATTTCTTATATTTTGCCAATACTTGGAGTAAAAGCTGCCAGGGTTTGATTTTTACTTTCAACACTAGTATGGTCTTCCTTTTCAGTTTTTTAAGGTAGATCTTATATTCAGTTTCAGGTATGTTCTACCTATAGTATAGTTAAACAAGAAGTTGCCTATAGTTTTCCCTTTTTGGTTGAAAAATGTCAGAAGCTGCTGTAATGTGAGAGAGTGTGTTTTTCTTTCATACCATTTTGCATAGGATACAAATGTCCTATGGTATTATATGCTTTATCAGGTTGGTAGGCTTTCTGATACTGACTACTCTAAATTCATTATGGAAATGGGGGAAGCTGCTCCACAATTTACAATTCTTCCCACTAAGTTCATGCTGTGTGTCTTTTAGGCTTACTCAAACCTATTGAGAGCTAACATGGATGGGCTGAAGAAGAGGGACAAAAAGAGCAAGAGTAAGAAGAGCAAAGCAGCACAGTGAAGGGCACCAGCTATCCTTCTTTCACCAACTAACCACCGAATTACTATTTTTTCTTTGGTTTTTACTTTTGGCCATAAAGCTAGGTTTCTGGTTTCACTCTAATAACTTTTCATGTGAGATGGGGTCATTTTGGATGGAAGAAGGGCTACAGTGTTTACAGGATAGTTGTAAGAAGCCAAGTTTATTTTAGAATTGGCTGATTGGTCTTTGTTGTATGGTTGTGTATCCTAGGATTATAGAGTCTCTGTAGCCATCTGTGTGAAGAACAATGAATCATTAAACCTGTATTTATCTGCACTGACCATCTCTTGTTTTTTACTTTTCCCACCCTCTATTAATAGTTTCTGGTAATAATTACTAATTCTGGAGTATTATGATTATGAATAGGCTTTACGCCTATGTTCTAGGTTATTAGTATTAAAACATGACGGTTTGGGGTGCATGGGTCACTCATCAGTTAAGTGTCAGGCTTGGTTTTGGCTCAGATTGTGATCTCGGTTGTGAGATTGAGCCTCACGTTGTGCTCTGCCAGAGTCTGTTTGATTTTCTCTGCCTTTCCCTCTCCCTGTAGCCCTCTCCCCAACTCATACACTCTCTCTGTCAAATAAAATCTTTTTTTTTTTTTTTTTTTAAGATTTCATTTATTTATTTGAGAGAGAGACACACAGATAGGTAGAGCACAAGCAGGGAGGAGAGGGAGAAACAGGCTCCCTGCTGAGCAGGGAGACTGATGGGAGGCTTGATCCCAGGACCCCAGGATCATGACCTGAGCCAAAGGCAGACATTTAGCCAACTGAACCACCCAGGTGCCCCTCAAATAAAATCTTAAAAAAAAAAAAAATAACCACTTTTATGAAAAGTTGTATTCTTCCCAACTGACTATATAATTTTAACATCCTTGTTCCTTTCACAAATTTGAATGAGTTTCTGTAGCCAGATGAGACTTTGTTTAATCACCTTAAGGATAAGCCCATTATAGAATCAGCAGGAATAACTATTCCAAGTTAAATATGTTACTGCATTCCGTTAAGCCCTTTGGTTTGGACATTTTTGGAGGGGGGAGAGGAAAAAGAATATTTTACTTTTTTCAAGAGAGCAGGTTGCAAAATGGGTTATTGCTGTCTATTAGATTTAACACTTGCCTCCAAATGACAGTTTTTTTTTAATTCCAGTATAGTTAACATACAGTGTTATAGTATAGTGATTCTATACATAGTGATTCAGCAATTCTGTCAGTGCTCAGCAGGATAAGTGAATTTTTAATCACGTTCAACTGTTTCACCCATCTTCCCACCAACCTTCCCTCTTGTAATCATCAGTTTGTTCCCTATAGTTAAGAGTCTCTTTTTTAGTTTTGTTTTGTTTCTTAAATTCCATATATGAGTGTAAGAATATGGTGTATGTCTTTTTCTGACTTCAGTTAGCATTATAATCTCTAGCTCCCATCCATGTTGCAAATGATAGGATTTCATTCTTTTTTATGGCTGAGTAATATTCCACTGTGTATATTTATACAACTTCTTTATCCATTCATCTACCAGTAGACACTTGGGCTGCTTCTGTAATTTGGCTGTTGTAAATAATGCTGCAATAAACCTAGGGGTGCATCTATCTTTTCAAGTTAGTTTTTTTGTATTTTCTGGGTAAATTCCCAGTAGTGAAATTGAGAGAGGGGGAAGCAGGCTCCCCGCTGAGCAGAGAGCCCAATGCAGGGCTCGATCCCAGGACCCTGAGATCATGACCTGAGCTGAAGGCAGAGGCTTAAACCCACTGAGCCACCCAGGGGCCTCCATACAGAAGTTCTTTTTAATTTTTTGAGGAAACTTCATACTGTTTTCCATAGTATGGAAAACTTTACATTCCCACCAACAGTGCATGAGGGTTTCTATTTTCCACATCATTGCCAGCACAATGTGGTTTTGATTTTAGCCATTCTGACAGGTTGGAGGTGGTAATATATCTCGTTGTGGTTTTAATGTGCATTTCCTTGACGATAAGTGATGTTGAACATTTTTTTTTTTTTTTAAGATTTTATTTATTTGAGAGAAACAGCACAGAGGGAAAGTGAGAGGGAGAACCAGACTCCCTGCTCAGCAGGGAGCCCAATGTGGGGCTCAATCTCAGGCCCTGAGATCATGACTCAAGCCATAGGCAGACACATAAACAACTGAGGCACCCAGTGCTGATGTTGAGCATTTTTAATGTGTCTGTTAGCCATCTGTATGTACTCTTTTTTTTTTTTTTTAAAGATTATTTATTTATTTGACACAGAGAGATCACAAGTAGGCAGAGAGGCAGGCAGAGAGAGGGGGAAGCAGGCTCCCTGCTGAGATTTTTCTTGCTTCTTGATGTAGACCTCTAGTGCTATAAACTTCCCTCTTAGAACTGCTTTTGCCACACCCTGAAGATTTTGGACCATTGTATTTTCACTTTCATTTGTTTCCATGTATTTTTTTAATTTCCTTTTTGAGTTTGTGGTTGACCCATTCACTGTTGAGTAGTATGTTATTTAACCTCCATGTATCTGTGTTCTTTCCAGACTTTTTTTTTTTTTTTTTAAGATTTTATTTATTTATTTGACAGAGGGAGATTACAAGCAGGCAGAGAGGTGGGGAGAGGGGGAGGAAGCAGGCTCCCTGCTGAGCAGAGAGCCCCATGCAGAGCTCGATCCCAGGATCCTGAGATCATGACCTGAGCCAAAGGCAGAGGCTTTAACCTGCTGAGCCACCCAGGCATCCCTGTATGTCCTCTTTGAAGAAATGTCTGGTCCTGTTTTATGTCCACTTTTAATTGGATTATTTGGGGGTTTTTTTGGTGTTACGTAAGCTTTTTATATATTTTGGATACTAACCCTTTATCTATTATGTCATTTACAGATACCTTCTTGCATTCCATAGGTTGTCTGTTAGTTTTGTTAATCGTTGCCTTGGCTGTGCGAAGCTTTATATTTTGATGTGGTCCCAATAGTTTATTTTTGCTTTTGTTTCCATTACCTCAGGAGACATATCTAGAAAAGTGTTGCTGTGGTAGATGTTAGAGAAATTACTAGTTGTACTAACTAGTTGTGCTCTCATCTAGGACTTTTGTGGTTTCAGGTCTCACAGTTAAGGTTCTTAATCCATTTTGAGTTTATTTTTGTGTATGGTGTAAGAAAGTGGTCCACTTTTCTTAACACCATTTGTTGAAAAGACTTTTTTTATTGCATATTCTGTCAAAGATTAATTGACTGTATAATCATGGGTTTATTTCTGGGCTCTCTATTCTGTTCCATTGATTTGTATGTCTGTACTGTCTGTGCTATACTGTTTTGATTACTACAGCTTTGAAAGTGTATCTTGAAATCTGAGATTGTGGTATATCCCATTTTTTTTGTTCTTTTTCATATTGCTTTGGCTATTTTGGTTTCTTTTATGGTTCCATACAAATTTTAGGATTGTTTGTTCTAGTTCTGGGAAAAATGTCGGTATTTTGATAGAGATGGCATTAAATCTGTAGATTGCTTTGGGTAGTGTGGACATCTTAGTATTTGTTCTTCCAATCCATAAGCATGTAGTATCTTTCCATTTGTTTGTGTCATCTTCAGTTTTCATTAGTATTTTATAGTTTTCAAAATATAGGTCTTTCATCTCCTTGGTTAAGTTTATTTCCAGGTATTTTGTAGTTTTTGGTGCAATTGTAAATGGGTCTGTTTTTTTGGTTTCTCTTTCTGCTACTTCATCATTAGTGTATAGAAATGCAATGGATTTCTGTATATTGATTTTTGTATCCTGTGACCTTACTGAATTCATTAATCAGGGTTTTTAAAAATTAATTAATTAATTTGACAGAGGGATTACAAGTAGGCAGAGAGGCAGGCAGAGGTAGGGGGAAGCAGGCTTCCTGCTGAGTAGAGAGCCTGATGTGGGGCTTGATCCCAGGACCCTGAGATCATGACCAAAGGCAGAGGCTTAGCCCACTGAGCCACCCAGGCGCCCCTCATTAATCAGTTCTAATAGTGTTTTTTTGTGGAGTCTTTAGGATTTTCTATATATAGTAGTATCATGATATCTGCAAGTAGTGAATAAGGTTTTATTTTCTTGGGGCCCCTGGGTGACTCAGTTGGTTAAGTGTCTACCTTTAGCTCAGGTCATGATTCCAGAGTCCTGAAATTATGTGGGTTCGAGCCTTGCATCAGGTTCCCTGCTCAGGGGGAAGCCAGCTTTTCCCTCTCCAAACACACCCCCCCCAACCCGTCCCCTGCTCGTGTGCTCCTCTCTAAAGAAATAAAATATTTTTTTAAAAAAGTTTTACTTTCTCACAAATTTGGATGCCTTTTATTTCTTTTTTTGTCTGATTGCTGAAACTGGGACTTCCAGTACTAAGCTGAATAAAAGTGAGAGTGGACATCCTTGTCTTTTTTCTGGTCTTAGTGAAAAAGCTCTCATGTTTTCAACCATTGAGAATGATGTTAGCTGTGGGTTTTTCATATATGGCCTTTATTATGTTGAAGTATGTTCCCTTTTAACGTAGTCTGTTGAGTGTTGAGGATTTTTATCATAAAAATGATAAAAATTGGTTGCATTCCCACCAACAGTGCAAAAGGATGTTGTACTTTGTCAGATGCTTTTTTTGCATTTGTTGAAATGATCATGTGTTTTTTTTTTTTTTATCCATTCTCTTTTTGGTGTGATGTATCACATTGATTTGTGCATATTGAACCACTCTTGCATCCCAGGAATAAATACCATTAATCGTGGTGAATGATTTTTTTAAATATATTGTTGGATTCAGTTTGCTAATATTTTATTGAGGATATTTACATCTCTGTTCATTAGAGATACTGGCCTGAAGTTCTCTTTATTTGTAGTTTTCTTTATTTGTAGTGTTGTGTTTGTTTCGTTTCGTTTAAGTATATTTCACGACTAATGTGGAGCCCAACCGGGGCTTGAACTCATGACCATGAGATCAAAACCTGACTGAGATCAAGAGTCAGATGCTTAACCAACTGAGCCACCAAGGTGCTCCACGTTGTTTTTTTTGATTACTGATTTAATTTCATTGCTGGTAATTGATGTGTTCAAATTTTTTGTTTCTTCCTGATTCAGTTTGGGAGGTTATATGTTTCTAGAAACGTATCCATTTCTTCTAGGTTGTCTTAATTGGTTAGCATTTAATTTTCATAGTATTGCCTTTTAATCCTTTGTATTTCTGTGGCATCAGTTGTTATTTCTCCTTTCATTTCTGATTTTGGATTCTTTTTTTAATGAGTCTGGCTAAATGTTTATCAATTTTGTTATTGTTTCAAAGAATAAGCTCCTGATTTCATTGGTCTCTTCTGTTGTTTAGCTTCTGTTTGGTTTATTTCTGCTCTAATCTTTATTATTTCCCTCTTCTACTGCTTTGGGGTTTTATTGATTCTTCTAGCTCCTTTAGGTGTAAGCTTAGATTATTTGAGATTTTTCTTGCTTTTTGATGTAGACCTCTAGTGCTGTAAACTTCCCTCTTAGAACTGCTTTTACCACCCCCTGAAGATTTTGGACCATTGTATTTTCACTTTCATTTGTTTTCATGTATTTTTTTGTTTCCTTTTTGAGTTTGTGGTTGACCCACTCACTGTTGGGTAGCAGGTTATTTAAGCTCCATGTATTTGTGCTCTTTCCAGACTTTTTTTTTTTTTTTTTTAAGATTTTATTTATTTATTTGACAGAGAGTGAGAACAAGCAGGCAGAGAAGCAGGCGGGGGTGGGGGGGGACAGTCTTCTGAAGAGATCACAAATTAAGCCATTAAACAAGCCTCAACAAATAAATTACACCACGCATCTTTCCAGTCACAATGCTGAGATACTAGAACTCAAGAACAAGAAAAAAATCTTCCTGGACAGAGGGACACCTGGGTGGCTCAGTCAGTTGACCATCTGCCTTTGGCTCAGGTCATGATCCCAGGGTCCAGAGATTGAGTCCCACATTGGGCTCCTTGCTCGGTGGGGAGCCTACTTCTCCCTTTGCCTGCTGCTCTGTGCTTGTGCTCTCTCTCTGGCAAATAAATAAAATCTTAAAAAAAAAAAAAAGAATGTCTGGGGGCACCTGGGTGGCTCAGTGGGTTAAAGCCTCTGCCTTCGGCTCAGGTCATGATCTCAGGGTCCTGGGATCAAGCCCCGCATCAGCTTCTCTGCTCGGCCGGGAGCCTGCTTCCCCCCCTCTCTCTCTGCCTCCCTCTCTGCCTACTTGTGATATAAAAATAAAATCTTAAAAAAAAAAAAAAAAAAGTATTTTGTCCCATATAAGGATTGCAAACCACCCTCCCCCCGACTTTCTTTTCACTTCCATTTGCGTAAGTGCTTTTCCATCTCTTCACTTTTGATCTGCAGGTGTCTTTGGGACTGAAATGTGTGTCTTATAGGCAGCATGTAGATGGGTCTTGCTTTTTTTATCCATCACCCTTTGTCTTTTGATTGGAGCATTTAGTCCTTTTGCAAAGTAATTACTGATAGTTTTGTACTTAGTGCCATTTTGTTACTTATTTTTATTTAAATTCGTTAGTTAACATATAGTGTAGTATTGGTTTCAGGAGAATTTAGTGATTCATCTCACTTGTAACACCCAGTGATCATCATAAGTGCCCTCCTTAATGCCCACTACCCATTTAGCCCATCCCCCCACTCTCTTCCCCTCCTGCAACCCTCAGTTTGTTTTTTATAGTTAAGAGTTACTAAAAAAAAAAAAAAGTTATGGTTTGGGGCACTTAAGTGGCTCAGTGGCTTAAGCATCTGCCTTTGGCTTAGGTCATGATCCTGGAGTCCGGAGATTCAGCCCCACTTCAGGCACCTGGCTGACCAGGGAGTCTGCTTCTCCCTCTCCTTCTGCCCTTACCCTCACTTGTGTTCATGCTTTCTCACTCTCATATCTTTTTTAAAAAATTCACTTATGGTTTCCCTCCCTGTTTTTATTTCTCCTTCCCTTCCCGTGTTCATGTGTTCGGTTTCTTAAATTCCATTTAAGTAAAATCATGATATATGTCTGACTGACTGACTTTGCTTAGCATCATCCATTCCAGTTCCACCCACAGTGTTGCACATGGCAAGATTTCATTCTTTTTGATGACTGAGTAATACTCTATTGTGTATATATACCACATCTTTATCCATTCATCAGTCGATACAAATTTGGGCTCTTTCTATAATTTGGCTATTGTTGATAGAGCTGCTATAAACACTGGGGTGCACGGCCCCTTCAAATCAGCATTTTTGTATCCTTTGGATAAATACCTAGTAGTGCAATTGCTGGGTCATAGTATAGTTTTGTTTTTAATTTTTTTTTAAAAGATTTACTTGACAGATCCCAAGTAGGCAGAGAGAGAGGGGGAAGCAGGCTCCCTGCTGAGCAGAGAGCCCGATGTGGGGCCCAATCCCTGAGATCATGACCCGAGCCAAAGGTAGAGGCTTTAACCCACTGAGTCACCCAGGTGCCCCTCCTTTTAATTATTTTCTGAGAAACCTCTATACTATTTTCCAGAGTGGCTGGACAAGTTTGCATTCCCACCAACAGTGCAAAAGGGTTCTCCTTTTTCTGCATCCTTGCCAATATCTGTTGCTTCCTGAGTTGTTAATTTTAGCCATTTTGACTGGTGTGAGGTAGTATCTCATTGTGGTTTTGATTTATATTTCCCTGACGGTGTAATGTTGAACATTTTTTCATGCATCTGTTAGCCATTTCTACGTCATCTTTGAAGAAATGCCTGTTCATGTCTTCTGCACATTTTTTGGGGTGTTGATTGAATTTTTTTTTTAAGATTTTATTTGACAGAGATCACAAGCAGGCGGGGGGGGGGTTGGCGGAGGGGGGTATGTGGAGAAGCAGGCTCCCTGCTGAGCAGAGAGCCTGATACGGGGCTCGGTCCTAGGACCCCGAGATCATGACCTGAGCTGAAGGCAGAGGCTTTAACCCACTCAGCCACCCAAGCGCCCCAATTTTGTTGAATTCTTTATATATTCTGTATACTAGCCCTTTATCCAGTATGTCGTATGCAAATATCTTCTCCCAATCTGTTGGTTGCCTTTTAGTTTGTTTCCTTCACTGTACAGCTTTTTATCCTGATAAGGTCCCAATAGTTCATATTTGCTCTTGTTTCCTTTGCCTCTGGAGATATATCTAGAAGTTGCTATGGCTGAGTTGCTGCCTGTTTTTTCCTCTAGTATTTTGATGGTTTCCTGCCTTACATTTAGGTCTTTCAACCCTTTTGAATTTATTTTTGTATGGTTTTGTTACTTATTTTATGGTTGTTTTTATAGTTCTTGGTTTCTTTCCTCTCTTGCTCTCTGCTCTCATGGTTTGCAGGCTTTCCTTAGTGATATTCTCTTCTCTATTTTTTGTATATCTATTACTGATTTTTGATTTGTGGTTACCATTAGGTTAGTATCTAACTTCATAAGTATATAGCAATCTATATTAAGTTGACGTTCACTTAAGATTGACCTGTTCTTTACTCCTCTCCCTACCACATTTCTAGGTATATGGTATCATACTTTACATCCTTTTTTGTTGTTGTTTTTTCTCCCTTGACTAATTTTTATAGATACACTTTTCTTGTTTCTACTGATTTTTCCTATCCACCGAGTCCTCTTTAACACTTCTTGTGGTCATGAGTTCCTTTAACTTTTGTTTTCTGAGAAACACTTTATCTCTTCTATTCTGAATGATAGACTTGCTGGATAGAGTATTCTTGGCTGCAAGATTTTTTCTTTCTGCACTTGGAATTTATCATGGCACTTCCTTCTGCAGAAAGTTTCTGCTGAGAAATTAGCTGATAGCCTTACAGGGTAACTGTTTTCTCTTGCTACTTGAAAATTCTTTTCATTACTACTTTTTGCTGTTTTAATTACTATGTATCTTGATTTATTGGGGGTGGTTTGGGCACTTCCTTAGTCATTAGGATTAAGGGAAAAACATGGCTATTTTCTTGTGTTCTAGTGCCACAAAGCCTTCAGTGTTAACAGATTTGCAACTTAAAAGCAGCAGATATATGAAAACATTTATTATGTTCAAAAAGATAAATTTATACATTATACATGAAAAACTTACAAAGCTCAGCTTCGTAGGACAGCTTCTTAGAATGTTAAGTTAAAATTACAATGAATGTACAACATTTCATAGTATAAGCTCCTGTCTTAGAACAAGATAATGACCATTCTTTAGGATTAAAATAAGATTCGGTAGTAGTCATCTCTGTAGCTATACAGGAATAGCACTGATACCCTACAAAAGAGAAAAGGTAGGATTAATATAATGGATGAAGAACAAAGTTAACTTTTTTTTAGAACACTTAACTATAAGTTTTGTTTAAAGAAAAGATGGAAGGCTAGTGACTAAAAAAAATGGCATAGGTCTGTATGTAAGGCCCTGCTACATACGGGGAACCCCATTCCCCTCACAGGTTTTCTTGTTGCCTTGTAAGTAGGTGGTACCATGAACGACTGGCATTCCGACATGAGGACCTACAGCAAAGCAGCCACAGCAGTTCCCTTTCATGTAGACACTGCTAGAGGTCACCTGGGTGATGAAAATTATAAGTGGGACAGCTACTCCTGGCAGTGCTGTGTTTTGTTATTGACAGATTGTGACTGTGATTCACAGTCCCAAACAGGATTTACTGATTATCAGCCATCAACCCTCAATAAGACAATAAAATGTGTCACTTTAAGCCCCTCGAGTTTTAAACCCATGCTGAAAACTGCAATACCTTAGCGATAACTTACTTTTTTTCCACTTTGATGTTATAAATTTCATCACAGACTAATTTGAGGTATCTCTGCTTTGGCAGGCGTGACAGCAGCTGTTTCACAGTTGTGTTAAATGCCTGTTCATCAGCATCCCACTAGGAAAAAATAGATAAGACTTGATAACAGCTACTAACGTTTATTAACTGGCTTTTCCTGGGTCACGGACGAAATGCCAGTGCCATTCCCCCTTTTAGTGTACTGAAAAAAATCAGTTATAGATAGAACTCGTGGGGCGACTGCTGGGGTTCTTCTTTTGAAGCATTAGTTTTCTTTACAACAAGACTCCTTATTAGATCCTGATTAGCAATGCTGCAGCCACAGTGTGCTACCGGCACTTTAGAGCAATTATTTCTGCCCTTTTGTGGAAAACGGAAATAACACCCCTATGTGCCTCCATCTGAGTGGAGCAAAAGCAAAGCAGTAACTGCCAGCACAGTGGCGTATATGCCCATTTACAAGACGACAACAGAAGGTGTATGAAATGTCAGTCCTGGGGCAAAGTTGTTTTTTTTTTTTTTCATCTAATTTTATCTAAGTGCTCTGGATAGGCAAAAAAAGGTATTAATTTGTTCTTTGCTATTAAGAATACTTAGATTTTTTTTTTTTTTAAGATTTTCTTTATTTGACAGAGAGAAACACAGTGAGAGAGGGAACACAAGCAGAGGAAATGGTAGTGGGAGAAGCAGGCTCCCCGCGAGCAGAGAGCCGGATGCGGGGCTCGATCCCAGGCCCCTGGGATCATGACCTGAGCCGAAGGCAGATGCTTAACGACTGAGCCACCCAGGCACCCCAAGAATACTTAGATTTTTTTAAAGTAACTAGGCTATTTGATAAGAAGGTTACTCACTAAAAACTTCTTAAATCCATTACAGTTAACATACAGTATCATTAGTTTCAGGTGTACAATAGAGTGATTCAACAGTTCTGTACATTACTCCATATTCATCATGAGAAGTGTACTCTTTAATCCCCCCCACCTCCCCTCTGGTAACCATCAGTTTAGTCTCTGTAGTTAAGAGTATTTCTTGGTTTGTCTTTTTTTTCTTTCCTTTGCTCATTTTGTTTCTAAATTCTGCATAAAAATGAAACCATTTGGTATTTGTCCTTCTCTGGCTTATTCCACTTAGGATTCTACTCTCTAGCTCTATCCATGTTGCTGTATATGGCACAATTTCCTTCTTTTTTATGGCTGAATAATTTTCCATTATGAAATATATATACACACACACCCATCCCCCCACATCTTTATCAGAGGACATTGGCTGCTTCCATAATTAGGCTATTTTAAATAATGCTGCTATAAACGGGTGCATGTATCTCTTTGAATTAGTGTTTTGTATTCTTTAGATAAATACCTAGTAGTGCAATTACTAGATTGTAGAGTAGCTCTATTTTTAACTTTATTTTTTTTTTTAGGTTTTATTTATTTATTTGACAGGGGAGAGAGGGAGGGAGGGTGAGCTCATGCAAGGGGAGGGGCAGGCAGAAGGACAAGGAGAAGCAGCCTCCCCACTGGAGCGGGGCTCCATCCCAGGACTGTGACCTGAGCTGAACTCAAACACTTAACCAATTGAGCCACTTGGGGCACCCCATTTTTAACTTTCTGAGAAACGTCTTTCTGAGAAACTCTGTTTCTCAGAGTAGCTGTACCAGTTTGCATTCCCACCAACTGTGCACGAGGGTTCCTGTTTCTCCACATCTTCTCCAACACTTGCTGTTTCTTGCTTTGTTGAATTTAGCCATTCTGACAGATACAAAGTGATATCCCTTTGTAGTTTTGATTTGTATCTCCCTGATGCAAAGATGTCTAACATCTTTATATTTGTCATCTGTTGGCCATCTGTATTTATTCTTTGAAAAAACATCTATTCATGTCTTCTGCCCATTTTTAAATTGGGTCATTTGTTTTCTGTGCTACCCATAAAAAGTTTTAAATATATATAATGACCTAACTTAATTTTTACAAAAATATCTTCCATATAGTTCTAGTTCTATATAAGCTTCCCTAGTTGAAATGAAGGTCTGAGGCAGCATTGTATAGTGGTTAGGAATACAGACTCCCACAGCCTGCCTAAGTTCAAATCTTGGCTTTGCCAGCATTACTAGTAGGTTGACCTTGAGTAAGATATTTAATATCTCTTCTTCCACTCTCTGTACAATGTAAAGAGCTGCTTCCACTTCTGTTTATATAATGGGGATAACAGTACCTACACCTTGAGCTTGTTATGATTAAATGAGTTAATATCTGAAAAAAATGCTTAGAGCAAGGCCTGCCAGAGCCTGACACACAGTAAATATATGAGGTGTTAAAATAATCTGACACTTAGAAGTCACTAGAAAATTAGGATTCTCTCAAAATCTGATTTAGTAGTATCTGTGTCACACAAAAGGAACAATGTTAATTAAATTTCTGGAACTGCCAAAAAAAAATACCTAGTATCACTAAGAAAGTAATGCCATTTTCAATGATGTTTTGGCAAAATAACAGCAAAGCTTTAGAATTTTAAAGGCCACAATGCGTAAGATACGTTCATCTTGCTTACCTCTAATGATAAAAACTGTAGGATTGTTTCTTTGGGTAGATCCACCTGTTGACACACAAAAATGTATGTCATCTGTCAGGGAAACCCTCGGCAGCACATACTGACTTGTCACTGGTGTCACTTTGGATGGAGCAACACGAATTGGCTTGCAGAGTCTGGGACGCTACTGTGCTACAGCAAATCAAGCACACGTAAATGAACAGCTCTGTCTTCCTGTCTTCTCTTACAATCTGTAAGATGTCAGCACTGGCCACAGATACCTTCAGTCCCCACAGTACAGAGGCTTGATGCTGCTGTCTATACTCCATGTATTTTTAATAAGGCAAAGGTCTGAAACATTTTAGAAAAATGATTTTTGTTTTTACTTCCCCTGCCTCCCCATCTTTCAGACGAAGAAAACTAGAGAAACAAACACAAAACCTTCCATTTTCTCCCCAGTTTTTACAGATTTAGATTACATGTGGTTGGCATCAGTGATAAAAGGCCTGCATCCCCATACTGTGCGTGGGGAGCAAAAATGCCCTGACCCGTGAGGAAATGACTTTGATGACAGGGACACAAACAGTTTTCAAAATGTTAGAGCAACTTACAGCCAAAATTTCAATTTCACTGCTTTTCTGATGTAAGTTGGCAAGGGAAGTCTGAAGTCGTGTTTGTACCTAAACAAGAAGACGACATGTCAGAATTCAGAACCTGTCAACACAAACCACTGTTCTTGCCATTTTATTTCCTATTGTAGTAAACAATCATGAGTGACAAAACTAAGGTCTAGAAGGGCTCCCAAAGATTATCTAAGGACTTGGAAAGATGAGTGCCCAGCCTATCTGGATCTCAGAACAACTGAGATTTTATAGGGGTTTTTTTTGGTTTTGTTAAGATTTTTAATTAATTATTTGACAGTGAGAGAAGGAACACAAGCAGGGGGAGTGGTAGAGAGAAAAGCAGGCTTCTTGCTGAGCAGGGAGCCCAATGCAGGGCTAGATCCAAGGACCCTCTGATCATAACCTGAGCCAAAGGCAGCTGTTTAACAACTGAGCCACCCAGGCACCCCTTAAAGCCTGTTTTGATAATAATCCTACTTATTTCTTTATAATTTTGAAACGACACCTAAAAACTCAGGGCATTGAAACTGCATGTGGAAGCAAGGGGATTTTGGTATTAAGCTAAATTTGGAAAAAGGGGAAGATGATAGCAATAAGGACATGGAACTGAAATATGGTAGGGGATGATTACAGGACAAAGATGTGAGAGTGAGTTGCCAGTCCACTATACTGAGAAACGGCTAGGACTGTTATATAAAAATGAGGTAACTTAATCTTTTCTATTTCGATCTAGTCACTTTTTTTTTTTTTTTTTTTAAAGATTTATTTGAGAGAGCATGAGCAAGCAGAGAGGCCGAGAGAAAGAGAAGGAGACTTCACCCTGAGCGTGGTGCCGTCTTGGGGCTTGATCTCACAATGCTGAGATCATGACTTGAGCTGGAACCAAGAGTCAGAAAACTTATCTAAGCCACTCAGGTGCCCCTCTAGTCACATTTCTAAATGACTGCTCTCTAATACCTCCAAGTGAGGCCAGTGTCCTGACTTAGCTCATTAGCCAGAAGACTGCCCAGATCTTTCTTCCCTACCTATTTAAATCCTTGAGGGATTTCCCCGCTCCAGGAAACCTTCATCTATCATCCAAGCCGACACTGATCTCCACCCTGATCCTATGTGCAACACTCACCTTCAGTGTATCTAATTCAGCATTCTGTTAACTTCTCTTTTGTTGTTCTCTAAGTATATAATACACATGCTTCTACGGTTATAAACTCTTGAGGATTGGGGCCATGCCATATGTCTATTAAACTTTATATGGCATTTCACACAGAATCAGGCAGATAGCAAATACCAAAAACATGGATGCAGTGAGAAGCCTCCTTAAAGAAAAGTAACAAAGCAAAAGAAATCTATTCCAAGACTTTAAGATTTTATTTATCTATATATTTGTCAGAAAGAGTGCACAAGCAGGGTGGAGCAGCAGGCAGAAGGAAAAACAGGCTCCCTGCTAAGAAGCAGCCCGATATGAGACCCGATCCCAGGATCATGACCTGAGCTGAAGGCAGATGCTCAACCAACTGAGCCACCCAGGCATCCCTGCTGTTGTTACTTAGAACAGAAACAAAGCAATCCCATCTGTCATTAGATCCAGATCAGAAAGTCTTTGTTGTTTAGATCTAGTAATTCTGACAGTAGGTGCTTCTAGGTGCCCATAATGTACATCGATGCCTCTTTGGAGGACAAATGGGGCAGAATCCTAACATCAGAGAGATGCCTTGTTGATGAAATTTTCAGAAGCCAGCAAGTTTAGGAAGTGGAAAGAAAACTCTTTCCAGGAAACTTTTTTATCTTCCTTTCCTGTTTTCTGCCTCCTTTGTGGCTTACCTTAGAAAGCTGAGGAAAGTGTATGTACCTGAGTTTCATACCGCCTCCGAGTGCTGGCTGACAGCTTCTCTGGGGCTATCACACTCACAATGGGGACAACTGCAGCTCCATGGATTTCAAACAAACCTGAAACAGAGTTGCCGAATTTATGGTCTTATTTGGTCCCACTTTTCTGAGACACACCACAGAGATGGCAGAGATAGTAGAACCCACTCTAGTGTGATTCTGTGGGCTAGATTTCTGTCTGGGCTTTGTTTTCCATCTCTGCAACTGGCTGCTCTTGACCTGGAGGAACCCAGAACCCTAACACCCAGTAGTTTCAGTGCTTCTGTCAAGATTCCCAGCCTTCTCCCAGGTGGGAGTGGGGTTGGAAAGTTCTATATCAGTCACCAAAACCTCATGAACCTAAAGAAAAAAAAAAATCAAACTGAGAGTATCTCTCAGACTCTAATACTTTAAATTCCTCAAAGTATCTGAAATCTAACAGTGGCAGAAAGTCAATGCTAACAAACCAAAAAGACCCAATTCTTTGTTAAAAGTCAAATAGACAAAAGTCTTTGAACATAACTGGGACATTTCTTTTTCAGTAAGGTTGGCGAATGTGATGAAACTAAAGACCTAACTATCATCACTGTTCCTTCTTGGCTTTCAATCTTCTGTGTGGGGAAAATTCCCAGGAAAATTAGCCACACTGAATCTGTATAGTAAACTGTGTCAAAGGAAGATTAAACCAGTTCTGAAAATAAGACAGGAAGACAGAGCTGTACTGAGATTAGAGAAATCACCAAACTCCTAGTTATTTTCTAGGATGTGAGTTTCAAAGCACAGAGAGAAATTCCATTTGGTATTAATTAATTGTAACTGTTACTTTAAAGATACATTTCTGATGCAACAAGGAGTTAGACACAGCAGTGATTATAGCAAACACACAAACAGCATTATGTTTAGATTATAATTAGTCAATACCTGAAGCATTAGAAAAGGACCCCTTCAGATTTTGCACTGCAAGATTATCAGAAGCTTCTCTAAAAACAAGCAAACAAAAACAATTAGAAAACAGTAGAGCAACACAACAAAGATAACTTAAAGTGAGCCATTTTTTCCCTAATAAATGTAAAAATTAAATACTGGTTATTAGTGGAAGAAGAAAAATTTGAACTTAATTATGCTTTCGGTCAAGAGCCAGTAAGAATTATAAAGTATGTCATTTCAAATTAAATGCTCAAAGACAACATTTGGATTTATTCAGCTATGTTTGAAATGCTGGCTCAACATAAGAAGCTAATTTCAATAAACTATAATGGGTGTTCTTTCCGCTCCCCTACAATACAAGGAAACACAAGACCGTCGGCATGCCCCACCTTTATTATGGCAACAACCTTGGTGATCACCCACAGGAGAACATTTAGTAATGGGAGATTCTTTCAAAAGCTGTGAATGGATATTCTTTAAATACTGAATTAGCTTTACAGCCTTTGAGAGACACAATAGCACTCTATCCTGGGAAAACAGGGAAGTAATCATGCACATGGAGGAAAGATTTTTAACTTATCCCTGCTAAAACTGAATGCCATCTAGGCCTTTTAAGTGTCTTAATAATGTTCATCTGTACTATTAATTAGTTGAGTATTTTATGTTTTCTCTTCTAAACCTCTACCTTTTTTTGGAGATCGGTAATCCTAATACCTGGTACTTCTAGAACATTATATTTCCTCAGAAAAAGCCTGATAGTGACTTATTCAAGCTGGGTGCAGATGGGAGGGAGCCTGGGGTGAGGAAGGGAGGAGAAAGTAATGTTTGTTTTATATAAGCCAAGGTTTTTCACTATTGGCACCATGACATTCTGGGCCAGATAATTTTCGGGTGAGGGAATGGGGGGTGGGGGGAATCAGTCATGTGCACTGTAGGATGATTAGCAGTATCCCTGGTCTCTGCTAGATACTAGTAGCATCCCCCAGTACTAACAACCAAAAATATTTGCAAACAGCGCCAAATGTCCTCTGCAGGGCAAAATGTCCCCTGATTAAGAATCACTGATATAAGCCAAAAAATACTTTTGATTAGAAGCATATATAAATTATATAAATATGAAGCAAATATATTTTAAAAGTTATACATTTATAGAAAATTATAGAAATTTAAAGAAAGTTAAGATCCCTTGTAATCCCACTAACCAGAAATAACTATAGTTAAAAATTGGGGGGTACCTGGGTGGCTTAGTCAGTTAAGGGTCTGCCTTCAGCTCAGGTCATGATCCCAGAGTCCTGGGATCAAGCCCCACGTCCTACTCTCTGCTCAGTGGGGAGTCTGCTTCTCCCTCTCTCACTCAAATAAATAAAATCTTTAAAAAAAAAA
>CM053609.1:50642842-50668515 GCA_028646535.1 Procyon lotor
AGGACAGAAACCCCCACAATTATCTGGCCCCAAATGTCACTGTGGCTGTGGAGAAACCCTGGTATAGACAAGAAAAGCTTATCACCGATAATCAGATTTTTAAAAAGGCCAAGACTAACCAGCTCCTATTTCATTTAATTCTTCCACATATTCTTCCCCTTAAACATCCCCCTGGTCAGTCACCGGTTTTCACAGTGCCCCCGCCCCCCATTCTAAATTCAAGTGCTGTCATCCACTTCTATGGTATCTGTTCTTTCATCTTCACTCCACGGCCAGCACTCAACCTTGGCTTCAGGCAGCCTTATATTCTTCCCAATCTATTTTCCTCTCACTGTTCCATGCTACATACCCCTGCATATTAATTGTCCTCACATAGCACTCTGATGTCCCCTTCTGTCCAAAACACATGCTGGCTCCCCACTCGCTGCTACATAAAGTCCAAATTCCTTGGTTGGCATTTTGCTCTCCATGATCTAAATCCATTCTCTCCTGAAGTATTCTTTGCACCCAGAGTAGACTTAACTCAGGGTAATACCCACAGTAGTTCTGTTGGCCTCCCTCTGACTTTGGAACAGGATATTCAAAGAATTACCATTACCTTTGTCTTTGCTTCTTTTAAAAGTCCCTTTCAGCACCTATCTCTATTCTGCCCATTCACGAGGGTCCCCCATAAACCCCACCTCCACCCTGAAGACCTCCCTGCTACCTCTGAGGTAATCTCCCAGGCTGATGAACACTCAGAGAACTTGCACTGTAGGACTCTCATGGCCCTTAGCATTTTCTAACTTATAATCATGCACGATTGTGTTATGTTCCCTACCAGACCATAAGATCCTTGACAGCAGGGCCTGACGCTTCAGTGTCCCTATATCCTTTAGGATCTTAAAGGATAAGATCCTAATAACTGTGAACACTTAAAATGCGCCTGCTGACTGGATGAATGAAGTGATGTCTTGCCCTTCAAATACGAAGATGACGCAAGATTCAAAAGACAGTCTGGCTGAAACAGTGTGCTAGAATGAACAAGATCACATTTCACAGAGAGAAATATGAAGTCCTGTAATTAAAGCCCTCGTTGTAGGTGGCCAGCCAGACATGCTGATAACTGTGAAAGGGCCAATGGGTTTTAGTTGCGAAGTTCAGTACGAGTGAAAGAGCCACATGGTTGCTAAGAGTTCACTAGTAAGCCGTACGAGGAGAAATACGGTATCTAGGCTGAGGGGTCAGAGAGCATGTGCATTTAGTCAGAACATGCTAGAGTTGTCTGTAGAATTCTAGTGCCACATTTAAAGACAGACATTAACAAGGAATGTCCTTGTTAACTACGAGGGTCAAGGAGTTGGGAAATCCTGTTATGAGGAATGGCTTAAATAACCAGAATGTTTAAACCAGAAAAAAGGGCAGAGTGACATGGCAGTGGTCTCCTACAATTTATCTGAAGATAGCAGAGAGGATGAAAAATTAGAGTTGTTATTCTGACTTCTCTAGAAGGCAGAATTAAGACTACAGAGTATAAATTTTGGGAAGGAGACTGATTCAAGTTTTTAAAATTTGTTAATCATTATAGCAGTGTGTTATGGCACAGTTTACCCAGCAGAGCCTGATGGCAATCACTGCTCTGGAAGAGGAATGATCAGCAGTTCTTAGGGGTCACTTAGAATTTTGTGACTAACAAGCAGACATAGTGGGGACTTCCAAATCTTCCATAAAGGAACAGCTACTACAAGAACTGCCTTCCTGCCTTAAACAATTAGAAAGTCAGACAAAACACAGAGAACAATGCTTTCTCAGACCTTAGACAACAAGCAGTGCAGGAAATAAAGTGAGTGCCCTACCGGCGCCCCTTTACTGAGATGAGGGAGCCTGCAGACTGCAGCACAGGAACATGGAACCCAAACAGACCAGCAGCCTTGCCCAGGTGGGGAGATAGTTCAGGGAGACCCACATGGCTAGAGCTTGTGAGGCAGAGGACTCAAGAGAAGAGTGCTCCACACTCACAGAGAAAGATCAATTTCTGAAGCTTTATGGAGCAGTTCCCTCAATTCCTACCAGAGGACTGATCTGTGCATTAGTGAAAGAAAACTCTCCGAGGCTGGGGCAACGACCACCAGAAATAAGTAGGCAGAATAACTTCTGGAATTCACAGGGCTGGAAAGAGTTGTTATTCTTACCAGGGTAGAGTGACCTCAGAATACACAGGCAGAATCCTCCTAAGGGTGTTGCCTTGTAGCAATGGGGCTAACACGGGCTTAGACCAATGGCTGCCCTGGATCCGCCCTAACAATGTAGAAAATGAAGCCTGGCAAAGATCAAGCAATTCAAGAATTTTAACTACACCCCAGAACAAAGCCCAACAGTATTTATAGGGATCTAAAACTTAGCACCCAGAAATGTAAAATTCCTAATGTCCCACAACCAATCAAAAATTACTGGCAGGAGGGTGTGAGGTGGCTCATTCGGTTAGGCATTGGCCTTCGGCTCAGGTCATGATCCCAGGGTCCTGGGATGGAGCTCCGTGTCAAGCTCCCTGCTCAGTGTCAAGCTCCCTGCTCAGTGGGGAGTCTGCTTCTCCCTCCTGCCTGCAATTCCCCCTGCTTGTTCTCGCTTTCTCTGTCAAATAAATAAAATCTTAAAAAAAATTGTGGCATGCAAAATGTAGGAAAGTATAACTCATAACCAGAAGAAATGATAGAACAGACTGAGAAGTGTCAGAAATGATGGGATTAGTAGGCAAGCACCTTAAAAAGACTATTTTTTAAAGATTTTATCTTTATCTCTACACCCAACGGGGCTTACCCTCACAAGCCCAAGATCAAGAGTCACATGCACTACTAAGCCAGCCAACTGCCACTAAAATGACTGTTTTTTTCAATTTTTAAAAATTTAATAATTTGACAGCACATCGAGAGAGGGAACATAAGCAGGGGAGTGGGAGAGGGATAAGCAGACTTCCTGCTGAGCAGGGAGTCTGATGCAGGGCTCTATCCCAGGACTCTTGGGACCACGACCTAAGCTGAAGGCAGATGCTCAAGGGAGACACCTAACGACTGAACCACCCAGGCGCCCCTAAAATGACTATTTTATCAGCACCACGCTCTAACCAACTGAGCTAACCGGCCAGGATAAATGACTATTTTAAATCTTAAGAACAAAATGTAAAGGAAACAAACTGTGAGAGAAATTAAGACATATAAAGATACAAATGTAAAAAAACAAAAACAAGAAAATGTAACTTATACAGATGAAAAAATACATAAGAAATGCAATGGGATTAACAGCAGATAAGATATTGCAAAAAATATCAGTGAATGATCCTGAATAAAGCATAGAGAGGGGAAAAACAGAAAATGAAATTAGAGTCTTAATGAATTGTGGGTCAATATCAAATGATTAACATACTATAATCAGTCCTACAAGGAAAAGAGGAGAAGAGACAGAAAAATATTTGAAGAAATAATGTCTGAAGTTTTTCTAAAAATTTTTTAGTTTTATTTATTTAGTTTGTTTGATACAATGAGAAAGAGCACAAGCAGGAGGAGGAGCAGAAGGAGAAGCAGGCTCCCCACTGAGCAGCGAGCCCGATGTGGGACTTTAGCCTGGGACCCTGGAATCATGACCTGAGCCAAGCAGGTGCTCCTGAAGATTTTCTAAATTTTATTAAAACTTTACAGTTTTAATACAGAATCTACAGTTCAAAGAAGTCCTAGCTATGAATACCAAGTATTAGAATATAGAGAATACCACATTGAGGTATATAAAAATCAGTGACAGAAGAAAATCTTAGAAGCTGCCAGAAAATAAAGGAAGATCATATACAGAAGATCAAAGCAGAGTTTTAACAGAAACTACCATCATGTCAGAAGACAATAAAGCATATCTTCAAAATGCAAAAAGAAAAAATGTAAATCCTAGATTTTATATGTAGCAAGAACGTCTTTTAAAAATGAAGGTGAAGGGGTTGACTGGGCATTAGACTCTTGGTTTCAGCTCAAGTCATGATCTCAGGGTTGGGGGACTGAGCCCTGTGTTGGGCTCCACACTCAGCAGTGGGTTTGCTTGAGATATTCTCCCTCTCCCTCAGTCTGTCCTCCTGCTCACTTGCTCTCTAAAATAAAATTTTTTAAAAAGATTTTATTTGTTGGAGAGAAAGAGAAAGCACAAGCAGGGGGAGCAGCAGGCAGAAAGGAAGCCTGATGCGAGGCTTGATCCCAAGACCCTGGGATCATGACCGGAGCCAAAGGCAGGTGCTTAACCTACTGAGCCACCCAGGCATCCCTAAAATCAATAAATCTTAAAAAAAAAAAAAAAATGAAGGTGAAATGAAGACTTTCTCAGACCAATAACAACTGAGAAAACTCATGACCAGCAGACCTGCAGACCAGAAATATTAAAGGAATTCTTCAGGCAGAAGATAAATGAAATCAGAATGATATCTGCCTCAACACAGAAATCAACAGTTCCAGAGATGGAAAATATAAAGGACATTCCCCCTTTATTTTAAAAACCTCTTTAAAAAAATAACTAATTAAAGCTGAAATAAAACCTATATTGTGGAATTTATAACATACAGTATGTTATGTGCAACAATAGCACAAAAAATAAGAGAAGGGAAATGGAAATATTCTATTGTAAGGTTCTTATACTGTATGTAAAAGGCATATACTATTTTTTGAAGGTAGAATGTATTAAGTGTATACAGTAAACCCTAAGAAGTCACCAAAAGATTTCACCAAAGACAGAAGTAAAATGGTTAGCAAACCAATAGTAGAGATCTAAAAAGGTGTGAAAAGAACAAAATGGAAAAAAGAACAGATGGAATAATTAGAAAACAAAGAGTAAAATGGTAGACTTAAACCCAACCATTTCAATAACTGCATTACATATAAATTGTCTAACCATTACCATTACAAGACGGGGATTGTCAGGGTAGATCAAAAAAGCAAAACTCGAGGCACCTGGGTGGTTCAGTGGGTTAAAGCCTCTGCCTTTGGCTCAGGTCATGATCTCAGGGTCCTGGGATCAGCCCCGCATATGGCTCTTTGCTCAGCAGGGAGCCTGCTTCCTCCCCTCTCTCTGCCTGCCTCTCTACTTGTGATCTCCCTCTCTGTCAAATAAATAAAATCTTTAAAAAAAAAAAAAAAAAGCAAAACTACTGTTTCCAAGAACCCACTTTCACATGCCATGCAAACACTAATTCAAAGACCTTAGAGAAGAAATATTATCAAACACTCCTCCTGACAATGCAGAATACACATTCTTCTCAAGTGCACATGAAACATTCATAGTAATAGACAATTATTTTTTACTTTAAACCATGGCTCAGTAAAATTAAAAGGACTGAAATCATATAGAGTATGTTCTTTGATCACAAAGGAATTAAATCATTGGAAATCATTGATGATGATGTAATGAGTGCAGGGTATAAGACTGATGAATCACTGACCTCTCTACCTCTGAAACTAATAATACATTATATATTAATTGAATTTAAATTTAAAAAATTTTTTTAAAAAATGAAATCATTTAAGAAAGATAGCTGGAAAATGCCCAAATATTTGGAAATTAAACCACTGACTACTAAATAACCTGCGGCTCAAAGAAGCAATAAAGAAACTTAAAAGTTATTCTGAACTAAATGAAAATGAAAGCACTACATACAAAAATGTGTGGGATAAAATTGATGCAATATTTAGAGTGAAATTTATAGTATTAATTGCTTATACATAGAAAAGTAAAGTCTAAACTCAGTGACCAAGCCTGGTACCTTTTTTTTTTTTCTATAAAGGCTAAGATAATATTTAGGCTTTGCAGGCCATACACTGTGTTTCACATTTTTCTTTTTTAAACAAAGAATGTAAAAAAGAATTGTAGCTCACAGGCCATACAAAAATAGGCCGTGTGCCAGATTTGGCCTACAGGTTATAGTTAATCCACCCCTAATCTAAACTACCTGAAGAAACCGGAAAAGGAATAGACTAAATCCAAAATTAGCAGAATGAAGAAAAATGGAAATCAGTAAAATAGAAAATGAACAAAAAAATAGAGAAAAATCAAGCACCTCAAAAGTTGGTTTTCTGAGAAGACAAGATTGATAAACCTCTAGCCAGTCTAGTGAAGTAAAAAAAAGGGGGAGAATGGGAGACATAAATTACCAATTATCAGGAATGAAAGAGGGGATCATCATTACAGATCCTACAGATAGAAAAGAGAATATTTGAAAATTTAGATGAAATGGAAACTTTCTGGGGCAGATACCAACTAGCCAAACTCACTTATTCAGCAAGAGGCAACCGGAATGGCTCTGTGTCTAGGCCCCTGGGACTCCCCCAGTGAGTCTGACCAAATATCGGACCAAATAATACCAACTGTATACAAAATCTTTCAGAAAACGGAAGAGGAGAGAACACTGTCCAACTCATTTATGAAGCCAACATTACCCAGATATTAAAACCTGCCAAAGACATAAAAGAGGGAAAATATCTTGACTTTTTTTCCCTTAAAAATAGAAATAAAGGTGAGAAGGTGGTATATTTATAAGCTTTCTTAAGTTAAATGCAACAGAGTAAAACTGGTTAGGAACAGGATGTGCCAACCAGCAGGTATCAGTGTACTTATTGTTCTTATTTTCTTAGATGGAGAAAGGGAACAGAGGGAGAAAAGTAGGGAAAAACCTACTGTCACTATTTTTTATTATTTTAAGCTTGAGAGCAAGGGTTCTGATTGAGATTCTCTCTTACTCCATTAGCCTTTCTCCAAGAACAGGCCCAGCAAATACAATAACAGGTTTCCACCCACACCCAGGCCGCGAGCAGTGGGAAGCTGGGCGTTCCACAGATAATACCCAGTTTGGGAAAGCTGACTGCGGAACCGTGCAAGATTTCCTTGGGTTCTGTACCTTGACATAGCTTCCTCCTTTGTCTGAGACAAGAGCCACGCAGGTGATTTCGTGGTGTCTGCAGTATTCCTGTAGTTCTTCTTGGGACTGAAACAGACACAGCAGTGAGATAAACAGAGAGCACCAGAGCAGCTTCAAGTAATTAAGGAGACTGAAAACACGGTGTTCAACTGTATTTCCAAGGTCACTTCCTAGACATGCTGACTTCAGGAGCTGTGAGTATTAAGCCAGAAGAGTAAGAATGCAAAGGAGGAATAAGACCTTGCTTTTCTTACTTTCACTACTGTTCTCAGGGGCCATGGACAATCAATGTGCTTGGACACAGTAAGGTTTTCAAAAGATTCAGATCTTGGTGGAAGGTGCCAGAAAGTATAGTACACACATACAACAAGAAGGCCTTTGAAGAAAGCCAAGGCAACACAAAGAGTGGACGGTGCAAAGTACAAGTGAAGCATCAAGCCACCGAGCAGCAGAGCAGAGACGCCTGCTGGGTTTGCCTCTGGGCAGGACTCAAGTGGCGGTTTCTAGAAGAACACTGCTCCAACAATTTATAAAACAAGGAAATCAATGGAAGAGGATGCTGTCCTGCCAAATGACTGACCATCATCGCCCACCATACTTGTGCCAGGAGGTCTTCTCTAACACATACAGAGGTGGACAGCAGCAGCTTCCGAAACCTCTGGGTGGGTGAGGTGAAGGAGCAGAGGGGAGTTTCTCTTTCCCTGGGTGCCTGTTCCCGCTCTGGGGCGCCTGAGTGTGGGCGAAGTGGAGCATATGCCCTTCTGTGACCTGCTGGTGTCAGGGGAGACATTCTCCACAGACCATCTCCCTTTCTGAAGGACAAGGGGGTTCACGGCTGCAGCTTTCCTCACTTCCATCCCCAGAGCAGGCAGCTGTGGGAGGTCTGAGGAGAGACAGCCACCCACACAGGCTCCACAGGAAACGCCTTTGGGAAGTGTGCGAGACTGGCTCCTGGCCCTGCAGACGTCCCAGCCTCATCCCTGGAACCCGTGTGTAAGTTCGCTTCTATGGTCAAAGGAACTCTTGAGTTATGGACCTTGAGACAGGGAGATTATCTGGATCATCTGGGTAGGATCAGTGTAATGGCAAGGATCCTGTGAGAGGAGACAGGAGGGTCAGAGTCAGAGGTGGAAAGACAGAAACAGAGGTCAGAGAGGAAAGAAGATGCCACACTGCTGAGTCTGGAGGTGAAGGAAGGACCTCCATCCCAATGGAGGGATGCTAGAGGCCTCTGGGAGCTGGAAAAGGCAGGGGCCTGGATTCTCCCCCTCAGGCCTTCAGAAGGAACCGGCCCTAGCAGACACCTTGACTGAGCCCGCGGGACCGGAATCAGACTTCTGAATGCCAGAAATGCGAGACAACCAGCCCGTATTGTTTGAAACCACTGAGGCTGCAGTCCTTTGCTCCTGTAACAATCAGAAACTAACAGAGGAAGTAGCTCTAACCAGAGAGAAGTCAAGTCTGAGGGAACCCTGCTCTAAGGCTGGAAAGGACCACCTGTCGCTGCAGCCAGGACGGTCCTGGGGGACACTTTGTGCCTCATTACCTGTGACCAGTCATACATGACCTGCGCCGTGATTCCCGCGGACCAGAGCTTCTGGGTGAGGTTGATGGCCCTGGACATGGACATCTGGCCAACACTTACGATCAGGAGGTCGCAAGAGCTGATTGTAACCTGGATCAGAAAGAGTGGTGACATTTAGAGGAGCAAGACTACGGGCCTATGGGCGGGACCGGCACCAGGAGGGAGGCAGCACTCATGTGAAGACAGGCAGCTCGAAATCTTGTACGGGACAGAAGTCTGGGCTTCAAAATGACATCATCATCATCATCATCATCATAAAAAAATGAGTCAAAACCTTTTATATTAGTCTTTTTAGAGAATTAGTTCAGCTATCCAAGCCATCAGGAAGATACCCTTTTCCTCTGGGAAAACTGCTCTTACCTGAAACAAGGACAAAGAACCCTTTATAGCTCTGTAGAGCACAGCCAGATTTCTGATTAAGGGGCTCCGACAGGCCTCGGCCAACAGCTGCACCTCATGTTTACAGGATGCATTAAAGACAAGGTGAGCGCGGCCAGGCAAAGACGGAGGAGCTGTCTGAGGTCCCCCAGCGACAGGCTAAGGACTTGTATGCAAGAGTGGACCCCAAGTCCTAGGCTTGCCTATTGTGGCAAAGATAACCTCCCAAAGCCTTGGTCCACTGCCGCATCCAGGGCTCCACATCCAGGACTCTAAAATGAAAGGCCACTCAGAGCCACTGGAAAGCTGGCCAAACTGGAACTTACAGGTTCTTCCATGCTGAGGATCGCCGCAGAGATCTTGTCTATAGCTATGCTCACCCCAACAGCAGTGGGGACTGGTCCCAGAGCCTGTGGTCCTCTAAACTGGGGAATCTGGGAAGAAAGGCACAGCTGTAGTTATGAAAGGGAAAAAAAAACGGTCCTCACAAGCAAAGCGATGACTGCAGGGCACACACACTTGTCAGAGACTTACTGTCAAAGGGTTCAACCAAAAATTAAGTACGTGTGCGGCGGGGAACGTACTAGTGACAGAGAAGAGAATGAGGGGCAGGGGTTGGGGGGGGGCGATGACACATGGGAGCGTGTACATGTGCCAATTTAGGAAGAAGCGAAAAAGTGAACAAATGCTGCATCTAGAGCTACGCTGCTGACCACAGCAGCTGCCCAGCCGCATGTGGGCTTGAATATCCAAAATCCGACTACGCCGAACGGACACGTGCTCTGTATGTGAAATACACAGAGGTTACAGAGACTCAGACTAGGAAAAGAATAGGATATAAAATAGCTCCTTAATCATACTGAGATGTTGAGTTACATGCTGAAGTAGTATTCGGGGTATATTGGGTTATATATATATACTGATTACAAAGACTTAGAGACAATGTAAAATAGCTCCAGAATTTTGAAAATTTCAGGGCGCCTGAGTGGCTCAGTTGGTTAAGTGTCTGCCTTCAGCTCAGGTCATGATCCCAGTGTGTTGGGATCGAGTCCCGCATCGGGCTCCCTGCTCAGGAGGAAACCTGCTTCTCCCTCTGCCTGCTGCTCCCCCTGCTCATGTGTGCCCACGCTCTGACAAATAAATAAAATCTTAAAAAAAAGAAAAAAAATTTTTTTTTAATTTGGACTGTATGTTGAACAACATTTCGGATATTTGGGTTAAATATTATTAAAGTAAATTCCACCTGTTTCTTTTTATTTGCTTTATGTTCCTAGATAATTTAAAATTACATAGGAAGGGGGCGCCTGGGTGGCTCAGTGGGTTAAAGCCTCTGCCTTCGACTCAGGTCATGATCTCAGGGTCCTGGGATCGAGCCCTGCACCGAGCTCTCTGCTCAGCAGGGAGCCTGCTTCCCCCTCTCTCTCTCTGCCTTCCTCTCTGCCTACTTGTGATCTCTCTGTCAAATAAGTAAATAAAATCTTAAAAAAAAAAATTACATAGGTAGGTTCTAATTCTGGACCAAAATAGGTAGGAACACTTCTCTCTTCTCCTCCCACTATGTACAGCTAAAAATCCTGGAAGTTATTTATAAAACAAATGTAAGAAGACTATGATGTGAACAGAAGGTACACACGTGCGTGGGAACGGTAGAATCTGAGGGTAACGCATGCTGACAAGCTAGAAATGCCAAGGAGAACCAACCAAAGGCCCCAGGAAACCTGCTTTCTCTGGCCAGAAGACCAAGAAAGGGACAATCTGACAGGGCCAGAAATATTTATCAAACCCCTGCCATGCTCCAGCCAAACACCACAGGAAGAAGCACAGGCCTGCCCTTACCAGCCAAGGCTGAGTGCGGGCCCACAGCTTTACCCAGATGTGAGGAACCCCACCTCCCACCAAGCCGCAGCTGAGTGGCATCTGAGAAAACCAAATGGGAACCAGGACTTTCTTACCTGCCTGCAGTAGTGCCCCCTACCCCACACACACCCAAACAGTGTCACCGGAGGCCAGGAACCGAAATATCACAGCCCCTCACCTCCGCCCAAGCAGTAATGAAGCCACCCTCCCCGGGGGAGTGGTGCCGGAGGCGGCTGAGTGGGAGGCTGGAACTTTCCCGCTCTCCAGCAGTCTCCGGCCACTTCTCTCCCCCCACTCACCACAGTACCAGGAGAGGCATGTGGGAAGCAGGAACGATGCAGCCCTCCCAGCCTAGGGGTGTTGAAGCAAGCAACAGTAGCGAGGTGGCACCCCCGCCCCTACTGGTGTGCTCTCAGGGGAGGCCTGCTGAACCAAAAGACGTAGCTAAGCTCCAGAGTCTCCTAATTCTTCAAATATCCGGGGTACAAGTGAAAATTGCACATCATGGCAACAACCAAGAAGATCTCAAAATGTGTAAGAAAAGACAATCAACAGACACCAAGACAGGATGACACAGACGCTGGAAAAATCTGACAACGATTTTAAAGCAATCACCACAAAAATGCTTCGGAAACAAGCATGACCAACAGGCTTGAGCCAAAAAAGAAAAAAAAAAAAAAGAAAGAAAGAAAGAAAGGCTCAATGCACAGGCCCAGAGGTTGGCTGAGGGCTCAACAGCAGAATGGGGAAAACGGTAGAAACTATTCAAGCTGAAGGAGAGAGAAAACAAAAGTAAAGCAAAAGGCCCCAGAACCTCAGGGATATGAAAACTTAAACATCTGTTATCAGAGTCCTAGAAAAAGAGCAAAAGTGGGTGAGACGAAAGAAGTATTAGAATAAAATGCCTGAAGCATGCTTTACCGGTCTGTGGGGGGGGGGTGTCTCATTACTGCTTGGGCGGAGGGGAGGGGCTGTGATCCTTTGGCTCCTCCAATGACACTGTTTAGGGGTTGGGGGGCGCTGCCCCAGGAAGATACCAGTCTCAGCTTCCACTCTGTGTTCTCTGATGCTGGGGCTTGGTGGGGGAGCCCCACTGGAAAAGGACATAAACCTCTAGATTCAAGAAGCTGAGATACTCCCAAAGAGTATAAACCCAAAGAAAGTCATGCCCGACACATCATGGTCAAATTTCAAACTAAACACAAAGGGAAAAAACATCTTAAAAGTACTGAATGAAAAATCAACTTTCCTACAGACGAAAATTCAAACAACAGCACATTTCTCATCAAAAACAAGAAATCCGGGTGAACTACAATGGACTTTCTTCTCCCCTTTAGTTTCTCAGATTTAGACAGCTGAAGCAAAAAGCCTAACACTGATGTGGACCTCAATGTATGGAGAGGAAATAGTTAAGACAATTATATTATAAATGGGGGGATGGGTGTAGGGACTTCCAACGAGGTAAAGGTTTCAAAATTTCATTTGAAGCAGTAAATGTCAGCACCCACGGGTCTTCATGGTATAGAAGAGCTCTGTATCCTGATCGTGGTGGTGGTGATGAGACTCCACACACGTGATACAACGGCACAGAGGTGCACACACAGTGTACCTGGTTGTCCTGTCCATGTCCTGGTTGTGCTATTTTATTACCATTACGCCAGATTTACCAGTCAAGGAAATGGAGCAAAAAGTGAACATCTCTCTGTACTATCTTTGCAACTTCCTGTAAACCTATAATTATTATTATTTAAGATTTTATTTATTTATTTCGAGAAAGGAAACACAAGCAGGGGGAGTGGGAGGAGAGGCGGGCTCCCCACTGAGCAGGGAGCCCGATGCAGGGCTCAATTCCAGGACCCTGGGACCATGACCTGAGCTGAAGGCAGACGCTCAACGACTGAGCCACCTAGGGACGCCCCCATAATTATTTTAAAATAAAAATTAAAAAACACTACAAACGTGGTTCATGGTACATTTCTACTCCTAGATAAAAGGCAAGCAAGTGTCCAATTATACCACTGGTTCAATTTTTCTTGAAAGTTTGGAATGTCAAAATACCAAGCTGAGAAAGAAAGGAAATCAAGCCAGAATAAATCAACCAACAAATATAGGGTGCGCCCTCACCAGCAGGTCGTATCTGCCGCCGGCTGCCAGGATTTCCGATACAGCCCTCTGCCTGCGTCTGATGACCGCCACAAACTGGAAGATGACTCCGTTGTGCTGTTGCACCTTGTAAACCAACCCCAGATTGATCAGGACCTGTGAAGCACAAGCCCACGCAAACACGTCAAGGGCACGGCTTTCCGTCAGTAGCATCAGAGCCATTGGGAAGGTGCCCAGGTACAGCCTGCCTGGTGTAGAAACTGCTCTCTTCAGGAATCCCCCCTTGGCTGGGGCTAACTGAGGTCACCAGGCTTGCTGTGCTATGGAAAATCACGATGCTTGCGAGGACATTCTGACTGAAGCCAAAACTGTTAACTAGAAACCAGAAGTTTCAAAATAGGGAAAGCAGAGTTCTGGGGGAAGAAAATGCGTCCCAGCATTAACTCAAAAACCCCATCTCCCCCTGGGCCCACAGCACTGACGCGCCCCCCCCCAGAGAATCCAGCAGTTGCCAAACCTGTAACTTGATGCCGAGTTTCTTCAACAGCCCGACAATCTCCTCTAGGTCTTTTAAGCCGTACTTCACCAGTTGGGCAACACCTGTTTTCTGTTTTATTAATGAATTTATTGCCGGTGTTAGATCTTGCAGATCGCCCTTCTGCTCAATAAATTTGTAGAGTCGACACAGCTGAAAAGCAAGGAGGCACATCTAGCTTCCGATCCACGGCCAGGAAGAGCAGGGATTTTCTGGTCAGAGGCCATTTTAACCTTCACTGGGAACGTGACTATCCTTTTCCAGCAACTCGAGAGTACCTCACTGGAGTGCTTTGGGCACCTACTCCCAGTGAATGCTGCCCCCCAGCAGAGCAGCCCCCTGTACTAGCTGAGCCACCACGACAACATTTCCAAGCCAGTATTGTTCCTCTTTACCCTCCTCATGCTCATCAACTCCCGTTCCTGCAGGTACAGAAACGGGGGTCAGGGATAGAGTGGACACACAAGAAGGTGAAGTCTGACTGGTTCTAGTTCTGCTCGGAAGTAGCCAGAAATTCCCTCTCCTCCCTTTGCTTGAATAATTCCTGTTTGGAGCCTTGGGGAGCCACTCGGGCGTTACTCCCACAGACAGCCCCCTGATCCTTCCCTCCCTCTGGTGCTCACACCTCCATCCCAGCTCCCAGCTGCTGTACCCATCATCTTCCACCCTAGGGCAATGGCTAGAGATCATCTGTGGGGCCGGCCCTGTCCCTGGCACACAGCAGGGGAAGCAGGAAGTAACTATGGTCATAGACCAGAAATTTCCACTGGAGCTCCAGGGAGTTAAACAAAATTACAACTATTTTAAGAACTATATAAGCATAACCTGGTTCAATGATAAATTGGCACATGGAAACAGCTGAATGAAGACTCAGCTTAATCCAGTTTAATATAATAATTAAATACCCCATGTATTTTTTTAAATCCAAAAAGTAATATAATCTCAGTATCTTTACTATCTTAAATGTTTTTCTTCTTAAGGACTATTTCTTCTCAAATTTTAACATTAAATTACCACATTAATAAACTACCAGGAGCGCTAGAGTCATTGTCTCCAGATCTGCGTCTTCACCCCATTGTCAACAAACTCCAGGTGACTCTGGACAAGTCACGGCATCTCTCTGGGCCTGAGATGCCTCATCTGTAAAATCAGAACACTGGGCCAGGCAGTGGCTCGCAATATTACTGCTTCCTTTTCTAGTATCTTCAGAGTAGTTCCCATTCTTAAATAATGACGGCACCAAATGCCTTTATTAGGTGCTGATCTTTCCATCTTTAAGATAATCCAATGTACAACTTCGAACCAATGCTCACCATTAGATGACCAGAGATTCAACAAAAAGCAGCTGATGCAGCTATCACATGCAAGTGTGAAATATATCTGAAATGTGACATTAGTTCCAGGAACCTTGGGCTTGAACCTTCAGGTAAGGAATCACCAGACTGAGCAGTTTCTTGAGCAGGTTCTTAATGCTATTTATACGTGAACTATTCCTGCTCACAGCTATGTGCTGCGTACATGTCTAGAGGATTATGTAAATACTGTGCTTCCTATCAAAATATTTTATCACTGGTCGCTTTGGGTACCCTTAGTATCTCCTCCAATATTTAACATACAAAATTTAACCCGGCTTAACTTCTAGAACTCCTAGGCTATGTAATCTGGTTTACTCTTGTTGCCTGACTGCAGGCTGACCGCTCTGGCTGTAGTCTGTGTGTGCAAGTTTGGTTAGAGAGCCGAGGGTAGACAGCCGCTGCACGGATCCCCCCAGGGCTTTTTAAAGGCCAATATGAATCAAGTTGAAAGCAGCCCGTGGACTCTTCAGCTGACTCCTTTCTGTGCCCAGCACCGTGCCAGCCACACTGTAGGTGTCCAAAAGAATGAGCATCTCTCCTCGGCCCGTGTATGGTCATATTTTAACCTATCCTATACACGAATTTGCTCATCATCACAGGATCATGTAATGGAGTGCCCCAGCAGGGCTACAGAGGTTCTGGGGAAGTTTTAAATAAGTAGCTCTTATGTAAACATTCAGGAAAATGTCAGAAATCCCTGTTGTCTTCCACTTTCCAGTGACTCCGTGAAGTCACTGTGCCAGAGATCAGAGACCAAACTGAAGCCTGATGAGAAAATAGGACAAACCTGTTTACCCCATGAGATAGTCCTCACTCCCACTGGGATCAAATGTCAGGTTTTAGGAGGGGAAATGTACTGGAAAAGCAGGAGCTTCAATTCAACTCTGATGTGTTGGAAGACGGGCGGGGGGTTGGGTGGTGGGGGAAACCCAGATGGATCTGCAGAGCTCTGTGCCTCATTCCAGGCCTGTAGGATCTATTTCAGAAGAGAACAACTTGTACTAAACCCGCTCGCTCAGCAAGCGGCTCTGGAGGGCAGAGCAGCTGGTGATCAAGAAAGAACAGGGTGACGACCCCACGGTGAACAGCAGCGTAGGGAGGCAGGCTTTGAGCCCAGCGCTGGGCTGTCTTCCCCTAATCCCCCGAGGCTGCCATGGAACCTATGAACGCTCAAGGCAAAACTGTCTGTGAGGCGCCGGGGAGCAGCCCCACCTCACCGCCTTGGGAATCGGGGTAGCCTAGAGTTTCAGAGAGAGCTCTGATAGCGCCATCACTAGGTACTTACGCTGTTAGACGACAAAGACAGATTACAAAACTTGGCTTCCACTTCTCTCCTTGTCAGCTTTTCTGTCTACCGTGGAAGAGAAAGGAAACAACGAGCGTCACTGAATTTGGCCCTAAACGTAAAGATACGATCCCTAGGCTACTTACGACAAGTATATACCCTCCATTTTAGACAAACTTCTCCGAATCACAAAGGATGAATTAATTCTGTGATTAGAAAAAAATTGTTTTCCAATGCACCTAAAACTAACATTTGTCTTTTTTCTTTCTTTTTTTTAAGATTTTATTTTTAAGTAATTTCTATACCCAATCTTGGGGCTCGAACCCACAAGCCCAAGATCAAGAATTGCACCGTCTACTGACCAAGCTGGCCAGGCGCCCCTAATATGTGTCTTAAAATAGGAAAATTCCTGACATAAAGGAATGAAAAGGGGGAGGATGCTTTTGCTGAATGGTGAGGCAACCCAGAGCTGGACAGGCCGAACCAGGGCGTTTCTGTCTGGATGGCGAGGGAGTAATGGCTCCGTGTCCCTCTAGCAAAAGCCACGTGCTGACAGGCTCTGAGCGCTGAGTCCCACGCCGGCAGCCAGGCTGTGGCTGCGAGGATGAACAAGGACGACGTGACCCCCCCTTGCACAATCCCTGGGGTTCCTGCCAGCGTCCGACGGACATGGCATGTCTGCTACTGCCGAGCAGTGGCTGCACTTTGGGGAGAGAAACACCACGGAGAAAGAGACAGTAAAACTAGGGCCCCTGATGTGCACCTGCCAGAGGAGAGAGAAGCTACTTCGGCTTTTTGGGGTATAGAATAGAGCAGGCCTGGGGCGCCTGGGTGGCTCGGTCCGTTAAGCGTCTGCCTTCGGCTCAGGTCATGATCCTGGGGTCCTGGGATTGAGTCCTGCATCAGGCTCCTTGCTCAACGGGGAGCCTGCTTCTCGCTCTGCCTCTGCCGCTTCCCCGGCTTGTGCTCACTCTCATGCTCTAAGTAAGTAAATAAAATCTTAAAAAGAAAACAGTAAGCCAGCATAGACTTCCACTCTCTCTTCTGCCTTAATTATAGACCATTTGGCACTCTAGGTTATTGAATCTCCTGGATCTCCCTTATTTGCTATAAACACCATATTTAACATGAAAAGAAATCAGAAAGGATGTGCATTCACCTCCATCCCAGCACCGTAACACTATTTAAAATTTTCAGCGGTTCCCCTCCAGGCTCTGTGCACCTACCGCAGAGGACCTCCACGCATGCTGGACAGCAAGCAGTGCTACAATGAGGCTAAATTAGGAAGAGTAACTGAAGTGCTGCTGTCCCAGCCCCACAGGGAATACGTGCCAACTGCGGCTCTAGCCGGGTCCAAACCACTCTCCCCCGATTCCACCAAAAAGCCCAACGACCAGTGGCGCCTGGGTGGCTCAGTTGGTTAAGTGACTGCCTTCGGCTCAGGTCATGATCCCGGAGTCCCTGGATCGAGTCCCATATCGGGCTCCCAGCTCTGTGGGGAGTCTGCTTCTCCCTCTGACCTTCTCCCCTCTCATGTTCTCTCTCTCTCAAATAAATAAATAAAATCTTTAAAAAAAAAGCCCAACGACCACACCTATAAATGACTTTGCTAATAAGTACAGGGCGGCTAGAAGAACTAAGGGGAGGCCCTAAGCCCTTTATTCTCAATACGATCACTCCCTCAAGTTGGTTGCTTTTTTTTTTTACTTTAGAGAAATGAGGGAAGGAGACAAAACTCCCAATTCAGTTCTATGATGACATCACTAAGAAAATACGAACTATTATCCTCCTTCAATATATCAAGTCGAAGTAATTAAATGCTTACCACAGCATCATACAGAATAACATAGACTTGACTGAGTTTATCTTCTGGGATTCCACAGTGTAAGAGGATTGCTTTCAATAACATGGTATGGTTCAAGTAAATGCTGTAATTTCTTTCCTAGGATACAAAAGAGAAATTATTAGTTTCATCATAAAAGCAGTATAGGACCAAAACCAGCGTCTTACCCCCAACTTACCATCCAGGCAGGGGATTATGGAAGGACTGAATTTAGGCATACTGCCTTCTAGTTTATTTTTTCATAAGCATTCCTTTTACATTGTCATAATCAAAGAGTATAATAGAATCAAACCCTTTTTAAAAAAGAAGATTATTTGTCAAAGAGAGAGACCACAAGCAGGGGGAACAGCAGGCAGAGGGGGAAGCAGGCTTCCTGCTGAGCAGAGAGCCTGATGCGGGGCTCAATTCCAGGACCCTGAGATCATGACCTGAGCAGAAGCCAGATGCTTAACCGACTGAGCCACCCAGGCGCCCCTCAAACCCCGTATTGTATGTATCTAAACCACTCTGGCCTCCAGCTGTGGTGAGAAGCCTGAACGAGTTCACACAGATTCTGGCGAGGGTGAGGACCCGGTTCAGCAGTCACTGCCATAGAAGGACGGGCCGGGGGAACGACTGGCTAACGGGCGAGGGTTCACAGGCCGGCGAGCGGCGTGCTGGGCTGGGTGCAGGGGGCTCCTCAGAGAAGCGGCACGGGGCTCCTCAGAGAAGCGGCCGCATCGGCTCTGCCCTCATCGAGCACGTGGTGTCTCCCCTCGGCGGCGGTGAGGGTGGAGGGAGCAGGCAGGCTCCCGGGGCAGAAGGGGCGCCCACGGGCGGCTGGGAAGGCAGGCTTTCTAGACGAGGAACCGTGACAGGCACGGCGGTGGGGGGAGCAGCCCCGTGTGTGGGACCCCGAGGCGAGGGCCGAGGAGAGCCAGTCGCTGTGCTGGAAGCAGTCCCCTACCGGCGAGCGGGACGCCGGCTCGACGGAAAGTGAAGTTGGGGAGCTGTGAGGGGGTGGGGCAGCAGGGGGCCACAGAGGGTGCTGAACAGGGTGAACGTGCCAAACGCATCCTAGGGATCTCAGCGAATTTCTCGCCCCGTGGAAGATCGGGCAGCGCAACAACACCCTTCCGCCAGAAGAGACGAAAACAAAACCCACTCCTGTCAAGGCAGAGGTGAGAGCCTGACAGAAACCCCCAAGTAACCTCCTCACACTCTTCTCTGTCAACCCAGCAAAATGTGGCCCACTGCTGGCACCAAGTGGGGGGCAGCTCTGTCGAAGTCATGCGCCCCCGGCCCCCCGGGGTCAAGGACTCGAGCGGGGTGACCTCAGAATGTCAGACCCCGGAAAGTAACCTGAAGCGCCGGGAACTCCTGGATGATCTCACAGATCGTGTAGATGACCTCGGCAGTGGGCAGAGAGCTGTTGGCGGTCGACGTGATGATATCGAATGCACATTCCAGAAGCTCTTTGGGATGAAATCGGTCTAACTTGCGAGGCCTGAACACACGCTCTATGCAGTACCTGGAGAGAGAAACCCAGAAACGCAGGTCACTGCTTCCTGGAATCACATACGTGTAAGAGATTGCCGAACAAGGGAAAAGAAACAGGAGAAAATGAATCAATGCTGTGAGCGAGAGACCTTAAAGACAGATTTAGTTGCCAATTCCTCCAGGGGGTGGGGAAGGGCACTATCAAACTCTGGGGCTTCATTTTTTTTTTTTTAATGTTTGAAATAGAGATGAAATTGCACATGAGAAATAATTTTACCTTTAGTGCCCGCTCTCTACACAGGGACACACCTTAGGACTCTATTAATTGTTCACTCGCAGACGAGAAGAAAAAGGACAGAAAGAGCTCTGACTTCGTTGGAAGAAAGGCCCTTTTAAGTAGGGTGCCTTGTTGACAACAATTCGGCTTCCATTTATGAAGCTCTCACTGCTCGATCGCGGCGGGATCTGAGTGTACAGAAAGCCCTTCTCCGCTGCTAAGTGCCCGCAAGCCCAGAGCGCGCCGCACGCCTGCTGGGTTCACTCAGTTTCTCTACAAGCGGCTTTTGTTCAGTACCTGAGGAG
The DNA here is from genome assembly GCA_028646535.1 of Procyon lotor. Lineage (NCBI taxonomy): Eukaryota > Metazoa > Chordata > Mammalia > Carnivora > Procyonidae > Procyon > Procyon lotor. Next base: position 50,662,761 of record CM053609.1, read on the forward strand.
GCAGGTTTCACACAGAGACCTCCGGCCACTTGTCCCCCCAGTTAAGTTTTAAAAGGGGCCGTCTGTGATCAAGAACGGCCGTGCGTTTTTGTCAAGCAACCATCTGCAAAAATAATTAGTTCTGTTGCTCAGGAACATGAGAAGGCAGAGAATAGACCGAAGGGGCTTCAGGGCACCTGCCCAACAGCCACGCGTCCGCTGAAGGGAAGGCCACGAGGCTCTGTCACCCCCAAAGAGGGACCGGGCTGGGCATCGAGACCGTTATTCCCAACTCACTACTTCAAACCCCAAATTCAAACCCCAAATTCGTTGCTGTGTAAGGATCCCAAGTGATAAAACATCCTTCCTTGGTTTCTCTCCCACATCCACCAGATGAAATCTCCTGAGTTTCTTACCGTTTCAAATTCAATATGTTATTTCTTGCCACGTATCTTGCAAAAGGAATCTGCAACACAAAGTTTCAAAGGTCAACGTCAAAATGTGCCAACAACCTCTCCTTTGGGTTTTTTTTTTAAATTAACAGCTTTATTGAGCTTTAACTCACAGAGCACAGAGTCTGCCCTTTTATAAGGCACGACTCCGTCGGTTTGGTATATCCACGGAGTGGTGCACGGCTCACCATTTGCGGGCCCTGAGATGTCCCTGTGGTGGTCAGTCAGCAGTAGACCACTGCTGGGAGTGCCACCAACCTTACTCACTGGGGCATCTCTTAGGATGTTAAATGACAAAAATTCACTTTCTGATTAAATATGCTCTATCCAGTTTTATTAGGCCAAGTTAAAACCAGTGCAAGTTATCTGGTTACCTGTGACTTTTTTCCCCCTTTATCTATTTTTGTCCACCGCCCACCTACCTCCCCTCCCCCCTGGCAATCACTGGTTTGTTCTTAATGCTTAACCGACTGAGGTTAAGGGTCTGGGTTTTTTTGTTTTCTAGATTCCAGACAGAAGTAAAGTCCTATAGTATTTGTCTTTCTCAGATTTATTGTACTTAGCATAATACCCGCTAGCTCCATCCATGTTGTTGTTGCAAATGGCAAGATTTCATTCTTTTTATGGCTGAGTAATACTGCATTGTATGTATATACCACTTCTTCATTCATTTATCAAAGGACACTTGGGCTGTTTCCATAGCTTGGCTACTGTAAATAATGTGAATTATGTAAATAACTGAAATGTTTTTTAAAGTGCCATTTATGATAATCCAATTCCAAATGGGTCTTCTCTCTTGTGGTGACTTCCCTCATTTTCCCATGGTCCTCTAGGTGAAATTCTTACCCACCCACTAATGATAACCACAACTTATGAAATTATTGTCAGATTGTCCCAAGAGATCTAGCATCGTACCATTAATGATGGATCAGATTCTTAAAGCGTACTTTTTATTTGAAGGGGAATGACTATTAGCTCACAGAAAGGAGCAGGTATTTAAAAATCTGCACTTTAGGGCCACCTGGGTGGCTCAGGAGGTTGAGCGTCTGACTCTTGACTTCAGCTCAGCTCATGATCTTGAGGTCATGAGCTCCAGCCCTGCATTGGGCTCCTTGCTCAGCAGGGAGTCTGCCTGAGATTATCTCCCCTCTCCCTCTCTCTCTCTGTGCTCCACCCCTCCATTCGTTCTCTCTCTCTCTCAAATAAATAAATCTTAAAAAATCTGCACTTCAGTCTCCTAATGTCTAAAGAATAAACAGCCAGTTTTCAGTATAGCAACTTAAATATTTTTTATCAATCCAATGGGTGAAGGTGAGATATCTTTTCTTTGCCTTTCCTCGTTATGCATGAGGCTGAACATCGTTTTAGGAGTTTATCAGCCCCGTGCATTCTCTGAGAACTGCCCGGTAATATCCTTTGCTGATCTTTCCACCTATGGGTGCTTTCTGTACATGAGGGGAATAAAACTCTTGTCTGCCTCACGCATGCACAGGGCTGCAGATGGGCCCGTTGGTAGGCCACACTATGCAAGCGGATAACCTGCGTCAGAGCACCGCCAGAGGGAACCCTGGGGATCAGAAGGTGGCCAGCATGGGCAGAATTCAGCACACCTCATTAGCAGAGGCACTTGTTGTCAGAAGAATTTAACTGTTCCCCGCATTAACACGTTAGGAAGTCAGTGAAAATCTGGCCAGGAGGTAAAGAAAACGACTGTGTTCATCTGTCTCGAGTCGGCCAGGTCAAGTCTCGGCGGTCACTCGGCAGAGCTCGACACCAGGGCGCAGGCGTGGCATCGGCTTCGCGGGGGGCCAGTTTCTGGGGTCGGAAGCACCTGTGCTGTGTGCAAGCTGGACGTACACAAGGTCAGACGTTCACGAAATTCCAGTGATGCTCTCACCCCGATAACTCCCTCAACAAAGTGTCTCATAAAGGTGATACTTGGAATATAAGCCCAGGGGAAGAAGTGGTGGCTAAGGGTAACCCCCCACACCCCCCAACCCCCGAGGCCGGACCTGGCATCTGGCCTGCCCCAGGGCGTTCCCAGCCTCACCCGCAGGTCGAAAGGAAGCATCACCAGCATCCCGCTGTGGTCCATGAATAAGGCAGCTTCGTTGTGCTCGTATATTTGCCTATTCTGGGGAAGCAGCAGTGGGGTACACAACTGGACAGCTCCTACACCAAGTCAGAGAGAAATAACTGAGCACCCAGTTCTCATTCTTCCTAGGGGGCAACTGAACATGAACACGGACTTGATGGTGAAGTCATCTGCTACTGGCCGCTGAGATCACCAGCACGCGTCTTCAGCTCTGACCCCACTAACGGCAGCTCATCCGAGGTCGGGTCTGTCAGCCACTCTCACTTCTTGACTCCACAACCCGACTGTATTTTAGTAGCAAGGCTCCAATATGCCAACTGTTATACCCAAACCGTTCTCCTCAACAAGCAGAGTGTTGGAAATAAGCTTACTAGGTGCCTGGGTGGCTCAAGTCATGATCCCAGGGTCCTGGTATTGAGCCCCCCCCATCGGGCTCTTTGCTCAGCGGGGAGGCTGCCTCTCCCTCTGCCCCTCCCCTCACTCCCTATCTCTCTCTCTCTGGCAAATAAATAAACTCTTAAAATAAATAAATAAATATTTAAAATATAAAAATAAGCTTAAATTTCACATGAAGTCAAATGCCTGTTACTAAATTTAAAGGCAAAATATGGCGATGCCTGGGTGGCTCAGCCAGTTAAGCATCTGCCTTCGGCTCACGTCATGATCCCAGGGTCCTGGGATTGAGCCCCGCATCGGGTTCCCTGCTCCAAGAGGAGCCTGCTTCTCCTTCTCCCCCTCTGCCCCTCTCCCCTGCTCCTGTTCTGTCTTGCTCGCTTTCTGACAAATAAATAAAACCTTATAAATAAATAAAGGTAAAATACGATTGCAGCCAAATCTATTAACAGTACTTTTCAATGATGAAACAAAATACTTTTTAAGAAGGCTATGATTTTTTTAAAAAGGACATACCGTGTCTTTTAAAAATGCGGACGATGGTGTCACACACGTGTTGCTGTATCTTGGACGTTCGGATTGAGAAGCCCTAAAATAGGACCAATTAACATGTCATCAAAGTCAAATCAAAGGGATCCCCTAAAACATGCATCTGTAGCTTGCAGTAAGCATCACATTACTTATTCCCAAGACCTTAAAGGAAAGGTCAGCAAGTGAGTCCCACTTAGAACACGTGTAGGGAGGGAAGACATCCTGCAGGATGTCCCGCCTGAGGAAAGCCACCTAACGCTCCAAGTCCAGACTTTTCGCCATGTTGATGTACACTGTTCAGGGAGAGCTGGTCAGACACACACGTTCTCCCTGAGAATCATCAACCGTCTGATGGCATCGGGCCTCCGCTCACACACTAAGGTGATGGGGGATGGGGGGCGCTGAAAGTTACATGGCATTGACATATTTTGTAAAGAGCTTTCCTTTCCATTTGTTTTTTTTTTTTCCATTTGTTTCTTATTATACAAGTAATAACCATTTCACTTGAGGAAATCTAGAAAACAACAGGCAAGCAAAGAGATGAAAATTAAAAAGTCACCTATGATCCTCTAAGTATCCTTCTACTATCGCCGGCCAGCAAAAACTGGTTTGGCCCTGGAGAACTATCCTGACATTGCACAAATCTGATCACCACTTTCTCTACTACTCGTTTAAAATTACAGCATTATTTTAAGCACACGGAAACATAGAGTAGGACAAATACCTGTTGTTCACCCATCTTTTTCAGATTTTAACATTTTGCTATATTGTTTCAGACTTTTTGTTCAAAAAGCAAGAAAAATAAAGAAGGAAGGAAGGGGAGGAAAAAGAAACAAAAGGAAGAAAAAAAGTTGCAGGCTGCTAAACCTGGCTATGCCTCAAAAGCCATCTGGGAGCTTTTACACAGAGACTCTCTGGGAGCCTCTCACACGGGGACACCCCAAGTCACTAGGTCGGGTGGAGGCCTGCGTGTCAGGACGATTCAAGGGCCTCCCAGGTGCTCCCAGGGGCAGCCAGCGCTGGGAGCTCCTGACCAGACAGTCTGGGTCTCAGATGGTTTGATGGTTTCGTTTCCGGGCAGTAGGGCCAGGGCTCTGTCTCCCAAAGCACGACTGCTTAAACTCGGGTAGATGGAGAGGGGGGTGGGTCGGGAACCCCTTAGAGCTACACGATTAAAATCACGGCTCTGGGGGTGCCTGGGCAGCTCAGTCGGCTAAGCTTCTACCTTGGGCTCAGGTGATGGTCTCAGGGTCCCAGGGTCCAGCCCTGCATTGGGCTTCCTGCTCAGCAGGGAGTCTGCTTCTCTCTCTCCCTCTGCTCCTCCCCACCACTTGCGAGTGCGTGCTCTCTCTCTCTCAAATAAATAAATAAAATCTTTTTTAAAAAGTTAAAATCAAATCATGGCTCTTCCCAGCATAATGCACATGGCACACATTTTGCATACACGGACCCCAGATGAGAGCCGTATGTTGGAGGCATTAAAGGACTCCATGACAACTAAGAACGGACTGGACCCTTCTGTGAACCGTGCGGCGCCCTCTCCTGGCAGGACAGCGAAAGCCCACCTTCGGTAAGTTGCTGTCATAGGTGTAGTCGATGGCGGGGGAGATGCGCTGGGAGAAGATCTGGGCCATCATGGTGCGGTAGGCCTTCCCGTCCACGTTGGCCAGGGTGTGGTGCAGAACCTCGTGCAGCTCTGACTCCTCCATCTGGGGTGGGGGCAGCAGCTGGCTCTTGAGCAGTTCTGTGGCTGTGGGCCGCTTGGCGGGATCGTGGTTCAACAGCCAGGAGATGACCGATTTCTGGAATGAAAGCCAGGCACGCTGGTGACCTGACATGACAGATGATGCTCCGCAATTCCGAGAAGCTGGTGACTGGCTCCGGCCAAGGAAGAGACCCCACACTTCTTGCACGAAGTTGGTGCGTTTTAATCGGTACTTCGGAAATCTCTGCATCTGCCATTTCCCCCTCCCCACACTTCACTCTGGCCACACGGTTGTGCAACAGTGTAATAGGGGTGTTTCTTAAAAGGCAGAGGCCCTGGGGCACCTGGGTGGCTCAGTCTGTTGAGCATCTGCCTCCTGATTTCTGCTCAGGTCATGATCTCGGGGTCGTGGGATCAACCCCCCCCCCCCCCCCAGGCTCCATGCTCAGTAGAGAGAGTCTGTTTGTCTCTCACCCTCTGTTCCTCCTCCCCCGCCTCGTGCGGTCTCTCTCCCTCAAATCAATAAATATATGACAGGGGCCCTTTTTATATTTTACTGTTATAAACAATCCAAAAAATCCTCAACTTAATAACTACATA
>CM053609.1:50669015-50715180 GCA_028646535.1 Procyon lotor
ACCCGAATGTTTATAGCAGCAATGTCCACAATAGCCAAACTATGGAAAGAGCCTACATGTCCATCAACAGATGAATGGATAAAGAAGATGTGATACAGGGGCGCCTGGGTGGCTCAGTCGTTAAGCGTCTGCCTTTGGCCCAGGTCAGATCCCAGGGGTCTGGGATCGAGCCCCGCATCAGGCTCCCTGCTCCGCGGGAAGCCTGCTTCTCCTGCTACCATTCCCTCTGCTTGTGCTCCCTCTCTCGCTGTGTTTCTCTCTGTCAAATAAATAAAATCTTTAAAAAAAAAAAAAAAAAAGATGTGATACACACACACACACACACACACACACAATACTATGCAGCCATCAAAAAACCTGAAATCTTGCCATTTGCAACAATGTGGATGGTACTAGAGGGTGTTATGCTATGTGAAATAAGTCAACCAGAGAAAGACAATTATCATATTATCTCACTGATATGAGGAATTTGAGAAACAAGACCGGGGATCCTAGGGGAAGGGAGGGAAAAATGAAACAAGATGAAACCAGAGAGGGAAACAAATAAGAGACTCTTAATCTCAGGAAACAAACTGAGGGTGGCTGGGAGGGGGGTAGGGATAGGGTGGCTGGGTTGTGGACACTGGGGAGGGTATGTGCTATGGTGCGTGCTGTGCAATGTGTAAGCCTGATGATTCCCAGACCTATACTCCTGAAACAAATAATACATTGTATGTTAATAAAATATATATATTTCTATGTATACAAAAAAAAAGAAAGAAAGAAAGAAAGAAAAGTCAGTTTCAGGAATAAGCTTCCATATGCCCAGAGTATCAACCACAGAAGGCTCCACCGTGACAAACCACCAAGCACGAAGAAACAACGCGACCAGAGGCACAAGACACAAATTCACTGGTCATCGTTGATTCGAATCAGCTGGGTGCCCCAGACCGCGTGACGTGAGCGACAGGCTCGCACGCTCAGGTATTTCTAGCACGGAAGACAAAGTATTTTACGTTAAAATACTGTTAATATCAGACTGTCTAGTCTTCCTCTTTACAGTCGGAGCTACTTTAACTACAAAATGGAACAAAATTACAGTTTTAAATTGTATTTTTCTTTTCTGAAAACGTTCCAAGTTTTCTCTAAAATAATGAAATCTAAAAGCATTCTCTTTTTTTTCCAGTAGCTAAGCCAAGGTTCCAAACAGCACTTCAAAAGCACAACGAGCCACACAAAAGAACCTTGGAGTTTGCTCATTTTCTGTGCCGGTGCTTGGCTTTTTTTTTTTTTTTTTTTTTTTTTGGTGTGTTTCAAGTCTAGTAACATTTTAAGCATTTCATCTTTTGATGTTTTTTCCCACACTGTTCCCAGGGCACAAGAGAATGAGTGGCAGAAGATGACTAATTGTAAAAGAAGAAAAACAATAATTAAAATCCAAGAGTGAAGACACCATAATGAAAGCATCGGAGAAAATTACCTGCTTTGTATGCTCTCCATCATCGAAGTCTTCTGGAAACTTAGGCGAAGTGGGCTAAAAGAATATAATATTCAAATTAGCAAGTACTTGGCAAACCGCCACAGTGAAAGAAAGCCTTTATTCCCCAGAGGTAAGAAAATCAAGGACAGAAATGAAAGCAAGTTAGAGACTCATAAAGTGATACCATCCTGAAACCCAACGCCCATTGTTCCAAGTATATACATGTTATTTTAACACAAGCTTGACCCAAATGACAGCCCAGGAGACAAAAAGCACCTCGGCTGAGGACAAAGTATTTTAAGATCCAATGGCTTCAGAGGAACACAAAGTAGGTTTAGCAAACACACAAAGGAAAAGAGGCAAAAAAACCCCCACCAGAGCACCAACAAAGAGCAAAAGAAAACCATTAACATTGAAACCTCTACCTGCTAAAAAGCTCTTGCCTTTCTGGTAAATAAGATCTCAATCAGAATGTTCCCCTGCCAGTTTGTTTTTTTGGTTTTTTTCTTTTTACAGTTTAGATACTCTTTTTTTTTTTTTAAACTTTTTTTTTTTTTTTTTAAGATTTTATTTATTTGACAGAGAGAAACACAGCGAGAGAGGGAACACAAGCAGAGGGAATGGCAGCGGGAGAAGCAGGCTTCCTGCTGAGCAGGGAGCCCGATGCGGGGCTCGATCCCAGGCTCGATCCCAGGCCCCTGGGATCTGACCTGGGCCGAAGGCAGACGCTTAACGACTGAGCCACCCAGGCGCCCCTACAGTTTAGATACTCTTAAAATGAAGGAACAAATATGAATTTTAGACTAAAGAAAGGCACTTCATCCAGAACATAATGCTGTAAGAGCATTCCAAGTCAAGGCAAGGGCATGGTAATCACTTCATTTATCTCCAAACTCTGTGACCACCACAGCCCACGCTGCACTGGAAATAAAAGAATTCAACAGTTTTCAAAACTATCTAGAGGAGGGTTTTCAGTGATGGCGTACAGGACTGTAGCTCAGGAAAAAAGAAGGCTCTTCACAGCTCTTGCTCGTGAATCACATGTCTCCAGCACCCTCACCTGAACCTTCCTCTCCACTCTCATTCTAGTGCCATGTGCAGCGGGCATCCTTGGCCGCACGCAGTGTCAACATTAGTCCCTTTTAGTTTGGGCAATAACAGAGGCAGGGATTAATCCCTAGAGCACAAAGGGAGATTTCGCTAGGGAAAAAAAAGTCAAGTGGCTGTTATCTTCCACGGATCCTTTTTAACTTCTGGCCATGGGGGTGCTGTTTAGGCATTGACCACTGTGTCAACTCAGTTGGAACCTTTAATTTCTAGAACTAAATATCCACTATCCTTATAACCTATTCCCACCGTCGCAACTATACTGGCATCTGCAAAATTTCTGGATCACTCCTTTGTTTTAAAACCAAGGCAGGGACACACCAGGGTGGCACAGTTAAGTGTCTGGCTTTTGATTTCGGCTTAGGTCGTGATCTGAAGGTCATGAGATCGAGCCCCGTGTTGGGCTCTGGACCACGCATGGAGGTTCTCTCTCTCCCTTTCCCTTCGCCCATCCCTGTGCTTGCTCAGGCAGGCACTCTTTCTCTAAAATGAATAAATAAAATCTTAAAAAAATACATACAGGTAATAGTAAGACTGACTCTTTCACATTACAAATACCAGAAAAGTACCCTGCATTAAATTTTGGTGTCCATGGTAAGATTTGAGTTGCTTGAAATTGAGGCATTAAAATACCTGATACGTACATCTCTGAGTTGGTTGAGAACAAAGATCCTTTCTGAGGCCGTGACCATAGGGTGATAGGACATCTCAAAGAAGATAATTCCCAGGCTGAAGAGATCCACTTTCTAGGGAGTAAAAGAAATTGTATTTAGACAGCCTGGACACGACTATGTCATTTATCAGGGAATTACAGGACGAGCACTATTAGCTGGGAAAAAAGTCTTTATGCATAAGGGAAAAACAAGCCACACTAGGAAAAAATTTGATTTCTTTTTTTAAAAAAAGGTCTAGAGTACATAGAGTACAGATAAAATATTTGGTACGACGTCTCAACACTTTCCTTGATAATCCATTGTCACTGGTTTAACTACATACACAGACCTAGAAAATTACTGGCCAAATGCTGAGAGTAATCACTAAAGAGCAAGGACAACGGAGTTCTGTCGAAGGAATCTGCTCTGCTTTGCACCTTTACAAATCATCTCAAAAGTGGAACGCAGACCAAAATCTGCAGCTGACGGCAGAGGTCAACTACTGCCTGCGAAGCCCTATCAGCGAAGACAGAAAAATGGCACCACACAAAGATGATGTGACTAATCCTAACAGAATATGGAAATGCAACTAAAAAAGAAGAGGGGCGAGACAGTGCAGAGGGTCAGGCAGGGAGCTGCCGAGGGGAGGACGATCTGCAGAAGGCAGCGTGCCTGAGGCAGCCGGCACCCTCCTGCCGAGGGGGAGACCGTTTGCGGCAAACTGCTCACAGACACACGCGCCACATTCAGGGGCAACTCTGGCATGAATCTGGACGCCAGGATTAGGAGGAGAGACTCTAATCACCAGTGACCGCCTGCTGTTCTCCAGTCACTGGAGCCCATTTCTTTTAACCATTTGTGCTTATTTTACTTTTCCACTTGTATGGTCTGTTTCGTCCGCCAGAGGCTAAGCTCCCCCGGGGCTGGACTAAGACACCTGCTTTATCAGTCAACTGTCCTGTTCTCTGTTTCTAGGGCCCGGCTCAGGACGAGGTTAGTGCAAACCCGCTCCGGATGGACGGACCGTAATAAGGTCCTTAGCGGTAACAGTGCGAGCTTCAGGGGAGTCGTCCACTCAACATACACGTGCATATGTATGTCTGTATATATATATGTATATATACACACGTGCATTTATATACATATATATATATATCGGGGCAATGAGTCAATGTTCCTCTTTCAGTGGCAATTAACGCCAAATACCGTGATCTTGATGTTCTTACTACTATCTCACTCTTGAGACCTCCCCTTCTCCCCAGAAAGCTTCCCCCTTACCTGGTTGTACGTGGGTCTACTGCTTCCTTGGACCTCTGGGCTTACGTATAAAGCAGTACCAACCATTCCAGTCAAATGACCTGCGTGGAAGAAGGACAAAGGGAAACCTTTCTAACAACAGGACGTAAGAGGTAAGGCGAATTTTTATTTAAAAGTAAAAGCGGGGCCAGGGGGGCTCTTAGGAGGGAGGCGTGCTCTGTTAAATAAACTCTTACTGCCTTCAGAGGAAGGAGCAGTGTAAATTTCGCCAAGGATTAACCCAGGGTCCCTCATGGCCACAGACTCTGTCCCACATGGGCAGTCTCTGCTGTTGCAGAGAGAAGACTCCCGACGTCCCAGGTCAGGAGGGAACCTCACATCACCGCGCGGGGTCAAAGGGTAACCGTCTATCCATGAGAGCCAATTATTCTAACTGAAGCTCTAGTTTCTTGAAGTTTCCGGGAATAGTTAAGATAGTGAAGAGGGGAAAAAAAATTAAAGCATGTTCATGATTTTGTTCATTTAATGGGTAATCTTAATCTGCTTTAGAATAAAATCTTTACTGATGAAAAACAGGTTTCCGATTAAGAAACCTATATTGTATGGCATAGTTAAAATTTTTCTAAGAGAGCACATCTTATGTTGAGTGTTTTTACCACAAAACTTAATAATAATTAAGAGAACAGGAGGAAACTTGGAGATTATGGATACGTTTATAAGATAGCTTGAGATGGATGGTTTCATGGGTATATATGTATCTCCAAGCTCCTCAGGTGGTAAACATTATATTTGCATAGCTTTTTGTATGTAAAAAAAAAAAGAGAGAAAATAAGGGAAGAAAACCCCTGTGGTCTGCTTTTTAATTCACTAATTAAACATACAGTCTTCTGGATTTACCTGAGGGGTCTGATTTAATCGAGTGATCTGCTGTATCATCTTGCTTGCCGTCAGCCTAAAAAAATAAAAGCCAGTCAAATATCACTATTAAAATGTGATGTTATTCCACAGGAATGGCCTCTCCATTTCTAAATCAAGACTTACTGAAAACTTACCCCCAGACAACAGAGTAACTATAATAATGCTTTCTCCATGCTCTAAATAGCGTCCGTTTGGTTGGCCTGCTAATGCGGGGCTCCCTGGCAGCTCCCCCCACCCCCCGAGATCTAGAAGGAGAAGGGCAGATCACTGAGGAACTCCTCCTTCAGGGCAGAAGGCCCCAAAAAAGAAACCGATTTATTTTCACATTTGCAAATGCCAAAGCAGAAATCTATTGACTAGGAAGGTTCAGAGCACATTAACCACCACCACAAACTTGCTTTCTAACTCTGCCGCTGCTGTTCCCTCATGTGGGGCCATGTTTGCTCCGCTTTCCCAGAGGTTGGTCACCACAGCTTCTCCACAGCCACCACCAGCCCCTCGGCTGTATCCGTGCCAGCGCCACCTCACAGACCACCCTGAGTCACCAGTCCACAGGGTCCTGTCACGGGCACCACCACGCATACCAGCATCTCCCACATTCTCAGTGACAGGCACCGTGCTGGGGGCTTGTCCTGTTCTCTTGCTTTATCCAACTGACAACTCTGGGAAGTAGGTTCTAGCACTAGGCACACTGTACAGCTGAGGTACCAAGGGGCTAACTAACCTGCCCCAGGTCACACTGCAAGAAAGGGGCAAGGACAGGACTGTAGCCCTGGTCAGGGGGCCTCTGCAGCCTGTGCCGCTATCTACTCCCTATACTAGAGCTTCCAGACATTAGGTTATATTCTTTGGTTTGGGGATCAAGACCCTTGGGGATCATCAGGCCCTTCCTTGGTCTTAGCGCTCTTCAAAGTGCCCCCTTGTTCTGCTCAGGACCACACTCTCACTGTCCCCCTTCTGTTTCCTCCCTCTCTACTCCTAACCTCACCTTCTAGTTTGGTCCCTATGGTTGTTCTACGACTGATCTAAATCTCTGACCACCTTAGAATTAATTGCATGTACTAGAGATTTTGTGCCTATTAACTCTGGCATGAAGAGACTCTTCCCATGGCACTTAAGGCCTGCCACCTACAAGACTCCCCAACTTTCCAGCATCCTCACAGCTCCCCTAACGCTTCATAGTTTTAACCAACCAGACAACATGCTGGCCTTCCAACAATCATGCCTGTTCACCCCAGGGCCTTTGCTTATGCTGTTCTTTCTCTCTCAGATTTCTTGCCTTGGTCTGCCTTCAATCTCAGCCTGTTGGACTCCTACCCACTCTTTAAGGCCCATCTGAAATGCTCATTTCTTAATAATGGTCCTCATAACCATATGTCAATTTTCTCCTGTCTTTTTCTCTTACATCACTGTTTCTCTCCACATTATTTTAGCTTTGCATGTTGAACAACTATTCTATAATGATGTCTAAGACTGGCTCTTCTGGTGTTCCATGGTTTTTTGAGCTCTAGTTCCTTAAATAAACAAAAAGCCCCTCAAGGGTAAAGCATCAAGCCCAGTGCCTGGCAATGGTAGACCAAACGACCAAATTATTTCATAAAGTATTATGTCTTTGGCCTCAGTATCATCCAGAAACCAATAATTTTGTCTCTCAAGTGGAATATCCTCACTACAATGTATCCTTCCTTTCCAAGCCTAAAGGATCATTTGTGGCTCACCCTTTCAGCCTCGCAGAATTTCCTGGGGATTATGGAGCAGAGTTCAATCAACTCATAACCATGAAAGTGTTGCAAGACAGGATAGTCAAGGCACATGGGTCCATTTGTTAGGCATTGTCCAATCTGAAAAATACTCACCGTGAAGGCTAGATGGTCTGTTGCTAAACCAAAATCACCTATTTTTACATGATCATCGGAATCCAAAAAAATGTTGACAGGCTTCAAATCCCGGTGAATCATTCCCTGATGGAAGAGAGCAAAGAACTGTTTCCAAGCACAGTTTATAGTTTACCTGTTTCCTAATCTCAAAGGCCAACCTAATGACGAGATGCAGATGAGATGCTCTTCCTCAGACTGGTCCAGGCTGTTTTGGCCTCCACTGTCTCCCGACAGTCCTACCGATGACCTTGCCACCATCTCCCAGTCTACCTGCTGGTGGTCCTGGAGGAGGTCAAACCCAAATGGTTCCCTGGGGGCATCCAAGGGCTCCCTCCGCCGGGTTCCCAATCTCTCTGTGGCATCACAAAACCCTGTGGCATCTCTGGTTGGGAAGACACACACCATTTTCCTTCCTTCTCCTATTCTTCTCTTGACACTATTTCCCCTGCCTTGAAAATTCTTGTTTTCTCCACTCATCTGAATTGTGCCAACAGTTCCAAGTGCCAACTTCCCTACGACACCTTCCACAGTGATTCTAATTCAACCTGTATCCCCAGCACACACGTAAGTGCTCAATGATTAACTGTTACGTAAACTTGGCTTTCTCCCCTTCCTGATGGCAGCCTCATGATGCTTACTGTTTCAGGCACTATAATATAGGAAATAACTTTAAAAATAATAAAACACCTTAGGGCACCTGGGTGGCTCAGTGGGTTAAGCCTCTGCCTTCGGCTCAGGTCATGACCTCAGGGTCCTGGGATCGAGCCCCGCATCGGGCTCTCTGCTCAGCAGGGAGCCAGCTTCCCCCTCTCTCTCTGCCTACCTCTCTGCCTACTTGTGATTTCTTTTTCTCTGTCAAATAAATAAAATCCTTAAAAACAACAACAACAACAAAAAAAACACCTTATTGTATGATCTCTTTACTGTTACATGAAGATGAATTTTGGCTCCTTCAAAAAAAGAACTAGTCCCTCTCAAGAATGGCGTTTGCTAAATGCTTGTGCCTGTCTGCATTTCTAGACGTGGCAGAGCATAAGACACCCAGCAGATGATTAGCAGAAGCTGAGCAAATGAGATGTAGAGAAGGGTGCACGTGGGGCACAGTTCTAGGACCCTGGTGATATCACAGTAACAGAGTTCTAACGGCCATCATTAGAATTCATTTTGATTTGCAACCCTGCAAACCTTATTCCACCAACTCGTTTATAAACCAGACACATATAAATGACGGTCCTGGTTTTTCAGTATACATATATGACTGTATAAACATTTTAAGGTTAAAGAAAATTATGCAAAGGAAAAAAAAACATTTATACTGCCCATTTTTAAAATGTAAGCAGTGTTTCATCCCGAAGCTAAGTCCATTAGCATTTACACTGTCATGACAATTTCTAGCCATGTAAAATGACATTTGATACTATGTGGTGGGCGTGTCTCTCAGTCTCATCACTGCCCTTGCTAGATGACGTTCTCATTTCACCATGGTCTTAGGAGGGGCAGGACTAGAATCAAGTAACTAGGCCTGTATTCATCACACTCACTTTATTGCTTTATTCTAAGCAACTGAAGTAATCACCCTTGCTTTTCATGTATGTTGAAACATTTCTGCTTAACCCAGAGGTTGGAGAACTCTTTTTCTAAAGGGCCAGATAAATATCTTACACGTTATGGGCCACACGGTCTCTGTCGTAACTACTCAGCCCCACAGCCGTAACACAAACCAGCCACAGGCAATGTGTAAACAAACAAGCATGGCCCTATTTGAATAAAACTTTATTGTGGACTCTAAAATCTGAATTTCACAGAATTTTCATGTGTCATGGAATATCCTTCTTTTGATTTTTTTTTTTTTTTTTTACAACCCTTTACAAATGTAAAAGCTGGGCACCTTGGTGGCTCAATTAGTTAAGTGCTCCACTCTCGAGCTAGCTCAGGTCTTGATTTCAGGATTGTTAATTCAAGCCCTACACTGGGCTCCACGATAGGTATAGAGCCTACTTAAAAAAGAAAAAATGTAGGGGTGCCTGGGTGGCTCAGTGGGTTAGGCAACTGCCTTCCACTCAGGTCATGATCCCAAGTTCCTGGCATGCAGCCCCACAAGGGGCTCCCTGCTTGGTGGGCAGCCTGCTTCTGCCTCTTCCCCTCCTTGAGCACTTTCTGTCAAATAAATAAAATCTTTAAGAAAAAATGTAAAAGCCATTCTTAGCTCACAAGTTGTATAAAAGTAGGTGGAGGTTGGATTTGACCCCATGGCCACAGTTTGCTGACCCCTGTCCTAACCCTCAATCTTTTCTTTGAACTCTGATACCTTATACTATTTTGTCTTTTGACATATCTGACCTATAAACTTCAATATACCCGTAATTTTCCCTCTGTTTCTGCTTTTCTCTAATCTCACGGTATTTTTTTTTGTCATAAGTTTTATGTAAGCGAAGTTTTCAGGCATGAAATGTTGTAAAGTTTACTTTCTCGTGGATATATGCCAATCCATCCAGAATCTCTCGAAAAAGCCTCCAGAGTCTGACGGTGTCCTGATACAGCCCCTGGTCAATGGTGTCACGCAAAGTGCTCTTCTCACAGTACTCCATCTGGGGACAAGAACAAATCAAGCATTTGATTGTACAGGGGTTCAATTAAGGTGGACAATGGCAATTAACGTAATCCTCCATTTCAAACCATGTGCTGTGGGTTTTAAGTAGTTAAAGGCAAGGCTTAATTTTTTTTTTTTGAGAAAAGAAACCAACAGTATTTAAAAAACTCGGGGGAAAGAGGCATTATCGCAGCCCCCCAACATAAACATTTTGATTTTTATTATTGTTCATTAAAAAATAAGACTTGCGGGGCGCCTGGGTGGCTCAGTCGTTAAGCGTCTGCCTTCGGCCCAGGTCAGATCCCAGGGTCCTGGGATCGAGCCCCGCATCGGGCTCCCTGCTCCGCGGGAAGCCTGCTTCTCCTGCTACCATTCCCTCTGCTTGTGCTCCCTCTCTCACTGTGTCTTTCGCTGTCAAATAAATAAATAAAAAAAAAATCTTTAAAAAAAAAATAAAATAAAAAAAAAAAAATAAGACTTGCTGAAAATCCTTAAGTAATTTCATTCTTTTTCAAGTAACGAAAAAACTGAGAATTAAGTAAAATTTTACTTGTTTCAGATGACTGGTTCCAAACCCAAATTGCCAAGAAAGTCCAGTTAAAAAATCTAATGATGTCATGAGCCTTTCTCGTTTGTACTCTGATTTAGTGACAATGACTTTCAAGTCTGGAACAAAATGCTGTAAATATCCAGACATCCAGGACAAGGGTCTTTCTCACCCCTTCTTAAATATTAATGTATCAGAAAACAATGCAGTATCATTTAAATCTTTAATCAGCACGTAGCCTTTGATTTATGCAACTGGCCTATGGCTTTCAAACCAGTGCCTCATGCTCTGAATAACCACCTCGAGATTCTGAGTCATCCTCAAGCCCTCACCAGGGCCTGGGGCTCCCAGACTGTGATCCTACCGCCCCTCCAGACACACCTCCCCTACGCACCTCTGACTCATAACTGTCTAGAGACTGAACACACCGAGTACTGATTTCACAGCTAGTGGTTTAGAAGACAAGTGCTTTATCCTGTGTGTGAGTGGTACCTCGGCGATGTTTATGTGAGGGAATAATTAAAAGCAGTCACCTAATTAGTCTCTTTTGAAAGCCAGTATTTGCCTGAGGCTTCACTTCTGGCACATATACTACGTCTGACATTTCAGATCTGCCCACTTAGCGATAGGACCGCAAATACTAATAAGGCCCCATGGTCCTGTTCACTTGGGGGACAGGCAGAGTGTTCCTCGTGGGTCTGCGATCCTCCCTCTGCTGGCAGGGCTCACCAGGGTCCGGGACTCTGGCCCTCAGGCAGAGAAGCCCGCTTCCTTTCAGTAAAGCCTCATTGGAAGTGGTCTGCCCAGGGCTCCTGTCACCCAGAGGTTCCAGGACTTTAGGCACTTGGCCTGAACGCAAGATATGCCCACATCACACCTTACTTGTCCAGATCTGGCTTATCAGACAAGAGTGGAACTTTGGTACGTGCGAGTCTAGCATTTACAGAACTCAGATGTGGTTCTAACGACAATAGCTAGATGGGCACAGAATGTGAAAGAAACTTGCCTGAGCTCCCACAGCTGTCTCTGGGGGATCCAGGAGGAGAGCTTACACAGCCTGAATTCAGAGCCCATGCCCACCGCCCTACACCATCTCCTGCTATGGTACAACAAAACACTAGTTCAAGGCTAGGAAGCAGGGCCTTTGGGCTGCAATCCTCTCCAGGGAGCCCTCCTCCTCTGCCCGGTGTCTTGCTCTAGCCTCCTGCAACATTCCCACAAGCAACCATCAGGAGGCGCTGTGTCACCAAGGCGGTGGTGCACCGGGGTCTCACCTGGATATACAAGTAGTGCACGGCTTCAACAGCTGCCGACGGCTCATTTTCATGGCAACTGTTCTTCCCATTGCAGTCTTCATCCTAATCCAAGAGTAGCACGGGAGAACTCAAACAATGGGCACACGATCATCACCCTCCTCAAGCTCTTTGTGCCCAGCCTCACCCCACAAGCCGACATCCTATAGCCTCAGAGGGGAGGTCTGAGCAGGACACAGCCGCTGTCCTTTAGATGCTGTCAGCACTTCAAAGCAACTGCACTATTACCAGAATCTACTGGAGAATTTACAGGTATGTCACTCTATAGAATAATGATGGGGGAAAATAGGAAGTCAGTAGGCATTACAGTTGTGTGATCGACAGAAAGATTCCAAGTCAAGTCAATTCTTGTATACAGGCTGGTATTTTAAGGTTTCAGACTAAATGGAGTACCTTTCTTTGATGGTAGGTTTACTTTGGAAACAGAAGGGGAGAGATCCATCTTCAGCTAAATCAACTTAAATGGGAAGATATTACCAAAAGGCATACCGCCCTCTGGGTGGCGCCATTGAGGAACCAGCACCCAGCAGCCCCTTAATGTGAGCTATCCTCCAGAATACTTCTCCACTCTATTCTTCCCCTACAGCTCATTTTCTAACTCTTGTCCTTTTTGTTGTTGTTAAAGTTCTTTTAGGAACGCCTGGGTGGTTCAGTTGGTTGAGCATCTGCCTTCAGCTCAGGTCATGATCCCAGTGTCCTGGGATCGAGTCCCATGTTGGGCTCCCAGCTCAGTGGGGAGTCTGTTTCTCCCTCTACCTGCCACTCCCCCTGCTCATGCTTTCTCTCTCTCTCTCTCTGACAAATAAATAAAAACTTAAAAAAAAATTAAGTTCTTTTATTCTTCTCATAAATGTATTTAAGCATTTCCCCTCAACACCGCCACCTGAGGAAAAAGGACTGGCTGAGGAAAAAGCATTAGGTTGCATTTGACAGTTTCTGCTTTAGTTTGTGGAAGCATTTTTCAACATTTTTCCTTTAGGAAAGAAAAAAAAAGCACCTCTGTTGTGCAAACAGTCAAGTTCTATTCTTGAATCATTTCCGTATCCTGGGTATTATCTGTAGAAGACTGTTAATCTCTTGGAGGCTTCTCACTCATCAGATTGCCGGTGGAATATTGCCCTTAACTGAGCAAATCCAGGATTATAAATTTGGTGCTCCCATAATAATTACATACATAACTAATACTCAAATCAAAGCAGTAGGTTATAATTTTTTTTTTTTTTTTTAAGATTTGAAAGAGAGAGAGCATACGGAGCATGAGCAGGGGAGTGGCAGAGGGAGCAGCAGACTCCCCACTGAGCAGGGAGCCTGATGTGGGACTTGATCCTTGGGACTGCAGGATCGTGACCTGAGCCCAAGGCAGACACTTAACTGAGTTAGCCAAGCAGGCGCCCCTATAACTTATAAATTTAAACCAAGAGGACTTTAAGATTCTTTTAATTAAAAAAGGGAATTCCTTCTAAAATGCATTCAAACCTTCTTCAAATCAATTTAACTGCTTATCTAACAGGACCCACATGTAGACTTCTTTATCTACTACGAATATACCCTTATAATGGCTTATAATTCTATTTTTATTCCTGGAAATGAAGTCGTGGCACTCAAACTCCTCTCATGGAAGTTTCCTCTGCACTAACTACGGCCATTCCTAGTCGTCAGTGCCACGTGGCAGCGTTCAGGGACTCTGCTGGTCTGGGCAGAGGAAGATGCAGAACTGAGGGGGGGTCTGAGGCCGCGAACAGTATTTTTCAAACTTTTCAGATCATCATCCACATGAAGAAATATATTTTATATCACACCCAGTTCACATACTCATGTGAGACATGCTGTACACACAGGTTACTTTTCCTAGTGTGATGCACAGTCTCCACTTTTCCCTACAGCACTAAAAATTAAACAAAGCTGGCTGTGGGCCCGAAAATTGCTTTCACAGCCTGTTCCAGGATCATGACTCAGTGCTGAAATGTGAGGCTAGGCGATACTTTCTGAGAATCAGTAATCCGGATTAATTGGTCATAGAGACCAACATAACTCTACAATTAGGCTGTTTAATTACTTAAATTGATCCCTATCTCCAACCACACCAAGTTTCTCCCAATATCCTAGGAAACAGTCTTCACTCAAAAAAGCAAAGCAAAACAACAACCAGCATGTCCACTTACCCCTCTCCTCTAAAAGCAGGTATGTCCGGTTTTGTGGACAAATTAAGGCCCATAAACAAACAGAGGCGTAGCATATACATTAAACAATCATCTTTTAAAATTGACAGTTTCTCTATCTGCCTGACAGAGTGAGGCTTTACTGTTCCACTTGGGGTTTTTAACATCAAACACTATTTTTCTTACATGCCCCCTGATAAAACAGTGTACTTTCTATTTATATATTTACCTGATTTGGACTCTTACTGTTCTCATCTTCAAAGATGATATCACTGTCAGAATCTGAAGGTCTTAAAAAGAGAGAGAGAAACACTAAAGAAATCAAATTCTGTTATAAATATATATATTATATATTAATATTATATTATGTAATGTATATTATAAAATATATAAAAACAGCTAAGAGTCACGATCGACTGTATACCACTGGACAGAATGAAATCAAACCAGGAAAGTCAAGACGATCAGGGTGTCTTCTCAGATGCACAAACTTTAGGATCACAATTCCTGACTTGTTAAAACTGCAGGTGGCCCTATGTCAAGATTCCAGGTTAGTTTTTATATGTCCCAGAGTTGGAAGCCCTTATCCAAAAGAATGCTCTTTGAAAAACTTGCTGAAAATGGTACCAAGACGATGAGGTATTGAAAGGATTTTCTACTTTTCCTTTCTTCGGGGCTTGGATTTTGGGGCTTTTTCCAAGACCACAGGGAATAACACCTTTGGACTGAATCTGGTTCCCCTCTAAATACACAATTCTGTACGTCAACATGGTGACAGCCTGGGTTTCTAACTGCATCCCCTCTCCCGGGCCGTGGGCCTGGCGCCCCCCCGCGGAAGCTCTTACAGGAAGGGTTGCGAAAAGACGCCCTCCTGCTCGTCCTCGTCCTCATCCTCGTCGCTGCTGGAGCCCGGGCCGGCGGTGGGGAAGCGGGCGCTGGCGGAGCGCTCGCCGGACGTGCTCCACTCCACCGAGCTGAGGATGGGCGGGGGCGCGGCGGCCTCCACGCTGCCTGGGCCGTCGGGGCCGCTGCCGTGCGCCGGCGGCTGGGACGGAGCTTGCCCATCCGATGCTCGGGGCTGTGAGTTCGACTCCGAATCCAGGGGCAGCACCCCCGGGCCCACCGGCCGCTCGTATCTCTCAATCCAGGCGTTGTAGTAGCGCACGATGTTCTCATGGTGCAGGCGCGACAGCAGCGTCACCTCGCCCTTGATCCTGCGGAAGTGCCTGCTGGCCGGGTTGATGGGGATGCGCTTCACCGCATAGCAGCAGCCATCCAGCTTGTTTTGCACCTGCCGTGGAGGGGGGAGAGGAAGGAACCCGGCGCCCATCAGCCGTTGGGAGCCTCTCGGACTGGCATGTGCAGTCCGTCACCCCATGCCTCCCCAAGGGAAACCCGGAGTTCTTAGTGAGAACAGCCACGTATTTCAACCTCCTAAGAAAAGTCTTGACTGCCGAAATCCCTAGAAAACATCTCACCCCAAACGACATGTATATTTAGCTCAACAAGAACCCCAAGAGGGCCCTGAGTGGCTCAGTAGGTTAAGAATCGGCCTTCGGCTCAGGTCATGATCCCAGACTCCTGGGATCGAGCCCCACATCAGGTTCCTTGCTCAGTGGGGAGCCTGCTTCTCCCTCTCCCTCTGCCTGCTGCTCCCCCTGCGTGTGCTTGCTCGTTCTCTCTCTCAAATTAATAAATTTTTAAAAATCTCAAAAAAAAAAAAGATCTGGAGAAAACGTGACCTCCATTTTAATCATTAATTTTAATGACAATTATATTCCTGCTTTTCTAATACCACATCTGCTATCTCAATTCTAATAAATTATTATTTTAACCCTGTTTTAAAAATACTAATTATTGGGGCACCTGGGTGGCTCAGCCATTAAGCAGCTGCCTTCGACTTAGATCATGATCCCAGGGTCCTGGGATGGAGCCCTACATTGGGCTCCCTGATCGGTGGGAAGCCTGCTTCTCCATCTCCCACTCCCCCTGCTTGTGTTCCCTCTCTTGCTTTGTCTCTCTCTGTCAGATAAACAAAATCTTAAAAAAAATTACTAATTATTTTAGAGGCACTTGGGTGGTACAGTTCCTTAAATGAGGACTTTTGGTTTCCACTCAGGTCACAATCTCAGGGTCGTGAGATTGAGTCCTGTGTGGGGCCCCATGCTCAGCAGGGAGTCTGAGATTCTCTCTCTCCCTCTCCTTCTGCCCCTCCCACTCATGCTGTCTCTCCCTCTATGTCAAATAAATATATCTTTAAAAAATATACTAACTGGGGCACCTGGATGGCTCAGTCCGTTAAGTGTCTGCCTTCAGCTCAAGCCATGATCCCAGGGTCCTGGGATCCAGCCCCCCAGGAGCCTACTTCTCCCTCTCCCTCTGCCTGCTGCTCCCCCTGCTTATACTCTCTCTGTCAAATAAATAAATCATCTTTTTTTTTTTAAAGATTTTATTTATTTGACACAGAGAGAGAGATGACAAGTAGGCAGTGAGACAGGCAGGGAGAGAGGGGGAAGCAGGCTCCCCGCTGAGCAGAGAGCCCGATGCGGGGCTCAATCCCAGGCACCTGAGATCATGACCTGAGCCGAACGCAGAGGCTTTAATCCACTGAGCCACCCAGGCGCCCCTAAATAAATAGTATCTTTTAAAAAAATCTAATTATTTTCTAAAGTCAGTATAAGGTTTCAGAATATTAGTTTCTCTCCAAGTCTTTTTTTTTTTTTTTTTTTTTTTTACACTTAAAGTCACTAAACACAAGTTAAACTCCAAAAATGTTAATCTGAATACAAATTCTAATTCTGGACTTATCAAGCAGTGTAAACTTAGGCACATGACTTAATTTCCTTGAAACACCATTTTCTCATCTGTACAGTGGCATGTTCACCATTCCCCTCACCTAAGATGGGACGGACTCTAAGGACAAAATGGGTGACCAAGGCCTCACTGAGCAAGGGGCTCAGTAAAACAAGACTGGTATCAACACAATTACTACCCACTGATTTCGCTTATACTCTTACTAAGATTTATGATTGATGATAGGTTTTAAGACCAGAACAATGTGATTAAGAACACAAAAAATAGAAAGTTTCAAAGTCTCCACATCCTACATTAGAGACTTTCTTTTGGGCAGTGAC
Source organism: Procyon lotor (assembly GCA_028646535.1). Lineage (NCBI taxonomy): Eukaryota > Metazoa > Chordata > Mammalia > Carnivora > Procyonidae > Procyon > Procyon lotor. The sequence continues at coordinate 50,686,030 of CM053609.1, forward strand.
AGGACGCCACTGGGTTGATTGAAGTTGACTTTTACAAGATTTGGTTCACCGGAACATTCTGGACCCAATGTATAGGTCACCTGAGGTGATGAAAAGCAACAACTCCCAAAGGCAGAGGGAGCAACTAGTTGATTATAAAACAGAAAAGAAAGCATCATTCTCACAGGTTCTAATTAGAATGAGAAGGGAGTACCATAAAAGTGAGCTTCAGACTACCATTGTGTGGAAATAGTGGTAAGAAATATGCTTTTGAGTAGATCAGACAGAAGTCTGGATGCTGGTTTCATCTCTTATTGCATGTGTGTAACCTCATACAAATTATGCAACTTCTCTGAAGGTCAGTTCCCTCATCTGAAAAACAGGGATAATCCTTATTTTTTAACAAAGGCATGAAACTGAAAGGCAAGGTTTGTGAGCCATCCGGCACAAAACTCGAAATATGGAATGTGCTCCAAAAAGCTATGGCCTTGTGCTCTTTTACTGCTACCTCGTTAACAGAGTAGGAAACAGTGGGGAGTGTTGGCAATGCCCTCGACCTTGAGTCTCAGAACACATCGTGAATGCCTGGAGTCACTGACTGGGGTGTGGAGCTCACTACCCTGTGAAGTCCCAGGGACTCACTCATTACAGTGGACAGGTGCCTGAACCGTAATGGGGCCAACTGCTCATGAAATGCCAGATGACTGAACAGAAATGTCCTACCCTAACCCGGAAATAGAAATGGGAGTATGAAGGCTGTGGCCTCTCAGAGGGAAAAACCACAGAAGAACTTAGGGACTTAAATTACTAGATGTTTTTATTATATGAGCCTACTCATCATTTTTAAGTACTTGTAAGGAAATGGAGTTTGATAGTGTCTCACTTTCAAGAACTGAAAATACAAAAAAAAAAAAAAAAGAACTGAAAATACAAACAAGTTAAAGGATTTGATCAAAATTATGGTGTGAGTTAAAGGAATAACATATACATCAATATCCCACTCCCCTGAACAGCACTGGGATTCCCCAATCAGGATATCTGCCCATAGTAGGTCTCTTTAACCACCCAATGATAATGTCTATACTTCACGAAGGAAGTTGAAAATTTTCCATGATCCTCTAACTTCCTTTCAGCAAAGTTAGGATTGTCTTTCTGTCCCTGATTACCATAGAAAAACTTTATTTTGGGGGTTGCTGTAAAAGGACTTCCACAATAATCCCACTAACTGTCCCTAATAACACTCTCAGAATCCCAAGCAGGCATATGCCCTCTTGATGGTAGGCCATTTTATTCTGTGAAAGGTAACATGTCTTATGTGGATTTAATAATACTTTTTTAGCCCGGGCCTCCTAAAGTCAAAATACTTAAATTACACAAGAACAGCTGAAATCTCTTTCTCAAGGGGCAAGTAATTGTAAGTCACCCAAAGAGACCAGAAAGCCAAAGGGACAACCTAACAACAGCATGCCTTCATAATGCACCGCTCATTTTCTTTCTCAGTAACAGATGGAAAATAAAAGCCACTGAGACCATCTGGGGCCATTTCCTGGAGAATTCCACGTCAGCTCTAACCTCTCAGCCCTTTTATCTACAGCACCTCTGAAAGCAAATGGGACAAAAAGCACAATTTGCTTTCTGAACCAAAGCACAGAAAAAACCTTGGTCTTTGCGCCAAGGTCTTGGCTCCACTTGAAGCCGTGGGGTAATTGTGGGGTTTTCACGTTAATGTGCTGCATCGAGCACAGGGGAGGAGATGATGCATTGGTAATGTGCCCACTGGGACTGGAAGTAAAGCTTTTAACTCTGCAAAGGTGATGAGGATCGTAGTTTCAAATGATCCCATTTACTTCTCTCCCCACTCTGAAAAAAGAGCTCTGCAAGTCTGTGGAAAGGGAACGGAGAAGGGAGCTGGGGCACGACTCTGGGCACAACTCTGCAGCTCACCTTGATGACAGCTCCGAAGGCTCCTTTGCCGAGAAGCTGTAGTTCTTCAAACTCAATGAAATAGCGGGAAAACTGTCTCTGGGTCTCACTGAAGAATGCTGCGCTGGGCAGCTGCTTACTAGGAATGACAGTCTCAACGTAATCTTGTCCTCCAGAATCTGGGGTAAAACAAGAGAGGCAAACAAGGCATGAGAAAAACAGGGGCAAATCCCAACAACGAAGCCAGGGCTAGAAGAAGGCGACCCAGCCCGTAGTTGGGACAGGGTCCGCTCACCCGGCGCGGACCGTTCAACACTGTTCTTCGCCTGGTTCTCCTTCGAGGAGGCAGCACAGACACTGACCCAGGTTCCGGGCGGGGCTAAGTGAGACCTCTGGTAAGGGAATGACTACATGAGACAGCCTGAACCCAACTGGCGCTACTGAGGCCCTTAATCTGTTACAGGAGTAGCAACAGGAAGATCTAGTCACATGGCAGGTGCCCAACACTGAGAGGGGCTACCCCAACCAACACTCTAATGGTCAAGGCTGGAAAATGGGATGCCAAAAACAGTTCCGTGCACATAGCATACATTCAGTAAATGGATTTATGTACAGCTCAGCATAAAACAGATGAAATAAATGATCCAGGCAGTCCTTTCCAGTCTTGGGCTCCTGTGCACTTTCCAAGTAACTTAGGTCAAACGGGCTTTCACGAAAAGAGCGGTAACAGACTCACCTTCAGGACTTTGTTCCAACAAAGGCATTTTTGGCTGAGGATTGATAAAGCTGTGTTTCAACAACTGCTGGGCACTCCATCTTTCCTTGTCATCCAAGCAAACACACCTCAGTGAGAGGGCAGAGATAATCTTAGCGACACAGAAAATCATCACTGGACCCGTTAATCCAAGGGTTTATTTTTTTACTTATAGTTTTATTTGAAGGTAAATACCCATCAGAGAACTCATGTTGCTTATGGACCAAAATGCACTCCTAAGCAAATATATGCTGAACACCAGGCCGGGGGTAAACGGGGAATCAAAAAATACATAGTCTCTAGAGGCAAGAAGACTTACCTCGTGGAACACTATTTTGTTTTTTTACAGGTTTAAGACAGCACAAGTTATGAATTTGCCCGCCCACTCAATAGTGTAGTGACTTGCCGTCCTACATTAAGCTTCTCCAAGGACCAGTAAAAAACAAAGCTTTCCAAAAGAAAAGCAAATCCGATGGCTGATGCAGGGCACGGGCCCAATATGACAAACTTTGGACGAAGCCTTTTCATGACACGATGTAACTTGGTAACAGTTAAGGACTACTTTTTAAAAAGTCCCACATCTAGGGCGCCTGGGTGGCTCAGTGGGTTAAAGCCTCTGCCTTCAGCTCAGGTCATGATCTCAGGGTCCTGGGATCGAGCCCCACATCAGGCTCCCTGCTCAACAGGAATCCTGTTTCCCCTTCTCTCTCTGCCTGCCTCTCTGCCTACTTGTGATCTCTCTCCTCTCTGTTGAATAAATAAATAGATAAATAAAATCAATCTTAAAAAGTCCCACATTTTATCATATACTTCTTTTCATTCTCATTCCTTGAGCCTTGTTTGGTGTTCTACGAAGTCATTTTTGTTCTTTAATGAAGACAAGCCAGACCTTTAACCTTAAAGTGGTTCTCAAGGTGGAGTCCCTGACCAGGAGCATCAGTACCAGTATGACCTGGGAATTTCTTACAAATTCTGTTCCAGGGGCACCTGGGTGGCTCAGTCGTTAAGCGTCTGCCTTCGGCCCGGGTCATGATCCCGGGGTCCTGGGATCGAGCCCCACATCGGGCTCCTTGCTCAGCAGGAAGCCTGCTTCTCGCTACCACTCCCCCTGCTTGTGTTCCCTCTCTCGCTGTGTTTCTCTCTGTCAAATAAATAAAAAAATCTTAAAAAAAAAAAAAAAAAAAATTCTGTTCCAACCTCGTCCTTTACCAAGCTGTCCGGGTGGTTTCAATCCAAGCTAAAGTCTGGGAACCACTTTTCTCACTAATCTAAACTGTCTCAAAAAGTAAAAAATAAACTGTCTCTTATCACAATGACCCAAGTAGCACCACTTGGTAGCACCTGACCATAATTATCAACAGTGTATTTGAAAAATACCAACCATCTTGCGAATTCTGTACTTATCACCTATAGCTATAAAGTGCCGGCAGTAACTTCCTTAAAGGGTAACATTTTAATTTTTATGTCAGCACTAAAATACAAAGCACTCCTCATTTAATACCTTGAAAAGGAGAAGATCACAATGAAGGCATTTGTGGAAGATTTGTTTTTTTGCCCCCCTAAATTTAAGATTACTTTTAATTCCATCAGTAAAACAAAAAAACCTTCTCTATGCAAATATTAAAATATTACTGATAATGCTAAAGCCTTTGGCTAAACCCCCATCTCTCTCCAATTCTTCTCCTCTCCTCTAATATCTTGTCATTCCAGCCTTTTTTTCTATCCATTTAATACAATCATCTTAAAGTTAACAGTATTGCTTGGTGAATTTTGTTGTTGTTGTTTTTTTTTAATGACAACTGTAACTTATATTATCCTCAACTTGCTTTTTTCATTTGATCATGCAAAAGGTTCTGTACACAATTGCACTGTTGCAGGGCTGTGGGGGAGGGGGTCCCCCAAACCACCAAGCAATCCTCCAACGCCAGCTGAGTGTCCTGCAGTTCAACTCAACTCTGACACTACCTGCCTGGAGACAGCATCAGACCCCCCAGGTTGAGGGCTCAGTCCCTTAGGACTGATCCCCAATCCCTTGCAGATGCCAATCACAACCTTGCTTTCAATGAACCCCCTAGAGACTGGAGGATCCAACGACCACTTCCTTGGGACTAACTGGTCTGCTACAGCGCTGCACAGAACTCAGAGGAACATTTTATTTACTAGAGTACCAGTTTCTTATGGAAGGATATATGCCCCCGGGACAGCCAGACAGAAAAAAGGCAGCACCTCTGCATTCACCAACCGGAAGCTCTCCAAACTCCACCCTTCTGGGGTTTTATGGAGGCTTCACTACATAGGCATGACTGAAGAAATCATTGGCCACTGGTGATCGAGTCAGTCCAAACCTTCTCTCCACCCCACAGGTCGGGCAGTGGGACTAGGCGTTCAACAGCTCTAGTCCTGGTTGGTTCTCAGGTCAGCTCTCTGGGCAACCAGCCCTGACCCTCAGGTGAATTCCCAAATTCACCTCATTAACATAACAAGAGACAATGGTTTTAAGAGCTCCATGCTTGCCTGGGCACTTCCTAGTTACATGACAAAGTCAGTCATTAAGTTCCGTGACTCCGTTGTGTCAGCTGCAAAATGTTACTAAGAATAGTATATAGAAACCAGCTGAGGGTTGGTGGGAGGTGAGTGGGCTACGTGGGTGAAGGGTATCAAGGAGGGCATTTGTGATACCACTGGGTGTTATATGTAAGTGATGAATCACTAAGTTCTACACCTGAAGTCAATACTACACTGCATGTTAACTAACTGGAATTTAAAGAAAAACTTAAAAAAAAAAAAAAGAAAGAAAGAAAGGGGTGCCTGGGTGACTCAGTTGTTAAGCGCCTGCCTTTGGCTCAGGTCCTGATCTCAGAGTCCTGGGATCAACCCACTGGCAGGCTCCACCCTGAGCAGGAAATCTGTTTGTTCCTCTCCCTCTGCCCCTCCCCCTGCTCAGGTGCCTGCTCTCTCAAATAAAATATTAAAAAAAAAAAAAAAGAAAAGTTCAGGAATAAAGTGCAATTAGGGAGAATCTCAAGGATACTCACTTCTTTAGAAAATCTTGAAAGTCAGCAGGTAAGTCATGAGGGATGGTCACAGGGTACTCTCCACATTCTTGTCCTTGGCTGAGGAAGAGCAGCAGCAGGCCTAGACACCAAATATCCCCTTTCTTGCCTGTTTTATAAGGTAGGGCACTGTCACTAAAACTAACTCGGCTTTGTTCAAACACGTCCTCCTTGCAAATGTCTGCAAGGCGCTTAGAAATGCTGTAGTCCGTGACCTTGACATTGCCCTCCGCATCCACCAGGACATTTGATGCGCGCAGAACCTTGTGCACCACGTCGTTGCTGTGCAAATACTCGAGGCCCGCCAAGAGCTGAGCTGTGTACCTGCGGAGCTGATGCACAGGGATGGGGCCAGAGTGGCTCCGGTGTGCAGCGAGGGAGACCCCATTCATGTGCTCCGATAAAATGTCCACCACGATGGACTCATCTTGCTCTTTGAGATTCATTGCAAAGTAGCGTACGACATTCGGATGGCTCAGTTTTACCAGTGAACTGAATTCCGTCTCAGCCCCTTGAATCTGATAAGGAAAAACACCACTAAGATAATACTGCATTGATCAGCATTAATTGGTATTTCATTTCAAAAGTAAAATATTTAAGGGCGCCTGAGTGGCTCAGTTGTTAAGCATCTGCCTTCGGCTCAGGTCATGATCCCAGAGTCGTGGGATCGAGCCCCACATCGGGCTCCCTGCTCAGCAGGAAGCCTGCTTCTCCCGCTACCATTCCCTCTGCTTGTGTTCCCTCTCTCGCTGTGTTTCTCTCTGTCAAATAAATAAAATCTTTAAAAAAAAATTTTTTATTTGACAGAGAGAGAGAGATCACAAGTAGGCAGAGAGGCAGGCAGAGAGTGGGGGGAAGCAGGCTCCTTGCTGAGCAGAGAGGCTGATGCAGGGCTCAATCCCAGGACCCTGAGATCATGACCTGAGCCGAAGGCAGAGGCTTTAACCCACTGAACCACCTGGTACCCCATAAATACACATTTCTAAACACAATTTTTTCTTTCAAGCTTTCTACAGCTTGTAACCTCTTTATGATGTAACTGTGCGATATGCAAAGTTCAATGTTCTCCTTAAACTCAGATAAATTAACGTTAAAACTGCCCAGTCCCCTAAAATTCAGTTTTGCTGTAAAGATTTCAAAAGATTACAGAAAGCAGGAGAATGAAGTACCACCCAGCCCCAGCTGGGGATGTCTATTAATGACATAAGAGAGGCAGAGAAGGGAGGTGCAGACAACAAAGTCTGACCGTGTTTTGTGAGTGTTGTGAAAGGGGCAGCAAGGGGTTGAGAAAACTCTGGAAAGGGGGCAGGTCCCCCACCATCCCCTCTGGTTAAACAGATCTCCTACCATTCAGGATCATCTCGGCTAGCCAATCACAACTCTTTTATCCTGTCAGCTCATCAAGTTCAAGGTAGGGCCTCTACTCAGAGGCCACCTCAGATGCCCACCTGCTTTTTGCACTTATCGATCTTCTCCTTCTCTTGACTGGTGAGGAACGGACCCATTTTTTTCTGCCACCGAAGGACCCATTCGTGCAACAAGACAAAGTTGCCAGTGGTCGTTTCCAAAGCATTGTAAACTAATTTTCCAAGGGGCTCATCACTGCCTGCACGTTGAAAGAAAATATGATGAAATCTCACTGGTCTATTTTCTGTGGGGGTAAAGCAAAGAGGGGCTGAATCTTTATGCATTCATTCAACAGTGGATACCATATGCTACCTATAAAGAATACAACTGCATGTAACACATGCTCTTTTGTGACCAAATTTTTAATATTTAACAACATATTCTGAACCCTTAAATATTAATTTTTACAAAGGAACAATAATTAACCATGAGGTTTTAGCCTCAGATCGGTGTTTTCCTCTGCTAGGGCCATTATTCACGATGTTCCTTCCATAACCGGTTTATTCCTGATGACGATGCCTACCCTCACAGGGCTAAATATTAACTAATGTGATGAAAGGAATTTGGAAATGGTAGCACTCAATCAAGGTTATTCCATCAACGTAGATTAGTATTAAAAACAAGTTTTAATAATTTGGAAATTTGAATACATCAATGATATTCTGACTCCAAAATTTCAGTACGTTCGGCAAATACAAACTGGCCAGTTGTTCTGGGGGAAAGAATCAGAAATGATCGTTTCAATTTGAAGCTTAAAAGAGACATACTCATTTAGTGATAGGCATATGGTTTCCACTTGTATCTGAGAGAGCAAAATTTCTGTAACACCAATTTTCATTAAAGACTACGATAGAAAATACCCGAAAAATTGGAAATGGAGAAAAGTATCACCACAATATCACTCTTCTCTCTCTTCCAGATCACTCTACTCTTTTATTCTAATTTACCAACTCATAGCTTATACAAAAGATTTTAGTCTAAATTGTCATTAGCATCAAGGGTGAGAAATTGACGCTAGTGATGATTTAGACTAAAATCTTTTGTTGAAAAGGGCTGTCTTGTCCACTGTAGGATATTTGGCAGCACCTCTGGTCTCCACCCGCTAGATGCCAGCAGCACCCCTACCCTAGTCTTAACCACAGAAAATACATCCAGACATCCACAAACATCCCCCAAGGTACAAAACTGCCCCCGACTGAAAACCACTGTTATACAGTATTTTGTCTTTTTCTCTCAGTGTATAGTTAATAGTTTTCCATGATGCTATACTGTCTTCATAACAAAAAAAGTTCTAAAGAAATAATTATTTTTTCCATTTAAAAATGAAACATAACCTGTAATTCTAAGACAGAGCTGGTGTACAAAAGACATTGGTGAAATGTGGCTGAATCAGCTCACCTCCTTTTTAACTGAGCAGCAGTTTTTAACCTCATAGAAATGCTGGCAATTTAAGAAATTCTAAAGCAAATGACCTCTTATGCTAGTTACAAATCATTCCTGACATTCTTAGCCTAAGGGGGGAAAAGAATCTTAACGTGTGAAAATCTGTCAACCCAAGACAGCAACTTGTGGAAGGTGAGGTCTGCGTAGTACACACAGGGAGACACCTGATTTTAATGTTTATGGGATGGGATGTGATGTTATTTACAGAAAGCCTAATTGAATGTGTGCATTACACTGTACAAACGTTTTACAATATGTGTCTCCTTAATTGGAACCCTGTGGGTATCTCCTAATTGCTGAGTGCAAGGTTTTTTGGTATTGTCATTTTGTTATCACCACCCTCCTCTTGTCACTTTTTCATGATGGGGGTAATAAAAGGGACAAAAGAACACACTGCAATGAGGCTGAAGGAAGTGTGTTACCAGATTTCTGACTGAGACTCTATTATGTGCTAATGATCATTTGCACAGATGGTCTCCCTAAGTGCTTTATCCATCAGCTTTCTCTGCTTCCGTAGCAGCTTTAAGTTGGAAGACAAGTGTTAATTAGTTCATCTTTTATAAAAACATTCCGTAGAAAATCAGTACATATTTTAAAAATCAGACCTGTTGTGAGAAAGCAAAACAAGTAATTTCCTTGATGGTTTTATTCAAAAATGTTCCAATTGCCAATGTGTCCCCTGATGAGGGCACTAACCAAGGTAAAATTCTAATGCGAACCAGTGGGAATATGAGACCGAGTGGGAATATAAGGTAATAAGCAGCTGGACTATTAATTTGCCTTCCTGGTTTCTCCATATTATTGAAAGCAGCGAGTTTTATGTTGCCAGTTCGGGAGTCTGAAATGCCTCTGAGTCAAGGACAGTCCCAGGTCCAAGGTTGTGAGCCGGCTTAAATGGCCGCTTTGTCTGAATACAGCCCCTCTGTACACACAGTCGTATACCACTCCGGCTGCTTAAGCCAAGGTTAAGTGTCCAGTTCATAGACTATTCAGATATTTGGTTTCTCCTCCCTTTTATCTGCTGTCTGCTCCCTGGCACCTTCCCTGCTAATCTGTATCTCCTTAAAGGAGATAGGAAAAAAGACACCAAAAGAAAGTAAATTCAATTTAGATCATTGGGCTGTTAGCTTTGGTAAGAATATTCATGGGACTGAAAATTAAATTGTCCAATTTACTACATCCAAGTGATCCCTACACCGAGTAGCAGCTGTATCTGTGTGGCTGATAGAAGATGTACATTTACATGAACAGAAGAGATAGACATGGAAAACCCAATTTTAATATAAATGACTCGAATCACAAATTGCTAAACCAGCTTTACCCCAAACAGCCATGAATAGACAAAATCGCTGAATAAGACGTATAGAAAATAAAGTGCTTTTCCTGGTCGGGAATGCCCAGCAGGAAAATGCTATTCAAGTGAATCTCAACATAAGAAAATCAGACTTGGTCATTGAAGATTACAGCCATTAGAACTCATTTTGTTACACATATTCTATCAGCAATTTCGACCATTTTGGTTTCCAAAAGCTTGACTAATGAAAATAATGACAAATTTTAAGTTATCTTTCGGCTAGTGGTATTTCCAAGAGCTTAGGTTTTCATTTCCATCTTACAGAAGGGGAAACCTGAGTGCTTTCTCATTCTGGTCCTTAAGTAATGGGAACCAGAGTGACACACCGACTTAAGAGTCCTCCGTGCATCGGAAAACGCAGCGTCGGCTCCACCCCACTCCTTCAGGATTAACTTCTGGGGTTAGAATGACTTAAATCAGTTTAGTTAGTTTACTCACCAATGCATTTCCCTTTGTAAACCATGAGCTGATCAGGACCACCCAGAGAGAAATACAGGACTTCGCAAGAGCCAGGAGAATCTTCACTACTACATATAGAATACTGACGTTCTCGCCTTAAAAACAAATTTGGACAATGGTCTGTTTTTAACTGAAGATGAACACAGGAAATTCTTGCCCCTTCATTTTCTCCCGTTTACTAGCGCATTCACCTTCTCTACTAGGAATTGAGTGGAAGTGCTAATGGGATCGTTAGCACCCCGCTTTGTTGAGGTCTTCTCCATGTGAACTCCACGAACCGCTCACTCTGTATCTGTGCTGTCCAAAAGGGGAGCCACTAGCCACATGTGGCCATTTAGATTTAATTAAAATGCATTAAGAAGTTCAGGGACGCCTGGGTGGCTCAGCTGATTAAGCATCTTGTCTGCCTTTGGCTCAGGCCACAACCCCAGGGTCCTAGGTTCGAGTCCCACTTCGGGCCTCTTGCTCGGTGGGGAGCCTGCTTCTCCCTCTGCCTGCTGTTCCCCCTGCTTGTGTGCTCTTGTTCTCTCTCTCTCTCTCTCTCTCTCTCGCAAATAAGTAAATAAAATCTTTAAAAAAAAAAAAAAGAAATTAAAAGTTCAGTTCTTCAACAGCAGTAGCCAAATTTTAGTACTCAACAGCCACAAGTGACTAGAGGCTACCCTATTGGACAGCACCGGTAGAGAACGTTTCCAGCATCACTACAGCATTGATTTAGTTCAGTCCCACAGTGGTTCCGCATCTCCGCATTCCCATGCACCCGCACATGCGAAGAAAGCTGCAAATGGGGGTTTGGAGCCTTATAAATTCCTAGTCTTCAGCTGGGCCCCTAACCACTGCCTGCTCTCATTCACTGTCTTGTCTTTGGTAGATATGCTCTGCCCTTCCCCTTTATGACTTCTCCACAATACTCAAAGCCCACCCTGTCCTCCCCACTTCCCCATTTTCTGCTTTTTTTTTCTTTGTGAGAAGCAGTAGCTGGGAAGCTAGACGATAGTAATCGGGGGATTATGAATATAAATACAACAAAAAAGAATAAGTTGGCAGAGGTTGCAGGGAACGGGCAAAGGAGAGAGCTCCTGATGGTCAGGACTTGTACAAAATGTCTTGATGAAGCAAGGGACAGATCTCTAGAAAGCAGCCTCCTCACTCTAAGCATGGTCTTGCCTTCTACTTTCCTTGAGAACATAAAGCAGTGGGCAGTGAAGCCCACACTTGCTTTTTTTGTTTTGTTTCAAAAATTTTTACTTACATATTTCAGAGAGAGTGAGAGAGAGAGAGAGAGCACAAGGCGAGGAGGGTGGGAGGGAGAAGCAGACTCCTTGCTGAGCAAGGAGCCTGATGTGGGACTCGATCCTGGGATTCTGGGATCATGACCGGAGCTGAAGGCAGTTGCTTAACCAACGGAGCCGCTCGGTTGCTCAAGTCCACACTTTCTATCATTCGGCCTATAACGTTTCTTGGCATCTGTACCATCCTTTCTTTTTCCCAGACTCTGAAGGAGGACAGTGACCTTGTCCTCAGTTCTATTCCCTACAGCCTCCTCTGAGGAGTCGTCTCACCCTCCATCTAGGCTCCAGACTCTCAGACTTTAGCTCTCTCCCACTCCCCTTCCTCAATCCTGTGCTCGAACCCCCTATTCCTCATTTTCAAACTTCTTTAATTGCCGTCTCTACTTCTGTGCCTTCTCTCAACTCCTCATGTTACTGCAATGTCAATAAAACTACCACTACCCTCCTACCCACTCTCAATCTGGTTTCCCTCTTTGAGTTCTTTTATTTTGGTTGGTGGCACAGTCATCCATTCGGTCCCTTGTCAGAAACATGTGCACCTCCCTGAGCAACCAGATCTCCATGTAGTTGATCCCGAGTACCACCCTCCCCTCTCCAATTCCCTTGCCCTCTCCGGGTCATCACCCATTTTCTCCTGGACACATGCAATACTCCATTATTAACTAGTCTCTTCTCCTCCAGGCGGAGGAGGAGTCTTTCCCTACCCCAAACCCCTCGCACACTGTTGACAAGATCCATTATGATTTCAGTTTCTCATATCACACATGGGTCTACATATTTGAAACACCAAGAAGGAGTGCCTGGGTGGCTCAATCGTTAAGCGTCTGCCTTTGGCTCAGGTCATGATCTCAGGGTTCTGGGATCAAGTCCCACATTGGGCTCCCTGCTCAGCGGGAACCCTACTTTACCCCTGACACTCCCCCTGCTTGTGTTCCCTCTCTCGCTCTCCGTCAAATAAATAAATAAAATCTTTATTTAAAACAAACAAACAAACAAAAACACCAGGGAATGACTAATGTATTATAGTTCTGTTTAAATTTCTACTTCTAAAGTTATTTGTGAAACCAAGGGCATAAGTTATGCCAAGTTATGGCAAACCATAAACTAAAGTTTATGGAGGAAAACATAAAGCAAAGGTTTAAAATGCTATGGAGGCTTATTAACATAAATCATCCAGAAGCACCTCTATATCCACTCTGCTCTCTCCAAAACATGGTGCTAATAGACATTTCAGCCTATGTCATCTTTATATTGTTTACAGTGTGTCAGGGCTTGGTTTAACGGTGTTGTAGAATATCAATCACTCTATGACTGTTAAGTACAAACACAATGAGAATTTTAAGCGTTTTGGTAGGAAAAGATGGATCATTAAGAGTGAAAAAAAAAAAAAATCAAGAGAACTTTAAAAGTATCAAGAAAACGACCAATATGGTACAAACAGAATAGAATGTTTAACAGTGGTAATCATTCTGAAGGATAAGAAGTAAATCTCAGAGAATTTGAAGAGAAAGAATAAAGAGACAAAATCCAATGTCACTGATGTTTTCCTGTTTTTACCCAAGAAATGTATATATATTGGATACTTGTATCATCTATTTTGGACTCATCCAGAATGGAGTTTAGAACAAGCTTTAGGAACTTAATTAATTCATGAGTAAATCAGTTTCTGAGCTCCATCAGAAATAGCATCCCAGGGGTGCCTGGGTGGCTCAGTTAAGCATTGGACCCTTGATTTCAGATCATGATCTGATCTCAAGGTTGTGAGGTTGAGCCCCAGGCTGGGCTCTGCACTGCGTGTGGAGCCTGCTTAAGATTGTCTCACTCTCCTCCCTCTGTCCCTCCCCTTCCCTCCCTTTTTTTTAAAGATTTTTATTTATTTGACAGATTGAGAGAGAGAGAGCGCTCGTGAAAGAGGGAATACAAGGAGGGGGAGTGGGAGAGAGAGAGCAGGCTTCCCACTGAGCCAGGAACCCGATGCAGGGCTTGATCTGAGGACACTGGGATCATGACCTGAGCTGAAGGCAGACGCTTAACCAACTGAGTTACCCAGGTGCTCCTCCCCCATCCTGACTAAGGAAGGGAAGGAAGAAAAGAAAGAAGGAAAGAAGGAGGAAGGAAAGGAAAGGAGGAAGGAAAGGTAAGAAGGAAGGAAAGGAAGGAAAGGAACCATCCCAATGTAAACAAATGGAATTCAGCAGCACTAACATTGGTCTCATTGTCAAGGGTCTATTCTAGATTATAGAATGTTCACTCACAGAGCATTGTGACATCATTAGGAACATCACCCATGCTATCAGTTTTTCCAATTAGCTGTGGCAGTATGCAAGATAAAGGGTGTTTTGTTTTTTATTTTTAAAAGATTTTATTTGACAGAGAGAGAGATCACAAGTCAGCAGAGAGGCAGGTAGAGAGAAAGAGGGAAGGAGCCTCCCCGCCGAGCAGAGAACCTGATGTGGGGGCCCAATCCCAGGACCCTGAGATCATGACCTGAGCTGAAGGCAGAGGCTTTAACCCACTGAGCCACCCAGCGCCCCAATAAAGGGTGTTCTAAACAATATTGCCAAATACTATTTTTTTTAACTTTATTGGTTTATTTTAGAGAGAGAATGCAAGCAGAGGAGGAGCAGAGGGAGAGGGAAAGGGAGACAGTCTCCAGCAGACTCCTTACTGAGGGCACAGCCTAAAGTGGGGCTCGATCTCACACCCCTGAGATCATGACCTGAGCCAAAACCAAGAGTCAGACACTTATCCAACTGTGCCACCCAGGTGCCCCCAAAAGATGACTGTTTTTAAAAGCCAAGCAGCAAGAAGAGAGGTGGCAATCTCTCCAAGGGGGACTTGAGAATTGGGCTCCCATCCAAAAGACTGCTCAGCCGACACGACCCATGGTATAAATGAATGGGATGGGACAGACAAGGGAGAATCTCACCCGAGACCTACGGGAGCTAGATGGTCTCCCCTTCCTGCCTAATTGACCAAGATGCCACAGAAAACTCTAGCTCCTCATCCCATAGTCTGAAACTCATGGCAGCTTTGTGGACAGAAAGTTAGTAAGAATTCCTGATACTGTTTTAGTTGAGGTGAACTAGTTTAACGCCACCGTGGAGCCAAGTAGAGTGATCAGTGGAGGATCACAGGTTTGGAGAGATGTAGCAAGGATCCCCTCCCCTCCTCTCCACATCCTTTATATACTTCAATGGTTCCCTAGCTTTCTGAGGGAAGTAGAAGGAATCCCAAATCTTATAAACTTCACAATCTATTCTCTGCAAGGATGAATAGTCAGCAGTTACCATACCTGGTTTTAGGTACAGGAAAACAAGCTAGGAGAGGAGCTGATGTTTGATGGTGGACATAGTGATGTCTCCTAGACTCTGGCCTACACCTTAGTAACCTGCAAAGAAGGCGGCTGCGAATCTGTGGAAAATTATTCTCTTCCATGAACTACTTATCGAGACTGTTTTTTTTCTTGGCTTCTCCTAAAAAGTCTGAAGTACCTAGTTATGAGGTAGAATATCCCGGGGAAGTAGGCAGTGACTAGGGAGGACTGTGTCTGTCCTTCACAAAAGGCAATTTGACACTGAACTGTATACTTCAACATGTTTAGTTTTATGCTATTTGATTTTTTTTTAAGTCAATCTTGCAAGGATGGAAGAAGGACAACTTGAAGGACACAAAAAATGAAGTTCTTCCATAAAAGCAATGACTCATCAGTGAAAAACTAGGCCAAAAGGCCAGATCCTTAGGGCGCTAGGTTGGCTCAGTCAGTGAAACCCTCCATCTCAGGGTTGTGAGTTCGAACCCCACGCTGGGTGTAGAAATTGCTTAAAAGTAAAATCTTAAATGGGCAGAAGATATGAACAGACATTTCTGCCAAGACGACATCCAAATGGCCAAGAGTCACATGAAAAAGTGCTCAACATCACTTGGCATCAGGGAAATACAAATCAAAACCACCATGAGATACCACCTCACACCAGTCAGAATGACTAAAATTAGCAAGTCAGGAAATGATAGATGTTGGCAAGGATGAGGAGAAAGGGGAACCCTCCTACACTGTTGGTGGGAATGCAAGCTGGTACAGGCACTCTGGAAAACAGTATGGAGGCTCCTCAAAAAATTGAAAATAGAGCTACTCTATGACCCAGCAATCGCACTACTGGGTATTTACCCTAAAGATACAAATGTAGTGATCCGAAGGGGCACGTGCACCCAAATGTTTATAGCAGCAATGTCCACAACAGCCAAACTGTGGAAAGAACCTAGGTGTCCATCAACAGATGAATGGATAAAGAAGATGTGGTATATATATATACAATGGAATACTATGCAGCCATCAAGAGAAACGAAATCTTTCCATTTGCAACGACATGGATGGAACTAGAGCGTATTATGCTAAACGAAGTAAGTCAATCAGAGAAAGACAAGTATATGATCTCTCTGATATGAAGAATTTGAGAGGCAGGGCAGGGGGCTGTGGGGGGGAAGGGGTGGAGGAGGGAAATGAAACAAGATGGAATCAGGAAGGAGACAAACCGTAAGAGACTCCTAAACTCACAAAACTGAGGGTGGCTGGGAGGTAGAAAGGGTAGGGATAGGGTGGCTGGGTTATGGACACTGGGGAGGGTATATGCTATGGTGCATGCTGTGCAATGTGTAAGCCTGATGATTCACAGACATGTACCCTGGGGCAAATAACACATTATATGCTAATTAAAAAAATAATAAAAAAATAAAACCTTAAAAAAAAGGCACACCCTTGAGTATCAAGCCATTAAGTTTGTTTTTTTTCTTGGTTTTTTAAGGATTTTATTTATTTGACAAAGAGGAGACAGCAAAAGAGGGAATACAAGCAGGGGGAGTGGGAGAGGAAGAAGCAGGCTTTCCGCTGAGCAGGAAGCCCAATGCAGGCCTCATCCCAGGACCCTGGGATCATGACCTGAGCTGAAGGCAGACGCTTAATGACTAAGTCACCCAGGCGGCTCTCAAGCCTTTAAGATTTTTGTTTTTGGGGGGCTTTTTTTAGCCTTTAGGTTCTTTCTACTAGAATAGTGAGTGGTTTTCTGTTTCGTTGTTTTAAACAGCAGAAACTTCTTGTTACTGGTTTTTTATAGAACCCACAGAAAAGGAAAACCTGAGCTCCCCTGGTTAAAGAGGCTACAGACTCTCCTGGGGCAAATAATACATTATATGTTAATTTAAAAAATTAAGAAAATAAAAATTAAAAAATTTTTAAAAAATTTTTAAAAAGAGGCTACAGACTCTCAAAGTACCAAAGACACAGTATCTGCCCCTCCTTCCAATCTTCCCTCCCTTCACCAGCTGTTTAGTGAGCACCTACTGTGTGCCGGCCAGGCCCTGTTCCAGGAAAACACAGACGAGGCCCTTGCTCTCGTGAACTTGGACTCTCATGGAAGGAGAAAGACACTAAAAAAGCTAACAAATGAAGAGGTTTAGCTAGTGGTAAGTGTCACGGAGAAAAATCAAACAGGTCTGGAGAACAAGGGCCTAAGCAGGGAAGTGGGGTCTCTAAGGTCACATTTGCGGGGAGACCTGAAGGCTAGAAGGGAGCCAGCTATGCCAAGTACAGTGGGCCAGTGTCCCAGGCAGTGACGAGCAGGCGCCCTGAGATGGAAAGGAGTCTGGTGTGCTCCAAGGATGAGAGAAGAATGTGACTGCGATGCACTGAGGGTGAGCACGAGGACAAAGCGGGATGCAGTGAGATGTGGAAACCACTCCTCCACCATTGCTCCCGTTAGCCACTCTCCACTTGCAGCCAGGAAGAACTTACCGCACTGTGAGTCTGATGAGACCTTATTCCTACGTAAAATCCTCCAAAGCTTCTCATTACACCTGAACTCCTGACCTGGCCGACAAAGCCCCCTGGGACCTGCCCCTGCTTGCCCCATGCCCCCGACTTCTAGCCACGCTGTTCTGCTGTTTGATGAGCTCTGTGCGCGACAAGCCCGTGCCAGGCTGAGGCCTTCCACACCAGCCACCCTCCAGCTCTAGCTGCCTTCTTCTCACCTTCCAGCTCTGGTACCCGCCCCCCAACCTAAAATCACCCTCCTCTAGTCACTCAAGATCTAAGCATGTACTCTTTCCTCCCAACTCTCAATCTAAGGTAGCCACCCAGCTTTTCCTCAACATGGACTATTCTATTTCTCTGTAGAGCGCTAGTGACTATCTGACATTTTCTTCTTTGCTTGTGGACGGACAGTCTCCTCTGACCAGAATAGAAGTTCCATGAAGCCTGAGTCCTTCTTAATCTTGTTTACTGAATGCCCAGGATTCGCAACAGTGTCTGGTATTTAGTAGGCGCTCATCATCTATTCGATGAATGGACAAACATGGTTCTTGATATTACTGCCTTTAGTTCAAGCCAATTCAAACACTGCCCTGCTGACAATACTGATGACAGGGTCATCTCTACCAGCTCTACTAAATGTATCCACTAACCGAAAGAATAAAATGGAACACTTTGCTTATTTCCTTTGGCTTTCCAGCCACAAGAGACCAATGAAAAGCAAAGAAGAAGAAGAACCAACGATACATCATGAAGTACTTTGGTTCATCTAGGATGAAATTTCTATCTCCTGACCAAGAAAGCAACTCAACAAAACTTTAAAGAAAAGGCTCATCCTTCCCTACTCAGTAGCCAACACAGTGGCTGAGTTCTATGCAGGTATGTGCAACCACTTTGGCAAATTTAATAGATGAAAACAATCTCTTTTCATGTTCCTTCTTGGATGCTCACGGAATACTGTTCTAAGACACACAAATGTTTTTCCACAAGTACTATATAAAAAGTTATTTTACCTATGTCAAGGGGAGAGGTTTTTCCCATCCTCTCTTGAATAAACTTGCTACCGATCTTTGATTTCAAAAGCAAGTCCAATCTCAGACCCAGTAACTGCCACCAAAACAGAAATGTTTAGACCTAAAGAGTGCTTTTGGTATAGCCAGAAAGACTTCTTCATGGGATTGATCATTCCCGTTTCTAACACAACAGGAATTTGTCAGATACTTCCTAGTGAAGTACTCTGACAACATCCACCGATGTTGCCTACTGGAAGCCCAGTTACAAAAATACTCTAAATTGCTGTAACAAGTTATCTTAAAATGGAATTGACTTCAGAAACAGTACTCGAGAAAACATTTAGTTCACCTTAACCGTAGGTGGTTAAATAACACCAAAATTACTTCTAAGGTGATTTTTTTAAAGTAGATAATTAGGAAAAAAGATTACAAAGTAGCTAATTAGGGAAAGTACTGAAAAAGTTCTTTCTTATGAACTATAACCCGAAAGTTTATGTAAGTCTTTTGTTGGTACCTAAAATGTTTCTTTTCACTGGAGAAATGTGTTGGTTTTAAGTGCTGCTTAGATTCTTGCAAGAGATAAATACATAAAGAAACTGACTTACAGTGACTACACTATTATAATCACCCACCCACTGATAAATGGATTCTGCACTAAAATTCCTTCCTGCCCACGGGGGTTACAACAAATAGAGAAGCTTCATTCTTTAGTAGAAAAGGATGTGGAGGAAGACGTAGTATCTTTCATGCAATCTCTGGTAATAGGGACCAAGCCCAGAATACACCTGTGACAATGGGGAAGCCCAATGTCCTCAGCAGTAACAGAGAGGGGCACCCTGCAGCAAACTGCGGTTCCCATTCTCATGTAGAGGATCTTCTATACGTGTGCCCATTTTGGAATATCTGTGGTGGGACCTACAGAGTTACAGACTGAAAACACATAGAGTGAAAATTTCACTGGATGGTGATTCCGATGGAAGAAAACTTTAAAAATCACTTACTGAATAGTTAGATCATTAAAAGTCAGATTGAACTACACTGGAGGCAAGACTGTGGAGTGTTATAGGCCATTATGAAGAGGAATGAGCTATAAAACTAGTGTAATTAAAGATACATGGAATGAGCAGGAGGCATCACAATTCTGGACTTCGAGTTTTACTACAAAGCTATGGTAATCAAAATAGTATGGTACTGGCACAAAAAGAGACAAATCAAGGGAATGGAAGGGAAAATTGAGAAATAAACCCACAATTATATGGTCAATTAATCTTTGACAAAGCAGGAAAGACTACCTAAAGGGGAAAGACCATCTCTTCAACAAATGGTGCTGAGAAAACTGGGCAGCTACACACAGAAGAACGAAACTGGACCACTTTCTTACACCACACTCAAAGACAATTCCAAAATGGATTAAAGACCTAAATGTGATTCCTGAAATCATAAGAATCACAGGAGAGCTCACAGACAGTAAGTTCTCCGACATCATTCATAGCAACATTTTTCTAGATATGTCTCCTGTGGCAAGGGAAACAAAAGCAAAAATAAACTATTGGGGGAAGCCTTGGTGGCTTAGTCAGTTAAGCATCTACCTTAGGCTCAGGTCATGAGCCCAGGGTCCTTGGGACCACATCAAAAATAAAAAGTTTATGCACAACAAAGGAAACAATCAACGAAACTAAATAAAAGGCAACTTACTAAACGGGAGAAGAGATTTACAAATGACATATCCAATAAGGAGTTAGTATCCAAAATATATAAAGAACTTCTACAACTCAATACCCCCCAAAATAATCCAATTAAAAAATGGGCACAAGACACGAATGAACAGCATTTCTCCAAAGACACACAGATTACCAACAGACACATGAAAAGATGCTCAACATCACTCATGATCAGGGAAATGCAAATCAAAACCACAATAAAATATCACCTCACACTTGTTAGAATGACTGAAATCAACAACACAGGAAACAAATGTTGCCAAGGATGTGGAGAAAAAGGAATACTCGTGCACTGTTGGTGGGAATGCAGACTGGTGCAGCCACCGTGGAAAACAGTATGGAGGTTTCTTTTCTTTTTTTTTTTTTTAAATATTTTATTTATTTATTTGACAGAGAGAGATCATAAGTAGGCAGAGAGGCAGGCAGGCAGAGAGAGAGGGGGAAGCAGGCTCCCTGCTGAGCAGAGAGCCCGATGTGGGGCTTGATCCCAGGACCCTGAGATCATGACCTGAGATGAAGGCAGAGGCTTTAACCCACTGAGTCACCCAGGTGCCCCTGGAGGTTTCTTAAAAAGTTAAAAATAGAACAACCTTATATCCAGCAATCACACTACTGGGTATTTACCCAAAGAATACAAGAACACTAATTCAAAGGGACACATGCACCCATATGTTTATTGCACCATTATTTACAACAGTCAAGATAAGGAAGCAGCCCAGTGTCCATCAGTTGATGAATAGATTAAAAAAATGTGGTATATATGGGGGCCTGGATGGCTCAGTGGGTTAAAGCCTCTGCCTTCGGTCCAGGTCAGGATCTCAGGGTCAGGATCTTGAGATCGAGCCCCACATCGAGCCTGTTTCCTCCCCACTCTCTCTGCCTTCCTCTCTGCTTACTTGTGATCTCTCTCCTCTCTGTCAAATAAATAAAATCTTTAAAAAGAAAAAAGAAAAGAAAATGTGGTATATATACACAAACAATGGAAAATTATTCATCCATAAGAAGATAATGAAATCTTGCCTTTTGCAACAACATGGATGGAGCTAGAGAATATAATGCTTAGCAAAGTTAAGTCAGAGAAAGATATAAACCATATGAGTTCACTTATATGTAGAACTTAGAAAACAAAACAAACCAGGGAAAAAAATAAGAGGACAAATCAAGAAAAGGAATCTCAGGGGCACCTGGGTGGCTCAGTTAGTTGAGCATCTGTCTTCAGCTTAGGTCCTGATGCTAGAGTCCTGAGATTGAGCCCCATGTTGGGCCTCCTGCTCAGGGAGGAGCTTGCTTCTCCCCCTCTCCCTGCTGCTCCCCCTGCTTGTGCCCTCTCAAATAAATAAATAAATAAATAAAATCTTAAAAAAAGAAAGAAAGAGAAGGAATCTTAGCTACAGAGAACAAACTGATGGTTATTAGGAGGGTGTGGGGGGATGGGTGAAATAGGTGATGGGGATTAAGGAATGCACTTGTGCTGAGCTCCAAGTGATGTATGGAAATGCTGAATCACTATACTGCACACCTGAAACTAATATAACACTGTGTGTTAACTAACTGGAATTAAAATAAAAACTTTTAAAAAAGGACACTTAGAATGAGTTAGAACAAATGAAAATTGTTTTTTATTGTTAATACATTAAGATTTAGAGGCTTTGAAAGAGTTACTAATCTATTCCCTGAAAATTCCATCACATGTCACTACAAGTTGTTTTATCTCTTCTACAGCCTTCATCGTTCCACACAAATCAGAAATCCCAGGGACCTACCTCGACCTTCCAGAGGAGTTGGTCCGATGTTTACCATTTCCCACGAAGTCGGGAGAGCCTCCGTGTAGAATGGCAGCCGGTCTGTGTCCTCCCGGGTCTTTCCTAGAGTTCTGATCTAGGTTTGACAAACTAGCGATTTCCAAGCGCTCCTAGAAGAAAGAAAAGCAAAACCTACTTTAGATACAAGTCATAAATCAGAGAAAATCGTGCTACCTGATCATTAATTCAGTAGAGAGTGCTGAATGCTTTCAGGTGTAATAAACTTGAACTTTTAAAAATTTAACGTCCAAACATGTACTGCTTCAAGAACGGTGTGAAGAGAATGTGAATTTTATAAATGAAAAATGCTTAGAGTCTTACAAGATGCGTGAAAAGTCAGGGAGAAGAGCAAGAAGGGGTGAACAGAGGGAGGAGGCATTGAAAGAGGGAGCAGATCATTAGTAGGCGGGTGGGACCAGAGTGCATTTGCGCACGGCTCTGTGCTTTCACTGAGGGTGGGACATGTATCTGCGGGAATAACCACACGAGACGGAAGGGAGGCATCATCGGTCCCATCTTAAGGGATGAGGAAAATGAGTCACATTTAGTGTCACCTGTCAAGGTCACAGAGCTGGCAGTTAAAACACCAAAGCTTTAAGCCGGGTGCTGCTGACTCGGACATCAGTGCCTCCTCCCACCACCTCTGAGCTGCCCTTAAGTTAAATGGCATATTCTCTAAAAGAGAACGAGTAAGATTTTCTCTGGATTTCTCCAAACACATGTAAGTGGTGTTTTGACCGAGCGGGACTTTATCCTTTTCCACCACTGCTTTTAAACCTGCCCTGTTGGATCCTTTTTTAGCATGACTGAATGAATCTTCAGGAGATCCGTACGATTTCCATTCACACTTCAGTTGAACAAATAGTTGTATTTTCCAAGTACACACTAAGAATTCTGATCTAGGTTAATTATTGAAGCTTCCATCTCTGCTCTCCCTCGACTCATTTGATAAACAAATGTCATTCCATCAGCCTGTAGCATCTACAGATATTATACAACTCTAAATTTAGCCTCCATTTGGGGAATCTGGAATATACAATGAATGGTATTTGGGGGATTTTTTTTAGTGCTTCATTTCCAGCTTTACTACTGATAGTAACACAGGAGAGGAAAACATCATTGATGGAAAGAAAAGCATTTTATGTTTCGCAAAATGTAGACTATTTTAGTGTGGTACAAGTACCTGCTTAGCCATTTCTTTTCTTTTTCGCTCTTCTTTTATCTCTTCTTTCCTTCTCTGAATCTCATGAAGGATCTCACGTTGCTGAAATAAATCAGTGTATCAAATGCCAATCTCTGAAACCCTGACAACATATACATTCTATAGTCACACAAAAACTTTTGCATTTCTTTTTGTTTAAGGATTTTTTTGTTTGTTTTTGAGACACAGGGATACTGAGAGAGTGAGCATGAGCAGAGGGAGAGGCAGAGGGAGGAAGAGGGAGAAGAGGGAGGGAGGAAGGAAGAGAGAGAAAAAGACTGAGCCAGGAAGCCGCCGTGGGACTCGATCCCAGGATGCTGGGACCATGACCTGAGGAGATGCTCAATCATCTAAGCCATGCAGGCGCCCCTAAGATTTTATTTACCCATTTATTTGAGAGAGGGAGAGCAAGCGAAAGCAGGGGGGAGGAACAGAGATAGAGAGGGACAAGCACACTCCGCGGTGAACACGGAGCCTGACACAGGGCTCAATCTCACGACCCTAAGATCATGACCTGAGCCGAAATCAAGAGTCAGACACCCAACCCAGTGAGCCAACCAGGCACCCCCAAAAAACTTCTTCTGCATCTCAATGATTCAAGCCCTCCCTTCATAAAGGGCCTGATTATACAGAACCTTACAACAAACTGTAGTTACACAGTTTCATCAGCTCTTATGCACTACTTGTTCCCGGTTAGTAGGGTCTCCAGACTGTGTGTGGGAGGGAGTCAGCGCTCCTCACTCCTCATGTTCCACATGGACAGACTTTCACTACAGCAGTGACCCTACCCTAACCTTGCCCTTCCTCCTCGATGTCTCCCCGTCTGTGGAGACCAAGCGCTGGGGTCTGCTACCCCCGCAGAGAGTGGGGCCACCTTGCCGGGGGTGGGCTGAGCTGTCCTCAGTGCCAGGACCCGGGGTGACAGCAGCTCAGGCAAGACTATCTCCACGTGCCATGGGACCTTCAGCTCGATGCTCTAGTTTTCTCAGTATTAAAAGTATCAAAATCCACTTGACTCACGTAGCTATTGCTCAAGTGGGACTGAATTCAGGTTGGGAAAAATAGTGTGTGGGGGGGCAGTGTTTGTTTTTACAAGTCCCCTAAAGTTCCAGGTTGTAGATATCAAAACTGTTAAGAGACGCACCAAAAATTGTATCAGCAATAATATAAAATGAAAAAAATATCCCCAATTTATAAGTAAACAGTGTACCAAAACAAGACCGCTGGCTAAATACTCACTATCTAATAAAAACGTGCCTTCCCGAAAACAATGAAAATAAGGAACTTTAAACTCTAAATGATAGCTAGGCTACACAATTAACTAGGAGATGAGAAATAACTCATAAATGGTGGCCATAATGAGACAGGTGTTACCATGAGCACAGGATGAACGAAATGAAGGAGAGGGAGGAAAAGACCCAAGAGCAAGAACCTAAGAAAAGCAGAATAATAAAACCGTGGAAGTAACTGTAAGAAACAGTAACACAGGAAGAAACTAGAAAGCCTCACCAAGAGATAAGAATAAACAAACATTCCTGGAGAGGGAGTCTGAATATTGCCAAGGGGTCAATTCTTCCTAAATGAATGTGTAAGAGAGTATGTAAGGGAGTTGGGTTTGATTTTGAGAGAGCAAGCCTGCACTTCGTCTGTAAGAATAAATAGGAAGAACGGCTAAGGGAAAAAGAAAAGCATAATGGAAGGTGAAGGGAAGGGGACTTGACTTTTCAGATCTTAAAACAGCATAAAAGATACAATGATTCAGAGTGGTAGGGACTCAAGAAAAAGTGAACACTGAACAAAATGAGTAATTCACAATTCGTGTATATATATATAGTTACAATAACCTTAAAGCAAGTATTCCAAATCAAATAAGGAAAAATGATTAATGTGTTAGGAAATGTCTGGGGGGAAAAAATCCACTTCAGACACTCATTTTTACAAACCACCCCCCCAAAAAAGTTCTAGGTAAGTTGATTAAAAGACTGAATAGAAAATAAACTAAGTGAAAAATCAAGAGGGATGGGGTGCCTGGGTGGCTCAATCCTTAAGTGTCTGGCTTCGGCTCAGGTCATGATCCCAGGGTCCTGGGATTGAGCCCCACACCAGGCTCCCTGCTCAGCAGGAAGCCTGCTTCTCCCTCTCCCACTCCCACCTCTTGTGTCTCCTCTCTCACTGTGTCTCTCTCTGTCAAATAAATAAAATCTTTCAAAAAATTTTTAAAAATCAAGAAGGAAACTTAGGAAAAAAAGAAAGAAAATTAGATATGTACATTATCTTTAATTAAAGGATTTAAAAAATATAACACAGGAGTGCACATCCTTGTGCAAAGAGATTGAGGGAAAAATACAAATGGTTAGGGCATGTAAAAAAGTTCAATCTCTGGCTTTTGCTATGCATTTGGACAGGAGATATGTATCTCACGGAGGGAAGAAAATAGCCTGTAAAGCTCAGTGAATTCCTGCACAGCTTTACAAGCTCAGAAACACCAGAAGTTTGGTTAAACAAACTTTCTTCCTTTCTTTTCTTTAAAGACCTGGACTAGACAGAGGGTTCTAGGAGCAGCTCTGGTATCTGTGGGGGAGGAAACCACTCGCCATATTTCTTAGTGACTCTCTGGGCCTCCTCTCACACAAATCTCCAGTGCTTGAAGCAAATGCTGAGCAAAACTGAAATGCAGGTTAGCATGTGGGCAGGGATAGAGGAAAAAGTGATAGAAGTTTGTCGACTTCTGGGCCCAGCTGCTGGTAGTGACCAGGGTCTCACCTCCTGCTCCACCTTCTGCTTGGCCTCCAGCTGCCTCCGCTGCTCCTCCTGAGCCTGCCTTTCCAGCATTTCTTCATGGAAGGACTTGGGAGGCGGCTTGTTGTGCTCACTGAGAAAGGACTGCACGTGGTCGGCCAGTTCAAATATCATCACCTAAACATACAGAGCAAAATCAACCACACATGTTCAAGTAATGGGAAGACAGGGCTCAAAGGAGACTTCGGGAAAGGATGTAGGCTCTCAGAGGCCCACTACAACAGTGATACTCACTTTGATACCACATGTTCTGAATTCAGTATCTGATGCAATCACAGCAGGAAAAAGCTTTTTACAGGATTTACCTCATTGTGCTGCTATCAAGACAAATCACTATTTAAATAAAAAGCTTCCTTTTTCTTTTATAGTCCCATTCAATTTTACTGGCATCTTCTGTATCATAAATCTGACACACTATTTTTCTGGACAAGTGTTTTCTGTACAAATAAATCTGATAAAATATTTAACATGGCATAAAAATAAAGTACTTTCCCAACTAGAAAACCTGTCTAAGAAATGATAACAGAAGAATCATTGCCACAGTGAGAACTTTCATCGGTCCAAATACAGAGTACCGAAAACATTCCTCCAGGTACAGAGGCAAATACTTAAAGGCCTCACTAGCTCCCTGCTAGTAATAGGCCAGTGGAGGCTGATCAATACTAGGAAAGCATTCTATTTCCACTTAGGGAAGCATTCATGGACACGACCAGAAGGAAAAATGCCCCCCTCTCAGACATTGTTTATGTGAACACTGGGGCCACTTTCTCATACCTGGAGGAGTCATAAATCTTATCTGGGCTGGTAAACTCATAAAACAAGGGTTTCTGGGACCCTACACTGACTGCCCCAACCCCAGAGAGGCTAAGAGTGCCAAGCTCCCTCCTCCAGATGATGACCACCATTCTGAAATGTCTTTCTTCAATTATAATAAAGTAGTTTAAAAAGTCTTATTTCTAGAGGTGCCTGGGTGGCTCAATGGGTTAAAGCCTCTGCCTTCGGCTCAGGTCATGATCCCAGGGTCCTGGGATGGAGTCCCACATCGGGCTCCCTGCTCAGTGGGAAGTCTGCTTCTCCCTCTCCCAGTCCCCTGCTTGTGTTCCCCCTCTCGCTGTGTCTCTTTTTCTCTGTCAAACAAATAAATAAAATCTTTAAAAAAGAAAAAAGGAAAAGAAAAGCTGGGGAAAGTAGGCCATTTCTATTATATCAAAGAGAAACTACTTCTACACCAGAAAGGAGACAGGAGCTAAGCAGCGGAGGGTTCTTCTCTTGCCAATTGATTTAGATGACTAGCATTTTCTGTACAAACACATCAGATACAATATGTAAGACTAGATGAAAATAATAACTACTTTCCAAACTGGCTCTTGTCCCACTCTTTGTATCTCCAGGGCTGACCGTCCTGCTCTTCTCAGCACTCTGCTCAAGTGTGGCCAGAAGCCTCTCCTTCCCTCCTTATCTGTAACAGCCACTTCATCATCACCACAGGATATGTATCTGTATTAGCCAGGGTTCTCCAGAGAAACAGAACCAATAAGATGGGGGGGGGGGTTCCATGCACACTCGCACACCCATTCATACAGCAAGAGACTGATTTTATGGAACTGACTCATGCAATTATAGAGGCTGGAGAGTCCAGAAAGTGTGGGGTAGACCAGCAGGCTGGAGACCCAGCAGATTTGGTGTAACAGCCACCCTCTGGTAATTCCTTCTGCTTCCAGAAAAGCCAGTCTTTTTCAGTTAAAACCCTCAACCAATTGGATAAGGCCCACCCACATTATGGAGGAAAATCAGCTTAACCCAGAGTCTACTGATTTAAAGGTTAACCTCATCTAAAAAATACCTTTCGAGAAACATCTAGAGGGGAGACCTGGGTGGGTCAGGTGGTTGGGTGTCTGCCTTAGGCTAAGGGTCATGATCCCAGGGTCCTGAGATCGAGTTCCGCATAGTGCTCCTTGCTCAGCAGTGAGTCTGTCTCTCCCTCTCTCTCTCCCTCTCCCCACCCTGCTTGTGCTCTCTGGCTCTCTATCTCTGTCTTCAAATAAATATAATCTTTAAAAACAAAAAAACAGAAACATCTAGAGCAATGTTTGTCCAAATACCTGGGTACCAGGGTCTAGCAATGTTGACACATAAAAATAACCATCACACCTATTAGAACACAGCTGAAATTAAAAAGTTGACAACATCAAATGCTGGCAAGGATGTGGAGAAACTGGATCACTCACATATTGTTGGTGGGAATATAAGGTAGTACAGCCAATCTGGAAAAGTCTGAGAGCTGCTTAAAAAATTTAACATGCAGTTTCCATATACCGACAAGTGCATTCCTGGGCATTTATTCCAGAGAAATGAAAACTTACGCTCACATAAAAATATACATGAATGATTATAACGGCTTTTTTTCTTTTTTTTTTTAAGAGACAGAATGTGAGGGAGGGGACAGAGGGAGAGAGGATCTTAAGAAGGCTTCACGCTCAGCATGGGGCTTGATCTCACAGACCCTGAGATGATAACCTGAGCCGAAATCAGGAGTCAGATGCTTAACCAACTGAGCCACCCAGGTGCCCCCACAGCTTTATCTTTAATAGCCAAAAACTAGAAACAACTCCTATGCCTTTCACCTGGTGGATGGCTAAATCAGCAGTGGTACATCTATACCATAGAATACTACCTAGTAATAAGTAACAGCTACTGATACATCCCAACAATCTGGATGAGTCTCTAGAGGATTATGTTGGGTGAAAAGAAAGCCAATCCCAAAGGTTACATACTGTATGATTCCACTTATATAACATTTTTGAAGCTGAGTACACAGTACATGGGATCTCAGTATTATTTCTTAAAACTGCATGTGAATCTGTAATTATCTCAAAATAAAAAGTGTAATTTAAAATAAAGCCCAAGAATGGGCATCAAAAGCAAAAGTACACAAGTGGGACTACATCAAATTTTAGAATTTCTGCAAAGGAAACCATCCACAAAACGAAAAGGCAACCCATGGAATGGGGGGAAAATATTTGCAAAACATGTTTCTGATAAAGAGCTGACATCCAAAGTATAGAAGGAACTCCTAGAACTTTAACAGCAAAAACCCCCAAATGATCCAATTAGAAAATGGGCAGAGGACCCGAAGAGACATTTTTCC
>CM053609.1:50715680-50735483 GCA_028646535.1 Procyon lotor
TCCCGAGTCTACATATGATCTGTCTAACCCAGGACTCTCTCATGGTGGCATGAAGGACTAATTTGCAGAAAGTTTTCCTGTACAATGTCATTTCAAAGGATAAGAATGTTCCCCTCAAGTCAAGCCTTACATAATTTAGTTCAGCAGTCGTTATGTAGCAATATTAACAAAATGATGAAAAATCCAACTACAATACTATTAAACTCAAAATTTTTTCCAGTTTTCTCTCTATGCCCTTGGCACAAAATTTGTAATTTTATACAGCTGATATTATGTCTGTTTTGTAGCTTTTTATAATAATCATTTCCATGGTGTTTAAAAAAATAATAATCCTGTATTTTTACCAACTGGACACATCAAGGTTCACCAGATTGGCCCTCCAGCCCAGTGGTTCCCAACCAGAGGAGACTGTGTCCCCAGGAAATACCTGTCAGTGGCAAGAGGGGAGAGAAACTCCATACCTCTCACCACATTCCTTCCTGACACACCTCTTTCACTGGGCTGGTCCTGCGTTATAGCCTTTATGGGAAGCTGGTAGCTGCAAGGCAAGCACCTTCCTGAGTTCTACAGGCTCTTCTAACACAGCATCAAACCCACCGAGGGGGTTGTAGAAGTTCACAAATTCTTGGCCAGCTGATCAGAAAAACTGGTACATACAATTAGCGTTTGAAATTTTGTAGAACTCAGCCCCTAACCCATGAGGTCCGCAGTAACTATGTTAGTTTGTGTCAAAACGGAACTGAATTCCTGGGCACCCAGCAGTCAGAAAAAAATACCACCTATTTGGTGTCAGGAAAAATAAAACCCAGAGAGGTGTGGCCTTATTTTTCTTTCGTAAACTTAATTACCCTTTAACAATTCGTTAAATACTAAACCCCTACCGTATCTACTCTAGGCCCAGCGTTAGAGGTAAAAGAGGGTTACTAAATTCAAGAAACTCATCTTGACCTATCTGGACTTTCACCTTCTCCAGCAGCTGTTAGGGTAACGAATTCCGTAAATTTCCCATCCACTCTCTAAGGCACCGCTTTTCTTTTCGCTGTCACCTTCCTTCACTGGTTCCCTGCAGAGTAAGCTCGAACCACAGATCATCATCCAAGCCCATCTGCTTTTCCACGTGCAATGTCTGAGGCAAGATTACACGGAATACACACAGACTTCAAAGAGGCAAAACTTGACTACGGATTGACAATGCTTTTGCTCTGTCAGTGGTTCTCATCCAGAGGCAGTACACGTTTGGGGGGCTGGGGAGTCTGAAAATATGTGGGGCGAGACGCCTGGGTGGCTCAGTCGGTTAAGCGTCAGCCTTCAGCTCAGGTCATGATCCCGGGGAACTGGGATCGAGTCCTGCATCGGGCTCCCTGCTCAGCTGGGAGTCTGCTTCTCTCTCTGCTCCTCCCTCTGCTCATGCTCTCTCTCTCTCAAATAAAATCTAAACAAAAAATTTTTTTTAAATTAACATATTAGAGAAACCAAATAATTAGTCATGGAACAAATATTAGTATCTGGAGGGACTATTCTACAACGATAAGCAGATTTACCATGAGACAGGTTTCACAAAAATGTCTATTAGTAGCTGATGTAGCTTCACTGAGATACACCTGATAGGACATGAAATTTTAAGGGGAAGAGTGGCAGGAAGGAGAAAATACCATTCATGTGTCTGTATGTTGTGAAAACAGTAGCATCACATGGAAGGTATTTATAGCTGTACTCACACATCTGGGTAGGTTGGTGGGCATCTAACCCTCAAATCCACTTGCACGTATATTTCTTCACCGGTCAGGCCCTGAGGGTACAGAACTAAATTGATTTCAGGGGGCTCGTTGACCTGAAAGAGAAGAAGAGAATTTTTTTCCACTTGGAGAGCCAATTATTAGCAATTAAGATAATGAGCATCTTAGCACGAACATTCTACTTTCTAAATATTACGTGCCAATTGTACTTTTATACAGGTATTCGGTCATCTTTTCCTAAAGTGCGGTTTAAAAACAAAGCCTAGGGGCACCTGAGTGGCTCAGTCTTTAAGCATCTGCCTTTGGCTCAGGTCGTGGTCCCAGAGTCCAGGGATAGAAGCCCCGCATCGGGCTCCCTGCTCGGCAGGAAGTCTGCTTCTCCCTCTCCCACTCCCCCTGCTTTCATGCGCTCTCTCGGTCTCTGTCAAATAAATAAAATGTTTAAAAAATAAAAACAAAGCCTATGCCAGAGAGACTGCATCTTCCTTTTCAAAGTTATCTAAGAGGTGAAGCAAACGTTCCAGGGAACTGCTGTTTGTGCACATGGTACAGCGCACCAATCACGTGATTATGCCTGGGCCCTGTTCTAGAGCCTAGGAGTGCAGGGGTCAGTCTGCACAGACACGGGCCCAACTAGCCAACACACGAGAAGACAAGTGAGTATTCTCCCCAGTGAGGAGGGCTATAAAGAAAATCAGGCAGAGTGATGGAACAGCGGTAAGGGAGATTTTCAGACGGGTGGGTCAGGCGCCTCTTGAGCAGAGGAAACTTCAGTTGAAATATAAATACTGAGATAATGACGAGTGAAAGCCTTAACTTAACATGGAAATCTGATGGCTCTTCTAAACGTGGATACGGTCTCATCCAACTGCTTTTTGCCAAAAAAAAAAAACAACAACCAAAAACACAACTATTCCATCTATCGCTCTCTATTAAATATGCTTTTTCCAAAGAAGAAAAACTCTGGGGCAGTTTATATTATCTGTACATCATGAGAGAAGGGAGGCTGAGGAAAGAAATACCCATTCTCATGGTCCAGGCGCTTTCCCCACTCTGAGGGTGGCCACCGCGGCTGTCTTACAGACAAAGCAGTTCAAGCTCAGACGTTTCAGTTGTCTGCCCACAGATCCATGGCGACAAGGCTGGATTTCAGATCCAACTTTGGCTCCCAACCTGTGTCTTTCACATCAGCCACTCCCTTGTTAGTGCCAATCCTGAGCAGCTATGACTGAGCTTTGTCTGACTTTATCT
The DNA here is from genome assembly GCA_028646535.1 of Procyon lotor. Taxonomy (NCBI): domain Eukaryota; kingdom Metazoa; phylum Chordata; class Mammalia; order Carnivora; family Procyonidae; genus Procyon; species Procyon lotor. The sequence goes on from CM053609.1 coordinate 50,718,668, forward strand.
TCGAACATCCAGGCGGCCAGGGCAAAAAGGGAAAGGTGATGTTATTTTACATTTCACATTTCACAGAAAAGGAAAAGCACAAAAAATTGGGGGAGGGAGGCACAACAAAGTACGCAGCAACACTAAATTCTAACACTAAATTCAACCTACAGTACCCTGAGTTATATAATAAGCAAAATTCCCATGAACGATGTGTGTAACATGGAAGCTTGGTTTTCACAGGGCTTTAAACCTAACGTTTACTTGAAGGCGCGGAGTCAGGCGCCAGGAAAGCACAGTTCTGTGAACGTGGGGAAATGTCCCGTGACCCATGAGACCTTCCATGTACTCATTCAGCCATCTCGCCCCATCGCCCACAGGGATGGGCACGGACTCTGTCAGGCACTGTGAGCACAAAGAAGAAAGAAAACAGATGTGGTTCCAGCTGTCGTGGAACTTCCAGTCTGGAGGGGGGTGGGGGGAAAACAATTAACACCTAAGTTCAAGTTCAAAAAGTGCTACTGAAGAGAAAACGTGACATAATGGAATCAGCCGCCCCACGAAATGCCACTTCGGTATAAGGATTCTTTTGAGCTAAGGGTACTTGAAAACAGAAGGTTCGAGAAGGGCCCTCTGATTGCCTCTTTCTTCCTGAAAACAGGAGATAAGATGCCCATGTGAAAGATGCCCTCCTACACTGGAAAGAAAGAAACAGCCCAGGACACCTGGGTGGCTCAGTTGTTTAAGCATCTGCCTTCGGCTCAGGTCATGGTCCCAGGGTTCTGGGACTGAGTCCCGCATCAGGCTCCCTGCTCAGTAGGGAGCCTGCTTCTCCCTCTCCCCTTGCTCCTCACCCCTGCTCATGTTCTGTCAAATAAGTGAAATCTTGAAAAATAAATATTCTGATTATCAGAGAACACTGAGGCCAAGAGAATTCTGTACACATAGAACTCAGCAAAATAACTCTCATCTTTCTTCAATCTCCCCATATGTTTGTTACTTTTCCACAACTGCCACTCTTTGTTTGATCTAGTCTGTAAACTCTTAGGCCTGGCCAATTCTTCGGGTCATTTCCCTGTGGGGTTTCCAGTTGCACGTAAAAATCTGTGTCCTTTTCTCCTGTCAGTCTAGCTCATGTCAATTTAATTCTCAGATCTAGCCAGAGACCCTAAGAGAACAAAAGTAATGTCTTGTCACCCTACCCTCTACTTGGAGAGTAACCTGCAGCGGGTGTGAGGGAACATCCTTGGACATGGTCATCAGGAGACCTGAGTACTCTCCCTGAAGTTGAGACAAGCCAGAGACCGAGCACTCCAGGAGGGCAGAGCACGTGAAGAGGTTCAAAGTGGACAAGAGGCTGGTGTATTTCATTCCAAAAAGCCCAAGGGAGGCCAGTGTTTTTCTGGAACAGAGGAGAGAGGGGACACCAAGTGAAGCAGGAGAAAGGTAGACCTGAGATAAAGTGGACAAAGAGACTGGGCCTCGAGGGAGAGAAACAGAAGGACAGTGTCTTGTGACAGATGCCTCTGAGGCCGAGGAGGGTAAGGACAGAAAGCATCCACTGCTGGGGTCACGTGGGACTGCAGGTGACCTTGCAAAGAGCGGGCTCCATGGGCACTGAATGCAGACCCTGGTGTGATGAGGAGTGAACACTAGGTAAGGGGGAGGACTCAGCTCACCTGGACGAGGCCTTCAAGGAGGTTTGGGCATTAAGGGGACAGAGAACGGGGGCTCCTGGGTGGCTCAGTGGGTTAAAGCCTCTGCCTTCTGCTCAGGTCATGATCTCGGGGTCCTGGGATTGAGCCCCGCATCGGGCTCTCTGCTCAGCGGGGAGCCTGCTTCCCCCTCTCTCTGCCTGCCTCTCTGCTTACTTGTGATCTCTGTCAAATAAAATCTTTTAAAAAAAGGGGGCGGGGACAGAGAATGGGGCCACAGACAGAGGAGGATGTGAAATCAAGGGAATCAAGGGAGAAGTCTTTCATTCTGCCCTAAAGATGGGTGATACTAGAGCCTGTGAGGGTGCTGATGGGAATTTTATGGAAGAGTAGGCAAGAGACAAAATTAGGATCTGTTGGAGGGCAGACAGCAATGGGCACAACAGAGAAGGACAGGAGGAGGGGGCCTTTTCTAGGAGGACAGAGGACATGAGAAGAAAGAGCAGGTAGAGGCTGGTGAGTTTCCTCTGAGGAGCCTCAAAAGTTTGAGCGTGAGAATGAACTAACAGGGCTCCAGGCTTCTTGTCCCCCTCCAACCAGGGCAGGCCAGCTGCTCTCTGCTTTATATATGAGACAGAATTCCTCATAGGAAACCTCCAGCTAAGAGTAGTTGCAACAAGTAGTCGCTAGGAAAAGGAAGACTATGGCCTTGGACCAGTCTCCTCAAACAGCCTCTTTTGGAAGAACTTTTTATTATAGAAATTTTCAAACAAAAGCTGATAATGATATAATGAACTCCATGTGCCCACCATACAGTTTTGGGTTTTGTTTTGTTTTTTTAAGATTTTATTTATTTATTTGACACAGAGGGGGAACATAAGCAGAGGGAATGGGAGAGGGAGAAGCAGGCCCCCCATCGAGCAGGGAGTCCAATGCAGGACTCGATCCCAGGACCCAGGGATCATGACCTGAGCCGAAGGCAGACGCTTAACGACTGAGCCACCCAGGCGCCCCACCCACCATACAGTTTTAACAATTACCCATTTATGGCCAATATTGTGTATCTATATATTACCTCTACTCCCAAACACCACCTGAGATTATTTAAGTAAATCCTACCAACCCATCTTTGCCATGTGACTGTTATTTTCTTTTCTTTCCTTTTTTTAAAGATTTTATTTATTCACTTGTCAGAAAGAGAAAGCACAAGCAAGGGGAGGAGCAGGCAGAAGGAAAAGCAGGCTCCCTGCTGAGCAGAGAGCCAGATGTGGGGCTCGATCTCAGGACCCTGGGACCATGACCTGAGCCAAAAGCAGCTGCTCTACCACCTCAGCCATCCAGGCCTCCCTGTTACTCATTTTGTAACAGGAATCCAGCTCTGTAGCTAGGTTATATATGTCCATTTTACAGATGTAAACACTGAGAGAAAAGCTAGTTAGACTCAAAGTTTTACCAGTGCTTTCTACTCCAGCTCAAACCTTTACAGGCTTTTTCATCTCACAGGCCACGAATTTTGGAGCTATTATGATCACCAACTTAAAACTTAAAAAAAAAAAAAAAAAAAAAAAATCAGGAAAATACTGGGGCACCTCGGTGGCTCAGTGGGTTAAAGCCTCTGCCTTCGGCTCAGCCCAGCCTCAGGGAGGGAGGCCTCCGGGCCAGTCCCAGGACCACCTCGGGGAACGTGCGTGTGCAGGAACACTGGGGCCTAAAGAAGTAGCAGGCACCCCGCAAACACTCCTGGGCTGGACCAGCCGTGTACCACACACGTCTAGTGTGCCAGTTATTTCCACAGCATGGCAACACTAGCAGGGCAGAAGCAGTAAGAGTAACGAGCCCAGGAAATACCAAAATGAACTTCTAAGAAGGAGGAAGGAGTTTTGAAGCAAAGTGAAGAGATACCTGGATATGTGAAGGTTTCAGCTCTAGGAGGTGCAGGGGCCTGGTGATGGAGCCCTGGAGGAAGGAAAAGACCCAGAGCCACTGAGGAATGACATACTCTTGGACAAAAAACTAACAGCTCGTCTGGCTCTGAGTACCAAGTGGGACTAACTCCAAGAACAGCACAGTGAGGAAGAGGGTGTCTGCTACTTTCAACGCCTTTATCTCTGGCTGACAACTTAACTGGACCAGAATGATATTCTTCTCCACAGGGCATGAACTTCAGGGTATTTCTCAGCAGACTGTTGTTCCCCCAATATCCACTCTCCCCTTATTTCTCAGCAAAAGAACCCCTGATTTTTTTTAGCTGGATACAATTCCTTTGGACTAACTCTGGCCACCGGATTAACTTCTGGTTAATGAGATGAACTATGGGCACCAGGGTGGCTCAGTCAGGGGCACTTCTGACTCTTGATGTCGGCTCAGGTCAAGATCTCAGGGTTGTGGGATCAGGCTCCACATCGGGCTCCACACTCAGCATGGAGTGCTTGTCCCTCTCCTTCTCCCTGCTTGCTCATGCTCGTGTGTGCTCTCTCTCAAATACATAAAATCTTAAAAAAAAAAAAAAGATGAAAGAATCAACACATGCAACTTCATCCCTTTCTCCTTCCTGCTGACTAGAATGCAGATATGATGGCTGGCATTCAGACAGCCATTGTGGACCATGAAGGGCACATTAAGGATGGTGGAACAACAAATCAGAAAAAGCCCTAGACCCCAGACTTCTGCATGCAGGAAAATGAACTTTGTTGATAAGTTTTCTGTAATATGTAGCCAAACTTAATACTAACCAATACAGGCACATGGAGGGGAAAAAAAAAAAAGAAAGAGAGAGAGTCAGGAAACAAGGACTTTAAAGATAAGAGCAGAATATCTGCCAGGCTTTCCTTGAGCCAACTGAGGGGCTTCTCAACATGAGAGGCTTTTATGCAAGCCATATTTAGGATACCACGCATGAGCTCACAAGGCATTCCAGGAATCCTGGAGCTGAACAGGACTGGATTAAAAACGATGGTAACAACCAAGAAGTGCTGGGGAGTGGGGCGGGTAGGGCCTCTTTCATGCATTCAGAAGATAAATGGTCATTAGAATGGTGTCGATAAAATTCTCTGACTTTATCTATATAAGGAAAGAATGAATTCCTGAAATATCTACAGGCAAGTATTTACAAGGTAAAGGATAACCAAAGGGGGGGAAAAACAACTTTGAGAGCACTAAAGGAGAGGAAAACACAATGAAGAATGTATCAGATACAAAACGTACATACTATAAAACAGACATTTAAAAAACTAATCTGGCACCCCAATGTTTATAGCAGCAATGTCCACAATAGCTGAACTATGGAAAGAGCCTAGATGTCCATCGACAGATGAATGGATAAATATGTGGTGTATATACACAATGGAATATTATGCAGCCATCAAAAAAATCTTGCCATTTGCAATGATGTAGATGGAACTAGAGGATATTACTAAGTGAATCAAGTCAATCAAAGAAAGACAGTTATCATATAATCTCACTAATTGGAGAATTTGAGAAATAAGAGAGGACCACAGGGGAAAGGAGGGAAAAATGAAGCAAGATGAAACCAAAGAGAGAGAGACAAACCATAAGAGACTCTCAATCTCAGGAAACAAACTGAGGGTTGCTGGAGGGAAGGGTGGTGGGAGGGATAGGGTGGCTGGGTGATGGACACTGGGGAGGGTACGTGCTGTGGTGAGTGCTGTGAATTGTGTAAGACTGATGAATCACAGAGCTGTACCCCAGAAACAAATAATACATTCTATGTTAATAAAAATAAGTTTAAAAATTGTGACTAAATTCATACCAAAAAAAAAAATTTGTTTAAGACTGAAATGCAAGCGGGGCACCTGGGTGGCTCAGTGGGTTAAAGCCTCTGCCTTTGGCTCAGGTCGTGATCTCAGGGTCCTGGGATCGAGCCCCGCATCGAGCTTTCTGCTCAGCCGGGAGCCTGCTTCCCCCTCTCTTTCCGCCTGCCTCTCTGCCTACTTGTGATCTCTCTTCTCTCTGTGTCAAATAAATAAATAAAATCTTTAAAAAAAAAAAAAAAAAGATTGAAATGCAAGGGACACGAAAGCAGCATACAGAGAATGGTGAGAAGTAATCCATGCAGTATCACACTACAGTAAGATGTAATTTGCATGTGTCCTTCCTGAGATCATGAAGCCTGATACACTCTTGGACTGTGATCAAAGAGCCAAACCACTCCTCAGATGTATAAAAAGGGGGAAAAGGGTTGTAAACTCAATTCTGAAAAGTAAGAGAGGTAATGCTCATTTGGACTCATCGAAACAAACATTAGCTGAATCTTCAAGAAACAAAACCAAAGGATCTTAAAATACCCCCAAAGGACTGGAACACTGACCTCAAGGGTGTCTTCCCAGCACAACGCACACGTGTCTCCCAGAGGAGACCCCTGCTGGTACTGACAGGCACGCCTGTTCAGTCCGAATTTGCTTTTCTCTGGACACCTCCTAACACGCAGGCCCAACAAAATCAACTGGTTTAAGAAAGTGTCTGTTTCTGTTCGAAGTACCGGAGTAAAAAATAAGACTATCAGAAATTTAGAATTTTGTTAGTGATGCCACGTGGCAGCAACCTTTTGGTTCCAAAGCTGAGGCAGGAGGGTTAATGGCAGTCCATGATTAAATTTCACTGGCTTGGGGGGCTCCTGGCCGGCTCAGTCGGTTAAGTGTCTGCCTTCGGTTCAGGTCATGATCCCAGGGTTCTGGGATGGAGCCCTGCGTCAGGCTCCCTGCTCAGTGGGAGGCTGCTTCTCCCTCTGCTTCCGTGTGCTTGTTCTCTCGCTCTCTCAAATAAATCAATCAATCTTCAAAAGAATTCCCTGGATTACAAGATAAACAGCAGACGAGGATGAGGTTTGGGAAATTAATTAAAACCACTAACACAATTTTCTGTTGCATGACAACATAAATACGCTTAACACTACTGAACTGTACTCTGAGGAATGGTTAAGATGATAAATTCTGTGCTACGGGTTATCTACTATGATTGTATATTTAAAAAGTTACACGATTCAAACCACTTTCAGATGTTTGGCCTCGAACTGTTACCTAGGACTCTTTAAAATTTTGATGGCCAGACTTGGCTCAATGTGGCCTCTTTGTCACATGCTTTAGATCTCATAATCTGTAAAGTGGAAGGAAACTATTCTTCGTGAAAATAGAACAGATCTAGAAATAAAGTAATAAGTGCAAGCAAGATAATCTGGCTAAGTTTCTGGTTTTAAGTATGCAAAGAAGTCAAAAATAAAAATGATAGTAAAAGCTGGGAAAAAGGAAATTAGGTAACATTCTTCTATATTTTATGTGTTTTTAAAATTTGATTTATTTAAACCAAAAAAAACTAAAAACAACAAACAGTTCACCCATCCTCCCCTCCATCCTCCAAGCAAAACACCAATCTGTTCTCTGCATCTATGAGCTTGCCTTATTTTTAAATTTTTAAGTATTTTTAGATTCCACATAAGGCAGTGTCTGTCTTTCTCTGATTTTATGTTAAATGCTGTAATCACTGATTCCCCCCATATCTCCTTTTCTAAAAATGAGTATTTTCTGTAACTGACTCTAAAAATCACCAAGTTTTTATTCACCATCTAAGTATTTGCCTGTCTGGTTTGAGAGAATTTTTAAACAGTGTTAGAATTTAATAACCTACAGCTCCATTTTAAGCACATGTGAAAAAAGGGGGTGCCTGGGTGGCTCAGTGGGTTAAAGCCTCGGCCTTCGGCTCAGGTCATGGTCTCAGGATCCTTGGATCGAACCCCGCATCGGGCTCTCTGTTCAGCAGGGAGCCTGCTTCCCCGCCTCTCTCCCTGCCTCTCTGCCGACTTGTGATCACTGTCAAATAAATAAAATCTTAAAAAAAAAAAAAAAAAAAGCACATGTGAAAACAGATTAAAGACCTAAATGTGAGAGGTCCTCAGTAACATTTTTCTAGGTATGTCTCCTCAGGCAAGGGAAACAAAGGCAAAAATAAACTACTGAGACTATATCAAAACAAAAAGCTTTTGCACAGGGGCACCTGGCTAGCTCAGTTGGTGGAGCATGGAACTCTTGATCTTGGGGTTTTAAGTTCGAGCCCCATGTTGGCAACAGATATTTTTATTAAAAAAATAAAATCTTAAAAATAAATAAATAAATAAAAGCTTAAAAAAAGCTTTTGCACAGTGAAAAATGAAACAAACAAAAAGACAATCTACTGACTGGGAGAAGATATTTGCAAGTAATACATCAAATAGGGATTAATATCTGGAATATATAAAGAACTTATGTAACACAACAACAAAAACCCCACAAACAATCCAATTAAAAATGGGCAGAGGACCTGAACAGACATTCTCAGGACCTGAAAGACACATAAATGGATAGGGTGCCTGAGTGGCTCAGTTAGTTAAGCATCCAACTCTTGACCTCAGCTCAGGTCTTGATCTCAGGGTTGTGAGTTCAAGCCCTACACTGGGCTCCATCCTGGGCATGAAGCCTACTTTAAAAAAAAAGGAAAATGCCAACAGAAACATGAAAAGGTGCTCAACATTACTATCAGGGAAACACAAATAGAACCATAAGATATCAAAAAAAAAAAAAAAAAAAAAAAAGAACCACAAGATATCACCTTATACCTGTCAGAATGGCTAAAATAAAAATCGTAAGAGATAACAACTGTTGGCAAAGATGTGGAGAAAAAGAAACCCTGTGCACTGTTGGTGGGAATGCAAACTGGTGCAGTTACTGCAGAAAACAGTCTTTTTTTGAGGTGCTTCAAAAAATTAAAAAAAGAAATTCCATATGATCCAGTAATTTCACTACTGGGTATTTGCCCAAAGAAAATGAAAAAACACTCATTTGGAAAGATATACACACGCCTATGTTTACTGCAGCATTACTTACAGTAGTCAAGATATGGAAGCAACCCATGTGTCCATCCATAGTTGATTAGATACAAAAGGAGACACACACACACACACACACACACACACACACACACACGCATTGGAATGTTACTCAGCCATGAAAACAAATGAGACCTTGCCATTTGTGACAATATGGATGACCTTATGCTAAGTGAAATGAGTCTGACAGAGAAAGACAAAAACCCTATTATCTCACTTATATGGGGAATCTAAAAAACAACACAATAAACAAATGAAAAGCAGAAACACACTCAAATACAGAAAACAATCTGGTGGCTGGCAGAGGGGATAGAAGTGGGGGAATGGATAGATTGAGTGAAAGGAAGCAGGAGATACAGGCTTCCGAGTATGGAAATACATGAATAAAAGAGGCAGGCACCTGGGTGGCTTAGTCCATTAAGCATCTGACTCTTGATCTCAGCTCAAGCCCCTGAACTCAGGGTCATGAGTTCAAGGACCTGAGTTGGCCTCCATGCTGGCCATGGAGCCTACTTAAAAAAAAAAAAAAAAAGTATAGCATAGGGAATACGGTGAATGATATTCTAGTAGGTTATATGGTAATAGATAGCAGCTACACTTGTGGTGGGCATAGCATAATCCACAGAAGGGCAGAATCACTGTTGTACACTTGAAACTAATGTAACATTATGTCAATTATATTTCAATCAAAAAATAAATGAACATGAAAATATTTAGAATCTGAATTCTCCCCAAATTAAATATATGTAATGTTATTCCACTAAGAATGTCACCATAAGATTCTGAACCAAGCAAGCAGATTCTAAAATTCACATGGAAAAACTACAGGGACACCTGGGTGGCTCAGTTGGTTAAGCGTCTGCTTTCCTAGGGTCCTGGGATCAAGCCCCACATCGGGTTCTCTGGTCAGTGGGGAGCTTCCTTCTCCCTCTGCCTGCTGCTCCCCTCTGACAAATAAAATCTTTAAAAGAGAGAGAAAGAGAAAAACTACAGTAAAACTAGTCAGGAAACTTCTGTAAAGTAAATGGTGACTACTCTGAATACCAAAGAAGGCTTGTTATAAATCTATAGTAATTAAAGCAATGTAGTAGTAGTGATTAAACAGATTAGTGGGGTAGAATAAAGAATCAATAATAGATCTAAATACACTTGGGAATTGTTTCATGCAAAGAAAAATCTTGAGAGCTTTTTACCAAGCACAGACATGTAGTAGGTATGAACAAATAAATACATGGACCCCGTCCTCATGAAGCTAGACAGTTTCATATGATATAAAGGTAGTGTTTCAAATAATGGGAAAAACTGAAAAAATTTATTTATGTTAGTCTAACTGGATAGTTGGGGGTGGAGGAAGGCAGGATAGATACATAGATGGAGCTAAGAACTATTGTTAAAAAGCTATCAAAATAAATAAAAATCTTAAAAAAAAAAAAAAAAAAGAGGGATGCCTCGGTGGCTCATTTGGTTAAGCGACTGCCTTCAGCTCAGGACTTGATTTGGAGCCCTGGGATTGAGCCCCATGTCAGGCTCCCCGCTCTGCAGGGAGTCTGCCTCTCCCCCCTCTGCTTGTGCTCTCTAATAAATAAATAAAAATCTTTAAAAAATATATTTCTGTATTTATTTGATGACAGTTTGAAAACAGGGGTGCCTGGGTGACTCAGTCAGTTAGGCATCTGCCTTAGGCTCAGGTCATGATCTCAGGATCCTGGGATGGAGCCCCATTTTGGACTCTCTGCTCAGTAGGGAGTCTGCCTGTCCCTCTTCCTCTGCCCCTCCTCCCTGCTTGTATTCTAATGGGTAAATCTTTTTTAAAAAAATTTTTTTTTAGGGGCGCCTGGGTGGCTCAGTTGTTAAGCATCTGCCTTCGGCCCAGGTCAGATCCCAGGGGCCTGGGATCGAGCCCCGCATCGGGCTCCTTGCTTGGCAGGAAGCCTGCTTCTCCCGCTACCATTCCCTCTGCTTGTGTTCCCTCTCTCGCTGTGTGTCTCTCTGTCAAATAAATAAAAAAATCTTTAAAAAAAAAATTTTTTTTAAGTTTTTTTAAAGTTTAAAAACAAAGTCATTAAACCCTGAAGATTTCATTTTTTAGTAATACTGGAGCAGGGAAATCTTTTCTAGGAAAAAAAGGGGGGGGACTATAAAAGAAAACCAAAAAAAGGCTATTTTAACTAAGGTTTTTAATTGCATAAATTACATAAGTATCAAAATGCACGTGGTTAAATAGGGAAAAACATCTGCAATATATGACCCATAGTGCTATATTTTTTATTATAAAATAACTGACAAATGACTAAGAAAACAGGTAATATATGGGATGCCTGGCTGGCTCAGTTGGTGGAACATGCTAATCCTCATCTCAGGGTTGTGAGTTTGAGCCCCATGTTGGGAACAGAGATTACATTCTTAAAAAAAAAAAAAAAAAAAAAAACAGGAGGAAAAAAGAAAACGTACAACACAGTGGGAAAAAGTGTTTCATTCATCTACTGGCAAAGATGAAAAAGCCTGCTCTTTACAATGTTGGTGAAGATGTAGGAAAACACGGACTCTCATACACTACAGGTAGGCCCAGAGACAGAAGAATCAAGCTTTTGGGAGTGAATTTTGCAATAGATATCAAATTATAAATTAAGAGACCCTTTGCTGACATGGAAGATGAGCCAAGATAATTAGTAATACATGTATAACTCTAGAGTAAATTATATATATATATATATATATTTTTTTTTTTTTTTTAAGATTTTATTTATTTATTTGAGAGAGAGAAAGTGAGAGGATGAGAGGAGCGAAGGTCAGAGAGAGAAGCAGACTCCCCATGGAGCTGGGAGCCCGATGCGGGACTCGATCCGGGGACTCGATCCCGGGACTCCAGGATCATGACCTGGGCCGAAGGCAGCTGCTCAACCAACTGAGCCACCCAGGCACCCCTAGAGTAAATTATATTTTAACCTAGTAGTGTCCAAACTTTTTTAGCACATAAAATAATCAGCATTCATTCCCAAAACGTTTAGTTATTTGTAAATGGTATTACAAATGCAGGTAAACTGTGACCTCTGAAATCTACATTCTAATACATCCCCTAAAAGAAGTCAAGGAAACCTGAAGTTTATTCAGGTCAGTAAATTCTGACCTGGATTTATTGGCAGCAAATTTGTCTTAACCTGACAAGAGGCTATTAATAGCCTTTATTTATCCCAGTCCTGCCAATATTTGAACATTCACATTTCATTGTGCTTAATTTTGGATGCCGCTCCCCCCACCCCCCATGCCAAGTGAGGTGTTAGGTAAGGTATGGATGCGCACACATGAACGTGAACACAAACACTTCTGAATTTTGAAACTGGACAGGTCTCTAGGGTTTTGTATAAAAGATTGTGGTCCTGCATGATCCTTCCCTGAAGACAGGCACACAGGTGATAATAAGTACTTGTTGAATGACTGCACTCTGATTCATTGTTAATGGCCAGCAGTTATTTGCCTGTAAGGCCTGTGAAAGTGTTCAGGCTATTCACCCTGTGCTATGAACCACACACAGCTATTTGAATTCTTCTGCCTGCCGTTTATAGTTTTTGTTTGCTTTTGTCAATCTTCTCTCTGTGTTAGAAAGGTCACCAACTGTAAATTCTGGCATTATTGAAACCCCTACCTACAGCAGCTCCTTTTTCCTTTCTTTCTGTAGCCTTAGAACTAGATAGTTAAGCATGTATAAAATAAATACAAGTGGCTCTGGGGGCGCCTGGGTGGATCAGTCGGTTAAGTGCCTTCAGCTTGGGTCATGATCCCGGGGGATTCTGGGATGGAGCCTCAAGTTGGGCTCTCTGCTCAGCAGGGAGCCTGCTTCTCCCTCCCCTCTGACATTCCCCCCCCCCTTGCACTCTCTCTGTCAAATAAATAACTAACATTTTTTTTAGCAAGTGGCTCTGAAGGAGGTCTTACAGATTCTGCCTTGAGTCCATGGGCACATTTTGTAACACCCATTTTGGCTGCTTAATGGGCCTACTTCCTGGTTCTCAATGTTTAGAAAGACAAATTACCAGACCACCAGAAAGTTATATTACTTTTAGTATAAGGATGTATAAGGGGAATATTTACATTTTTACGACTTAAGGTTAAAAACCAAACCAAAACAAAAAAACCCTGCTTGAAATTAGGCACTAGAAAAGAAAGCTCCCTGAGGGCTAGAGGTTTGATGGGCTTTGCCCTGGACAATGTTCCTGATACCTAGAACAAATATTTAATGAAGGAAGAAGCACTTTGAGCGAGAGGGAGAATGTTTTGCTCTCACAGCTGCAGAATCCTATCTGTTGAGGAAATCCTAGATACAGGCAGATGTGAAATGAAGGAATGACAGGTGAAAGAAGAGACTACCTTTTAAATAGTATTATTCAGAGATAATTCTTCAAGGATGGGGGAGAAGCCATCAGTGTCAACTGCTTATAATGAGCCTTTACTCCCAGACAAAAGGGAAAATAATATTTTAAACACAATGTCATTTAAAAGGTCTAAAAGCAGCGCACTCCTCCACTATGGCTAAGATGAATGTAGTCTATACTCTCTACGTGCCTTAAAGGAAGTTCCTCCATGCCTGAAAACAGTGAGGACGCCTGGGGAGTACAGTGGGGTTTACGCGGTTTATAGTTTTGCACACAAGGGAAGATGAGACTTGAAAGGAATAGTGAAAGGGGGGGGCGGGAGGCGGAGGGATCGGTAAGGTCCGTGCAAACGTCCCCAAAGCGTTGCCAGAACAAAGTTGCAATGGATCTCTATGATCCACTAATGTATCAAATTCAAGGGGTTTCACCTGGGGCGGGGGGAAGGGCAAGACTGGAAGGAGGCAATGATGTTACCGCGTGTCAGTGGAAAAGAGAAGTGTTAGTTAAGGTAGAGGAGCCTACCTGCAGGAAAGGCTGGGAGAGAGAGAATTCGGCGGAGGTGGGGTTCTGGAGACCCCGCGGAGCCGGCAAGGACAAAAAGTAAGCGTGGGTGGAATCTGGAGGGACTAAAGGACTGAAGAATCTTAAAAAGGGCCGGTGACTCGGTGTCGGCAAGGGCCCGGGCCTGGCCCGGGTAAGTCGCGCAGAGGAAAGACTGGGCCGCAACACCCCAGCACCGCCCGGACCAGCCACGTTCCTACCGATTTGCACGCGTCCGGTCGCAGGTCCTGGAAGTCGGCGCCGTAGATGGCCTCCAGAGCCTGCAGCTCATGCTCCTGCCGCTGTGGGTAGCTCTCCGGAGGCTCATCCCGGCCGCGCCCGGGGGCCCCACGGCCCCCAGCCATGGCGACACGGTGGCCCAGGCCGGGTGGCCTTGCGGTGGCGGTGGTGGGCACCCCGCCCGCTCTGGGGCTCGGCTCCGCCCTCTTGACCGGCCCGTAGGCGGGGCTCCGCGCCGGGGGCAGGTCCGTGGATGGGGGCTGCGCGCAGGGGCGGGGCTGCGCGCCGGGGGCGGGTCCGGGGGCGGAGCGGAGCGCCCAGAATTGGCTTCAGCCGCGGGAAGGAGGGGAATGAGGCCAGCCTTTGGCCTTGCCAACTTATTGCGGGAGAACTAGAGCAAAGAAATCTACGGGAACGTGGGAAAATAAGTCAGTCAAAATGGAATGATAACGCCAGATGTTTTCACGAAATGCCTAGAACTTCTTTACTCCAGCACAGTGAGAGGAAACTCAAAGGACAGACTTTGATGGGTTTTCAACTCTCTTAGGTTCCAACCTTGAACCTTCCCACAAGACTGCTAGGAGTAAGATCTTGACCTTACTTCGCGTTCTCTCAGCTTTGTGCCCCCAAACTCCTCACTTTAAGGATGAATTCACCTGCCCTTTGTTCCTACCTTTCCCCCTTTAAGAATCTCAATTATGACCTTGCAATTTCAACTGAAAAATGCTGGGATGCTTGGGTGGCTCAGTCAGTTAAGCATCTGCCCTCAGCTCCGGTCTAGCCCCCATCTGACTCCTTGCTCAGCAAGGAGGGTGGGTCTCCCTCTGCCTGCCGCCTCCTGCTTGTATGCACTCCCTCTCTGACAAATACAATCTTTAAAAAAAAAAAAGTGCAACTGAAAAATGTCTTTCCCTGTTATGGAACTATACTAATGAAGGAGAGCTGGAAGAAAGGCAGGCAGAGACAAGCCCCTGCCGCGAACCGCGACCCGCGTCCCCTTCCCGAGGAAAGTTGAGGAAACCACCCTTAAAAGGATTTTATACCCCCTGGAAGGAGCACCCCCCCTTCTTCATGTGATAGGTAGATGACAAAAACCTGATAGGGTGACAGGTGCTGGGAGGGTTAATCAAATTAAAGCAGCCTGCCAACAAGTCATTAAAAAACCCTAGATCTAAACGCCAACTTGGCAACCCTCTCTGGTCCCCTTCCTGTTGGGGAGCTTTGTACTATCGCTCAATAAACTTTACTGTCCCTCAATAAACTTTGCTTGGCCACCACTCTTCATCTGGTCTACTTCATTCTTCACAGCGTTGTGACCAAGACCCACAGGCACTGAAGAAGAAGAAATCCTTAACACTAAGATCCATGAAGAGAATTATGTTCCATGCCCATTTACTTAATGTGAATTTAAGAGATCTTTCTGTTCTAATCCTGCCTCCAAGGGTGTCTTTTTTTCTTTTTTTTAAAGATTTTATTTGTTTATTTGAGAGAGAGAGACAGCATAAGCAGGGGTGAGGGGGAGAGAGAGAGGGAGAAGAAGCAGGCTCCCTCTGAGCAAAGAGCCCAATGCAAGACTTGATCCCAGAACCCTGGGTTCATGACCTGAGCTAAAGGTAGGCGCTTAACCAACTAAGCCACCCAGGCACCCTCCAGGCATATTTTTCAAGTGACATTTCCTTTATTTACCCTTGCTGTGTTTCCTAAATAATGATTGCTTGAGTATCTTGCTATCATCTATTCACTCATTGCTGGCCCAGAAAACAGAGATAACCCAAGGCCTCTTCACACTGTCTTCTTCCTTTCCTCCCCTGAGACCTGTTCTTTTTCCAGTGATCTCTGTCTAGGTAAATGGTGCCACTCTGCGCACATTGGTCCAAGCCAACAAAGTGGTATTCTGGATTCCTTTTCTCTCAACTTCCACATTCAGGTAGTCCGTTTCTCTAGTCGATCCACTTCCCTCCATCCCATTACCACTAACTTGCTTCACACCACAATTATCTCTTCCCTAGATGACCTTAACAGCTCGAAAAACAGTCACTGTCTTCACTCTTGATCGACTGGAAGCCATTTTTCCTATTGCAGCCAGAATAATGTTACTAAATCGCAAATATGATCTCACCCCAATCTTTAAAATCCTTCAATTTCTCCAATAGCCTTTTATTTAAAAACTCTAATTTCAGAAAATTTGAAACATATGTGAAAGTAGAAGAAATATTATAATAAACCCTCCTGCACTTGGGGTGCCTTGGTGGCTCAGTCAGTAGAACATTTGACTCTGGATCTCGGGGTGGTAAGTTCAAGCCCCACATTGGGTGTGGAGCCTACTTAAAAATAAACAAACAAATAAATAAAAATAAATAAACCCTTCTGTACTCATTACCTAGCTTCAACGGTTATAGATATCTTAACAGTCTTATTTCATTTCTCACCCTCCACCCCACCTCCGTAGGAGTGAATCTCAAAGAATCTCAAACATCATTTTTTCTACAAATACTTAAGTATGTATGTCTAATAAATGCAATAGGCAATAGAAAATGCAATAGGCAAAGATCAAAACAATCAGCCAGATTTGAAGGGGGGGGGGTGCTGTCTGTGGACTAGATGGCAGTATTGTATTAGTGTTCGTTTCCTGGCTTCAATGGTTGTACTGTGGTCATTTAGAAAAATATCCTTGTTCAAAGGAAATTTCCACTTCAGTCTTAAAGGGTAATAGGAATATGTAATTAGCTCCCAAATAATTAAGAAAATGGAAGGAGAAATTATGGTAAGTCAAATGTAGAATGTTGGCTATTGGAGAATTTAGTTGAAGGATATATGAAAGTTCTTTGGATGATTCTTGTAACTTTACGTAAGTTTGAGGATATTTCAAAGTCAAAATGTCACAATAAAAGTAACTGACAAACTGTTTTCCAAAGTGGTTGTACCATTTTATATTCCCAACAGAATTTCTAGGTATTCTATATCCTTACTAGTAATTGGTATTGTCAGTCCTTTATATTTTATTTTTTTAAAGATTTCATTTATTTGAGAGCATAAAAGCAGAAGTAGGAGAAGCAAGCTCTCTGCTCAGGGAGCCTGATGGGGGCTTCATCCTGCCTTTTCATTCTCTTAACAGTGTTTTGCAAAGAGCACAGTTATTTGTTTTTGTTTTTGTTTCA
>CM053609.1:50735983-50751657 GCA_028646535.1 Procyon lotor
ATTTTATTTATTTGACAGAGAGAAACACAGCTAGAGAGAGAACACAAGCAGAGGGAATGGTAGCGGGAGAAGCAGGCTCCCCGTGGAGCAGAGAGCCCGATGTGGGGCTCGATCCCAGGACCCTGGGATCATGACCCGAGCCGAAGGCAGACGCCTAACGACTGAGCCACCCAGGCACCCCTTTGCACGGAATTCTTAAGAATTTTTTCTTGGCCGTGGGCTCTGGACCCCAAGAACACCAACATTACAAAACATCATTTTGCCTCTCCTCTTCTTATGGCCTCTGAAATGTTTAAAATAACTGCTCACATGGAGGCTTATTACGTGCAGATATTGCAAGAACCCAATAATATACAAGACATGGAGGGGTTTTTTTGCTCTTTAAAGACTTCGTGTTTTGTACAGTGTAAGTGAAATAGTCACACTGTAGCAAGATCAGCCTTGAGACCACCAAGAATTTTGGTGAATTTTTTTTTTAAGTAATCTCCACACTCAACATGGGGCTGGAACTCATTATCCCAAAATCTAGAGTCCCATGTCCTACTGACTGGGTCAGCCAGGTGCCGCAAGAAATTCTGTAATTCTACTCAATTCTTAAGAAGGAGTTAGTGTTCAGGGACCTAAAGCCATCACTCAATATGTTAAAGCCCTCTACCAACTCCTTTACTAATTAAAGAGAAACCAGTTTCTATAATGTCAAACCAGCACATCTTTAGTTGTCTTTTCCTGTCTCATTTCTCCTTTTCTTCAGACCCTTTCTCTGGATGCACTACACGTTCCTTTTACTACTCAGCTACTCTTTACCGTTTCTTGTTCCCTTGGTTATCCCGGCTTCCCAACTTTCTCCATCAGCGGGCAGGAAGTTGCTCCCTCCCCAAGCATTCATTCTTCGGATTGCAGTAAAATCATTCTTCGGACTCAGTAAAAAAAAGTCCGGGAAAAGGTGCACCGGCTCCCTAAATTTTATCTTTCATCTTCAGCTACACCCAAGACGTCACTGAGGGGCCAAACACTGGGATACCTGCCCAGGTAACAGCGTAGTGTAATTATAAGGCTCTCAGGCAGCCCCTGCTGAAGAGATAAGGGACAGTGACCACAGGAGTAAATAAAGCGAAGCCGGGGAAGCGCCTTGAACGCATCCACTGCAGCCAAGTTAGGACCCTCCGCGCCTCCCACGCTCCAGTCTTGGCAGTCACGCTTGGCAGGGCCAACATGGCGCCATCCCCGCGCCCCCCTCGGCGTGGGGGGCGGAGCCGCTAGCGTCACGTGACCGTCTCCCCGCGCCACCGCCCCCCACCCCCCCACGCGAGCAGCGCTCCCTTGCTCAGCTCCCGGGGCGGGCAGGCACTCCGTAGGTGCGGAGACCGTGCCCTGCCCCTCAAGGGGCGTTCTCAGTTGTCCCGGCGCGTCTGCTAGCGTCTCTCCCCGCAGCGAAGGCGGGAGCAGGGCCCGGAAAGGGGGCGCTAGGCGGTGCAGAGGCAAAGGGGCTGCAGAGCGGTGTCCCTGCCGCTGACACCAAGGCGGGAGGTCGGAGCCCCGCACTAGGCGCTGGGCCAGAGGAGACCGCGCGGGCGTCCTAGGGGACTGCTAGGCGCGGAGGGCCAGGCTGTTGCGGAGATTTAGGGCGTTCTGCCCAGACCGTAGGTGCCGTCGGGGACTCGGGGGTCCCCTCGGAGCTCCGGTCACTTGGCTTGGGCGTTTCACAGGTTTCCCATCGCCACCCAGCCCCTCAAATCCACCAAGATTGAAAAACGGCCTCAGCCAAATGTTCTCTTCCTTCTGAGGAGAGGGTTCGAGCTTGTCAGCCGGAGGGGACTCGAGAGGGCTAGCCCAGTCCTTGGGGGGGTGTGTGTGTGGGGTGTGGGGGTGGGGTGGAAGGAGCAGAGGGTGAAGAGGGCGGCGGGAGCGGGGAGCGCCCTCCTTGACTATCAGATGCCTCCTGTGTTTTCATCTCTGCCGTGTGGGCTTGGCGACGCTGGCTACAGGGCAGGAGGGATGGATGCGGCTCGGCCGGCTCTGACCATGCCGCCTCCGTGTGGCTGCTGAAGGGGACCCAGGAGGGAACCGGCTTGGGGCGCAGCCTCGCCCTCCTCCCTCCCCGCCTCCCAGGCGCCGGGGCTGGCGATGTGGAGACGTGAGGGGACCCGTGGCTGCGCGGTGTTCTCCAGGACTCCACCAGGCGCCCGCGCGTTCCACCGCACCCGGGGCAGGAGCGACCCAGGCGGGGCTCCGTGGTGGGCGAACGGGCGGGCGACGAGCGGAGCCGGAGCCCCTTCCTCGTCATGGGGCACAACGGCAGCTGGATCTCCCGGAACGCCAGCGAGCCGCGCAACGCGTCGGGCGCCGAGGCTGGGGGCGCCAACCGCAGCGCGCTGGGGGAGTTCGGCGAGGCTCAGCTCTACCGCCAGTTCACCACCACCGTGCAGGTCGTCATCTTCATAGGCTCGCTGCTCGGTAAGCCGCCCGCGGGGGAGCCTCCTGGGGGTGGGCTTCCCCGTGCGCACAGGCTCGGAGAGAGCACGGGATCGGGGGCCACCGGAGCCGCGGTGGGTTTCGGGGTGCCTGGCAAAGTGGAGATAGTGGGGTTTAAGAATGCAGGGGTAACTGCAGGGAAGTTAAGCAGGGACGGTCCACTCCAGCCCCCAAGCTGGAAGCAGAAGAGTTCTGATAGGGCTTTGTCCGGTTCTGAGGACCGTGCCTAGTACAGGCGGAGGTCCGCCTCCCGGGCAGCCCTCGAGGAACGCTTCGTGATGGACATAACGCTGCCCAACAATCATTCCTCACCTCCTGGGTGCCAGGTCGAGCGCTGGTCCGAGCTCCTCTTTACAAATATCGAGGAACAAAGATTGTTTGGTTACTGATGACTGATGTGTTTTGCACTCCCATCTATTCCCTATATACAAAATTATTTTGAAAGAGCCTTATTTTGTGCGTGTTTTATGGCTTGCTTCTTCGGAACACCGACCTGCTTGCTGGTAAACAGTCCTGTGGAGTTACACTCTGTTGCCTTCTGATGTTTTTAGAAACCCCAGACAGAACAAATCCCAGCATATTTCTCTACCTTTGTTTTGTCTGAAGTACAAAATATACAGATTTAGGTATACTTGTTGAACGAACTGAAATAAATGGTTAATAAAAACGTTTGTCCATTAGCATGAAAATCACCTGTACTTCTAGTATGGACTCTTTAAATGATAAATGATCACAGTGTTCATTTCAGTTGAGGTTAGTTGAACATGCATGTATATTACTTGTGAATATGTGACTTCCCTTCAGATGTAAATTTTCTGATGTGGCATTTAAATGGATATAAAAATGTGGTTATGTGTGACATTGTGGTCAAGAACAGTCTTAAAGTTTTAAAGTAGGAGTAGGGTTTTTTTTGCAGACACCTGTGAATTTCCATGAAAATCAAGGTAAATGATCTCAAAAAGACTGGAAAAATTTTAAATGTTTGGAATTTCCCTTCATAATTTCTCTAATTGTCATCATCCTGTCCTGCTGTTTCATAGTTATTTTCCACTTTTTGTCATGAGGGGATTTTCAGGAGTAGACATCAGCGTGGCTATGTCTAATTGTGTGTGTGTGTGTGTGTATGTGAGAGAGAGAGAGAGAGAGAGAGAGAGAGAGAGAGAGAGAGAAGGATGTGTTTTTATGAGTAGAATGATAAATGCACACTAACAAAGCAAATGCTTGGTTATCAAATATTTTCAGTATTCATTTAACAAACACTGAACACCTACTAGGTACCATGCACAATGAATTGTAGATTATTAGGAGTTAAATTCTAGTGTTGTTACATTTACTTATTAAATTCTAGTGTTGTCACATTTACTTAAAGTACACTAAATCTACACTTAAAGTGTAGATTATTGGGGAGAGTAGAAGTGACTGCATTTTTATTTCTGCAGGGTTTTTACGTGTGTGTGTGTGTGTGTGTGTGTGTGTGTATTTGTTTTGTTTTCCCCTTTGGGAACTCTAACCACGAAGAAAGATGATGTTGGGAGAAATCCTCCAGTAGTTTGACTCCAAAATTTTGAGTACTATTGAAATAGAAAACAGAGCATGTATGTAAAGGGCATTGCAAATAGTGCACACTTAATGTTAGTTTTGCTTCCAGTGTACCATCTATTTTTGTAAATTGCATTTGATTCAAGAATTGCTAGAAAGGGATGTTTAGGTAGGTCAGTTGGTTAATATCTGACACCCTGATCCCAGCTTAGGTCTTGGTATCAGGGTGGTGAGTTAAAGCCCCATGTTGGTGGGCGTAGAGCCTTCTTTTTAAGTTTTTTATTAAACCTTTTTTTTTTTTTTAAAGATTTTTATTTATTTGAATGAGAGAGATCACAAGCAGGTGGAAGGGTAGAGGGAGTAGCAGGACTCCCCACTGACCTGGGAACCCTATGTGGGAGTCAATCCCAGGACCCCGGGATCGTGACCTGAACCAAAGGCAGAAATGCTTGAAGGACTGAGCCACCCAGGTGCCCGGGTGTAGAGCCTTCTTAAAAAAAAAAAAAAAAAAGAAAGAAAAAGGAATTTCTAGGTAAATCTGCCCTTATTTCAACTCTTTTCTCCCATTGTGGTTTAATTGATAGGCAGGAACTATTCTTGTGGATTTCTCCCAGGAGGAGGCTGATTTTCCTCCCGATTGTTAGTTATGCCTAGTTGGCTAAGGAGGACATATTTTCTCCCTTTCACATTACTTGGCCCTTCTAAGAGAGAATTCCATTTGCTTTTTCTTTTCAGAAAAAGTATAAATATGGTTAAATTTTTTGAAATCAAAAGTCAGAGAACTTGGGCAAAAGGAAATATAGCATGGGGCGCCTGGGTGGCTGTCAGTTAAGCATTAGACTCCTGATTTCTGCCCAGGTCATGACCTCAGAGTCCTGGGATCGAATTCCATGTTGAGCTCTGCACTCAGTGCGGAGTCTGCTTGTCCCTCTCCATATGTCCTCTCCACTCCTCAGATAAATAAATAAAATCTTCAAAAGGAAAGGCATTTCAGGTTTCCTTAAAATATTAGCTGAATCGTAACATCGCCTTGTGTACTTATTTACTGGTAATTCTTGATTCATTGTTTTTGAGGATTTGATGTGTATGAACATATCTGTGTAATTGAATTCTCCTGGTGATGCTAGCTCAGGCTCAGAGCTTAAGTGGCAAAGCCATATACAGTCAGTTGCAAGGCAAGTAAACTTGGGAAGCACAGTTTCATGAAAGCCCTCCCCACCCAAGAGAAAACTGACAGATTAGGAATAAACGGAAAACATTTATTATGGAAGAATCTTTAAGACTGAAAGTAAATGGAGGATGGAATAGTATCTAGAACAGCATCTAATGCTGATTCAATATGCTTGCTTCTTGTATCTGCAAACAGAGACAAATGAGTTTTTCTTTTTTTTCCCCTTTAAACAAAATCAAATATACTTCCTAGATTGCCTGATTAGATTTTTTTCATTAGAATTTTCAAAGGCCAACTGTTGCGTGAAAATAATTCCTTTGTACTATTGTTGTTTTTAAAGATTTTATTTACTTACTTGACAGAGAATGATCACAGTAGGCAGAGAGGCAGGCAGAGAAAGAGGGGGAAGCAGGCTCCCTGCTGAGCAGAGAGCCCGATGTGGGGCTGGATCCCAGGACCCTGAGATGATGACCTGAGCCAAAGGCAGAGGCTTTAACCCACTGAGCCACCCAGGCGCCCCTGTGCTATTGTTGTTTTGCAGTCTTTTTTGGAAACTTTTAGTGTCCTGTATGAGGAAAAAACCCAACTTGGAATGACTGTAATATTCCAGGCACAAGGAACATTAATTGCTTTTGGAAAGAACTCCTGAATTATATATAATACCTTTTGAGGCTTTGTGTAAACTAGTGTTTCTCAGCTCTTTTTTTTTTTAATTTTTTAAAAGATTTTATTTATTATTTTTTTGAGAGAGCACAGAGGGAGAGTGAGAGGAAGAAGCAGACTCCCTGCTGAGTAGGGAGCCCAACATGGAGGCTCAATTCTAGGACCCCAGGACCATGACCCAGACTGAAGGCAGATACTCAACTGACTGAGCCACCCAGGGACCCCCTCAGCCTTCTTTATTCAGTATCTTGGGAAATCTGAAGATATGCTTTAGATCTTGAAAGAGTCAAATAATTCATATTTTTGGTTTTTTAGAAAGATTTTATTTATTTGACAGAGACAGAGAGCACAAATGAGGGGAGCAGCAGGCAGAGGGAGAAGGAGAAGCAGGCTTCCCACAGAGCAGGGAGCCTGAGGCAGGGCTCCCTCCCAGGACTCTGGGATCATGATCTGAGCTGAAGGCAGACGTTTAACTGAGGCACCTGGGTGCCCCAAAGGAGTCAAAATAATTTAGCTTTCCCTTTAGTAAATATATGGCACACAGCACTTTTAATAGTGTAAAATCAAAGACTCAAAAAGATTTGGAATCATCATTCCCAATAAGTACTTTGGATCTAACTCCTCAGAGTTGATCTTCTCTCCCTTTTGCCACTCCTTTGGGATTCACACTGCAAGTACTTGGAAAGCTAGGCTCCTCTCTGGTGCTTTGATGTGATAAAGGTCAGTGGCTCTCACAAAGCCTGTTACCTCTAGGCTTCCCCTCTATATAAATTGCCTCTTATCTGTGCTTGTTATCATTGGAGGAATTTAGGAACTTTTTGTAAATGAACTAGCTCTTATTTAAAGAAAATGAGCATTATGGACAATAGCCAACAAATTATATATCTTTTTAAAAAATTTTATTTATTTATTTGACAGAGAGACACATGGAGAAAAGGAACACAAGCAGGAGGAGTTGAAGAGGGAGAAGCAGGTTGTCTCTGCCAAGCAGAGAGCCAAATGCGGGACTTGATTCCAGGACTCTGGGATCATGACCCAAGCCGAAGGCAGACACTTAACAGACTGAGTCACCCAGGCACCCCTAACAAATTATATATCTTTCCTCATCAGTGATCTATAGCATGAAATTGATGACCCTAAGTAGAGGTCCATTTGTCTGTGGCCTGATTCCTTCAGGTGTGGTTATTGAAGTTTTCATTTCAAAGGAAATAGGGGGAACTGTCTTACTGAATTATCTGACAGATAATATGGATAAACACCATTTTTGCTCATGATTTTTTTTTTTTTTTTTTTTTAAGGATTTTATTTATTTGTGAGAGAGAGGGAGGGCGGTTGTGTGTGCGCGCGCTAGAGAGAATATTTTAAGTATATTCACAACAAAGAGAACATGAGCAGATGGGACAGGGAGAAGAAGGCTCCCTGCTGAGCAAGAAGACTGACACAGGGCTCAGGCTTGATCCCAGGATCCTGTGATCATGACCTGAACCAAAGGCAGATGCTTAACTGACTGAGCCACTAGGTGTCCTGTGATTATGATTGTTGATAGTCTTTTCACAAAGCCATATTGGGCACCAACAATGTTTATAGAACTTATTTGACAGGGAAATACACTTGTGTTTTTGATAGTAGTTGAAATTAACCAAAAAATAGCTGGCTAATTCCTGGAGTTCCTTAGTTAATTTTTTTTTAAAAAAGATTTTATTTATTTATTTGTCAGAGAGAGAGAACGTGCACGCATGTGAGCACGCTCAAGGGAGCACATGAGCAGGGAAGCTGCAGGCTCCATCCCAGGACCCTGGGATCATGACCTGAGCCAAAGGCAGAGGCTTAACTGACTGAGCTGCCCAGGTGTCCCTGTTAGTTAAATGTTTGATAGAAACAGTGTTAATACTAGTTTGTGCTTATGAGTCATAATTATACAGGATGACTTCTAGTTAACCATAATTTTAGCCAATAATAATGTAATATCATCAGCCTTATTTTACCTGCTTTTTAGGTATGCCTGGAAACCTAAGTAGACTAAATCAAGAATATGATGTCTTGGATTAACCTAAGAAGTTTGAAATAGTGTGGTCGATAGTTATCAGCCCGTGTAGGTGAACTCCTATTGTATTGACTCAAATTCTCTCACATTATCTTTGATTTCCATGTGATATATGCTTCCCCCATTCTTTTATAATGTAGTATGTTAGGTGTAGAAACTAAATTTGAGGGGCGCCTGGGTGGCTCAGTGGGTTAAAGCCTCTGCTTTTGGCTCAGGTCATGATCTCAGGGTCCTGGGATGGAGTCCCGCATGGGGCTCTCTGCTCAGCAGGGAGCCTGCTTCCTCCTCTCTCTCTGCCTGCCTCTCTGCTTACTTGTAATCTCCCTCTCTCTGTCAAAGAAATTTATTTATTAAATTAAAATAATTTAATTTAATAATAATAATAAATAAAATATTTAATAATAAATAAAAAATAATATCTTAAAAAAAAGAAAAGAAATTTGACTTCCATCTGAATGAAACACTTTTATTAACACTGTTTCTCACTACTAGGTTTTCATTGTATATCCTTCCACTCTTTAATCCTTCAGGAAATTAAATTCTACTGTGAAAACTTGAAATAGTAGCTTTATTAAGATGAATAAAATTCCTGTACTACACAATTCTCCCAATTATAGTATATAATTCAGTGGTTTTAAGTATATTCACAACTAAGCAGTGATCCCCACTATTGAATTCCACAACTCTTTTTATTGTCCCTAAAAAAAAAAAATGTACCTGTTGGTTGTTGCTTTCCATTTCCCCTCAATACCCTGAGCCCTAGGCAACTACTAATCTACTTTCTGTGTCAATGGATTTGTCTGGACATTTTGTGTGTATGGAGTCATATAATATGTGAGTCTTTGTAATTAGCTTCTTTCACATGGTGTAATGTTCTAAGGGTTCATCTGTGTTGTAGCATATTTTTAATTCCTTTCTATTACTATTACTATTCTATTAAATATTCCATTTTACGGGCATATCACTTTTTCTTTATCCGTTCATCAGTTGATGGACTTTTGAGTTGTTCTCACTTTTTTGGCTATTATGAGTAATGCTACTCCGAGCATTTGTGTAGTTTTTGCATGGACATAATGTTTTTAATTCTCTTGGGTATATAGCAAGTGTGAAATTTCTGCGTCATAAGGTAACTCTAAGTCTGTTCTTTCAGGAATTGCCAGACTGCTTTCCAAAATGGCTCCATCATTTTATATTCCCATCAGCAGTGTACAGAGGTTCTAATTTCTCCACATCTTTGCCAATATTTGTTATTGGTTGTTGTTTGTTTGGTTTTGGTTATAGCCGAGCTAGTGGGTATTAAATGGTATCTCATTATGGTTTTTATTTGCATTTAAAAAAGATTTATTTATTTTAGAGAGAGAGCACCAATTGGGAAAGGGGCAGAGAGGGAGAGAGAGAGAGAGAGAGAAGAGCAGACTCTCCACTGACCGCAGAGCCTGACATGGGGCTTGACCCATGAGATCCTGACCTGAGCCAAAATCAGGAGTCGGATGCTGCTTAACTGACTGAGCCACCCAGGCACCCCCGATTTGCATTTTTTAAAAAAGATTTTATTTATTTATTTGAGAGAGAGCATGAGCTGGGGGGGTGGGGCAGGCAGAGAGAGAGGGAGAAGCATGCTCCCTGCTGAGCAAGGAGCCTGATGCTGGGCTTGATCCCAGGATCCTGGGATCATGACCTGAGCCAAAGAAAGGATGTCTGTCCGACTGAGCACAAGTCAGATGCTGCTTAACTGACTGAGCCACCCAGGCGTCCCAAGTTGTAAGCATTCTTTATATATTCTGAACACTAGATTCTTATTGATACATGATTGGCAAAATTGTTCTCCCATTCTGTGGGTTGTCTTTTCATTTTATCACTGGTATCCTTTTTTTTTTATTTTTATTTTTTAATTCAATTTAATTTTTTTTGGTATCCTTTTTAAAACCACAATGGTTTTAAATTTTGATTAAGTTGATTTATCTAAAATTCTTTGTTGTTGCTTATGCTTTTGGTGCCCTAAGAAACCATTGCCTAATTCAAGATCATGAAGATATATTCTTATGTTTTCTTCTAAGAGATTTATAGTTTTAACTTAGAGTTAGGTCTTTGATCCATGTATGTTAATTTTTGTACATACTGTGAACTAGGGGCCTAAATTGATTACTTGTATATCTGTGGATAACAGATCATCATTTGTTCAGCATCATTTGTTGAAAATACTTTTCTTTCCCCATTGGATTGTCTTGGCATTCTTGTTGATCCTGGTGAAACTTTGGATTCCACTGTTCCACTGAAGGATATTCATAAACCTTTGACAAGGAATAAATAAAAGGAAAATGAATCTTTTTCTCCACTGGTACTTATAGTTTATGTGCTTTAAGAACAATCTGGAAACAGAGGCATGGAGATCAGTGACCTGTCTACTATATTGAGAGACTTACTTGCAATATAATCAGGTAATTGCTTTTTTGTGGGTTTCTTAGATTTTGCCGCCAAAACTGGCATGTAAGGTCCCTTTTCATGTGTGCTAATATGGTTTCTTCTCTGTTAAGGTTCAGTCACTTGTAATTTCTAGGGTGTTAATTATCTGGCTTTTTCGTAACTCTGCTACATTAATGTTGTTTCTAGCAGGAATTGCTGTAACCAAAAAAAAAAAAAAAACTATAGAAATATTTACAACAGTTTCACCTTTACAAATGTTCCAATAGCCCAGTGAGCCCACTGGGGCAAGAAGACAGATTTAAAGTTCAGTCCATCATTTTGTTTTTCTTTTATTTAAAATATAATTTATTTTAGATTTTATTTATTTATTTGACTAAGAGCACAAGCAGGGGGAACAGCAGGCAGAGGGAGAAGGAGCAGGAGGGGGCTCCATCCCAAGACCATGGGATCATGACCTGGGCTGAAGAGAGATGCTTAACCAGCTGAGCCACCCAAGCACCCCTGTAGTTTCTTTTTATTTTTTAGTAATCACTACACCCAGCATGGGGCTCGAATTCTTGATCCAAAGATGTAGAGTCATATGTTCTAGTGGCTGAGCCAGCCAGGTGCCTTTGTTTTATTTTTCCTTTTACCTGGTCCTATTTTATTCTGGACCTTAGTCTTCAGTCTTGTGCTACTAAAATACAGAATTCCTTTGCTTAGAATTAGAAATGTAGATCTCTCCTCATTCAGAGCAGATTTTATATGGTGTCAAAATCTTAAATGTGTTGATAGTTAAGGTATTTTTGATGTTGGGAGACAAAGCAACTAATTTATTGCTGGAATTTTCATACTTGGTTACTTTTTTTCTGCTTCCCAGTTCTTGGCTCTAAACATCCATGGTTCTGCTAGAGATACTCTCTTCCTTTGTTGGGTGAGATTTTGTAGAATGGGAGGAAATTTGTCTCAAAACAGGAACAAACTGACATAGCTTTGTTTTTCCTCGGGGGTGTCCGAGTCTGAGACTATCTCTTCTATAGAGTTTACCAAGCAGTTTCTTCTACACATGTCATTTTTTCTGAACAAGCCATTTAGATTGGGTAGTGACTCAAAGTTTTCATGAAAATGATTTTATTGTCAAGGAACTTCCACACTGGCTGGATGAAAAAAATCTTTATATAGCACAAAAACTGAGAGGAGTTTATGGCTACACTGGAAGTAAGGATTTAACCCAGGGAAAACTAAAAAGTAAGAAAACTGTGTAAAGAAAATCAACCCCCGGGGTGCCTGTGTGGCTCAGTGGGTTAAAGCCTCTGCTTTCAGCTCAGGTCATGATCTCAGGGTCCTGGGATCGAGCCCCACATTGGGCTTTCTGCTCAGCGGGGAGTCTGCTTCCCCCCCCCTCTGCCTGCCTTTCTGCCTACTTGTGTGATCTCTCTCTCTGTCAAATAAATAAATAAAATCTTAAAAAGAAAAGAAAAGAAAAGAAAATCAACACCCATTGTGTAAAGTTTTTATGTTCTTGTGTTCATTCCATCTTCTCAGATACATCAAGGTTTTCTCATTGTCCTTTCGGATGCCTTAGTGACCACCTTATTCTGAGGTGTTTAATTGAATTCTGTCTTGCAAATATAACGGTATCTGTATTCCATTCTCTCCTGGTGGAAAGCTAAAAAGGCAGCAAATCACTTTAGATGAAGATGCTAACAGATGTAAATGTGTGAATATATTGACCTTTAAGGTATTCTTTTTATTTTTATTTTTTTTTACAAAGTTCACCGCCTTCAGCAAAAAGAGTGACTATATTGAGCATTTCATGTACTTGACAGATGATGATGAGAAATGGGTGAGGCTGATCTTTTAGGAACTTCCAGTCACGTGTCACAACAAGCCTACTGCGCACAAGGCATTTAGAAAAGTCGGGGGTGTAAGCACACATCTGGCACATAAAGGAGTAGTTTCAGTTGATAGTAGTGTCTCATTTTTTCTTTGTGGTTTTAATTCCCTCTTTTATTTCTTTCATGAGTTTAAACGTGCTGTTTTGGATTGTTACTTTGAAGTGTTTTTTTTGTCTGCTGATTCTCTCTTGTGGTGGATCATTTCCTTATGTGTGTCTACGTTTTTGATTGGGATTTCGTCTCCATTTTCTGCAGCATTCAGTGAGATCTGGGCTGTAGAAGTGGCTTCCAGACCAGTTTCACATTGGTTTTTGCCAGGTGTCGTAGGGTCATCACTAGCTCAAGACCTCAGCCTCAGGAAAAGACATTTACTTGCCATTTCTTTGAGATAGAGGATACTTTTTTACCCTCTCTTCCATTGAGGTGGCCATACTTTGAGGATTCTTGTTATGCAGGGGTTAGGTGGGTTCAAGGTCAGTTCAGTGCCTGTGTTGGGGGTTGACAACGAGGGCCCATTTCCTTGTCTGAAAGTCGTCTCTCAGTGCAAGCACTCTGATCATTGTTTCAGGTACCTGGGAATTTCCTTTATTTCTCAGTTGGGCATTTAAAGGTATCTTGTTTTAATAGGCTGTAAAGACAGCCTTCTGGGTGTTTGCAGCTGTCTTCTAAGTTCCGCGTCTCACTGGAATCCAAAGTTGGAGAATAAGCAGAACAAAATAGAAGCAGAAGTTGCAGCGATGGCTAGACATGATTTAGGAGATCAGTAGCTGAAAGTTAGGTCACTATAAAGTGGGGTGGTGGCTTCAGCTCAGAGGAAGAATACGTCAGAACATTAAGGAGAATAAGTAAGTAGGATGAGGGAAGGAAGCTCAAAGTTTAGGAAGTCCATAAAACATTAAGAATGTGTATATCTGTTTATATATTGCCAATATTTGATTATTTTGACCTTTGTATTTTACTGTAGTTTCGTATGGTTTAAACTAACAGGTATTTTTTAAAGCAAACATGTCTGTTGAAATAAATTAGGGTTAATAGTAGAACTTTTTTTTTTTTTTAGATTTTATTTATTTATTTGACAGAGAGAGAGAGAGATCACAAGTAGGAGAGAGAGAGAGGGAAGCAGGCTCTCTGCTGAGAAGAGAGCCCGATGTGGGGCTCGATCCCAGGACCCTGCGATCATGACCTGAGCCGAAGGCAGAGGCTTTAACCCACTGAGCCACCCAGGCACCCCAATAGTAGAACATTGTAAAACAATTTTCTGTAGAACTACCTGATTACAAAATATTGGACTATAGATCATACACAGATTTGAACTGAGTATGAAGAAAGGAGCCCCCTCTCTTTTTTTTTTTTTTTTTAATTTAAATAATTTAGGAGCCCCCTGTCTTTTGAAGGTATGTGGAAAGCAGTTGAGGTGAGGTATGGGAGGTTTGGAAATAAGAGTGTTGGAATCCATTATGTATTGAGGCGTGTGGGTGGCATAGTCAGTTCAGCATCCGATCTTGGTTTTGGTTCAGGTCCTGATCTTAGGGTCCTCAGATTGAGTCCTCATGTAGGGCTCCATGCTCCGCATGGAGTCTCCATAAAGACTTTCTCCCTTTCCCTCTGGCATTCCCCCGACATGGCTCTCTTGGGTGTGTGGGCTCTTTTAGGTGTGTGCTCACTTGCTCTCTCTCAAATAAATAAATCTTTAAAAAAAAGAAAGAAACCCATATGTATCTAAGTACCTGTTTCTGATGTAATACTTTTGCATTTGCAAGCAATTTCCATGGAAATGTCTTCAAATGGATCAAGCAATATTTTTTAAAAGATTTTTTTATTTTTTAAAAGACTTTATTATATGAACCAGTGAGAGAGAGCACAGGTATGTAGAGCAGCAGGCAGAGGGAGAAGTGGGCTCCCCGCTGAGTAGAGACCCTGAGGCAGGGCTCAGTGCTAGAACCCTTAACCCACTGAGCCACCTAGGCACCCCAGGATTTTATTTTTAAGTGATCTCCACATCCACTTGGTGGCCTGAACCCACAACCCCGAAATCAAGAGTTGCACACTTTACCAGTTAAGCCAGTCAGGTGACTGGGACTCAAACAATATTTTGATTGGTGGCCATATTTGATTCTGAAGAATTCTGGGAAATGTTTTTTTCTGGCCCACAGTGAAATCTTGCTCCACCAAATCTGAGATGCTCTGAAAAACTATCAACTTAAGCCACAAATGTCTAGGCACCTTAGCACTTTAAAAAAATTTCTAACAGGGGTACCTGGGTTACCCTCAGGTGGCTCAGTGGCTCAGTGGTGGCTCAGTGGGTTAAAGCCTCTGCTTTCAGCTCAGGTCATGATCTCAGGGTCCTGGGATTGAGCCCCACATCGGGCTCTCTGCTCAGCGGGGAGCCTGCTTCCCCCTCTCTCTCTGCCTGCTTGTGATCTCTCTCTCTCTCTCTCTGTCAAATAAATAAATAAAATCTTTAAAAAAAAAATTTCTAACAATGTTTTATTAAAAGTTTTGGAATTCAGGGGTTTTTGTTTGTTTATTTTGTTTTGCTTTTTTTAAAAAATTATTTCTGATGAAAGTTTCCTCCTGAGGGGCAAAATTATAGAGATAGAGGCAGAACATGAAACCCATATAACCTCTGTTCGCTACCTGACTTTTTTTCTTTTGAGAGTTTTTAAAAACACAGAAAAAATATTAATAAATTATCATAAACCTACAACTCAGAAATAAAGATGTTAACATTTTGTCATGTTGGTATAAAAATAAAATTTTCAAGTATATTTGACTGATGTCTCTGCTCATTCCATTTTCCCCCATATCTTCCAGAGCTGATAGCTATGCTGAATTGGGTGTCCAGTTTAAACTTCCTCCCTGTCTATGTCCTGTTGGTGCTGCCTATTGCTGGCCTGTGATCATGAAGTTGGGTTTTTTTTTTGTTAATTTTTTATTTTTTAAAGATTATTTATTTAGGAGAGAGAGAGGGCACAAGTTGGAGTTGGGGAGCAGGGAGAGACAGAGGGAGAAGCAGGCTCTCCATGGAGCAGGGAGCCCGATGTGGGGCTTGATTCCAAGACCCTGGGATCATGACCTGAGCCAAAGTCAGATGCTTAACCACCTGAGCTACCCAGGCACCCCCGGTTGTGAAGTGTTTGCTGATGGTGCTTAGTTGGTGCCTACTGCATGGACACATGACTTTGTGTGCAGTGTTGATTTACAAATAATGGTCACCTTGTCTAGGAATATTGCATGTGGACAGTTTAAGAAACTCACAGAGGGTCTCTAATGAGGAAAGACAAGGACAAGAAAGGTTTTGCTAATGGGAGATGGGTGCTTCCTGTGCAATGCAGTACCCTTGACTTACCTGCCAGTGTGGTGTAACTATCAGTTAAGAATATTCCTTTTAGGGGCGCTTGGGTGGCTCAGTGGGTTAAAGCCTCTGCCTTCAGCTCAGGTCATGATCTCAGGGTCCTGGGATCAAGCCCCGCATCGGGCTCTC
>CM053609.1:50751757-50764104 GCA_028646535.1 Procyon lotor
TCCCCCTCTCTCTCTGCCTGCCTCTCTGCCTACTTGTGATCTCTCTCTCTCTGTCAAATAAATAAATAAAATCTTAAAAAAAAAAAAGGGGGTGCCTGGGTGGCTCAGTGGGTTAAAGCCTCTGTCTTCAGCTCAGGTCATGATCTCAGGGTCCTGGGATCGAGCCCCACATCAGGCTTTCTGCTCAGCAGGGAGCCTGCTTCCCCTTCTCTCTCTGCCTGCCTCTCTGCCTACTTGTGATCTCTCTCTGTCTAATAAATAAAATCTTAAAAAAAAAAAAGAAAAAAAGAATATTTCTTTTAGGGGCGCCTGGGTGGCTCAGTCATTAAGCATCTGCCTTCAGCTCAGGTCATGATCCCAGGGTCCTGGGATCGAGCCCCACATCGAGCCCCACATCGGGCTCCTCGCTCGGCAAGAAGCCTGCTTCTCCTGCTACCATTCCCTCTGCTTGTGTTCCCTCTCTTGCTGTGTTTCTCTCTGTCAAATAAATAAAACCTTAAACAACAACAAAAAAAAGAATATTCCTTTTACCTTACATTTACATTGGGTTTTATGGTGTATAACACCACGTTGTTCCATTTAGTCATAATAATCTTATGAAATAAGGTAGGGACATTTTCTGTTTTTATTTTTTCTCCCTCAACATATTCCTTTCCCTTAAAGCACTGCTCTCCCTCTATAAGATGTGCACATCTGCAGGTGAGCCTCCCTTCCAGTATTCATCAAGGATTTTAGTTGCAAACAACAGGGCCTGTTGTTAAAAGAAGACAGAGTTACAGAAGCATTCAGTAAAGAAAAACATTTATTTGCAAAGATGGATGGCAAGGGAGTTCAGGGTTTAGAAGGACTGGTTTGCCAATTGAAATGTACAACACCACAGGATTACCATATTTACAGTTACCGTGTTCATTGTGGGGGAAAAAACAGTTGTCTCATGTGAGTGTTAATAAAGATTGTGTCATGCCTTCAAATATCAGCATTGCAAACTAATAAGGTTGTTTTATTAAGAGTCACTTACAGGAAAGTCTCAAGATTTCATTTATTTTGTGGACCAGAACTAGACAGTGGATCCTGAGTGTTTTTGTTTTTTTTTTTTTAAGGTTTTTTATTCACTTGAGAGAGACGAAGCGAGCTTGAGAGAGAGCACGAGCAGAGGGAGAGGCAGACTCCCTTCTGAGCAGGGAGCCCAGTGCAGGACTCGATCCCAGAATCCTGGGATCATGACCTGAGCTGAAGGCAGATGCTTAACTGACCAAGCCATCCAACCGCCCAGATCCTGAGTGTTTTACTATTTTTATTTTTGGGGAGGGAATGGGGTTCAGGGAGCAAGTGTTTGCTTTCTTATGGTGGGACATAATGGGCACATTTCTGAATAATGCAGCAGGGTAAGGTGTTTTACTTCTCTACCAAACTAGCCAGTTTATGAAGAAGGAAATTTATTACAGGGTATTAGATTATTTTAAAAATTTATGGGAGAGTCTGAGAACCAGGGACACTCAAGAAATATGCACAGTCATACTGCTGGTTTGGCGGAAATCATGAAACTGTTGTTCATACATTACCAGTGATGTGAGGGACTAGACTCTAGAAACCTAGGGCGCAGCTGGTCTAGATCTAGAACCAAAGTACTTGTCTTTTTTTTTTTTTTTTGTATTTATGAGAACCCCATGACTGCACCCAGCCACCACCTCCTTACATAAATCATGTCTGGTTTTGTTGGGAACATCTTCTGGACAGAATATAGATCATAAGCCTGCATCACAACTGCAAGGCTGTGTGAAAAACAGTATTTTTAGCTTTCCATCCTTTATAGCAGAGGGTAGCAGCTGGTTGAAAGATTACGGAATAACTAGTGAATCAAACTAGTATTTGCTGCCATGTAGTTCCTTAGGTGACTGTCTCTTCAGTGTTCCACAGAGCTCCACTTCCGCCCTGGGAGAGTGGTGGGCACATGATCAGGCCTTCCTGGTCCCAGGATCCTATTTCCTTGTCCTCAGTGATTAGTTCAGGGATGGTTGTGGGATCTAGGCTTGGTCAAAGTACTTGACATAGAGATGCTGGTAGAAAAGCCTTCTTTTTTCCAAAGGGGCTGCTAAGCAGGGATAATGGAAGCCAGGAACTGTCTGCTCAGGAGGGAGTGAGGTCAGAGAGACAAGCAGGGGTGGGGGTGAGAGAAGAGAAGGGGAGGAGGAAGGAGAGAGCAAGAGAGAAACCATCCTGATGATACTGTGTGAGTCCCTAGAAGTGGTGAGCCTGTGTTTTCTAATTACAACAACAACAAAAAACCCAGTCTCTTTTTGCTTGAACTTGTATGACTTAGGTTCCTGTCATACACAACAAAAAAATCCTGAGATGTATAGTATTTTTCTCACCATGCATATCCATCATTTGAGTAAACAAAACAAATTCAGAGGGATAGTGACTTGCTCATCAGCACCCTCACAGCCAGGCAGGACCTGATGCAATGGAAGTCTGATACCCAGGAAAGACGAGTGACTGAAAGCCAGAACCCCAGGAATTGAGCAGGAGCAGGACCCTAAGTCTGGTTAGTGCAGGAGGTCCACAGTGGAAGGCTGTATTCAGGCCCAGGAATGGAAAGGAGGCTGAAAGCCATAGGGTGTCGGAGGCCCATGCGTGTGCAGAGGCAGAAGCCCAGAGTTTTTTTTTTTTTTTTAAGGTTTTTTATTCTGGCAGCTATCCCACATCAGTTTTTAGCCTCCAATTCTTTTTCTCTCTCAGTGAAATATCTTTTTCAGGGGTGTTGGGTGGGTCAGTCGATTAAGCAGCTGCCTTTGGCTCAGGTCATGATCCTAGGATCCTGGGATTGAGCCCCACGTCATGCTCTTTGCTCAGGGGGGAGCCTGCTTCTCCCTCTCCCTCTGCTGCTCCCCCTGCTTATGCTCGCGCGCGCTCTCTCTCTCTCTCTGTCAAATAAAAATCCTTAAAACAAAACAACACCTTTTTAAAAAAGAAATCAACAGTTACTTGGCATGTAGTTATTGATTGATTGTTCATTGGTACAAACTCTTAGTAGCAAGAAAAACTGTTGCTGTATTAGAAACGTCCCCGGGGTTAGATGTAGCTGCCCAAGAGGCGGTAGTAGGCTCAAGTCGTTGGGTCATAAACTGGCTTCCACTTTCCTGAGTTGTTTATAAGGGTTTCTGGGGGGTCAGTGGGCAAGGCTGTGGGTGAGTCCTGGGAAACAACCCTCACCCGTTGCTTGCAGGGTGTGGGCAAAGTCTTGGACGTCTGGCAGATTCATGGTTGAGGGGATGAACTCTGTGTTTTCTGCCTCGTGTTCACCCTGGCCAGTGTCTGGCTTTCAGGACTGTCAAAGCAGAATCCTTCTGCAGGGGTGAAATGTGTGTCTGCAGCTGATCCAAGCCCAGGGTGTGGAGGGGAGAGTGGGAGCTTTCCTAACACGGGGTCCAGGCATCCCAGTGCAAGGAAGAACCTGGCCAGACTTACACGGGCCTTGTTGAGCTCAGTAGATAATGTAAAGGCAGAAGGCCCGGAGCAAGTGGCAAAAGGTAGAGAGGAGCAAAGCAGAGATAACCCACACAGCTTCCAGACCGTCTTTCAGTTTCTTCATCGTGTCAGTTTTAATACCAGTGAAGGCCATCATCTTTGCTGTTCTTTCTGACCCAGAATATTCTTCCCTAGGTGTATTCTGTGGCTGGCTTGTGTTCATACTTAAATTGCAGCTCAAATGTCACCTCTAAGACAGCTTCCATGAAGGAGTCTCCCCTCCACTTTTATCACATCATCCTGTTTATTTTTCTGTAGTAGTTACAACCCCAGGGATTATCTCGTTTGTTTGGTGTCCTGTCGCTCTCTGTTAGGGAACAGGGCCAGAGGACAGAGACTGTCGCATTCACAGTGATGTCCCCACATCTAGAACCGTGCCTGGCACGGAGTTGGTGCTCAGGAAATATTGATTAATTAATTGAATGAAATGCTTGGGGACACTTAAACAGAACAAATCATTAAATAGGCTCTATCTTGATTTACGTGAAGGTTAGGAGCTTTCTGGAAAGGAGCATGAGTTTCGTCCACAGCCAGGACTCAGACACACATAGTCCTATTCCGGGGCCTGGAGCGTGCTCAGAAAAGCCAGCTATTTGGAGGGACAGCAGGTCTCTTGCCAGGAAATCCACAAGGACAGGAGTTACTGTCTGATTTAAGAGTGAGTCCATGAAATAAGACAGGCAGCATTTTGAACCAGGCAGCATGATGCCTGTGGGGGGATGTCACTCTAGCTTTTACTTATTTGTCTGTTTATTTACTTATTTATTTATTTGACACAGAGAGAGAGATCACAAGTAGGCAGAGAGGCAGGCAGAGAGAGAGGAGGAAGCAGGCTCCCCAATGCGGGGCTGGATCCCAGGACCTGAGCTCGATCACGACCTGAGCTGAAGGCAGAGGCTTAACCCACTGAGCCACTCAGGTGCCCCTCACTCTAGCTTTTAAAAGCTTTTGGAGCCTAGACAAAGTCAAAATGATCGCTTGAAGCAGCTGGGGGCATGACCTTGCCCATGGGAGAGTGGCCGAGAGCCACTGTGGTCGTCAGGGAGCTACAGGTGGCATTTGGCTGCTTGTACTGAGACGGTTGGCTTCTGTGCTGGGAGATCAGAGCAGTGCCCGTGAGGTTCTACCAACTGTTAGGAAATACTCCTTCCTCCTGTCTATCTGGGAAGCTCAGTGGTGGGAATGGGAAGGGGGACGATGAATAAATCTGAAAACAACAAACAGAGTATTTTTAACTCTAGCCAAGTGGTATGGGTTGAATTGTGTGCCTCTCCCCATCCCCCGCCCCCCCCCAAAAAAGGGAAAAAAAGAAAGATAATGTAAAAGTGTAAAAGGCTTAACCTCTGGGACCTCAGAATGTGACCATATTTGGAAATAGGGTTGTTATGGATGTGATTACTTAAGATGAGGCCGTACTGGAGTAGGGTGGGTCTTCATAAGGAGAACACTATGTGATGAAGACAGAGCTTGGAGTTAACACGGCTGCAAAACCAAGGGACACTGAAGAGCCACTAGAAGTGGGGCAGAGGCAAGGAAGGATCCCCTGCAGCTGTCAGAGGGAGCACTCTCAGCCCTGCCTTCATTTCAGACTTCTAGTTTCATAATTGCAAGACAATACATTTCTGTTGTTTTAAGCCGTCCTGTTTGTGGTCCTTTCTTACAGCAGCCCTGGTAAACTACTGCACAGAGGCAATGAACAAAGAGTAGGTTGAAAACCCTGATTTTTGTGCAACGTTATGCATTGAGTTTGACAAGAGTCAGAGCATCTTCAGTTGAGAGAATGTGAGTCAGTGCAATGTACGGTGGTCCTCACTTGTTTCATCCACTCGTGTATACATAGCTCTCAGTACCTTTTAATTTTTATTTATCTAAATATTTTATTTATTGGGGCACCTGGGTGGCTCAGTCGTTAAGCGTCTGCCTTCGGCCCTGGTCATGATCCCAGGGTCCTGGGATCAAGCCCCACATCGGGCTCCCTGCTCGGCAGGAAGCCTGCTTCTCCTGCTACCATTCCCTCTGCTCTCTCGCTATGTTTCTCGCTGTCAAATAAATAAAATCTTTAAAAAAAAAAAAAAAATTTTATTTATTTATTTTAGAGAGAGACAATGAGAATGCAAGCACGTGCAAGGAAGGAGCAGAAGGAAAAACATTGTGAAGCAGAACCCACCCTCAGTGCGGAGCCTGACATGGGGCTCGATCCCACAACTCTGAGATCGTGATCTGAGCTGAAACCGAGAGTCAGGTGCTCAACTGACTGTGCCACCCAGGCACCTCTCTGCACCTTTTTAAAAATTTAACTTCTTATTTTGAGATGATTGTAGATTCATGTGTAGTTTTAGAAGGTAACACGGGGGCGCCTGGGTGGCTCCGTGGGTTAAAGCCTCGGCCTTCGGTTCAGGTCATGATCTCAGGGCCCTGGAATTGAGCCCTGCATCGGGCTCTCTGCTCAGCCTCTCTCTGCCTGCCTCTCTGCCTATTTGTGATCTCTCTTTCTAAGAAATAAATAAAATCTTAAAAAAAAAAAAGAAAGAAGGTAACACAGGCATGCTGTGTACCCTTTACCCAGTTTCCCCCAGTAGTATAGGTGAGGTATGTGTTTATGGTGGGTACAGTATCATATCAGGATACTGACATAACCAAGACATGTCCCTGTAAGGACCTTCTCCCCCTTCCCCCCCTCCTCCTTCTTCTATTTAAGATTTTATTTATTTCTTAGAGATAGAGAGTAAGCATGAGCAGGGGTAAAGGGGCAGAGGGAGAGGGAGAAACAGACTCCCCACTGAGCAGGGAGCCTGATGTTGGGCTCAATCCCAGGACCCCTGGATTATGATCTGAGCCAAAGGCAGATGCTTAACCGACTGACTCACTCAGGTGCCCCTGCAAGAATGTTGTTACTTTTTCATAACCACATCCACTTTCCTCCAACTCCTACCCTTATCTTAACTGTTGGCAACCACTAATCTGATCTCCATTTCTGTAACTTTGTCATTTCAAGAGCTTTACGTAAATGCAATAATAATATGGTATGTATGTTTTTTCATCCAGTATACTTCTTTGGAGATTTCATCCAAATCGTTGCCTATATCCATGGTTGGTTCATTTTTAGTTTAATTCTATTTGTATGATCTCCTTGAATTAAAGTATGGGCAACTCCATGACATTTCTAGTCATTCTTAAGTCAAAAAACTTTTAATTTAGTACATAAGATGTGCAGTCTGATGAAAGAGGCAAAACTCTAAACTTGATAGAAAATGAAAAATTATTCTCTCCCCATAGTCCCCAGTCTAGACCCATTGCCTAGGAGAAGCTTGAAGTTGGGGAAGAGAGTCTGGTTGGCTTCTTTTCCCATCTTGAGCTTCTGGCCAAGGTTTCTTGGGCCTCCAGGTGCTGAGCTTGGTGTTGTAGGGATGCTGGGACAGAAAAGGCCATAAAGACTGATCCTGGTGCAAGTGGCTTCATACTCACTGGACTGTCACCTGTCCCATCATGGTGGTGATGCCCTCCCATATTCTTGATTGGTAGCATACTCTGTCCTCAGTCCCTTGAATGCTGTTGGACCTCTAGCTTCTCTCTTTTGAGGGCTGTTTGTTCCTCCAGGTGACCCTTTTGGACAAGCCTCAACATGACCCCGTGCCACTGCTCTCACTCCTTGGACCATACCTAGTACAAGGGAACACACACATCCTTGGCCCTGATGAATTCTGGGGGTGCAGGCTGCTCCCCCTATAGCCTCTTTGAGCAGTTTATCAGCCCGTCTCTGGCCCTTCAAGTCCTTAGAGAGGATTCAGTTCACTTCACTGTCAACCCCAGTTGTGAGGGCACACATCAAGCTGTCTGCAGGCTTCTTGAAACCCCTTCCTTACTAGGCTTAGGGAGAGATGGGGACCCCCTCCTTTCTCTTCTGGGTGCATAGGACTTGGTGCCCACCCATAGCTCTCTGTCTATTCCTGTGTCCCTTCTGGGTGAGTAGGGGTTCAGGTGTTCTAAACCTTTAACCATAACTTCAAAAAATATCCATTTTTTAAAATTTATTCGTTGATGCGAAGCAGAGAGAGGCAGAGGCAGAGGGAGAAGCAGGTGTCCGGTGGAGCAGGGAACCTGATGTCGGGCTCCATCCCAGGACCCTGGGATCATGACCCGAGCCTAAGGCAGACCTTTAACCAACTGAGCCACCCAGGCACCCTGAAAAATATGCATCTTGATCTGACACTTTACTTTGGTATTTATTGTTGATGCCTTGGTAAAATTTTCCAATTCTAATGACTAAATAGTATGTTCATTTAGAAATATTTTTTCCTACTTAAATTTTATGAAGGAGTTTTAGTCAAATTTTCCCTATACGTCTTTGAACTCTGCAACTGTTTTTGTTGGAAACATTTTGGAGCTACCTCATCCAGTTTTTCAGAGTCCGTCACCATTACTTCTAAGCTCTGTGAACGAGACACTGTGCTTTTTTTTTTTTAAAACTCATGCTTGATATGGCTGCTGCAATTTCAGCCAAAGCTGCAAGTAACCATTCTGGTTTCTTTAGGGTGGGAATGAAGAATGATACTGTTGCTTTCCTTTTCACTTATTATATCAGATGACCTTTATAGGAAGCCCAAAGTAACATTGATTGAGGTAATTACAGGTCATTGTGCCTTCTCCAAACAAAATTCCAAATAATTTATTACTTGTTCCAAATAAAGTCATTGAAGAAGTGTCTTGTATTAAGGGTGATTTTGTGTTTTCGAGCAAGAATGTTTGAGGACACCTCTGCATTGTGTTACAGGGTATGAGGGATTTACTCCCTGGTTCCCTGAGCATCCCTCTGTGTGCTCATTTGCACCTTTAATTACAGCTACCTTTTGTTGGGGCTTCCTGTGCAGTTTCTTAGGACAAGAAACACTTCCAACGACTGCTAAATGGAAAGGAAAGAATAACTCGCTGAAGTCTACCTAAGTGTGAATTTAATTTCCAGGAACACAGAGTTCAAGTAAGACTCAAGCTGAGACAGAATAATCAAATTTTGGTTTTCAGACCTTCTCATTGATTGATGAGAATAGCACCTTTTGTGTTAGTCCTGTTGTTTCTGTGGCCTTCTCCCAAGGCTGCCAATCTTCAGCAGCAATGAGTCTACAAATTACCAGCAGCCCCAAAATGAAGCCCATATGAAGGTCTGGATTAGGGACTAGAGAGTTAACTGCCTGTTTCTCTGTGGGATGCTGTTATTGTGAAGATTACCTGGGACTTAAAAAAAAAAAGAGTACACACCAGTTTTCTCTAAAGAGCACCCCATCATTTTTCTTGTTAGTAACAAGTCCGTGGGCTCTAGCTGGTGAGGTTCACACCAGGTGCTTAGGAAGGGTGGATTCTAGTCTGGCCCTGCTGTTGAGTGGTGGGTTTACTGTAGGTTGAGCTGAACTCACCTCTTACTGTGTTGACCTCATGTTAACGTCAGTATGTTGACTCATATTGAATGTAGCATCTACTAAAACTCCCAAACTTTTATTTCATGTACTGCTGTTATGATTCTTTTTCATCATCCTTGTTTGATTCATTTAAGAGCTAAAATTAAAGATTAGTACTTTAATTTTATTATTTTAATTCATCTAAATTTAACTAAAATGTTTTAGTTCTTTGTATCAATCTGTTATTTTTTTGGGAGGCGGGGAGAAGGATCCTGATTATGCCATGTAACATTATTGCTTTCTGTGATACTAACTATGTATCTTTTCTATTTTCATCTAAATTCTCAACAGTATTGAATGGTACAGGGAGAGAAGAAGATTGGAGATCTTGTTACTAGTGATCTGGTAATTGAGGTTAATTTAATTTACTAGTCAAAACCCTTTTGGAATAGTTGTTAAACTAAATTATTAACTAGAATTCTCACCCAGGTCATTGTTTCTTTATCTTGTTTCCAAAACATTTGGAGACATCTTATTGGATATTTTACTGAAAGTCAGATAATACTGTGTCTATTACATCTCCTAGGCTTGCTGATAAAACAAGGATACCCTGACATGACTTATTCTTAATGCATCCGTGCTGGCTCCGAAGTGATTGCCTCTGGCCTTCCTGTCAATAATTAATTCTAGTGTCAGGTTTACCAATATGAATTTTCTTGTATTTTTCTTTTCTTTTCTTTCTTTCTTTCTTTCTTTTTTTTTTTTTTTTAAAGATTTTATTTATTTGACATCGAGAAACACAGCAAGAGAGGGAACACAAGCAGAGGGAATGGTAGCGGGAGAAGCATGCTTCTTGCCGAGCAGGGAGCCCAATGCAGGGCTCGATCCCAGGACCCTAGGATCATGACCTGAGCCGAAGGCAGACGCTTAACAACTGAGCCACCCAGGCGCCCCTGTTGTATTTTTCTTCTTTCTCTTTTCTGTGTCTCTAGTATTCTGGTTCCTTTCCTATTCTACATAATTCCTTAAAGTTCTTCAGAGTTGGTCTGGAATAGTGCTTCTCACACTTAATTATGTAAGTGAATCTCTTGGGGGTCTTGTTATAATGCAGGTTCTGATTCCGGAGGTCTGGGATGAGGCCTAAGATTCTGCATTTTTTTCCTTCCTCCCTCCCTCCCTTTCTTCCTCCCTCCCTCCCTCCCTCCCTCCCTCCCTCTTTCAGATTTTATTTATTGTTTTATTTGTCGTTGTCAGGGCTGGGGCAGGGGAGAGAGAGAGCACACACAGGGGGAGCAGCAGGCAGAGGGAGAAGCAGGCTCCCTGCAGGGAGCCTGATGCAGGACTCCATCCCAGGACCACGGGATCATGATCTGAGTTGAAGGTAGATGCATAATGGACTGAACCACCCAGGCGTCCCAGATTCTGCATTTCTTTCTTTTCTTTTTTTTTTTTTTTCAGATTCTGCATTTCTAACAAACTACTAGATGCTTTTGGTCCTCAGGCTATTCACATTGGGAAGCTAGGAACTAGAAGACTTGGTGTTCTAGATAAGAGTTCTAGATTTTGAGGCACCTGGGTGGCTTAGTGGGTTAAAACCTCTGCCTTCAGCTCAGGTCATGGTCTCAGGGTCCTGGGATCGAGCCCCGCATCGGGCTCTCTGGTCAGCAGGGAGCCTGCTTCCCTTTCTCTCTCTGCCTAATTGTGATCTCTCTGTCTGTCAAATAAATAAATAAATAAATAAAAATTAACTAAAAAAAAAGAGTTCTAGATTTAAGTGCTCCTCTAGAGCAGGAAGGAGGTGTCTGGTGGAGGTCTCTTATGCCAGCACTTAGGAACTCATCAGCGTCTGTATCCTCCAACAGTTACCTTCCTTGTCATTCCTTTATCTTCAATGTCTCTTGCTCCCAGTGGCTCCTTGGCCTCCTTTTTGCATTTCTTGCCCTATATTACCTTTTTTCCTTCTTCGGTTCACAGTTAGGCTTCTTGGGAGAATAGTTAAATTTCATTCTTCCATTTTATCCTCTGTTGATTATTCCTCAGTCAACAACTCTGATCACGTCACTCTCCTCTTTGGAACCCTTTCCCCGCTCCCCGACATTCCACATCCCTCTCCAACTCACTCATCTTACACTCTAGAAATTCTAGATCCTGTGGTTTCCAGGCTACATTATTCTGTTTCCAGTCTCT
The DNA here is from genome assembly GCA_028646535.1 of Procyon lotor. Taxonomy (NCBI): domain Eukaryota; kingdom Metazoa; phylum Chordata; class Mammalia; order Carnivora; family Procyonidae; genus Procyon; species Procyon lotor. The sequence continues at coordinate 50,762,863 of CM053609.1, forward strand.
TCCCAGCCTTATTACCTGGCTAATTTCTCTCATTCTTCAGATATTCCTTTCACTTTCTCTCTCCTTAGAAACTTAAGATAATATCGCTATTACCTGTGTGATTCAAGAGTGATTGAAATGAGGGTTAGTGGTGCTTTCCCTCTTCAAGCTGCAGCTCTAACGGTCAAATTACTGGAAGGAGATGTTATCTTGACATGATGATAGTCAGTTGTATTGAAGGGTTTTAAGGATATAAAATCACTTGGTGAAGTCACCATAAATCTTATTTATTTATTCTTAAGTAAGCTCCTCGCCCAGCATGGAGCCCAATGTGGGGTGCTAACCCACAACCCTGATATCAAGACCTCAGCTGAGATCAAGAGTTGGACACTTAAGTGACTGAGCCACCCAGGTGCCCCACCATAAATCTTATTTTAAAAAAATTAAATCGGGGCGCCTGGGTGGCTCAATGGGTTAAGGCCTCTGCCTTCGGCTCAGGTCATTATCTCAGGGTCCTGGGATTGAGCCCCACATCGGGCTCTCTGCTCAGCGGGGAGCCTGCTTCCCCCCCCCCCCCGCCTACTTGTGATCTCTCTCTCTCTGTCAAATAAATAAATAAAATCTTAAAAAAAAAAAATTAAATCTTAATCATCAAAGATTTTAAAGTTCTAAAATTTAAAAATCCTAATAATCAAAGATTAAGACTTAATCATCACTCTGTAAATAAAGAGGGAAAGATATTTTTAATTAGTTTATTATTGTGTGCATTAGTCTAGCTGACCTATACAATATTCATTGACATAGCTTCACGGGAATGAAGCAATAAAATAAAAATGATAAGTTTTATCTGATGAGAATATTTCGCTAATGTGATCTGCAGAGGCGGTGTGAATGGTAAGGTTTTCAGATGACAGTTCAGAACTTTGACATCTTGCATTGGCCCACCCTTGAGAGTGGAGCGACAGACAGGGTCACTTGCTGGCTTAGAGGGTGGACTTTTGCAAATCACTAAACTAATTGGGGTTTTTTGACAGTAACAGGGAATAGAGATAGTTGCCTGAAAAGATGCAAACACTGAGGACTTGATGGATTATTACCTGGTTATTCAAATAAGGCCTAGGATTTCAAATAAGTCTGAAAGTAACTAGGCTCTTGCCAGATTAAAAAAAAAAATTAAAGATTCTATTTATTTATTTGATAGAGGGGAGAGAGATCACAAGTAGGCAGAGAGGTAGGCAGAGAGAAGGCGGGGGGGGGGGGGGT
>CM053609.1:50764604-50786155 GCA_028646535.1 Procyon lotor
GCTGCGATAATGTGGCAATGAGTAGACCCAAGAAGCATTTGGGTCGGCTGATGTCAGACAATGCCTGATTCAGAAAGCTGATGGATTTGGATTCTTCCCAACCTCTGGTAAGATTAACAGAGATAGTGGTTGACATTAACAGTGATGGTTGAAAATAAGAAAAGTGGTTATCTGCCCAAGTAATAGGTTTCCAGAGGGGGGATTAATAGGCCCAGTAAAAGGACGCGAAGCACTATGGTGACAGTAGAAAGACAAGAACACATATCGTGGTAGGACTGGTGTTAAGCAAGGGTACCATCGCCAGGAACATGTTTTCAGGGATAGAGGTTCTGTTCCACTGGTCTGTTGTAGAATCTCCTTGGCTTTCTGGGTCATCTTGAGGTCTCCCCACATCATGAATTTGGCCTTATGGGTACTGGGGAGATGCATGATGGATAGATAGATGCATAAATTCAGGTGAACTTGGTAATGTTTAACGTTTCTAACAGGGATCCACACTGATCAGCTCTTAGTGGGAACCCAAGCATAACCTTGCTGCCATGTTATGAGTTCTACTGGCCCTGCCAAATGGCCATGTTTGGGTCCTTGCAGAGTACTTGGGCTCGTGTTTTTGGTGAGAAGTGAAGTTTTTAAAAATGTTTTTCTTTAGCCAGAGTTTCGAAATTAGAATTTAAATTAAAATGCTTTAGAGTAAGCAATGCTTTCTGTAATTGTGCTGTAGGACCCATATCTCCCCCTTTTTGTTTTGTATCATGCGTTTAGGGTAGAATGTGGTCTCTCAGTAATAGCCTGATTATGACTAATTTGTCTCCAAATAGCTTGCTGTAATTTGTTGATGAATTCGATAAAGGGTTCTTGGGGGGCCCTGCTTACTAGGGGCAATTTGCATAAAGAGAGCATTGGTCAAAGACTAGAGGATCCATAAGAAGTTGTCTTACATCGGCATATGGACCTCTTCCCTGAAGTGTATTAGCTACTATAGCAACTCCGGCTAAGTGATTGAGCAGCTCATTGTTCACATAAATTGTCATATTCGGCACACCAGACTGAATAATGAGGGGCCCCAAGTATTGCTTTACATAAATGCTTTTGTTTACAAATGAATATTTTATCATATTTCTCTAAATCATTGATATATTAAGAGAAAATTTCCTTAATCTGGAAGTGCAAACATTAGAGAATCAGCAGTGTTTTGTTTATTTATTTTTTTTAAATTTTATTTATTTATTTATTTGACAGAGAGGAGAGAGATCACAAGTAGACAGAGAGGCAGGCAGAGAGAGAAGCAGAGAAGTCCACAGGGCAAGCAACATTCCAATACACGTGGTCTTTACAGCCAACTTCCCCAGGAAACGGTCCCCTGAAGTATCGCTTCCCAGATGTAGCACCCAGTAAGGATTGACTAAGTGGGGGGCAAAGGGAGTAGGTGAAATTTCCTAGTTGGGGGAGGAGGGTGCTCTTCCTCTTTGTTTAACTTGAGAAGTTAAAGGACAAATTTGGGGAGCCAAACGAGTCGTAGGTTCCCCTTCTTTTTCTTTAAAGACGATTGAGGTGTCCTCAGTATATAAAGGGTCCAGGGCAGACCTGACTGGATCCCACATAGTAAGAGAATGAAGGGACACCTCTTTACCTTGTCTATGGCAACGTTTCAAGTTCTTTCCAATTCTTTCCCATACTTCTAAGTCTAACGTTCCTCATTCAGGGAACCATGGGTTCTGTTCAATAACCTCTAACAAACCCTGAAGTTGGTCCTCCCTTACAGAGGCCCCGCTCACTTTAAGGAGCAGTTTCTCATTTATAATAGCCCTGTTAGCCTTTCAAAGTTGCTTTAAAACCTAATATATTGTCTCTGTTTGACAGAGAGGCTTTGCCCCATGTCTGGAGTTCTTAGAGAACTTGTAATTCCATAAAAATACCCAAGCCTGAAACTTCCCTGAACTTGGCTGTGAGCCGATGTCTACTTATTGTGTGCAGACTCTTCCTTTTAGCAGGGGTCCATACGGTGTCTGTTGAAGAGAGGGTCACATTGAGGTCACCACCTGCTGGGAGTGGCCAGCAATCCCTGTACTGGCAAATGAAAGATTACTCTGAGCTTTGCTGTTAAAGAGAGGAGAAGGCAACGGGGTCAATGCTCAGAGACGAAGACTACAATCTTTGTTTTAAAGTCTAGTTTGTCTGATATAAGTATTGCTACTCTGGTTTTCTTTTGACATCCATTCACATGATAAATCTTTCTCCATCCCCTCACTTTCAGTCTGTAGGTGTCTTTAGGTATAAAGTGAGTCTTTTCTAGGCAGCATATAGATGGGTCTTGCTTTTTTATCCATTCTGTTACCCTGTCTTTCAGAGCATTTAGTTTACATTCAAAGTAATTATTGATAGATATGAATTTATTGCCATTTTATTACTTGTTTTGTCATCGTTTCTGGAGATTTGCTCTGATCCTTTCTTGTTTTTGTCATTTTTGGTCTCTCCTTTCCATTCAAAAAATTCCCCTTAATATTTCTTGCAGGGCTGGTATAGTGGTCACAAACTCCTTTAGTTTTTGTCTAGGAATCTCCTATTTTGAATGATAGCCTTGCTGGATAGAGTATTCTTGGCTGAAAGTTTTCCCCATTCAGCACTTGAATATATTATGCCTCTTTTTTCTGGCTTGCGAAGTTTCTTTGGAAAAATCCCCTGCTAGCCCTGTTGGGTTTTCCCTTATAAGTTAGACTTCTTTTGTCTCGCTGCTTTTAAGATTTTTTCCTTTATCACTATATTTTCCAAATTTAATATGTCCTGGTGTTGACCTGCATTTGTTGATTTTGATGGGAGATCTTTGTGCCTCATTGAGCTGGATGTCTGTTCAGATTAGGGAAATTTTCTGCTATTCTTGAAATAAATTTTCTGCCCCCTTTCTCTCTCTTCTTCTTCTGGAACTCCTATAATACAAAAGTTACTGCATTTGATGGAGTCACTGAGTTCCCTATGTCTATTCTGTTGCATAAATCTTTCTCTCTCTCTTTTTTTTTACTTTCCATTACTTTGTCTTCTAGGTCACTAATTCATTCCTCTGCTTATTCCAGTCTGCTAGTCATTGCATCAAGCCTGTTTCTAATCTTGTTTATTGCACTTTCATTTCTGATTGTTTCTTTTTTAACTCTTTTATCACTGTGGTAAGGGTCTCACTGATGTCTTCTATTCTTTCCTCAAGCCCAGTAAAGGCTTATGGTTGTTGCTTTAAATACTCCATTAAGCATGTTACTTATGTCTGTTTCATTTAAGTCTCTGGCCATAGCCTTTTTTTGTTCTTTCATTTGGGATAAATTCCTCTGTATTCACATTTTGTTTAAGTCTCTTGTTTTCTTATGGGAGTTAGAAAAGCCAGTTACATCTCCTGCTCCTGAAAGTAATGGCCTTATGAAGAAGATGTCGTGTAGTGCCTACGACTTGGTGCTTCAGGGAGTGTCTCTGGCATGTGCTGCATGTGCTTTGCTGTTGTGTTTTGGCTGCTCTGTCCCTTAGGCCAGTCATCTGCAGAGGCTCTCCTTGCTTGCTGCGGGTAGTGTTTGTCCCTGGTCTGAAAGTGGCAAGTTTTAACTAGTGTGCTTTGGTGTGCTTATGAAATGAGACCTGACACTACCTCCACCAGAACTGAGGTCCTGCCGAACTCTCTGGTTGAGAGACATGGTGTGGGTAAAGGTTTGTGCTGGCCTTCTGGGAGCGGGGCTCGCAGTATTGGGGACTGAGGCAACTGTGACTGAGAAGGGCAGTCCCCACAGAGTACTAGGGCTAGGGCTTGGTGTGTGCAAGTTAGGCCGCCAGTCTTGGTACTGTGCTGCTTCCTGCAGGTGGCTGTTTATTTATGCTGAGGGGCGAGGAAGAGAAATGGCCATGACCTTCTCCTGTGTTCCTGGAGATGGATCTTTGTGAAAGCTGCCTCTCAGGGACATCCTACAAGGGAAGAGCAGATAATCTCTCTTCTGCCCCAGGCATTTTTCAGATCCTGTTACCCTGCCTTCTCTCCAGGAACGCCTGGTGAGCTGTATCCCATCCAAGCCTACTGACCTTTAAAACTCCAGGCTTTGGGGCACCTGGGTGGCTCAGTTGGCTAAGTGTCTGCCTTCAGCTTAGGTCATGATCCCAGGGTCCTGGAATCTAGCCCTGTTTTGGGTGCTCTGCTAAGTGGGGAGCCTGCTTCTCCCTCTCCCTCTGCCTGTCCTCTCTCTGCACCCCCCTCCCGCTTGTGCTGTCTCTCTCTCTCTCTTTTTTTCTCCCTCTCTCTGTCAAATAAATAAACAAAACCTTAAAAAAACAAACAAACAAACAAACAAACAAACAAACAAACATGGGGCACCTGGGTGGCTCAGTGGGTTAAAGCCTCTGCCTTCAGCTCAGGTCATGATCTCAGGGTCCTGGGATCGAGCCCCACATCGGGCTCTCTGCTCAGCAAGGAGCCTGCTTCCTCCTCTCTCTCTGCCTGCTTCTCTTCCTACTTGTGATCTCTCTGTCTCTGTCAAATAAATAAATAAAATCTTAAAACAAACAAACAAACAAACAAACAAACCCCAAAACTCCAGGCTTTAAGCCCCGTTGGGTGCAAGAACCCATGAAATTCAGCCCTTCTTGGATTCCAAGCCAATGGCTTTGGGAAATTTTTTCTTGTGCATCCCCCTATGTGCTCCTCTCTCTCTCACCTTTCTCTGTGACCAGGGTTCCCTCACCTCCACAGCACCTGCCATCTGTTTCTCCCCTAAGCTATGTCTCCCCAGTTCCTAACTTCTTTGATGTATCTTCTCTCCCGTTAGCTGTGGAGTTTGTTCTGTCAGTGTTTGGGTCAGTTTTTGGGGTATTTTGGATGATTTGATAGTTCATCTAGTTGTGTTCATGGAATGAGGCAGAGGGGTAGGACCCTTCTACTCTGCAGCTATCTTTGTCTGCAATCAACTTGGTCACATTTAAAAAAACCACTCAGCCCCTCTGCTTAGAAGCTTTTGACTATCTGCCCCACTGTTGAGGGAAAAACAATGGGGATACCTTTAACTTAGTCCAGTGCTGTCTTCTTAATAGATGTAAACATCAAGGTGGGAGAGGGGAATGAGTGACTTTTGGGGGGCATGTTGAGCTGCAATGAGCCCCCAGGTCATGCCACTTCTAGGTGAGCTTTCCTTCTCAGAGGCTGCCTTCCAGCCAGAGGGAAGTGCTCTTTTACAACTCTCTGCTGAGCCTCACAGTTCTTGGCAGACAAAATCCAATATTCCCATTTCTAAAGACCCATATTGTTTAGCGTTCCCCTGTGAAAGCACGGAAATTACATTGAATTGTCTCTTTAGTTTGTGATTGTCTTGTTCTGTGTCACTGAGCATTCCCATTCTAGAGGAGAGGGATGACAGTGCTTGGCTTAAACAGCTTAGGTCAGGGGACTGCCCTCAGCACTTATGAGACCGGGTGCATTGTAATTACCAAGTTGTGTGATAATTATGCCATGGTTAATTAATTGGAAGACTTATCTCTAATTTACTTTAGAAACCTCCAGGTGATTCAGCTAATGGGCTGGAGCAGCTGTCTGTGAGCAAGGAAGTGGGGATGGCTTTGTTTTTATATTGCACACCCATTCTTCTTTCTTATCTCCTTTTTTACCTGATTTGTTCTAGAGACCATCCTGGGTTTTAAAAAGAGCACAAGCACATTTCTTGTGGAATCAGCAGGGAAAACATCGATAAACAGCAATGCTAGAGCATCTGCTTGATTTCTTCAGAGGATGCTGATGAACCAGTGACTCTCTAGGTCTTCTTTTCAAAGGCTCTTTGTGGTTGTTACAAAAGTGATATTTTCTAAGGTGTGGTCAGCCCTTTCGGGGGAGCAAGGTAACATAAGTCAGTCATGAAGAATAAGTTTGACAGTAAGGTGTCAGGATCTTAGAGCTGTTTCCTGGAGAAAAGAACTTCAAAGTCAGGAGACAGTTTGACATTCGAGTCAGTGGCTTTTTGACTTGTGCAGTTTGAGCAAACCCCTAAAATGCACTTGACCATGTGGTGGCCCTGCTTGTTCCCTGCTCAGAATCCATTTTCGTATTATTTTTTACTTTAAGGACCCTGATTTGTTTAGGGCAACTCCATGCCCAGATAAGAATACCTTCTAGACTTGCCAGTGTTCCCTGGGCTTGACCAGTGGGTAGTAAGTGAGAGTTCACTGAGTGAAGCTCAGGAATGCCATTTTTTCCTGAAAAGGGACACACTAGACTAGGGCATGCCTTTGGCCTTGGCCTTGGCCCTTTCCCCTTCTGCCTAGTATATGAGTGCCATCCTAGAGATCGAGTATCCATCTTGCAACTCTAAGGACACGAGCTATGTGCTAAGAATGACAGAGGAGGAAAGTAGAAATTTGGGTCCTTGCCTCGATGACTTTTTTGAGCAGCTGCCCAGTCCTTTTTCTGAACTGCAGGTTACATGAGAAAAACAACCCTTTTTAGTTTAAGCTGTTGTAGTTGGACATCTGTTACATAAAGTCAAATAAAGCTTTGAGAAATTGCTGGCTAGTGGTCCTTATACATGGAATGTGTGATTACAGTCTAATCCAATGGACAATTCAACTTAATGAGTTGGTGATTTTATTTTTATTTAATTTATTTTTTTAAAGATTTTATTTATTTATTTGACAGAGAGAGAGATCACAAGCAGGCAGAGAAGCAGGCAGAGAGAGAGGGGGAAGCAGGCTCCCCACTGAGCAGAGAGCCTAACGCGGGGCTTGATCCCAGGACCCTGAGATCATGACCTGAGCCGAAGGCAGAGGCTTTAACCCACTGAGCCACCCAGGCGCCCCGAGTTGGTGATTTTAGATATGGAGAGATTGCCATCTCTACTAGGCTTGCTTTTTTGGAAGTTACGGGACACAAAGGTACAGAAACTTGCCCGGTGCTGTTCTGCCTTAAGTGGTCCCTTGCAGTAATCAGATATTGCTCACACTGATTGCAGTCCATTGCTGAAGGAGGATTATGTCAAAAGCTAGAGCAGTCAGGAGCCAGCACATTAGTGTGGCTTCCTTGTCTTAAGGGAGCGGACCCTGAGGGATTTGCCCATGATAGCTCTATGGACCTGATCTGGTGACTGTTTCCAAGGGAGGGAGGTCTTTGGACCTCTCTTATTTCTTCCTCTGGGGCAGAGATGGTAGTCCAGGATGATGTTTAAGCAGAATTCTGTTACCTTATTTGAGGCAGTTCCAATGAGCAAAGCTCTCTTTAACAGATCCATTAAATAGCAAATAACCATATTTCTGAGAAAAGATTTATCCTAGGAAATTTGCACCTATTACGTGTTCTTTTTTCTTGTCACTACATGTCTATCTTTTGGATTTTAATGTTACTTATATAAGAAAAGTAGATAAGAATTACAGATCGCGGGGCACCTGGGTGGCTCATTGGGTTGGAGCCTCTGCCTTTGGCTTGAATATTGTACAAAGTATTTATGTATATGCCATCATGATGTTTCTGAAACTTGTAGCAACTACACACCATGCTTTGGGTATGGATGGACCATGGACCATAATTTGAGGTAACTTTTTTTAAAGGGTCAAAAATTTTAAAAATAAAAACCGTGCTTCCCAACAGGTAAGTAATAAATGTCTGTTAAGCTGAAAAGAAAACCATGCTTGAAAAATTCATAGTAAATGTTTTTCTTATCAGTGAAAAATATTTCCATTTTCTAAATAAAATATCTAATTATTTAGCTAGATGAGGAGTTCCATATCCAGTATTTGGTTTTTTTTTTTTTTTTCTTTCTCCTTCTTTTACTAAGACAGAAAATACTTAATGATTAGAGTCTGTTAGAAGTGGCAGCGAATGTGTGATGACTGTCATTTGGGGCGTTGGGTAATCCAGGTGGAACATGTGTCTATAAATGATGGCAAGCTTTTTCACCTGAAGAACAGAGTCAGTGTCTCTTTAGAGGCTCAGTCTACAAGTCTGCGAGGACATGGCCCTCAAATTGGCCAGCCAGTCTTCTCAAAGAATCTCTGTAGTTCATTCTCAGTTTTCAAAATAAACATGTTTTGGTCCTGAATGAAAGGATGAAGAAAATCAGGATAACTAACTACATTGCTGACATTGGCCACTTGAAATCATGGAGTCTCTCCTCCTTGGGTGCTGCCTGTGTGGAACAGAAACACTTGAGTTTCATTTCAAAAGTTTGCATGAGCACCGCTGACAGCCCCAGTACTTCTGGGGGAACAATCAGTCTGGGGCCCTCTGCACATTTCTTTGCAGAACATGCTGAGAAAATAAATGCTCAGTGGCTGTGATTTGATTATATTCACAGTTAAAACTATTTTCGACAACATAGGCTTGAGATTAGGGGGCCTGTTGTTGTGTGTCACCGTTTTAGTGAACAAAGCAGTGGGTTTGGCATGAAGATAAAATTTCATTCATTTGTTTAGTACCCTCCTTTCTCATTGTGAACATACCTAGATATTCTGTCAGTACTGATCCTAATGTACCTTTTCCAATTTTCATAATAGCTTAAAAAATAGTTAGATGAAACACCTCTGTAGATTGGGGTTTTGTGATATTCAGAACCAAGTGTTTTTAAGCAGTTCTGCCTCAAATATGTCCCACTCATAGGATAATTGATATGCCTGCTCTGTGCATCACTGGTTCTGCCTAACTGTGGGACACAATACAAACTACTGCAAATGTGACTGGAATTATTCTTCTGTGTTGTTTGCCATTGATGTGCGATGCCCAAAAGAGCCATTAATAATTTTGTCAATACTCATGTAGTCTGATTTTCCTCTGAGCATTTTATTTGTCATTAACCTGGTATTTGGCGCTCTGAGTTTCTCGGAAATAGAGTAATCTTCATTTGTTTTGTATGAGGAGTGCAACTTGGACTACAGGTTCTGTAGTTTTGGTTTATTTTCTGCCCTTTGTGACAAAATGAACTAATTCCATACTAAGAAGCATCATTTTGTACTTGTTTTGAAAAAACTTAGGAAGTTTAATAGGGATGTTGCTGTGTAATTTTTGAAATTTAGTTTGAAAATGGTGTGAAAGTTTTTGACTGCCTCAAGTGAATCTTTCGTAAATGTTTATGACAACATGCTTAGAAATGTCCAGTGTGATCTAATTCTTAGATATTCCTTGGCAGTTGATTGGACCGCCTTCACTGATGTGAAATCATCCCTGTTAGAGATTCACATCCTTTGCTTGTACTAGAATTAAATTAACTGTTTATATTTAAAATATTATTGTAAGTTCTAGTATTTTTGTTGCTACTTTATAAACTTGGGCCTTAACAAGCTCTTTTGAACCCTCCATTCATTTGTGTGAACAGGGGATAAAACACAATACATTTGTGGGGCGCCTGGGTGGCTCAGTGGGTTAAAGCCTCTGCCTTTGGCTCAGGTCATGATCTCAGGGTCCTGGGATCGAGCCCTGCATCGGGCTCTCTGCTCTGCAGGAAGCTTGCTTCCCCCTCTCTCCCTATCTGCCTCTCTGCCTACTTGTGATCTCTCTCTCTGCCAAATAAATAAATAAAATCTTTAAAAAAACAAATAAACAGAAAAACACAATACATTTGTAAGAGTGAAAAATGCGAATTTTGTTAACAACAACACACAAAGATATTAGAATATGTTAGCAGGGATTAGCTGTGCCAACAACTACCTTTTAAGGTGGGTGTGGAAAGTAACACTATTAAGAACATAACGGGACACCTGGGTGGCTCAGTGGGTTAAGCCTCTGCCTTTGGCTCAGGTTGTGATCTTGGGGTCCTGGGATCGAGCCCCGCATCAGGCTCTCTGCTCAGCGGGGAACCTGCTTCTCCCTCTCCCTCTGCCTGCCTCTCTGCCTACTTGTGATCTCTCTCTTTCTCTGTCAAATAAATAAATCTTTAAAAAAAAAAAAAAGAACATAACAGAATGGTTGTGAAAAATCCTAATCAGTTTTGTATTTCAAATTTGTAAGCTATAGGGGATTAAAAGTATTTCTTCCAAACTGCCAAATTGCCACTGGACCACTTACCTGATTCTCTGTACTGACCTGTACCATTATATGTATGAGAGACTGTTACCACCAGCCAATGAGAAGCCACTATACCTCAGACTTCCACTTTACTCCAAAGAATTTTTAGTTTACAACAGCCTTCCCAACTCCCGCCTTTCCTATATGAAAGAGAGAGCCTCCTCTCCCTGGTTCTGCAGACTTGCTTGTGGTGGTGGTGTTGCTTGCCTGTCCCAGATTGCAGTTTTCTGCTGTTTCCAAATAAACCAATTTTTTTTTACTGGTAAAAAAAAAAGACATATGTTATGTTATGCCTGTTATTTTATTTATTATTCATTCATTCGTTTATTTGAATTATAGTTGACACACGGTGTTGTTACATTAGTTTCAGGCGTACAGCATGGTGATTTGACAAGTTTATACGTTACACTCTGCTCACAATGCAGGTAGCTACCATCTATATGTCATGCCTTTTTAAAAAATTTTTTTAAAAGATTTTATTTATTTGAGAGAGAGAGCTGAGCAATAGAGAGAGCACAATCAGGGTGGAGGGGCAGAGGGAGAGGGAGAAGAATACTCCTGGCTGAGCAGGGAGTCTGACACAGCTGACATGGGACTCGATCCCAGGATCCTGGGGTCACAACCTGAGCCAAAGGCAGGCACTTACTTAACCAGCTGAGCCACCCAGGCACCCCTGTCATGTCAAGCCCTTTAATGGGAAGTTTCCAAATATGTCCACTCCTTCTTCAACATTAATTGAATACTAAATATATGCTAACCACTTTGTTAGATGCTGGAGATGAAATAATGAACAAGATATAACTGCCCTCTTAGGGAATCAGCTGACAGTCTATTGGGAAGACAGAAATATAAACAGTTATAATTCCTTGCGCTAAGTGCAATGCTGGAGATACTCCAGTGAGAGCTCATTATGGTACATGGAAATCATAGGCAGTTCAGAGTGGCTAGAGCATAAATTACAGGTCAGAGAGTGTTGAAAGGTGAGGAGGTGAGGCTGGAGGAACAGACAGATATCAGATCCCAAAAGGCTGAACATGGTTGATTATGACGCTTAGAATTTGTCTTCTGAGCCTTGGAACCACAGAGTAGTTTCTGCCCTACCCTGCCCTGTCCTCCCCTCCCCTTTTCCCCCTCCCCTCCCCTCCCCCTTCCCTTTCCCCTTCCTCCTCCCTTCCCCCTCTCCCTTCCTTTCCCTGGACAGAGAGAGCACAGGCAGGGGGAGCAGGAGAGAGAGAAGCAGGCTCCCCACCGAGCAGGGAGCCTGATGTATGGCTCAATCCCAGGACCTTGTGATCATGATCTGAGCTGAAGGCAGATGCTCAACCAACTGAGTCACCTGGGTATCTCCCCCAGAGTAGTTTCAAACAGGGTAGGACAAGGGCAGGTTTGTATTTTATCAGAATCATTCTGTTGACTGTGTGAAGGGTGGACTTGATGGAGATAAGCTTATAGGCAGATAGATCAACTAGGGGGCAGTTGTAGAATTCTATGTAAGTTATGATGAGGGCTCAGAAGAAATTGTGGCAGTAGGGGTGAAAAAATTCATAGGAGGCAACAAATTCAAGAAATACAGGGAGATAAGATTGTCAGGACTTGGTGATTGACCAGATATGGGAGTGAAGGTTGGGTTAAGATGGACTGGAAGAGGATGATTGGTTCTCTAGATTGGGTATCTGTGGTGGTGCTATCAGTAAAGAGAGATTGCATTCAGGGGCAGAAGCAGGTGGGATAATGCAGGGCATATAGGAGATAAGGTTTTAATTTGTTAAAGTTGAATTTGAGGTGCCTATTGAATACCCAGTTAGGTCTAAGAATCTAAAGCTTGAAAGTATAAATGTAGAATCATGAGATGAACAATCCATGAAAGTGTGGATGGGTCCACCCAATGAGAGTGTTGAGAAGGCATTTTAAAAAGCAAGTGAAAGGGGTCACATGAAGGAGACGGTCAAGGAATGGTGGTGGAAGGAACACTGTAGTAGTGAAGTACCCCAGACGCAAAGGAAGCAGAGAATTTCCAGGAAGGAATGATGAGTGGCATCAAACCCGGCAAAGACTAGACAATGTCCATTGGATTGGCAAAGAGGAATGCATGACGACCTTGCAAGAGAACAGTTTCACAAGAGTGGTCAGGTCAGTTACTGTGGTTTTAGAAGTGAGTGGGAGGTGAAAAAGTAAGAGTGTTTCTGAGAAGTTCTGAGTGATTAGAAGGTTGAGAGTATTCACTGTGTGAGTGAGTGAAGCGAAGAGAAGATCAAGTTCATTGGAGTTGACAGGTGTAGGAATTGTAGGTCCGGTCACCCACATGAGTCTTGGAATTTATGCTAGATAATGGTTTTTTGTTTTTTAAGATTTTATTTATTTGACAGAGAGAAACACAGCGAGAGAGGGAACACAAGCAGAGGGAATGGTAGCGGGAGAAGCAGGCTTCCTGCAGAGCAGAGAGCCCGATGCGGGGCTTGATCCCAGGACCCTGGGATCTGACCTGGGCCGAAGGCAGCCGCTTAACGACTGAGCCACCCAGGTGCCCCTATGCTAGATAATGGTAAGGCCTGGGGTGGTCTGAGGCTATGATTCAGGTGCTAAGATCTTCGGGGGTTAGGAATTACACTGAGGCTTGCAGATGACAGAAATAAAGAGGGAGAAGAAGAAGATACAGCCAGATAACATGAGCTGTAAGGAGCCAAGGTTTACATGAATTGAGAAGGACAGTGTTCTTCTATGAGAAGTGAGGAATCTGATGACCCAGTTCCCAACACGAGGTGGAACGCATAGGACAATGAACAGTATCCAACAAGGAAGCCGGGCACTTGGGTTTTAGTTAAGGCCCAAGGCTACAGGGAGGAATCTGTGAGGTAGTCAGAACATTGTCAAATGTTCATGTTAATCGTAGAATAGAAGTTCCAGAGGGTACAATGTGATGTAAGAGAAGGAAGAGAGAGGAGGAAGCAAGGTCAGGGAGAAGAAACCTTGAGCCATGTAGGGAGGAATATAAAAAAGTCCAATGTTGGACGTGTGACAGGATGTAAAGTGTGGTAGAATGATCTGGCCTCAGAGTTTCAATAGACATCTTTGGCATAAAGTACTTTAGGTGTCTATAGACATCTAAAAATCAACTGATGACCCGCCCTAGCCGGGATGTGTGACTCCTATGAGCATATATTCCAACCATCACAGAATGAGGTGAAGTGGGCTCTTCCCCGAGGCAACACCATAATTGATTGTTCAAGGTTTCAGCAGAGTTCAAGGTTGAGTTTTAGTCCTACCTCTGCCTCTACCCTGCTTTGTCATCTTGAACAAATCATTTAACCTTTTAAGACCTAATTTTCTTCAGTTTTTAAGTGAAGGGGTGAGCCAGATAGTCTCTGGAATGGTAGGTTGATCCCATTTGTTCTCTAGATTCCTTCTACTAGACGTGGTGCTTTGGGTACCATTCATGGTACCATTACAGCACTCAGTAACCTCTCACTGTAGTCTCCAACAGGATGGACCACCTTTCAGGGATAGACACATAAATGTATAGCAAGTACTACTTGCTCTCGTTATCCCACCTATGGTATTCAGGAAGGACCACATCTTCAGAGCTGCAACACATAGAGGGTTCTTGAACGTGCTACTCACATGACTTCAAAAAAAAAAAAAAGGCTCTTCAGCCAACCAATCCTCCCTGTCATTCTGGTTATTAGTATTATATTTTTGGTCCTATTCTGTTCATTGGTGTAATGATGAGCTCTGTTATCCGAAGAGCTTTAAAGTGGTTTTATAACTAAAGGCAAGACGTATATGTGATGAAGGAAAATGCACCTGTCTCCTTTTTTTGAACACTCCTTTCAGGAAATACTCTGTGTGTAGTGGAAGAGCGTGGAGGTGGGAACCAGGAGGTTTAGTGCATCTGTGACCTAGTTCGTAGGTGGGTGGTAATTTGATCAAGGGCAATGATATTTAGAAAAGCATTTGCTCACATTTGATGGGGCATCTGTTGTGTTTACAGCCTACATTTGGATTTGAGGGTGGGTCTGGGTGAACATGATAGTAAATGAGTGTTCAAGGATATTTACTTGAACATATCTGTGTTGGTGGGAAGAAGGGAGAAGATCAACTTATTTGGTTCTTAAGCTTTTGTTCTCCATCTTGTTCTTATGTTTCTTGGCAACAGTAACTTTGATAAAAGAGACATCTCTAAGCCTAATGAGACAACAAGCTAAAGAATAAAAGGGGAGAGAATATAAATAGACCCGGGACTGACATGGATTTCCGTTAGGGGTTCTCAGAGCTGCTAGACTCAGTAATTGGGTTTTCTTGTGAGGCTTTTAATTGCTTTATTAAGAAAAATAGGATAAAATGAAATCAAGCAGATATGGCAGCCAAGCTCTGGAACTGGAAAAGATTACTGGATTTGTGAGTTGGAGAAGTAGCTATCCACCCCTTGACCCCCCGATTCTAAGACCACTTTAAGGGGATAGAAGATATCGTAGACCACTTAGAGCATTTACCTGGCCACTGCAAAAATTTCCCACCAGAATATAAGCTAAGAAAAATGAGTTTTCATGAGATACTGGATAGCTCATAATAATGGCAATAGAAATTAAAGTATAAACATCACCAACATAAACATAACACTGTTAACATTTTATCTCTAACCCTGGAACAATTGGTAGGACACAATTTTTGAGGACTGCAGCCCACACTGATGTAGTGTTCTAGAAGATAAGAGAGAAGGTGTGTGAAATCTAGTTTCACTGGGCTTCACTGAATTCCCGGTGTACAAGAGGATGCTAGTAAAGAGATGTGCTAAGTTCAACGGGAAAAGAGATTTCTGTAATTCCCACTTAAAGCAGTGTGGCATCCATTACTTATTTTATATGGGTTTTTTTTTTTTTAAAGATTTTATTTTTATTTATTTGTCAGAGAGAGAGCGAGAGAGCACAAGAAGGCAGAGTGGCAGGCAGAGGCACAGAGAGAAGCAGGCTCCCCGCTGAGCAAGGAGCCCGATGCGGGACTCAATTCCAGGACCCTGGGATCATGACCTGAGCAGAAGGCTGCGGCTTAACCAACTGAGCCACCAGGCATCCCTACTTATTTTATATGTTTAATATCAATTTTAAATGCATGTTATTGGGACCATTAAAGAGGTCACAGGTATATGAAAGCTGTTTTTTTTTTTTTTAAATTCTACTGCCTAGTACTCTTCTTCTTAAGAAAAAATTACATGCTGCTTTTAAAAAAGATATTATTTATTTATTTGGTGGGGGGATAGAGTAAGTGCAGGGGGAAGGGCAGAGGGAGAAGGAGAAGCAGGCTTCCTGTTTAGGGCTCCCCAGGACACCAAGATCATGACTTGAGTTGAAGCAGAATCTTAAGTGATCGAACCACCCAGGTGCCCCAAAATACACCTTGGTTTTTAAAAAGTTAAACTTGGGGAGGAATATAGAATGGATTCAGATACCTGCAAAAAAAATACACACCTGATAAACCAATGGTGACAGTTGATGACAAGCATGTGTGCATGTGTGAGAAACTGCTTTGAATTAAGCAAGAGGATAAGACTACTTGATGTTTTTATCATACTTCCTAGTTTTTAAAACATTTTCACATACTTATTTCACTTTTTTCAAAAGACCCATTAGGTAAAGATTATAATCCTATTTTATATGTGAAGAAGTTGAGCGTCAGGATTTGGCCAAGTCCTAGATTTGGCCAAGCTCTTAGAATGGCAGACTGGAGGAGAATCTGGTTGCTGACTCTTGATCTAGGAGTCTTCCTAATACTCTCTACTATCTGCAGGTATACAGTGTTGAGAAACCCAGTATTGATGAGTGAGCCAAATTTGCTTGTGTGTAAGAACGTGTGCATTTCCCCAGGAATGTCTTTAACATGTCAGCTCTAAGAATGATATGAGAATATTTGTTTCTCTAATGTGAGTTATGCAAAGACAAGTATTTCTCTGAAGACAAATCTGACCAAATTGTGATATCTTTGTAGTTAAAGAAACGGTAGACATTGAAATTTGTATTGTTATGGTAATCTAAGATACTTTCAGAAATGGTTGCTTTTACTTTTGTGAGGTTCAAAAAGTGAGATAGCATCTCCTATATTTAAGAATTGAAAAACCTCTGACTTGGGACAGGTAGAAACAAGGCAATGATTCCTAACAAGTGAGCCAATTCTGACTGCTACCAACAGATGGCGGTATTGGTTGTGTACTGGCTTCCATTTTCAATTAAAGTCTGTGGTAGACTATTAGTCTGGTAGATTGATGTTTGCTGGGCTTGTACCTAATTTTGAGAGGTTTTATGAATGTTATTAACTTCATGTAGTGTCTCTGAAAGTGATAAGAAGGAGCATTCTATTACTTCAAATCTTACTAGCTCTTGGGAGAGTAAGGATAATGAAACATGAAGAGATGGTGAGGTGGCTCAGTTGGTTAAGCGACCTACTCTTGATTTCGGCTTAGGTTATGATCTCAGGGTCATCAGATCGAGCCCCCAGTCGGGCTCTGCGCTCAGTGGGGAGTCTGCTTGGGTTTCTCTGTCTCCCCTGTGCCTCCCCAACCCCCTCGCATTCTCACTTTCTCTCAAATAAGTATTTAAAAAAAAAAAACTTGAGGAGATAATGATGAATTCTGACGCATGCAAGAGATGACTTATTGATGCCAGAATGTTCCCAAAGGATGGACAGCACATCACGTAACACATGTGAACCCCACTGTCCATATGCAGTTACAATTTGTTACTCAAGGAGGGGTCAGCCTATATTAAAAAGGAGTGACAATTAGCCTAATATTGATTGGGAGAGGTGAAGAGGAGGCTTGGTCTGGTGAAAATAGATGGTTTCACAAACCAGGACTGTTCTCACCAACAAATCATGTACATGAGGAGTCACTTGTGAGTGCCTGATGGGTTGTCAACTCTTGAGGAGTCATTAAGGAGGGAGGTTGATGATTTCTACCGTAGGTAAGTGTTTTTGGAAAAAGAGAACAGTCCTAAGGAAGAATGATGAAAAGAAGAGGAAGGTGACCAGTATTAAAGCATTGAACTATAAACTACCTGTTTGTTTGTTTTTTTAAAGATTTTATTTATTTATTTGACAGAGAGATCACAAGTAGGCAGAGAGACAGGTAGAGGGAGAGCAGAGAGCCTGATGTGGGGCTCGATCCCAGGACCCTGAGATTATGACCTGAGCTGAAGGCAGAAGTTTAACCCACTGAGCCACCCAGGCGCCCCTAAACCACCTGTTTGTTGGACGTACAGGTAGAGACTGCCAACTTAAGTCACTTGGGACTTAATAAAGCCTCATGCTACCTAACTTTTTTTTTTTTTTTTAAGAGAAACTGTGTGCCTTCATGCTTGCAAGCAGAAGGGAGGGGTGGAAGGAGAGAGAATCATAAGCAGGCTCCACACCCATCCTGCAGCTCCAGGAGAGACTCTATCTCATGACCCTGAGATCATGACCTAAGCGAAAATCAAGAGTCAGGAGCTTAACTTATTGAGCCATCCAGCTGCCTCAGTACCTAACTTTTATACAGTAAGTTTTGAGTTCCTAATCTTGTGAGGTTTGGAGAAAAGGATGGCTAGTCGATATCATTTTACCCAGTAGCTTTAACATCTGGCCCGGAAGATCTTTAATCAGAACCATTAACAGGAGGTGATTATATCAGTTTAAATTTTACCATGTGGCCTTATACATTTATGCTTGGCGATAAAGATAGAGTTAAGGATTAGACTGGTCAAAAAGAGGACCAGGAAGATAAGAAGATGAAAAGCAAGTGAACTGAATGGCAGTTGTGGGGGTTGACTGCCGGTGGCGGTGTAGGCACAGAGTGCTAGGAGAATCATTGGTGCATCCCGCCTGGTTGGTCTTCTTGGAGGGAGACCTTCCGCAGAATACCCTTCATGGAGGAGAACTTCAGTACATGGCTGGTCAATTTCTTACAGAGTGAAGTGCTGATGTACAAACCAAGGCCACAGATCCAGTCGTTCTGCGTTTGCTACAGCCAGGGTTGGGATTTTCTGTCCTGTTCTGTCATCTTGGCAGTGACACTGTCACGGGTAGACACCTGGACTGGAAATCTTTCAGTATTTGATTTCTCTCTCTCGCCCATTCTAAAATCTAATCCAGCACCAAATCCAAATGATTTTACCCTCAAAATATTCCCTGTATCACCTGCCATTGCCCTAGTCCAGACCTTGTCCTCTGAGATAGAATAGAGAAAAAACCTGGGCTCGGGAGCCTGACCTGGTTGGGGAACCTGGTATTACCACCCACTAGCTTTATGATCTCAGGCAAGTGACTTAAATTTTCAAAGCCTCACTTTTCTCAACTTGAAAGTGAGGTTAGTACTAGTGTCTACCTTGTGAGATTGTCTTGAGATTAAATGAGATATTATAAGTATCTTGCTTAGCGTTGAGTCACTATTAGCTATCAGAACCTGCACCACTGTAATGGTTTCAGTTCTCTGAGCTTTTGCTTCTACAAACCATTTTCCCTACTGTTGTTAGAGTTACTTTCTTTCTTTCTTTTTTTTTTTTTTTTTAAAGATTTTATTTATTTGACAGAGAGAAACACAGCGAGAAAGGGAACACAAGCAGAGGGAATGGTAGCGGGAGAAGCAGGCTTCCTGCAGAGCAGAGAGCCCGATGCGGGGCTCGATCCCAGGCCCCTGGGATCTGACCTGGGCCGAAGGCAGGCGCTTAACGACTGAGCCACCCAGGCGCCCCTAGAGTTACTTTCTTAATGTACCATTTGGATTCTGTAACTCTTAGGATTTTTTTAAAAAGATTTTTATTTTATTTATTTGACAGAGAGAGAGAGAGAGACAGCGAGAGAACACAAGCAGGGGGAGGGGGAGAAGGAGAAGTGGGCTACCTGCTGAGGAGGGAGCCCCATGTGGGGCTTGATCCTAGGACCTTGGGATCATGACCTGAGCCGAAGGCAGACACTTAACAACTGAGCCACCCAGGCACCCCTGTAACTTTTATGATTTATGATTAAACACACACACACACACACACACACACATTAAACACACACACACACACACACACACACACACACACACACACACACACAGCAGCAGCAGCAGCAGCAACAGTAACACAGTAAAAGTCCCTTCCTGGCATTTCATTACTGACATGAAGTTTATCTATTATGACCCCTTCCAGCAGGGTATTCTCCTGTCTTGCCGACTCGACTTCATGTCCTGTTGTGCCCAGTTGTCCACTGATGCTCCCCCTTCCCACACGCCTGACCCTCTCTGCATCTACTGTGTACTCAGCTTTCCCTCTTCCTTTGCGTCCTCCTTCAGTTTGAAGGAAAATTCCATCTGTCCTCATCTACTCATTCTCCAAAGCCCGCCCAAGCCTACTTCATACCTTTTTCTCTCCCCTATAATGTTGTTGGTATCTCTGTTAGACAGCAAATTTCTTTCTGCCTTGAAAGAGTTTGCTGGATGGTTTTCAGGCCTCTGCCATGGCCACATTCTAACCTTAGGAATGTAACAAACTTGCTTTAAGAATCTTTGTATTCTCCGCAGGGCCTAACTCAGTGGATTGCATATTTGCAAGTGCTCTGGAAATAAGTAATGAATTCGATAAAATAATTATAGCTTCATTAGCCCTTGTCCCTTTAACAGAAGTCTCATTTGCAGTGCTAATCCAGGGTTTATTTCTGAGTGTCTTTCCATTTTAGCTTTTGGATCACTCAGTAGGGATCAGTACGTAGCATGGTGTTAACATTAGATGAATGTAAGTGCTTTGAATTCAAAGCAGTGTAGGTTAGATTCCCAGGCAGGCTGACTTTTTCTGTTGCTAGGAAATCATGTAACAAAAAGGTGTCGCTCCACCAGGCATTGTGCATCTGAATGGGTGGAAAAGCGTTTGTGCAGATACTCCTGAGATGAAGGGAGAGGACTTTAATTCTTTCAGGGAAGCTTGCGGAAGGGATTTGAAGCATCTCTCCGTAGAGCACAGTAGAGTGTTAGGGAAGGGGGCAGGACGTGAGGTCAGGATGACAGTTGAGGAAGGTAGCTTTAGCATGTGGTGGGCACTGCCTATTATGTAGTGGTACCGTTCAAGGCAGTGACCTACATTGAGGGAGACATTCTACTGTATTGTTCCCTACAGAAATGCTTTGCAGGGAAATACACTGCTACATCTCCACTCTCCACCTTACCCTGTATGGTAAGAGATGGAAGAATATTAACGAAGAATGATTGATCAGTCCCTACTTTCTGTTTGTGGGATCTCCCTATTTTATTGTGCCAGATGTGAATCTCAAAAGAAACATCTCAAAAATTATTTTGGGGGGGGCGCCTGGGTGGCTCAGTCAGTTAAGATCTGACTCCTAATTTCTGCTCAAATTGTTACCCCAGGTTCGTGAGATCTAGCCCCGGGTTGGGCTCCACGCTCAGTAGGGAGTCTGCTTGAGATTCTCTCTCCTGCTTCCTCTCCTCCTTCCTTTCTCACTCTAAGATAAGTAAATAAATCTTTTAAAAAATTATTTTTTGACTGCTTCATTAGACCCCTAATTTAGTGTTCATCATTTGTATGGGGCACCGGCTGGTTGAGAATCTGCTGCAAGTTTTGGACCCATTCCTTAGTTAAATGTATGTGTGTATGAGCACTCTAAAATTTTCATACAATTTCAGATAGTTTGTTGACCCTCCCAAAGTCTATCCATGTAACTAGTTGCCTGTTCAAATTCCCTATTTGCCAACTGTGTTAGTTTTCTAGTACTGCCGAATAAATTGCACAAACACAGTGGCTTAAAACAAAACATTTTTCTGCTTACAGTTTTCAGGAGTCGGGAGTCTAGACACGGGGCAGCTGGGTCCTCTGCTCATACTGTCACCAGGCTAAAATCAAGATCTCAGTTTCATGGGCTCCAACTTGGGTCTCATATGTCATGTAAGCAGCCAAGGGGGTGTAACCACGGGCCCCATCCACTGTAGCCACGGGCCCCCTCCACAGCCAAAGGCAGAGGGTCACACAGGGCATGTACGCCGGGAGTGGGGAATGTTGCAGTCATCTTAGAATGCTGCCTCTCACCCCGGTTCTCCCTTTGTTAGCTTTCTAGTTTTGGTGTTATGGCACACTGATAAATCAAGATAAGTTGTGAGATGTCAGAACTATTACGTTATTCATAAAGTACTGGAATTTACTGTATTTCCAAGTAGGAGCAGATTCATGATTATTCCTGAAATGATGTCACTGACCTTCACTGGCTCTCTTGAAAGGAATAGAAATGGATGGAGTTACTTTAGTCCCCTGGGGTGGGGAGAAAAATGGCTCCCTAAAATAGTCCCATCCTAATCCTGGGAATCTCTGAATATTACCTTCTGTAACAAAAGGGGTCTATAGATGAGGTTAAGTTAGGAACTCAAATGAGATTTTTCTGAGATTATCTGGGTGGGACCTGAATGTAATCACAAAAGGGATTTGCCTACGAAGGAGATGTGACAGTGGAAGCAGAGGTTGGAGTGACAAAAGGAAGGGCTCTCAACCAAAGAATGCAGATAACCTCCAGATGCTAGAAAGGCAGGGAAACATTGTCCCCTGGA
>CM053609.1:50786655-50797736 GCA_028646535.1 Procyon lotor
CAAATATGTATATATATTCTTATTTCCCATCCTTTCTTATATAAAAGGTAGCACACTCTATATACTCTACATTTTGCTTCTTAACAGAATATCTTGGAAACAGTCTTAGCGTACCACAGAGATTTTTCTCATCCTTTTTTATGATTCACAGTACTTCAACATATGGTTTGTTCAGTTCGTCCCTTATTGGTGGACATTTCTAGCCTTTTACTATTACAAATAATGCTGCAGTAAATAACTGGATGGATTTATAGAAGTGGGGTTTGCTGGGTCAAAGGGTAAGAGGCATATGTAAATTTGTTAGATGTTGCCAATGCATATGTAAATTTGTTAGATATTCCTTCTATAGGTGTTTTTTTTTCCTTCCATAGGTTTTAAAGAATTTTGCATTCCCACCAGCAATATACAAAATTGTGAATTTCTCAGGGTGCCTGGGTGGCTCAGTTGGTTGAGTGTCTGACTGTTGGTTTGGGCTCAGGTCATGGTCTCAGGGTTGTGAGATCGAGCCCTGCAGTGGGCTCTGTGCTCATCCGGGAGTCTGCTTGAGATTCTCTCCCTCTCCCACCACCCACCCTTGCTCACCTGCACGCCACATACACTCTCTCTGCAATAAATAAATCTTTTTAAAAAAATGTACCTATTTCTGTATAGCCTTGCCAACACAGTGTGTTGTCAATGTGATAGATGAGCAATGATATCTAAATGTTGTTTTTAATTCTTACTGTGAGATTAGCCCATATTTTTAAGGGCTATTTGCCTCTCTTTTCCTTTGAATTGCCTGCCTTTATTTTTGAGGGGAGAGGGTGGCACATTTTTTCTATTGGGTTTTGATCTTTTTCCTTTTCAGATCTTAAGAACTCTTTATATGTTAGGGACGTTAGTCTTTTGTATAAATTGCAGATATTTTCTCCTAGTTTATGATTTATCTTTTCACTTATGGTTTGTCATAAAAATGTTTCTTTTTAAAAATTTTAAATAGTCAGATGTCATTCTTATCTTTAATTGTTTCTGGATTTTGATTATTTCTCACTCTGAAAGAACTCATTGTTTTTTTGTCTAGTACTTGTATGCTTTCATTTTTTACATGTAAGTCTGATTTGTTTAGAATTATTATAGTGTGGACCTAAAATGATCTTTTCCATATGTTATCTAGTTGACCCAGCCCTTTTTTGCCAGTGAGTTATGATGTCATCATTATCATATAGAATTTCCAAATGTACTTGGTCTATTTTTTTACTTTCTGTTCTGTTACATTGGTTTTTAAAATCTATTCATGCTCAGTACTGCTGCTTTATATATTTTTTAAAGATTTATTTATTTATTTTAGAAAGAGCATGAGCAGGTGCAGGGGGAGGAGTAGTAGGGGGGGGAGAAAGAAACTCAAGCAGACTCCATGCTGAGCACAGAGCCTGAGGTGGGGTTCGATCCCAGGACCCTGAGATTATGATCTGAGCTGAAATCAGGGGTCAGATGCTTAACTGACTGAGTCACTCAGGTGCCCCAGTACCACTGCTTTAATCAGAGAAGCATCATGGGTTGTTTTACTAGCAGTAGGACTCTTTTCCTCACATTTCTTCTCTTTTTTAGGGTTTTCCTAATTTTTCTGCATTGATAATTTTTTCATATGAAATCTAAAACTAACTTATCAAATTACAGAGTAAAATAAATTTGCTGGTTTTATTAATGAATTCACATTAAAGTTATGCATTACCTTGAGGGAGCCACTATCTTTCTGATGTCCAAGAGTCGTAGGTAAGAGCCGGCATGATCTCTTCAATGGGTCAAGTTTTGGTTCAAAATTTTCAGGGATCTTTGAAAATTTAAATAATGACAGTGTTTACAAAGATTAAAAATAAATTTTGGCAGTTGGGACTATTTGTATCCTATCAAGAATAGACACAGATATCAGGAATCTTATTCAAATATGGAAAAACTTATCGGTTCTCATATAATGATCACAAAGTGATTTCAGTGCCTTCATTTGTACTGAATAAACATAAGCGAATGTGAAAGATTTTTACCACAACAGCTGCTATATCTACTTGCAGAGCAGATGGGGTTTTTTTTATGAATGGGTTTTGTAGTCTTGTTGCAAATGTGTGACTTGCAGCTAATTGTAGTGGTCCATTGACTTTTGGAAGGATTCTTAGAATCTGTATGATTTTTACTTCTGTGGTTTTTATTTATACGCATCAGCTGACATGCCGGCAAACTCATCTGTGAGCCTGCTTTTCCTAACAGGGAGAACATCATCACTTTTTTCATCAGGTAAGATGAATGTTTAAAAGTTCATACCTTTCCCATAGAAAAGCTTTTTCTATTTTAGCAAAATGACTGATAAAACATGAAATCTGGACAAATTCTGGGTCTGTTTTTTGTTTTGTTTTTGAGCTTTGGTTTTAACTTGTGCTAGTGAAAATTTAGTTTCAAACAGTATGGAACAAAAAACTTCCAGCCACACCAAAAACTATGGAAATATGGAAATAGCTTAGTTTCAGATTGTGTATGAGTGTGCTTGAAGGAGGTTAGCGGCTCGCCCGCCTGCCTGCCTGCCTGCCTTCCTTCCTTCCTTCCTTCTTTCCTTCCTTCCTTCCTTCCTTCCTTCCTTCCTTCCTTCCTCCCTTCTAGCAGCTCTGTTTCTAAGAGCAGGGATGGGATTATCTAAAGAGCTAGGAACTATAAATGCTGATCAAAAGTGCCCAACATTGAGAGTCAACCCAGAAGAAGTGCATTCTCACTGCAAAGGTAGAGGCAGGGCCAGAAATGGGGAGTGAGCCAAGAGGGTCAGCAGTCAGTCGGCCTTAGTCCGTTCAAGCTGCTATAGCAGAATGCCATACACTGGGTGGCTTATGAACAAGAGAAATGTATTTCTTACGGTTCTAGAGGTGGGAAAGTCCAAGATGAAGGCACCAACAGATTTGGTATCTGATGAGGTTTTGCTTCCTGGCTTATAGATACCTATTTTAACCGTGTCCTTACAGTCTCTTTTATAAGGGCATAATCCCATTCATGAAGGCTCCGTCCTCACAACCTAATTGCCTCCCAAAGGCCCCACCTCCAAATACTATCTCATTAGGGATTAGGGATTAGGTTTCAACATAACAATTTGGGGGGACACAAACATTCCATCTACAGCCAAGCCTCTGGAATGGCAAGTACCTGAGGGGTCCCCAAGGGAGAAAAGGGTGCTAAACAATTATCTAGAACTGAGGGAGAATGTCCTAGGGCCTCATCTATGGCACTTGAGTAGTCTTGTTAAAAGGCACAGGTTTTGGGCTGATAGTTTAACACTGAATATAAAAATCTCCAACAGTCATCCTAAGGTTTGATGTGTTGGTTATCCCTTCTTCCTGTGAAAAATGTCTTTAACATTAAAAAAAATTATTTAAGAGAGAGACTGAGACAGAGAGAGAAATGGGGGAGGGGCAGAGGGAGAGAGAGTGTCAAGTAGAATCTGTGCTGAGCAGAGTCTGACATGGGGCTCCATCTCACAACCCTGAGATCATGACCTGAGTCAAAAGCAAGAGTGTGAGCCTTGATGGACTGAGCCCTCCAGGTGCCCCGTCTTTAACGTTTTTATGAGACATTTCTGAGTTGAAATACTAGCAGCTCTCCAGCTGACAGGTAACTGCTGTGAATGATGTTAGATTCCCTCTGGGCCGCGTTTGTCTCACCCAGAAAGGGTGCAGAAGGTTGTTAGAGGAGGGTTGTCCCAATCTTTAAAAATGAGAATTCTCCTACAGATCTTTGCTAAAGGTATAGCTTCTTACCGTGTTGACATCAAAATATAGTTTTATAATTAAATTATTCATATGCTTTTCATACTGTAGGAAAGTAACTCTATACTATAGTGGTCCTGACAGTATTTATTGCTATGACTGCATTAAATCATGGTTGACAGACTTTGCTAGTTGTCACAGTTGTGTGGAATTTTTTTTCTTAGATAAGGAGACTGTTTGGAGGATTTCTATCTAGAGTTTATTGACTTCTTTCAATTATAGTTTGCCAAGATGTTGGAATTCTTGGGACATTTTGGGGATTTACTGGGGCCATGATGAACAGAATGCTCCCAATGAGGACATTCTCAGCACCTCCCTCGGGAGAGTTTCTCTTCCTCGGGGTAATTGGTGCCAAGTTCTTTAGTGGGTCCACCTGGTTCCTGCTTTCTAAAGGGAGCCTGTTTCTGGATACTCAAAAGTACCCAGCATTGTAATAATTAAGAATAGAATTTATGGGATGCCTGGTTGGCTCATTTAGTTAAGCATCTGACTTTGGCTTAGCTTGTGATCTCAGGGTCCTAGGATTGGCTCCCTGCTCAGGGGGGACTCCCTTTCTCCTTTTCCCCCTGCCTTTGCTCCGCCCCCAACCCATGTGGTAGGCTTTGTGTTTGTGTGTGTATGTGCACGCATGTGTACGCGCACTCGAATGTGTTTGCATGCTCTCTCAAATAAATAAGTAAATTCTTAAAAAAGAATAGAATTTATGTTTTATTTGCAGGTGTGACTTTAGCTTTGGGAAAATTGTAAACATAATGTAAATATTTAACAGCAGAGCTGAGTCAGCAAGGCTTCTCAGGACCTAGGGGAGC
Organism: Procyon lotor; assembly: GCA_028646535.1. Taxonomy (NCBI): domain Eukaryota; kingdom Metazoa; phylum Chordata; class Mammalia; order Carnivora; family Procyonidae; genus Procyon; species Procyon lotor. The sequence continues at coordinate 50,791,244 of CM053609.1, forward strand.
ATGGTCCTAAAATCCCCTTTGCAAGCAGATCTAGGTTAACTTCTCTTGTCCACACTAGGGCCAGCTTCTGTTCTGGGCCCTCAGGTCTCTTTCTTCTTTATTGCCTGTATTCCCTTCTTCTTCTTCTTCTAGCCAACTACATTGCAGTCAGGGACTGGAAAACTATGGCAAATTAAGGCATTTCCTGGCAGACATTCCAAAATTTTAGATTACAGAAGGGTGGAATCTGGAGGCAAAAACACCAGATTGGGAATATCTGCCATTGGCCCAGTGTGTGATTCAAACAGGCCATTGAAGGGTCCCTTAGAGACCGAAGCAGTCACTCTGGCTTCTGTAGTCCTAGGCAGGAAATGTGGAGAATGCAGAAAGGGGAGTGCCCTGGGCAGGGGAGGAAAATGTGCCTGTTTTCCCCAGTCTTGGCTGCGCTGTAGAAGCTGTTTCTTGGCTCAGGACAACCTTGGCTCATCAACCCAAATCCCTACTTTTCCCAGGACTCAAAGCTTTTATTTTAAAATCTTTTGTCCACATCCTTTGCATTGCCCGTCCTCTCAGCCACTAGGAAAAGCGCCTGCTCACATCATTGTTCATTTCTTCATACTTACCTTTAATGTATTTTTTTTTTAGCTCTAGTGTTTTTAGTGGAGTATCACTCTCCTTGAAGTCTAAGGAATTAATGAAAGTGGCCAGTGTGGCCAGTTAATTATTTATATAATTAGCAGAAATAGCAATAGCATTCTGTTTGAATGTAAGGCTTTGGAGGGGGCTACTTTACTTAATTTAAATTCAAATTATTTATTTATTTATTATTTTAAAATTCCAATATAGGTAACATACAGCGTTCTATTATTTCTCAGGTGGACAATATAGTGATTCAACAATTCTGTTCATTTTTCAGCCCTCATCAGGATAAGGGTATTCTTAGCTCCCTTTATCTAGTTCTTCTGTTTTGAATATGTCATCTGAGTTATTTCACTTAGCATAATACCCTGTAGGTCCATCTGTGTAAAGCTTTTTTTTTTTGTGGTTAAAATCCACGTAACAGGGGCGCCTGGGTGGCTCAGTTGTTGAGCGTCTGCCTTTGGCTCAGGTCATGATCCCAGGGATCAGGCCCGCATCGGGCTCCCTGCTCGGCAGGAAGCCTGCTTCTCCCGCTCCCATTCCCTCTGCTTGTGTTCCCTCTCCCACTGTGTTTCCCTCTGTCAAATAAATAAAAAATCTTTTTAAAAAAATCCACATAACATAAAACTTACCACCTTCATCAATTTTAAGCTCACAGTACAGTATGTTAATTATATATACATCGTTGTGCAACAGATCTCTTCAACTTTTTTTCATCTTGCAGAACTGAAACTCTGTACCCATTGAACAATAGCCGTCTCACCACTTCCTTCAACTCTTAGCAACCACCATTGTGCTTTCTATTCTAAGAATTTGACTACTTGCGATATTTAATATAAGTAGAATCATGTGGTCTTTGTTGTTTCGTGACCAGCTTATTTCACTTAGCCTGACATCTTCAAGGTTCATCTACACTGTAGTATATGACAGGTTTTCCTTGCTTTTTAAGGCTGAACACTATTCAGTTATCGGTATATGTTGTATTTTGTTTATCCATTTATCCTCTGATGGATCCTTGGGTTGCTTTCACCTCCTGGCTGCTCTGAACATGCAAACATCTCTTCGAGTCCCTGTTTTGAATCTTTTGAACATACACTCAGAAGTGGAATCGGTGGATCATATGGTAATTCCATTTTTAATTTTTTTAAGGAAACTCCTTACTATTTTCCACAGTGGCTGTAGCATTTTACAGTTCCACCAGTAGTGCAAAAGTGTTCCAATTTCACTTATTTATTTATCTATTTATTTATTTATATAATTTTAGAGAGACAGAGAGAGATCATAGGGGGGATGATGGGGCAGAGGGAGAGGGAGAAGCAGATTCCCTGCTGAGCAGGGAGCCCTGATGCAGGGCTCCATTCCAGGACCCTGAGATCATGACCTGCTCAGGCGCCCCCTGGGTTGCTTATTTATTTACTTATTTATTTGCTTATTTATTATTCACCTCAGCTTTATGAGCTATAAAGGACACTTAACATTGTGTAAGTTTAAGGTATACAGTGTGTTGATTTGATACATTTATATATTGTAAAATGATTCCCACCATAGTATTAGTTAAGTCCTCCATCCCTTTACATACATACCATTACTTTTTTGGTGAGAACATTTAAGGTCTGCTCACTTAGCAACATTAAAGTATATGTTAAATATACTATAAAGTATATATTAAAGTATTATTAGCTATAATCACCATGCTATACGTTAGATCCCCACAACTTGTTAATCTTCTAATTGGAAGTTTGTACACTTTGACCAACATCTCATCATTTCTCCCACCTGCGTACCTGGTGATCACCATTCTACTGTTTCTTAGCTTGACTTTTTTAGATTCCACATGTAAGTGATGGAAGTGAGATCATACAGTATTTGTCTTTTTCTTTTGTACTTATTTCACTTAGCATGATTCCCTCAAGTTGCATCAGTGTTGTCACAAATGGCAGGGTTCCATTTTCTTATGACTCAGTAATATTTCATTGTATTTCCATATATCACATTTTCTTGATCTATTCATCTGTTGACAGACACTTCGGTTGTTTCTGTATGTTGGTTATTGTGAGTAATGTTGAGATAAACATGGGCGTGCAGATGTCTCTATGAGATCTTGATTTCAATTCCTTTGCACACATACCGAGAAGTGGAGTTACTGGATCATATAGTAGTACTATTTTTAATTTTTTGAGGAACCTGTATATTTCCCATAGTGGGTAAACCAGTTTGCATTCCCACCAGGAATCTGCATAGATTCCTTTTTCTTCACACCCTAGGCAACACTTGTTATCTTTTGTCTTTTTGATGATAACCCCTAATGGACTCATTTAACTATGTATCCCAGGTTGCTTTTCCATTAGAAATGGTAGTTTTGAGCTAATGACATATGCATACTTTTTTATCAGATACTTAAAAAAATCTGATACAGTATCTAGTTGTTGGGCATCTAGTTAGGGTTAAGAATATGATTTCTGGGGGTACCTGGGTGGTTCAGTCAGTTAAGCGTCTGCCTTCAGCTCATATGCTGGGGTCCTGGGATTGAGTCCTGCGTCAGGCTCCATGCTCAGCCAGGGGCCTGCTTCTCACTCACTGTCTGCCCTTCCCCCTGCTTGTGCTCTCTCTCTGTCGAATAAATAAACTCTTAAAAAAAAAAAAGGATATGATTTCTGTTTGGGCAAGAGAACAAACTTACAGGCCTATCTAGAATTCCCTCATGATTTTGTTTGCATTAGCAAATACATTTCTAAATAATCCATGGGTCAAAGAGGTTTCTCAAAGTACTTTAAAGAATGTGTTAGATTTTTGACTCCTTGAATAGGTAACTGACTAGTTGACTTTGCAGGTGAGTTACCCAGGAAATAATGGACTATTTTCCAGTTTGTTTCATAAAATCTTAAGATTACTTTTTGACTGCTACAAACAGAGTGCTGGACTTGACTTTTTGAAACACTGGATAAGATTCTGGTCCCAGATGGTGAATATACGTCAATGCTCTTACTAACTCTGGTTGATTGGTTGCAGCTGCCTGGAGTTGGGTGGATGTTGACCAGGGTTCTGAGGTCTTGCACTGGACTCAGAGGGAAAGCGGTCTTGGTAGATTTTCAGTGTTTTCTGTGGGTACGAGAGGGGGAGAGTAGTAGTATGTGTGCTTTATATGCACTGTAGGGTTCTTTGGAAACTGTTCTCAAGCAAGAAATCACTCCTAGTGTGCACGCTCGCTCTCTCCTCTCTGTCAAATAAATAAATAAAACCTTAGGGGTGCCTGGGTGGCTCAGTGGGTTAAAGCCTCTGCCTTCGGCTCAGGTCATGATTTCAGGGTCCTGGGATCAAACCCCGCAGTGGGCTCTCTGCCCAGTGGGGAGCCTGCTTCCCTCTCTCTGCCTGCCTCTCTGCCTGCCTTTCTGCCTAGTTGTGATGTCTCTTTCTCTCTGTCAAATAAATAAATAAAATCTTTTAAAAAAATCTTAAAAAAAGAAAAGAATTCATTGCCTTCATGATTCTTTTCCCTACTTCTCATAATACTACAGTTGAGAAACTTCATTCTTTTCCTTTTCTGGGCCTTCAGGAGACACGAGACCAGAAGAATTAAGAACAGCATGAAATAAAGGAATATGTAGGTCCCTTCCTTCAGGATCTATCAGTAGATTATTGTTGCCTGGTGAGCTGAATCTGATTATGTGGCCCTGTGATACCCCTGGGCCACAATACCAAAAGGAGACTAAGGGCAGATAGCAGCCAAGGAAAAAATTACAGGGAAAAGTCTAACGAAGGGACAAAGCTGGAAATCCTTTTTTGGTCTTGGTCTTCAGTCACTGTTACATTTTAGAAACAAAACATATCTGGGACAAAAGAGATGACTGGAAATGGCACCAAATCCTTCATGTGGTAAAACAGATGCTCAAAAAAAGAGAAAAGTGCTACTACTCTAAGTCTGTGTTCTGAGAAAACCATTTTGGTGTGGGAGATGACAGTTGCTATGGCAACCAGGGGCTGCAGCCCACTGACTAGAGCTCCTAAGGAAAATAAGAGTTGATGTTTATGGATGAGAACGAAGTGCCGCCTTCGAGAAGAAGACTGAGCCCGGGATGTGTTCATTAAAGTGCCAGCCCTCATCCTGTGCCTTAGAGGAAATAGATTTTCTAATACCCCAGGATCGTCTGCCTTTTGGTTCAGTTCTTCCAATTATCTTTCACTAGGTGAAGCATCCGTGTCTGACATGAGGAAGAAAACACCTAAACAAGAACCCTAAGTGGAAAACAAATGTTTTAACGCAACAGTTAGCTTGAAATAGATTGTTCACAGCTTCAGGGTAGGAGACCCTGTCTTGTTCTGGTAGTCATTCTTATTCTTTTTTTTTTTTTTTTTAAGATTTTATTTATTTATTTGACAGAGAGAGATGCAGCGAGAGAGGGAACACAAGCAGGGGAGTGGGAGAGGGAGAAGCAGGCTTCCCGAAGAGCAGGGAGCCTGATGTGGGGCTCCATCCCAGGACCCTGGGATCATGACCTGAACCGAAGGCAATACTTAAGGATTGAGCCACCCAGGCACCCCCCTTCCTGCCCCCGGAATTCATATTCTTGAGGAGAGAATGGAAATAAGGATTTCTGACTCAGCATTGCTTCCTTGCATTGTTTTCATTGGTTTTGCATTGATTATTCAAAGCAACATCACCTGTGTTGAACCTTGAACGCTTTTCATCTGTAGGGGCAATTATTTACATCCAGATTCTGAATGTTTTTCAAGAACATTCAACTGAACAGTAGTCTGAAATATCCTGTTTCTCAGAACAGAATCTTCCTCATCTCGGGAAACAACACCCATTATCCATTCAATTGTTCAAGTAAGAAACCTAGGAGTTTTTGACTTTTTTCTCTTTCATTCTTCACCAATAGTCCATCAGCAAGTAACTGTTGATTATGACTCCATAGTGTGCCCCAAATCTGCCCCTTCTCCCTCTTTCAACTCCCACCTTGTTAGTTTTAGCCTGTCATTTCTTCACTGATGACTTTATGTTTATCTAACTGGTTTGTCTCTCGCTCTCCTACTTTTTAGTATTCATCCTCTCCATAGCCAACAGGTTGATATATATATTTATTTTGAGATAACTGTAGATTGGCATGCAGTTGCCAATCTTTTTTTTTTTTTAAAGATTTTATTTATTTATTTGACAGAGAGAGAGATCACAAGTAGGCAGAGAGGCAAGCAGAGAGAGAGGGGGAAGCAGGCTTCCTGCTGAGCAGAGAGCCCGGTGCGGGGCTCCATCCCAGGACCCTGAGATCATGACCTGAGCCGAAGGCAGAGGCTTTAACCCACTGAGGCGCCACCCAGGCGCCCCTGTAGTTGCCAATCTTATTTCTATCTAAGAAATAATAGAAACTACGTATCCAGTTCCCCCCCCAGTGGTAATATCTTGCATGATTGTAGTACGATATCACAATATCACAACTAGGATATCAATACATCAAGAAATGGAACATTTCCAGGTTGCCTAGGTGGCTTAGTAGAACAACCTGAACTGATCAGAACAGCTCAGGTTATGATCTCATGGATCGTGAAATCAAGTCCTTCTGCCTTTGGCTCAGGTGGTGATCCTGGTGTCATGGGTTCGCCCTGCATCAGGCTCTCTGCTCAGCGGGGAGCAAGCGTCTCACTCTCCCTCCTCTGCTCTCTCTCTCTCTCTAATAAATAGATAAAATCTTAAAAAAAGAAAAAGAGTCTCTTATAATTTGCCTCCCTCTCTCTTTTTTCTTTTCTTTTTTTCTAAACATATGAACATAAGGGGAAAGGGAAAAAAATATAACAAAACCCCCCAAAGAACCAGCTCTAATTTAATTGATTTTTAAATTGTTCTTCTGTTTTAATTTCATTGATTTCTGCTCTTATCTTT
>CM053609.1:50797836-50811564 GCA_028646535.1 Procyon lotor
CGGTCTATCACGAGCATGTGAAAAGAATGTGTATTCTGCTCTTGAGTGGAGTATTGTGTAAATGTTGATTAGATCCCGTTGGTTGATGGTGTTTATTGAGTGATTTGATATCCTTGTGGATTTTCTGTCTAGTTATTCTTTTTTTTTTTTTAAAGATTTTATTTATATATTTGACAAAGAGAAAGAGATCACAAGTAGGCAGAGAGAGAGGGGGAAGCAGGCTCCCCGCTGAGCAGAGAGCCCGATGTGGGGCTCGATCCCAAGACCCTGAGATCATGACCTGAACCGAAGGCAGAGGCTTTAACCCACTGAGCCACCCAGGCGCCCTCTGTCTAGTTATTCTATCAATTACTAGAAGGGAGGTGTTAAAGTCTCCAACTATAATTGTACATATAACTATATATATATTACAGTATATAGTTGGATCATATTTTTTAATTCTCTCTGCCAATCTCTTTTAATTTGGTATATTTGGACCATTTGTATTTAATGTAATTATTGATACATTAAGGCTTAAGTCTGATATTTTATTTTTTCTTTTCTGTTTATTCTGTCAGTTTTTTGTTTCTCTTATTCCTGCTTACCTAGGATTACTTGATCTTTCTTTAGAATTCCATTTTTATTTATCTAAAATATTTTCGAATGTATCTCTTTATATAGCTTTTCAAACGGTTGCTCTAGGCATTATGTAATGTACATATAACTTATCACAGTCTACTGGTGCCATCATTTTACTATCTCATGGTATAGAAACTTTATCTCCCTTTACCCTTCCTCATTTATAATATAATCCTTATAAATGTTTCCTTTGTATACATTTAGAACCATATCAGGCAATGTCATAATTTTTACTTCAACTATCAGACTTAATTTAGAAATATCAAGAGAAGAAAAATGTATTTTCCTATACCTTTACTTTTTCCTTTGTTTTTTTCCTTTCTTCCTGATTATTCCAAGATTCCTCCTTTTATCATTTTCTTTTTGTTTAAGAGAAATTTCTTTAGACTTTCTTTTAGGGTAGGCTGCTTGCCCTTCATTTCTGAAGGATATATTCACTAGGTATACAATTCTGGTTGGATAGTACTTTACTTTTGGCACTTGAAAAATACTGTGCCCCTTCTTTCTGCTTGCATGATTTCTCATGAAAAATTCACTATCCTTCTAATTGTTTTTCTAAGTTTGATGTCATTTCCCTTTTGCTTACTGTTTTAAAGACTTTTGTCCTTGTCTTTTTGTCTTTAGTTTTCAGAAGGTTGACTATGCTGTGTCTTTGTGTGGACTTCTTTGACCTTATCCTCTTTTGGGTTTACCCAGATTCTTGAATCAGTATGTTTATGTCTTTTGCAAAATCTGGGAAATTTTCAGTTATTATTTTTCAAGTGCCTTTGGGCCTTGCCGTCCTTTTCCTCTGCTTCCAGAATTTCAATGGCATGAAAGATCTTTTGTTATAATTTTACAGATCTCTGAGCTTTGGTTCACTGTTTGCAATCTACTTTTCTCTCTCATGTTTAGATTGGGTAATTTCTATTGTTCCATGTTCCAGTTCACTAGTTCTTTCTTCTGCCCCTCTCCATGATCGTATTGAGCCCATTCATTGAATTTTAAATTTTGCTAATTGATTTTTTTTAAGATTTTATTTATTTATTAGAGAGAGAGAGAGAGAGAGAGAGCGAGCACACGCACGCACAAGCAGGCAGAGTCAGAGGGAGAAGCAGGCTCCCTGCCAAGCAAGGAGCCCAATGTGGGTTTCGATCCCAGGACCCTGGGATAATGACCTGAGCCAAAGGCAGCTGCTTAAGCAACTGAGCTACTCAGGCACCCGCTAATTGATTTTTTAGTTCTAAAATTTCCACTTGGTTCTTCTTTACATCTCTGTTTCTTTGCTGAGACTTTCTGTATTATCTGTTTTAAGAATGTTCATAATTGCTTATTGGAGCATTTTTATCATGGTTGCTTTACACTCCTTGTCAAATAATTCTAACTTCTCTCATCCTGGTGTTAACATCTATTGATTGTCTGTTTTCATTCAGTTTGAGATTTTCATGGTTCATGGTATGATGAATGATTTTTGGTTGAACCCTGAACATTTTGGGAAACATGTTATGAGACTCTGGACCTTTTTATCCCCTCTGTTTTTGTTGGTGCTTTCTGACATTACTGTGACAGGGAAAGTGGGGGGCACCACTTCATTACTGTCAGGTGATGGTAGACATCCAGGTTCCCCACTCAGAGAGTTGGGTAGGGTAGTAGCTCTGGTTCTCCTCTAGGCCTCACCTCATACCTCCCTGGGTATGAGTAGAAGTGTTGTTTTCACACTTCCTGCCTGGGCCAGTCTGCCTTCTCTCTACTTTCAGTCTTCTTAGGTTTGTTTTATATATAATGCACAGGGTTTTTAATTATACTTAGAAGGAAGAGTAGGGAAAAGTGCATCTACTCCATTTTCTCAGAAGTAGGCAGCCAGAGTGATCGTTTTAAAAAATAAATTGAATCTTGTCACTTTCCTGTTTAAAACTCTCCAGGGGCTTCCCTTGTGCCCGAAATTGAGGCTCATCTCGGGCCTACAGGACATGATCCTGCCATGCCTGCTTTTCCATCCTTTCCCTTAGACCTTTTCCCCTCTTTCCCACACTTTTCCAGGCATATTGATTCACCTTTTAAAATTAATTTTTTAAAAAAGATTTTATTTATTTATTTGACAGAGAGAGAGATCACAAGTAGGCAGAGAGGCAGGCAGAGGGGGGAGGGAAGCAGGCTCCCCACTGAGCAGAGAGCCTGATGTGGGGCTCGATCCCAGGACCCTGAGATCGTGACCTGAACTAAAGGCAGAAGCTTTAACCCACTGAGCCACCCAGGCACCCCTAAAATTAATTTTATCAACAAATCTATTTAAGCCTCTTTTTCTATTTCTATTTATGGTCTAGGCATAGCATTCCAAGTACAGAGTCCCTGCCTCTTGGAGCTTACGTTGTTTCTGCCCCAGAAACACCCACCTCATTCCTGCTCCAGAGACTTGCACATTCCTGGGTGCTCTTTCACCAGCTCCCTCCTGTTCACTAAGGTCTCAGCTCAAGTGTCTCCTTCTCAGAGAGACCTTCGCGTTCTGTCCAAAGCAGGGGATTTCTACCTTGGCTGCATGTTGGGATCACCAGGGGAATATTAAAAGAAAAAAATTTCAAAGCCCAGGTTTACATCCCAGACTAATCAAATCCAAGCCTCCTAGTGTGGCCCAGACATCAGTGTTCCTACAGCTTTAAAGGGGATGCCTGTGGGTAGCCAAGGCTGAAGCCACTTACAATTATTGAGTAGTACCTCCCTCCTGCTTATCACTGTAGGAAATGATCCTCTTTATGTGTTAACTGTGAGTTTTTCTCAAACCTTTAGATCTTTTTTTTTTTTAAAGATTTTATTTATTTGACAGAGAGAAACACAGCGAGAGAGGGAACACAAGCAGAGGGACTGGCAGCGGGAGAAGCAGGCTTCCTGCAGAGCAGAGAGCCCGATGTGGGGCTCGATCCCAGGTCCCTGGGATCTGACCTGGGCCGAAGGCAGACGCTTTAACGACTGAGCCACCCAGGCGCCCCTCAAACCTTTAGATCTTATCTAGTAAGTAAAGTAAGTTTCAAGTCCATGAATGGGAAACTCAGTTTCTTACTTGTAATAATTGGGTTTCTCTTTCCAATTCTGGAGACTGAAACTCACACGAGAACAAGGACTTGTGACGTGATCTCTCTGAGCTCTCTGGCTAGACTTCACAGTCAGGAATTTTCTACTTTTGAATCAGGACTTGTGGGCCTAGGCCTGGTGTAGAAGTGGCCTCTCAGCAAGTGGTGTCCTGACCAGAATTCTTTCTCCTCTGAAAGCCTTTTGTCTGGCCACACCTGACTTTCTCTGTCTGAGATTCCCTAGGAGTTGCCTTCCTTGTGCTGTCAATGTGTATGCTCTGGGGAGCTGGCCTGGGGGTGCAGTTAGAATTGAGGGAGAGCAGGGGGCCAAGTCAGCTCAGCTTGCCTAGGATTTTCCTACTCTGAGCTATGAGAGTCCTGTATTTCATAAACTCTCTCAGTCCTGGGACAACTGGAATGATTGGTTTCCTGAAGAGAATCTGAGAGACATCTCAGCACCTTTCCTGGTTGAGGAAGAAAGAGGTTGAGAGGGCATTGATGTGGTTTGAGACCATCACTGGGTTGTCCAAGTTCAATTTTTCCAAGCTTTATACTGCTCAGGGCTTGCTAGAGTATATTCTTTTTTTTTTTTTTTTTTTAAGATTTATTTATTTGCCAGAGAGAGAGACAGCGAGAGAGGGAACACAGTAGGGGCAATGTGAGAGGGAGAAGCAGGCTCTCTGCTGAGCAGGGAGCCTAATGTGGGGCTCGATCCCAGGACCCAGGGATCATGACCTGAGCCGCAGGCAGACACCTAACGACTGAGCCACCCAGGTGCCCCGCTAGAGTATGTTCTTAAGGCAACAAACCAAGGAAAACTATGGGCCCCTTCTGGGCAGGAATCTATGTATCCTATTGACTCTTACTCCAAATTCTCCCTCTATGTGTATTTTTTTCAGCAGGGTGAGGTGGGATGGAGGGGTTCCTGCTGGGTTACCAGGAACTACTTGGAAGAAGATTCTTTGATCTCTGTTTGTTGGCCCCCTGTCTGATCCTGTGTCTATGGTGAGGACCATGGAGCACTGTCTAGTTGTGGTTCGGATGCTGGGGTACATGAATAGCTAATCTGCCAGCTATATAATGTAGGTTGAGGTTAAATACATGTTTTCTAGCAGTGTTTCCCAGATTGTGGCCTGAAACTACCTTTTTAAAGATCACCTGGGGGCTTATTAAATACAGATTCTTGGGCTCAACTCCACAGCAGGTTTAGGGAGGGGACCGGAAAACTATTTATTTACTTATTTTTAAAGATTTTATTTCTTTATTCGTCAGACAGAGAGCACAAGCAGGAGGAGCGGTAGGAAAAGGGAGAAGCAGGCTCCCTGCTGAGCAAGGAGCCCAGGGCAGGACTTGATCCCAAGACCACCCCCTGGGATCACGACCTGAGCCAAAGGCAGATGCTTAAGCCACTGAGCCACCCAGGTGCTCTGGAAACCACATTTTTAGAAGCACCTCTTGTAATTTTCACGGATCCTGACATTTGAGAACCACTCTGCTGTTGCTCCGTACTATTTAGGCGATGTCCAGAGACCATCAAGGGAAATCTGCTCTTGATTTTACTTCATGTTGGAAGGGTCATGACAAAAAATGTGGGACTTTGAGGGGCTTTGTTATATATATTTTTTCTGCTAGTTGTGTGGCATTGAGGCTCGGGGAGAACTTAGCCCAATAATAGTAGCAATCCTTCCAACACTTTACTAATGCGATTCTTTCTACCTTTTGCAGCGGAAAGAGAACTTCAGTGGAAAGTGGTAGAATAATATCTTTATAACAGTTTAACAGCTTTTGCTCTCAGCTTTATAGGCCTCCTCTAGGATTGACGGGAAAGTTAAATGAGGAAAATGAGTCCAAATCACAGAGAAAAAAAGATAGCACTTGCTGCCCTATGTCCTGAAACTGGGCTCGATTCCCAGGAGAGCTTTAAGCTATTTTTTGGTTGAAGTCAGCATTTTTTTTCCCGTTAACTGCACCTGCTGCCATCAGATGTTTAGTACTTTAAAAATAATATCTACAATAGGGAGAGACTTATTATAGTATAAATCCAGATGACAGCTGGAAATTTGACGTTTTTTCCCCCCACCTCAGGCAGAGTCACATTTATGTAATAATAATCTTTTGCAATAGCGGAGAGCACCATTGATCTGTCAGTCCCCTGGCATGTTCATGCTCCAGATGTGGACTCACTTGGAAAATGTGATTCTGGGAGTTGCTTTTGGATTCCTTGTAACTGGGGCTGACCTGGGACTTCCGAAGGCTCTGGTTTAGTTGATGACAACTTTCATGGTGGCCATGGTGCATGGTGTGGGAGTGGCTGGACACCAACCTCTTAATATTCAGGATTCCATTGAATCCCTAGGTTAGTCTGATAATGGTCCAAACCAAGGATAATAAAAATGATTTAGAAATGTGAGTGTTTTTTCTTGGTTATGAATTACCTTATGATTCTGTACAGGCGAGGCCATTTTGTGCCAGATTTTGTCTCCAGCTTGTAGGGCAGTAGCCCTCTTGAAATTCTTCTCCCCACCCCATGTTTTTCTAGGATTCAAATGGGGGCACTTGACACATGCTCTCAAAAATCTAGATGTCTCTGTGACAGCCACACTTCTTTCCTCTTCCATTTCAGCTGTCAGGTTCTGATTCCACATCTGTGGATTCCTTCTTCGTTTAAATTGGATCTCTTCTATTCTTTCTCCTAGGCTGAGATGATGACCTCCCTCTTCCACCAGAGTCCCAGAAATTTGCCTCTTTTCATCTCCCTGTGTTTAAGGCACTGGTTAAAGTTTCTCATCAAGTGTCTGAATTGTTCTTTTTTTTGAACAAAGGGGCTTGGGCAGGGCTATGGGACTGGAGTGCTCTTAAGATAGGGTGGTCTGAGGTCCTATAGTATATGGTGAGTCAGGAACACCGTTCTCAGTCAGGTGATGCGAGTGTACATTCACGCATCACAGTGGAAGAGACAACACAGGTAAAAACGTGTTCCGAGAGTATGGTGATCTTGTGGGGAGCTGATGACTCCAGTTAACCACCCTTCCAGCAGAACATGGCAGATACATATGCATTGTGTTAATTAACCTGTGCAGTTAGGACGATTTCACAGATACTTGCTTCAGTTGACTTTGGTTAGAAACTATAAACTATATGACAATCTTCTCATGTAAAATAATTCCACAGTGACTGGTTAGGTATCATGATACATTATTATTTAAAATAGTGTCCTGTTTGCAACAACATGGACGGATCTAGAGAGTATAATGCTAAGTGAAATGAGTCAGTCAGAGAAAGACAAATACCATATGATTTTACTCATATGTGGAATTTAAGAAACGAAATAAACAAAAGCAGGGGTGAGGGGGAAGAGACAAATAAAAAAAACAGCCTCTTAACTATAGAGAACAAACTGATGGTTATCAGAGGGAAGTTTGGTGGGGGATGGGTGAGCTAGATTTAGGCATTTCAGAGAACACTTATCATGATGAGCACTGAGTAATATATAGAGTTCTTGAATTGCTATATTGTACACTTGAAACAAATAGAACACTGTATGTTAACTACCCTTTTTAAAATTAGAATTTTAAAAAATTTTTAAAAAGAAGTGTGTATCTTCTAGAAAGAAAATCCGTATTTGTCTCTGGTATCAGATATTTGTTATAAATTGTTATTATCATTATTAAACAAAATCTATTGAATAAAATAAAGGTAAAAGTATTATAAATACTTTTTATTTATGATAATTTGTTTACCTAATCTGTTTCTTATATAAAGAAAGCACTCGATACATTATTTAAAACAGTTAAAGCCAAATCACACTCATCTAAAGCCTATGGAGCTTGTGAATGGTCTGCTTTCTCCACTGTGCCTAGAGATTATTTGATTGTCTAGACTGACCTACATTATTGCAGATGGAAATAAGTCCTCTGCAAGAGCTGGTTCTGCACAGGGAGTTGGTGTGGAACCTGCCAGATTCAGCATGGTAGCTCATTTAAGCGGTGTTCGATGTCTCCTGTGGACTGCTTCACACATGCTGGAAGTGTAGGGACTTGTTGGCAGTAAGAATTGTTTTCCTTATGCATTTAGTTTTTTGCTTAATTATTTTTTCTTATAATTTATTAGCTCTATATCCTGTACTTACTTGATAATATTCTGGCTATTGATAGGCCTGGACAATGGCATCCTTTCCCAAACCCAAAGCAGAAGAATTCAAAGGTAAGAATGTACCCCCAACGTCTAGATGACAGGGACGGACTTTATTGGGCCTGCATGTGCACAGTGTGAAAAACCCCACTTTCTCTGTCTCTTGATACATTTTATTAAAAGAAGTGCCTCCGGGCAGCTGGCTGGCTCATTTGGTAAAACATGCAACGCTTGATCTTGGGGTCGTGAGTTCAAGCCCCATGTTGGGCATGAAGCTTACTTTTAAAAAAAAAAAAAGTGCCTTGTGAAGGGTCCACCCAGAGTAAAAGAGACGAGTATTGTTAACTGTGGCAGAGACTGTGGGATGTTCTCCAGCAGCCTTTCCCACTCTTTCCATAACAATAGAAACCCTGATTTTTAGATGGGCACTGGGCCGCCCGGAGTAAAGATAGGCTCTGTGACAGCCTTGTGTGGTCACACGACCAGTGTAATGTGTCACATGATAGCTTCCTGGAATTTTCCTTGAAGACAGTTGGCACATGCTGATGGGAAAATTAAATGAGGGAAATGAGTCTAAATCACATAGAAAATAAGAGAGCAGTTGCTAGGTTTTGTCAGCTTCTCTGTCCCTCCTTCTGCCCTGGTCCCTGAAATACAGATATGTTGGGGGGAGCCTTAGTTGCCACCTTGGGTTGTGAGGGGCCCTGTGTTTGGGATGGTAGGCGAGTGAGCTAGAAAGATGTTGAGAATTTTATGAGGCACAGCCCCTGTAACCCGTCCTTGATTTTCATATGAGACCGAAAGATATCTTTGTCTCGTATTTCCTATTTTGCCAAATCCAATCTTATGTGATACAGCGATGCTACCCTTTAGGAAGGGAGATGTCACAACCTAGTTCCAGGAAACTTATTATAGGGCATAATCATCCTGAAGGACAAAATATTCCTTTTTGGTTTTTAAAGAGTATCTTTGAATCAGTCTGTTCCTGTTTTCTTTTGTTCGGGTCTCTGAAAACAGAACCATTGATTGACTCCTTATAATACATGTTTGTGTTAGAAGATTTTTGTTTTGCCTTGATTTTGTAGCTTTTTGTCAATCAGTGAATTTAGAACTTGAAACAATGATCATTATACTTTCTGAAAAATATTCATAATGCATTATTTTTCAGCAAGAGAATCGGCTGTGTAGGGCTTGGGGGTTCTAATTATGCTCGTGATTAGTTATTAGGGATTACAGCAAGCTGGCTCTTAGCAAAATGAATAAGCTGTTTGCTGAACTGTGAGGGGAGGAGGCACAGAGAGAATGTATTGACCCTATAATATCTGGAGGAGAGTTAGGAGAAAAGGACTTTCTCTGTGTGTGCATGTGAGTAGGAGTAAGAAGAAAGAAGGCATCTTCAAAGCGGGAACACTTCCTGTGTTTAATTGCGGCCCTGTCTTACAGCTTCTTGGGGAGCAGAAGGCTCAGGCCAGCGGGCAGCCCTGTCAGATGCCTCTGGTGCATGAAACTGGGGCCTGTGTTTGATACGCCAGACGCATTTCTGTGCCAGCTAGCTGTCTTTATACTCTGACTCATTCGGGAGACTACATTTCCTGCAGAAGTCACTAAAAGCATCCTTTAAAGGAAATGTAATTATATACATATTAAGACTTCCCTCATTTATGTGCCTCACATCTTCAGACACACACTTACTCACCTTTTTTCCCCCCTAAATAACAGCTTTATGGAGATATAATTTTAGCACATTCAGAGTTGTACACCTATTACCACAATCAGTTCGGGGACATTTTCATCACTCCAGAAAGAAACCCTGTACTCACTGGCATCCCTCTTTTTCCCAGCCCCCTTTCCCTTCACCTCTAGGCAACCAGCAGGCTACTTCATGCCTCTAAGAACTTGCCTGTTCTGCATCTGTCAGACAAAGGGAATCATACAACATGTGCTCTCTTGTGACTGGCTGTTTCTCGCAGCATATGTTTCTGAGGTTCGTGCACATACTAGTGTGTACCGGAAATTCATTTCTTCTATGGCTGAACAATAGCGCATTGTGTGGACAGGGCACGTTGGCTTCGTCTGTTCCTCAGGTGATGAACATTTAGGTTGTTTCCACTTTTTGGCTCCTCTGAGTAGTGCTGGTATGTACAAGTGCTTGGGTAGACCCATGTTTTCATTCCTCTTGGGTAGACCCCTGGAGTGGAATTGCCGGATGGGGTAGACAGCAGAATGTCCCCTTGCTTAGACACTGGGACAGAGGAATGGGTCAGCTTTGTCCTAGTCTTCAAGGGACGTCTGGGTGGCTCAGGTGGTGATCTCGGGGCCCTGGGATGGAGCCCTGTGTTGAGCTCTGCACTCAGCGGGGAGTCTGCTTGTCTCTCTGCCCCTCCCCCTGCTCCTGCTCTCTCTCTCTCTCTCTCTCAAATATAGAGACAAATATAATCTTTAAAAAAAAAATGAAAAAAGAAGTCTTCACGTTGGAGCTGTAGAGCCAGGTTGCTAAGTTTTCAGGTGAGGTTGGGGGACAGTGCTAATAAAGTGAAAGCAAGGTTTTTTTTTTTTTGAAGATTTTATTTATTTATTTGACACAGAGAGAGCGCGCAAGCAGGTGGAGCGGCAGGGAGTCAGAGGGAAAGGGAGAAGCAGGCTTCCTGCTGAGCAGAGAGCCCAAGGTGGGGCTCCATCCCAGGACTGTGAGCTGAGCTGAAAGCAGAAGCTTCCCAGTGAGCCACCCAACTGTCTCCACAAGCACATTTTTATAACAGGGAGTGTAGTCAGTGTGTGTTCCATCATATAGATTTGTCTTAAGGAGCTATTCTCCTTTTAATTCTTAAAAAAGTTTTTATTTATTTGAGAGAGAGCACATGAGCAGGTGGAGGGGCGGAGAGACAAGCAGACTCCGGGCTGAGCACGGAGCTTGATGTGGTGTTTGATGTGGGACTTGTCACAAGCCTTGATCCCAGAACATGACCCGAGCAGATGCTTAACTGACTGAGCCACCCAAGCACCCCCTCATTTTAATTTTGAATCAGAGTCTATCAAGCATCATAGGCTCCTAAGTCCTTTCGGGGTGTGTCCTAAGCCCACCGTTCCAACTAGGGTGAGTGTAAGAAAAGACACTACAGGTGTCTTTTCCCTGCAGACACCTGTAACCTCATTCCCCAAGGGCTAGATTCTATCCCAGAGCATGAGTTACCGTGGTGAACTCCTTCCTTTCTGCGTGCACATCCTATCTGGAACCTTGGCATTCTTGCTGATCTCATCGTTTCCTTATTCGTGCCAAGCTGCCACAGTTGAAATAGCTTCCGGGGACACATCTCGTCTTTGTTCTCTGCATCTGGGAATGCATGGCCACCTGTTGGCCCTTCCTGCAGAGGTTGGGTGGTATAGCGATGGCATCCGAGGCTTGGCACTCTCCTGCTTAGCCTGGGCCTAAATTCCAGCCCCACCGCTTCTTATCTCTACAGACTTGGGCAAATCACTTAACTGCTCAGTGCCCTCATCTGTAAAATGGGGTTATACAGGACCCCTCTCATCGAGGGTAAAGCTATAAAGCTGTGAAGCTCACACGATATGTGTAAAGACTCAGGCGGTTAGTGAGGACTCAGTGCTGTCGGGTAGTATCATTCTTTCCAATGTCGGCAGGCTCTGCTCCCTTTCCAGCTACTCCAGCCTGGACACAGAGGTCCACATACGATGTGCGGGAAGGCAATTTTGCTGCACACTCACCCAGGCCGAAGAGCCTCCGCCCTCAGGTTTGCATCCTGGTGGCTGCAGATTTTTTGCCCCTGGGGCATGCCGATGTATCTTTCAAGTCCTTATTGATTCACCTGGTTCTTGATAACAAGGGCAGGTCTTTTCCTTTTATTAGAGTGGGAGAGGATCACACTTTTCTGGTGACTTGTCCTGTTCCCTGAGTTAATTGCAAGAAACCATGTCTGGCACCTTCGATCTCTGCTGTTCTCTTGGCTGATGCTAAATCTGTGACCCCTCACAATCTCTGTTGGCCGCCCTTCTGGCTGTCAGAGGGCCAACTCCAGGATTGTGCTCACCCCCCCTCCCCAGAGAAGCAGCAGGGAGACCGAAGTGGTGCCCGAAATAGCGCTGGCCTGAGGCAAAGCCAGCAGGTGCTGGTGCCCCATCAGCCCTTCCGTTCAGTGTTCTTTTCTCTTGTTTGATTCTTTCTCCCCAGACAAGGTGTCTGTGTCAGCAAGGTGCATATTGGGCAGCCCAGGAGCCTGGGGCCTTCTCTCCCGTCTTCTCTGCATATACACCCATGTGCTAGTTCAGAATGTTCCTCTCGGCCTGTCGTCACTGCTAGAAAGCAGTCAAACATTATCTCCCCCATCCCACCCCAGGTGTTGAGGGCCACGTGCGTTTAGTTTGCAATACTCGTGAGAGTCCCAATGTTGGGTGGACATGTGGCTCTCTGGGACTAGGGCTCAGAGAAGAGGTGAGGTGGGGCAAAAATAGGAAAGCCATGAAAGCTTAGGGAAGAGGGTCAGTAGTTCTGAAATAGTAGAGGGGAAGATGGCAGGCAGAGGGTTGAGACTGAGCCCTGATGTAGGAGGAGATACCAAGAAGCCAGCAAAAGATACTGAGAAGTGGCCAACGTAGTAGAAGGAGGTCCAGGGGAAGTATTCTGGACCTTTGTTACCCACTGTTCCTAATGTCCATGGCCTTTGAATGATGGGGCTAGTCATCCCATAAGGTAAAGGTGGATCCCACAGCTCTGTCTCCAGGATTAGTGACCAATATACCTTGACTATAGCTTTTAGGTTCTTTTGGACAGCCTATCAGAGCAAATTGCATTTTGCCAGTTGAGTGGCTACATTTCCTGATTTCCTTAATTTAACTATTGTTGGAAAGAAGGCAAGCTGATAAACTTATTTTAAGCACTAATTTGGGGGGTTTGGTGTTCATTGTTCTCCTAAGAAAGCCGAAGAGTAAACAGTAGATTTACTCTCAGGAGTTAACGGAGCTGCATCGAAGGGAAAAATTTAAAGGATTTTGATTTTTTTCTTTTAACTTCTTAAAGAAAAGCTAAAGAATATAACACTCTGAAGAAACATTATTTTGCGGCTGCTTAGTGAATACCGTGATGCCTTTGTGACTTCTAGAAATGGCTCACAAATTTGTATAATGATTCAATAATTCAGGACATTACTCAGTGCTTATCATCATAAGTATAGTCACCATCTGTCTCCAAGCAACCTTATTTTACTATCTTATAGGCCATATTTCATATGCTGTACTTTTCCTCTCTGTGACTCATTTATTTTGTAACTGGAAGTTTGTATACCTCTTAATCACAAAATTTTATCTATTTCACCCATCCCTCTACCGATATCCCCTCTGGCAGCCACTTGTTTGTCCTCTGTATTTACGTCTTTTTTTGTTTGTCTCTCTTTTCCCTTGTTCCTTTGTTTTGTTCCTTAAGTTCTACATATGAGTGAAATCATGATATTTGTCTTTTTCCGTCTGACTTATTTCGTTTAGCATTATATCCTCTAGGTCCATCCATGTTGTTGCAGATGGAAAGGTCTCATTCTTTTTTATGGCTAATATTCCATTGTATATATGACACATCTTCTTTATTCATCTATGGATGGATACCTGTGTTGCTTCCATATCTTGACTATTATAAGTGCTGCAATAAACATTGGGATGCATATATCTTTTTGAATTAGAGTTATTATTTTCTAAGTACTCAATAGTGGACTTATTAAGGAATCATATGGTAGTTCTATTTTTAATTTTTTGAGGAACGTTTATGCTGTTTTCTGCAGTGACTGCACCAATTTGCATTCCCACCAATGATGTGCAAGGGTTCCCTTTTCTCCACATCCTCATCAATACTTGTTATTTCTTGTCTTTTTGATTTCAGCCATTCTGACAAGTGTGAGGTGATATCTCATTGTGGTTTTGATTTGCATTTCTC
>CM053609.1:50812064-50833618 GCA_028646535.1 Procyon lotor
GTTCTGTTGTATTGATGTATGTGTCTGTTTTTGTGCCCATACTATGCTGTTTTGATTATGGCAGTTTTGTAGTATATCTTGAAATCTGGGGTTGTTCTACCTGTAGCTTTGTCTTTCTTTCTCAGGATTTCTTTGGCTGTATGGGGTCTTTTGTGGTTCCATAGAAATTTTTGGATTATTTTTTCTAGTTCTGTGAAAAATGCTATTGGTGTTTTGATAGGAATTGCATTGAATGTGTCAATTGCTTTGGGTTATATGGACATTTTAACAATATTTGTTCTTCCAGTTCATGAGCATGGAATGTCTCTCTGTGTCATCTTCATTTTCTTTCATCAGTGTTTTACAGTTTTTAAAGCACAGGTCTTTCACCTCTTTGGTTAAACTTATTTCTGAGTTTCTTATTCTTTTTGGTACAATTATAAATGAATGTTTTAAAAATTTATCTTTTTGGGGCACCTGGGTGGCTCATTGGGTTAAAGCCTCTGCCTCCAGCTCAGGTCATGATCTCAGGGTCCTGGGATCGAGCCCCGCATCAGGCTCTCTGCTCAGCAGGGAGCCTGCTTCCCCCTCTCTCTCTGCCTGCCTCTCTGCCTACTTGTGATCTCTCTCCTCTCTGTCAAATAGATAAATAAAAATCTTAAAAAAAAATTATCTTTTTGCTCTTCTGCTGTTAGTTTATAGAAATGCTACTGATTCTGGGTATTAATTGTGTATCCTGCCACTTTACTAAATTCGTTACTACTTCTACTAATTTTTTAGTGGAGTCTTCAGGATTTTCTGTGTTTTTATTCTTGCTATAAAGTACTGTTTGCACAAATTCATGGTTTTTTTTCTTTTGTGGATTTTGAAACAAAATTCATTCTCAAATTTCTTAAATTCCATTTTTGATCTTTAGTACTTTGCAGTTTCATATAGCTTCCAGTTCATATTAAAATGTTGGCCAATATTTGAGTGCTTACCAGCATTGTCTTAAAGTCATTTCATGGATTTTGCTTTCATAACAACTATTTAAGTATTATTACTATTTCTACCCCTGTTTTGAATGAAATGAGGAAATGAGGAAACTGAGGTTTAACAAAGTTAAATAACTTGGCAAAGATTACATAGTTGGTAAAGTTCTTCTGACTCCAAAGCCTGTGCCCTGAATAATGTCTTGCTGACTTCAAGCTGTTTAGATAATTGGATTTAAAGCATTATCAGGCAGTGACCATTACTTTTGAGATTTTTTATTTTTCTTGATGAAACCATGCCAAGATCATTGATTCCTTTTTTAATTTTCTTGACCCTTTGTCGTTTTTAATTCACTTTGGTGCTCTATTAAGATTTATCATGGGGGCACCTGGGTGGCTCATTCAGTTAAGTGTCTGCCTTCAGCCCAGGTCATGACCCCACGGTCCTGGGATCTAGTCTCGCAGTGGGCTCCCTGCTCAATGGGAGTCTGCTTCTCCCTCTCCCTTTGTGCTCTCTCTCTCTCTCAAATAAACAAATAAATTATTTTTAAAGAAAAGATATATTATGTTTGCGTCCTGCTGCAAGATTTCTGTGGGGTGTTTGGAATGTTCTGTTATGGTCTTGATGGATTCTAGGAATAGGAGACACATCCTTGATCTGAGACCCCTCATGTGCAGCGCAAGTGGAGGCTGCATGTTCTACAAAGTGGTAGATGTTGGGGCGGCTCTTGCCTACCCCCCGCAGACGAGGCTTTGGTGACATCACGGACTCCAGATGACAGCGGGGAGAGTGGAGACAAGCTGTGTGTCCTGCAGGCCTGAAGGGACAGCTCTGAGTTTGCTACGGCTGCTTCAGTGTGACTGTACCACGCCGCTGTTCCCACCCTGTGGGACAATCTGCTGTGATTCTGCCCGAGAAGCACCACCTAAGAGACCTCCATGGGTTAATAAACCTAGGTGAATTTTCCTTGGCATATTCCACCCTTCCTTTTGGAACTGGAGGCCCAGCCATCCAGCTTTGTTTCTCAGTCCTGATTACTTCCAGGTCCCTCTGGTGAACTGTCCTCTTCCATCTTTATACATGACCCCAGGTTTCTTTTCCTCTGGGCCTGCCTCTCACTCTTTCTCTGTCACACCTCTCCTTTGTGCCACCTCATGATAACCGTAACATAGAACACTTACCTAGCACATATTATGGGCAAGAAGCTGTTCTCAGAGCTGTTCGTATATTACTTGTATTGTTTCATTTAATCCTCACATTGCCCCAAGGATATATAGGCGTTGTTAGTGTGCCCACTTTGCACATGATGAAACTGAGGCACAGTAAAGTTAATTCATCCAGTATCACACAGTTCCTAAATGGTAGAGGTGGTAGACTCCAGAAGTAAGGTTTCAGAGTCTTTGCTCTTGTGCTTTTAGTCATTAAAATATCCTGCCTCTCCCTAGGATAAAAATTTGCCTACACACTTTCTCAGAATGGGCCTTCAACCAAATTGTCTTTTATTTGCATACAAAAGTGCAAGGAAGTACTAAATGTGTGCTTGGCTAGCCACTTGGAATAATTTTTTTGTTGTTAAAGGTTTTATTTATTTGTTTGTTGTCAGAGAGAGAGCGCGCGCGTGAGAGAGCACAAGCAGGGGGAAGGGCAGGCAGAAAGAGAAGCAGACTCCCTGCTGAGCAAGGAGCCCATTGAGAGACTTTATTGACACATCCTTGGAATACTTCGATAACCAGGGAATATAGCTTCCCAGGTAAAAACAACTCCCACAAATGATATGCTCATAGATAAACATTAAAAATCATATGAGGGGCACCTGGATGGCTCAGTTGGTTGAAAGTCTGCCTTTGGCTCAGGTTATGATCCCCGAGTCTGGGGACTGAGCCACCAAAGAACTAGACACAGCAGAATAATCTGAAAAAAACTATGAGCACTTAAAAATATGATTACTATTATATACATAATAAAATATGATATTAGAGAAGGAACAGAAGCACATGGTAAAGTAGCTGGACACTGGGAATCAAGAGTAGATAGTTCTACTGGTTTTAGATCCAAATTCAGATTTCAAAAAGCTTAATACTCAAGAAGCTATTTTAAAAAGTATAATTTGGAGCGCCTGGGTGGCTCAGGTGGTTAAGTGTCAGCCTTTGGCTCAGGTCATGATTCTGGGGTCCTGGGATCAAGCCCTGCATCAGGCTCCCTGCTTAGCGGGGGGAGTCTGCTTCTCCCCTTCCCTCTGCCACTGTTTTGCTCTCTCTCTCTCTCAAAAATCAACCAATCAATCAATCTTGATCAATCAAGATCACTCAATCTTTAAAAAAAGTTTGGAAGGATAAATAGTTTAAGCTTATAGAGAGTTACCACTAGGTGGATAATTTTTACTTTTTCCTTTATTATTTGTTTTTACTATCTTGTTTATTCTTTTTTCTTTCTTTATTCATTTTCTGGATTTTCAAAATTATGTGTTGCCTTAATAATGATAAGAAACAATAAAGTGTTTCACTTGGGAAACACAGAAAAACAACCCCAAATGAAAATGGTGCCCTGAAGTTCTAGACCTCCCAAGTAATTAGAGCAATCCTAATGGCCAGGGTATAAATTATATTACACAATAATCAGAATTGTAGCCCGAAAAGCAAAAGTCTTGGGCTTCATTCTTTGTTTCATCTTGCCTTCTCCTTCCCTGTGCAGCTTTCAGTAAGTCACTCTATTTTTCAGGTTTTTTTCCTCCTCTTTAGAAAACAAAATATATACTCCCAATATACTTTATGGCTATGGCATGAATGAGCTCATTTTTAAAAACTGGAAATAAATGGATTGAGGTTAATTAAACTCTGTCTATCCTTTCTGTTTCGCCAATGGTGGTGAGCAGTTGGGAAAGATGCCACGAGTCGATGAGCGTGGATAATAAAAATTGGTCAGAGACGTCATCCTTTCTTGTATGTCTCCTTTGGTAGGAAGAGCTGTGTCTGCAGGTCGTGTTGAGAAGCTGAGCAGCAGTCTAGCACTGATCACTGACCAGAGAAGGAGTTCCTTGGGCCTCCATAAAGATTATAATTAGAGCTCAGTGTGACATGGCATGTTTTTGCTTTCAGTACTGGGGAAGGGCTCTCTTGATATTTGGGAAAAAAACAAACAAACAATGAGTACATTGAGATGCTCGTATGGGGAAGGCTGACAGTGAGTCGCTGTGGGAGTGCTCCCTGGCTGTCATCTGGACTTCGTACTGAGCACATACAATTAAGGCGCCCGGGTATCCCAACCTTCTTTTTCAGTTGGACTGAGACCTAGGAGTCTGTATATTAAAAGCTTCCTGGGTGACCCCAATGATTGTGAAGATTTGGAACCGTAGGTTTGTGGCATGATGTAGTAACAGAAGGTGTCTACTCCACATAAAATATTTGTATTTCTTAGTACCTGGTCTTCCTTTCTTTCCTTATCTTCCTTTCCTATTCTCTCACTTTAAAAGATTATCTAACTTGTTATTTCTTGGGGCGCCTTGGTGGTTCAGTCAGTTAAGCAGCTGCCTCTTGATTTTGGCTCAGGTCATGATCTCAGGGTCGTGAGATGGAGCCCTGCTTGAGATGCTCTCTCTCCCTCTGCCCCTCCTCTTGTATGTGAGCATGCTATAAATATACAGAGAGACAGAGATCTTAAAAAAAAAAAGAAAACTATCATGAAGACAGAGTACATGTCATTTGTACATGTACAAATGTAGAGTACATTTTCAGGCAGACTTCGAGAAAATTAATTACTAGCAGACCTGCACTATAAGAAATGTTGAGAGAAATTTTTTAGGCATGAGGAACATGATACCAGGCAGAAATTTGGATATACACAAAGAGATGAAGATCTCCCAAAGTGATTAAAGTGAAGATAAATATAAAAAGCTTTTTTCTTTTATTTTAAATTACTCTAAAATTAATCAAAATACATTACTGAAAATAAAAATATCAGCAATGTATTTTGGGTTTATAGTGTATATAAAAGTAGTGTATGACAATGGGAGTGCAAAGGTTAGGAGGAAGGAATTAGGAATATAGTGTTAGAAGATTCTTACACTACATGTGAAGCACTATAATAGAATTTGAAAGTATACTGTAATTAAAGATGTAAATAGTAGACACAGTGAAACCACTACAAACATTTTTAAAAGATGTGTAAATAATAAGACACCAGTGGAAATAGAATGGAATTCTAAAAAATATTCAATCCAAAATCAGGATGATAAAGAGGAAAAAAGGAACAAAAAAATGGATGGGACAAATAGGAAATAACTGACGAGATGGCAGATTTTACTCCACCCATATCAATATTTACATTAAATGTAGATGATCTAAACACAAAAGAAATCATCAGATCAGTTAAAGAAGTATGAGTCGACTCTTTGCTGTCTATAGGAAACCCAATTTAAATAATAAGACTAAAAATCATTCCTGTTATGATCTGGCATGTTAATTAAAAGCATTTACTCATATTCTTTTTACATAATTCTTTTAACCTAAGAGACTCTGTTCTTGGTTATTTGGGGGGGTGCAAACTGAAGCAAAGAAGAAATTAAAAATTCCAATCTGCACAAAGTAGTTGTATGTTCTGTTTCTTCTATTATGGAATAGTATGACCTAATTCGCTTAGACTTTGCTTTTATATTACATGGTGTTTGCTGAGAGTAAATAATCCTTCATAGTCTTTCTAACCCTTGCTCATTCGCTCTGGCCTCTCTCGACAGTTTGTCATCTTGGGGTTTTTCTTTTCTTTTCTTTTCTTTTCTTTCTTTTCTTTTCTGTCTGTCTTTTTTTTTTTTTTTTAAAGATTTTATTTATTTCTCAGAGAAAGATAGAGAGCCCAAGCAGGCAGTGTGGCAGGCAGAGGGAGAAGCAGACTTTCTGCTGAGCAGGGAGCCCGAAGCGGGACTCGATCCCAGGACCCTTCGACTGTGACCTGAGCTGAAGGCAGACTCAACCAACTGAGCCATCCAGGTGTCCCATCTTAGGGTTATTCTTATAATTTAACATTCGAATCCAGTGTTCATTTGCGTTTTTCAAGATTCAATTTTTAGAATGTTCTGGGTGGTATGTTAGCTTTCTGGAAAAGCATGACCATGAATTTTTTCGCCGCTATAAGTCTCTGGGGAAGCGGATTGTTTTTAAAGAGTAATTTATCTGTTTTCCTACTAGGATTCCCTAAAGCATACTCTTTTCTGAGGTACTTTTGGAATATTTCATTTTGGTTATTAGTCCCTTTAACACAGGATTGTTACTCTCAAATATGCAAAGCCTGCAAACCGCTTAAAAAGGACAGCCATAGTCAAAATTTTTTAGAGACAAAATTTAGTTGGTAAAAAATTGCCTGGTTATTTCCTCAAGATCTGTCAAGTAATAGTTAATTGACATGGCTATGTCTTTAACATCAGTTATTTTTAAGTAGCAAGTATATGTGTAAAGAGAAATCTTTATTTGTATTTTAGATTGGGAGGAATGGTAGAGTAACAGTAATCCCAGGGAAGGTAGATTTGTCCCAATGCCATCACCCTTTATCTCTGTTCCCCTCTTGGTGGTGTGTTCTGTGAGTGTGTACTGTGTTGCTGTGCCCACACCTTGGCCACTGAATGTTGTCATGGAATCCAGTATTAGAATGTATAATGAGTATATATAGGGAGAGAAAATGGGTACAGAATTTGAATTATTTCCAAGGAGGATTAGGTGATTTAGAACATGATCTCTAAAATAAAAAAGTATCTTGAGATCGAATAGTGTATTAAAATATATACTGAGATATCCTTAGGATGCCTTATAAAGCTAAGAAGAATCTAAAGTGCTAATAAGGGGTGACTGGGTGGCTCAGCCAGTTGATCCTCTGCCTTCAGCTCTGGTCATGATCTCCGGGTCCTCTGATTGAGCCCCGCATTGGGTTCCCTGCTCGGTGAGGAACCTGTTCTCCCTCTGCCTGCTGCTCCCCCTGCTTGTGCTCTCTTGCTCTCTCTGTCAAATAAATAAATAAAGTCTTAAAAAAATTAAGTGCTAATAAGATGAAATGATCAAATATGTAATTATTTAATTTTGTGTATTTGTGTGCACGAATGCATGTGTGTATGCTTGTGTGCTGGTAGGTGTGAATATATGTGTGTGAGAGAAAGTATATATGCATATAACTTTTTTCTTATGTGTGGTCAATTAGAGATTGAGTGCAGATGCTCCTCTTCTGATATTGTGGTCTAATTCAGTTTCTTAGAACCAGATAAGTCAGTTTTTAAGTGACGAGAGAGGTAGGAATTTAGAAAATGGGAGGAACACAAGCTTCTTTAGCTTCGTTTTTTGTTTTTTGCTTTTTTTTAGATTATTTATTTATTTATTTATTTTGACAGAGAGAGATCACAAGTAGGCAGAGAGGCAGGCAGGGAAAGGGGGAAGCAGGTTTCCCGCTGAGCAGAGAGCCTGATGTGGAGTTGGATTCCAGGACCCTGAGATCATGACCTGAGCTGAAGGCAGAGACTTTAACGCACTGAGCTACCCAGGCGCCCCTAGCTTCGGTCTCTTAATAGCCAAAGGGATTAGGCTCCAGATGCCACCTACAGCTTTATAAATAAGTGGAGATAAAATGTGATTATTGCAGTCTCGGGTTTTTCAATAATAAGTCATTGAAAACAAGTTTTCTCATTCACAAGTGTGAAAGTACAAATAAAATGTATGATTAAAAAGCAGTAAAATAGTATGCCTGGCACAACTGGAAGGGAGAGGGAAAGTAGAGTATGAGGAATGATGGAAATTAGCTTCAGTTAAGTTTCAAAAGAATCTACTGTGTGCTGGAGAGAGCCTGGCCCACCGCCTGTCCTCTGCTTAGCAATGAATTTTCCTGTTCGTTTGTTACTCACAGTGTTTTATTCAGCAAAACCTACCAAACTGAGAAGATCGACAGTGATAAGAGAAATAGAAAATCCTAAAGGTCTTGATTTAGATCAAGGAAGGATTGTTACGAAGTCCCCAGTAGATTGGAAATACCCTTGATTTTGACAACTGAAGATACTGTGACATGTGCTGTGTCTTCATGATTGATTTTTTTTTAAAGATATCTGTCTATATATTTATAGCATGCTCACATGCAGGAGGAGGGGCAGGGGCAGAAGGAGAGGGAGCATCTCAAGCAGACTGCCTGCCGAGCCCCCCACTGGGGGCTCCATCTTACAACCCTGAGATCATGACCTGAGCCGGAATCAAGTATCTGACACTTAAGCGACTGAGCCACCCTGGCGCTGGGGCAGATTTCTTTAAGTGGGCTATTTCGTGGTTGGGTTGTTGCCAGAGTTGAAGTCCTCTCTGTAAAACGTAAGTGAAGAAAGATGCTTTAGCCAGATTCCCGTCTGTGCTTCCGTGGGAAAAGGCCAGGGGAAAAATTCCCCAAATCAGCAGAGCTTCAAGTACATCGTTACTGCTTGGACTCTCACCTTACTGACAGGAAAGCTGGATGGGGCCTGAGGTGGTGGTATTTGTGTAAGGCCCTCTTACACTGAATAAATGTGTATATATTGACACTGCTGGTTTCTTCTCAACGAAGCAACATACCGATGTAGGGAAAGTTTGGGAGAGAATTTCCTGGAAGGAGCTGGCCTACTTACCTAAACACAGTGGCTATTTTTTCCTTTTGTCTGACAGATAAGAGGTAGCTATAGAATATTGTATCGGAAGAGAGACTCTTGACAGGAAGTTATGTCAACGTCGGAGGCACTGAGTCAGGTCCTTGCAGTGACTTGCTGCAGCCCCGAGCCCTGCTGGTCCTTCCCTGGTGCTCTCACTCTCCTTCCAAGTGAGGCTGAGCTGTGGGCTCAGGGTTAGAGCACATTCCCTGAGCGTGTGCACAGGAGGTAGCCCTGTCCTTGGGGGGCATTTCTGATTGACCCGATGGACCTGGCTCTCTTGCCAGGTACAAGCTTTACTGGTAACATAGGCTGCCCTGCCTACCTGAAGACTGGGACCCTGTGGGATTGCTGGGCGGGAGCTACCTCTTAGGACGAGCATTTCTGAAACTTCCCTCTGGGGGCCAACTGGATCCAGGTTACTTGTTATCAAGTGGAGATTCTCAGTTCCATACTTACAACTGTGGTTCAGTATGTCTGGTAGAGCAATTCTGATGCCCAGTGAGGTTTGGGAATTACTGACTTAGAATATTCTCACTTCCAAAGTACATACTTCCAAAGGTGTATGTATTTCTCTCTCCCCAATAAATAAATCTTTTTTAAAAGTGTAAAACAAATACAAGTACAAAAACAAGAATGAAAAGTATCTTATCAGTACTTTTTTTTTTTTAAGATTTTATTCATTTGTCAGAATGAGAGAGACTGAGAGCACAAACGGGGAGGGACAGTGAGAGGGAGAAGCAGGCTCCCTGCTGAGCAAGGTGCCAGACCCAGGACTCAATCCCAGGACCCTGAGCCAACGGCAGACACTTAACCGACTGAGCCACCTAGGTGTCCCTCATCAGTACTTTTTTTTTTTTTTTTTAAGATTTTATTTATTTATTTGACAGAGAGAGAGACACAGCCAAAGAGGGAACACAAGCAAGGGGAGTGGGAGAGGGAGAAGCAGGCTTCCCGCTGAGCAGGAAGCCCGATGTGGACCTCAATCCCAGGACCTGGGATCATGACCTGAGCTGAAGGCAGACACTTAACAACTGAGCCATCCAGGCACCCACCTCATCAGTACTTTTACAAGTAATGATTACATGTTGAAACCATGGTGTTTGTGATACATTGGGTTAAATAAAGTATATTCTAAAATTTCACCTCCTTCTTCTTATTTTTGCAAAATATGGCTGCTAGAAATTTTTAATTACATGTGTGGCTTGCGTCATATTTCTCTTGCAGAGTTTGGCAACGTGGAGATCATTTGCAAACTTGGTAAGAGTAGACTGCCTGAGATTAAGAAATACCTAGCAAATTCTTTGTATACTCAAATGAGACTGAGTCATCGTCTAATACTGTTATGTCTAAAGCTAAATAATAAGACTCACCACCAAAATTCCTTCCAGCCTTTTTGATGTGTACATAAGTGATTTAATACTTTCACATAAATTGACAATAGAATATGTAAGTATTTACATAAAATCCTTTGAAATCAACTCTCAAATGTGGTTTTTTGATCTTTTTTTAACCTGTTCCTTTCTTTCCTTTTTTGTCTTCTTCCTTTCTTTTCATTTAATTTTTTTTAATTTTTAATTTTAAAACCTTTTTTATTTTTATTTTTATTTATTTATTTTGCATATCTGGCCAGGAAACTTCATGGTGTTATGGTCAACTTGCCGCACAACCGTGTTCAAATCTGTCACCAACAGGTTCATTAAAAACCTGGCCTGCTCCGGGATTTGTGCCAGCCTGGTCTGTGTGCCCTTTGACATCGTCCTCAGCACCAGTCCTCACTGCTGCTGGTGGATCTACACCATGTTCTTCTGCAAGGTCGTCAAATTTTTGCACAAAGTCTTCTGTTCTGTGACTATCCTCAGCTTCCCTGCCATTGCCTTAGACAGGTAAGGTGGGGTAGCCAGGGGTTCAACTTTTTTTTTAAGTGCATTGAAAAATTAGCATCACAAAACAGGGTGACGAGTGTAACAGACTAATGTTGAACATACTGCTTTGTAGTCCAATGGTGGTCAATAGAAAGAGAATGAATAGGGCGCCTGGGTGGCTCAGTGGTTAAGCGTTTGCTTTCGGCTCAGGTCATGATCCCAGGGTCCTTGGATCGAGGTCCACATCGGGCTCCCTGCTCAGTGGGAAGCCTGCTTCTTCCTCTCCCATTCCCCCTGCTTGTGTTCCTTCTCTCACTGTGTCTTTCTCTGTTAAATAAATAAAGAAAATCTAAACAAAAAAAAAAAAAGAGAAAGAGAATATCTGAAACAGCTACCTCACAAAAGACACATTGTTGCACAGCAGCTATGGAAGATAGGACCTTGAGAAAAGATGTGGCATGGGGGTGGGTGGGGTTCATTATGCGGTTGCTGGAGCAGGCTGAATCTTGGTGTAGCTTCAGCTTTGGTTGGAATTGGTGGTATTTGCCTTGCAATTTGTAGTAGATGGTTCGTCTGATTGATAACTCTGCAATTAGTGCTTTTTGATGTAGGATGAAAACATTTCTGGAAGAACAAGGGGACAATTCAGTGGTTATTTAACAAATGATTAGACAGCCCAGTTGGACCTGGCAAGAGAATACCAGAATTCCTTTTGGAGGATTGATTTCCAAGCCTTTATATTGTGGTGGTGGTATTTTTTTCTCTTCCCATCCTCCTTAAAAGGATGTTCACTTGGAAATGAATCACATCTTAGCTACTGCCATCGTACCGTCGTACCGTTGTACATAATTGGATCAAATTGATCAGGGTCAACTGTAAAGATCTCAGTCATCAACAGTTTCCTGTCTTCTCCTTTTGTTGTAAGCACTTCATGAATACAGTCTGAGATAATAATGCATTTTAGAGAATATAACTAAGTAAGCAAACAAGAACTGAAGAGTCTTCCGCATCTGTGAATACTTTTGATCTCAAGATTTGCAGAGAGGAAATGTTGCTGAGGGGAAAGTGTGGGCTCTTCTGACTTTATCCCCATTGATACATTTTTACTGGCTTTTAGATGAATTTGGAGTTTTTACTTTTTATTTTTTAAAATTAAAAATAAAATTAAAAATAAAAATAAAAAATTTATTTGAAGAGAGAGAGAATGCACAAGCAGGGGAAGCAGCAGGCAGAGGGAGAGAAAGAAGTAGGCTCCCCACTGAGCAGGGACGTCCCCCACCCCAATTTGGGGCTCAGGACCCTAGGATCATAACCCGAGCCAAAGGCAGACATTTAGCCAACTGAGCCACCTAGGTGCCCCATGAATTTGGAATTTTTAAACTCTTTATCCATTTGAAACTCTATACCTTAATTACCTATGAGGGCTTGGAGTGCAGAACCAATCTATGAAGTCACTTTAGCCACAGGCGTGGAACTCTGATTCAATCCACTGCCCAGGGTCATCTGCATGGAGAGACACAGAGTCCCACAAAGTCCCCAGCGTACTAGGAAGAGTCATTGACTCTGTGGTTAAGAGAGGGGAGTCTGGAGCCCCAAATGACTTTAAGCCCTACCTATACATTGCTTTTGTGCTGGGTTGCTTAGGGCAAAGTAGCTAACCTTTCTGAGCCTAAGGTTCCTCCGTGGGAAGAAAAATTAAATGAATTATTTATGGCCTGTGCTTAGATAGGCCGCATCAGTATTTGTCTGTTTTTCTTTAGGCTTCTATTTCGATGGGCACATTTTCCCTGCAGATATATCATCTGCAGTCATTGAACCGTCAGATCGGCCTGGGAGCCACTCTAGCTCTTTGGGAGTTTCTCACTAGAAATTCACTATCTCCAGGGCCAGGTGAAACAGATGAGAAAGCCAAGTGTCACTGGCTAGATTGGGGTTTTGTATCTGCATTCTTGCTCATAAGGGTCAATAACTCAGTTGATGAAGCTAATAGTTACTTCATGGGTATCTAGACTCCATGGGCAGGACTTTCTATTTTCTTAGAAGAGATGTCAGAAATCTGGACTTTTATCACTTTTATTTGTTTTTTATTTTTTCCAAAGTTTTTAATGTTTAAGTGATTTCTACACCTAATGTGGGACTTGAACTCACAACCCCAAGAACAAGAGTCACACACTCTACCAAATGAGCCTCCCGGCGCCCCGAGTTTTATTGTTTTTAATGTTGTCGACTGATTTTCATTCAAAAAAGATTACAGGGGTCACTCACTCCCTTCAACAAGTTGAATGTGCTCCATGTGATGCCATTTTGCTGTGTGTGTCTCTTTTCGTGCTTGACAAGAGGTCTTTGAATATCTGGAAAGTGCACTTGCACACTAAGAAGACACCGCCTGCTCATTTTGCTCATTTGTGTCGTCTGTGTGTCGCCCCCCCCCCTTGCTGCAGATGGAGGCAACCACTGATCTACTCTCTATCTCTGTTATATTTGCTTTCCTGGGAGGCGGGGGACATTGCATATTGTGGGATCATGCAACGTGTTCTTTTGCATTAGCCATCTTTCACTCAGCTTCATGTTTTCAAGGTTCATCTGTGCCCAAGCATCAGTGCTTCCTTCCTTTTTTCCCCCAGTTCTGTTGAGATATAATCGACATATAGAAATGTAAGTTTAAGGTGTATGGCAAGATGACTGGACTTGCATATATTGTGGAAGGACTAGCAGAGTGAGTTTAGTTAGCATCCATCATCTCATACAGATACAGAAAAAAAAAGGAAAAAAGAAAAAAATGCTTTTTTTCTTACAATGAGAACTCCTAGGATCTACTCTTTAAAATTTGCTCCATTCCTTTTTTTTTTTTATTACTAATAATATTCCATTGTATGGCTGTATCGTGTTTTGTTCGCCCATTTACTGGTTGACATTTGGGTTGTTTCCATTTTTTGGCTCTTGTGAATAATGCTGCTGTGAATCCTGAAAGATTTTTACAACAGGCTGGAACAAGAGTGAGGACAGATTATTAAGAGTTTGCTACCATACCTTGAAGCAATGCAATAATCCTTTTGGGTGGTTTCTGGGTCTTTAGTCTTAGACAAGAAAACATGTAAATGAGGAGAAATCCTTATTTTCTTTCTGGCAGAAAAATCGATTATATTATATTTCTGTTATCATTAAAAAAAGTAAATACATGCTTTCAGTAGAAAAAGAAGGCTGGTAAAAAAAAAATCCTATTTTATCATGCAGGGAAACCAATTACTGGCAGGTGCAGGGTGGTGTGCATGAAGGTGAAGGGAAGATAATCCTTTCTCTCACTTATCCCTTGGATACTTGTTCCCTGGCTCCGAGGCA
This sequence comes from Procyon lotor, assembly GCA_028646535.1. Lineage (NCBI taxonomy): Eukaryota > Metazoa > Chordata > Mammalia > Carnivora > Procyonidae > Procyon > Procyon lotor. The sequence continues at coordinate 50,825,850 of CM053609.1, forward strand.
GTGAGTTCATTGGGAGGTCACTTCTGGCATCATCTTCTAGAGGTGTAAACATTAACAAGATGATTTCTAGTGAGCCCATGTGCTTTTCCAATACATAGTAGAAGTGTGATTTTGTTACCTGTCATTTGACCAATGGGAACGTGTTCATGTGTGGGTGTAGCACCTTGATATTGGATTAAGGAGCTGTGATTAGAAAAGTGTATCTATATTCAGAGAAAAAATAATTGTGAGCATGCATAACCTATGCACTTCTTTCTCTTTTTTTTCCCCTCCCAGAAAGAGATCTAGGATACATTTCACCACGCCCCATCCATTCCTGATCATCCATGGTCATGTTGTGCTTACCTCGTATCTCCCTCAGCCTGGAACATTCTCCCCCAGCTTGTCCCCTGCCAGACTCCACCACAGTGCCATCTTCTGTTGACATTTTTCCAGGTGCTCCTTTTCCCCATCCCTCCTTTATGCATACCTCTAGAAGAGCCATCATCTCCTTGGTTATAACTGCTTGCTTGCATGCCTTTTCCCCCATGGAGTTTAGAGACATTCCCATGTGTCTTTTCATCTTTGTAACCCATTGCCTGGTGCAGTACCTGGCACAGATCTCACGACAGGAAGGCATGCTTGCTTCCCTGGCCCCAGGAGCGATGCATGTTAGTTGAGTTGTAAGGTTGGCTCCAGCTTTAGCTGACCTCAAACATGTATGCCCACTGTAGGTCTGATGGCTAGTGACAGCCCTCTCATGACAGATGTGGTCCCTGGGGTCTGAAGAATTACTCAGTTTCCCTAAATCATTGATAATATTGAAACAAGGTGCTTTTGGAATTCTGATTACAGAATAATCAAGAGAAAGCTTGAAGGAAGCAAGGTCTGATCTGATTTTAGCAAAAATCTAATCATGCAGGCATTGTAGACTTATTAATTGCAAGGGTTACTGAGTGATCATCATGGGAACAATGGCTATTGAACAGGCATAACTTTTGTCAGTTGAATTGATTTTGTACAAGGACCTTGTCAGAGTCCATTCCTCGTACAGGGTTTTTCTGCCCCGAGCAGCTATAAATGCTAATGATATCCATGCGTGCACTATGCCATGAGTCTGCTTTAGATTCATGCATAGCCAAATTTCTTCCCATTAGTGGCTTTGAAAATTGCCCATAAGCTCCTCTAGCCCCTGTAAAAAATTTTTTTACAAGTTATCCTTTACCTGTAAATTAAAAAATCTATGTCTTTACAGCAGATGGAGACATCCTTTATATCAAGGGCACTCCTTGGGATCTAATGCGGGTGGCAATATTTATAAAGTTAGCTATGAAATGCAATTATTTACCTATTTTCCTGATAGTCTTGAGAGTCCCATAGGATGGGACTCTTCTCTGCTAGTTTGAAAAAGGTCTTTGTTATTATTTATTTGTTTATTGCCTAGTGATGCTTACTTTGTACAGCAAAGACCTCAAAATTTAAGGTCTGGCTTCCCAGTTCCCCCAGTGATTCCCTCAGTCTGAGGCAGAATAAAAGAACTTGACCCATTCCCCACCCCCCTACTTTCGGTCACATAGAGGCCCCTCACTTGAACAATATCTTCTCCTGTGCAATGGAATTTGCTTGTGTGTTTTGCAGGTACTACTCCGTCCTTTATCCACTGGAGAGAAAAATCTCTGATACCAGATCCCGCGAGCTGGTGATGTACATCTGGGCGCACGCGGTGGTGGCCAGCGTGCCCGTGTTTGCGGTGACCAACGTGGCCGACATCTATGCCATGTCCACCTGCACGGAAGTCTGGAGCAACTCGCTGGGCCACCTGGTGTACGTGCTGATCTATAATGTCACTACGGTCATCGTGCCGGTGGCTGTGGTCTTCCTCTTCCTGATCCTCATCCGCCGGGCCCTGAGCGCTAGCCAGAAGAAGAAGGTCATCATTGCGGCCCTCCGGACCCCACAGAACACCATCTCGATCCCCTATGCCTCCCAGCGGGAGGCAGAGCTGCATGCCACCCTGCTCTCCATGGTGACTGTCTTCATCTTGTGTAGTGTGCCCTACGCCACCCTGGTTGTCTACCAGACTGTGCTCAACGTCCCCAACACATCCGTCTTCTTGCTGCTTACGGCCATTTGGCTGCCCAAGGTTTCTCTGTTGGCCAACCCCGTGCTCTTCCTGACCGTGAACAAGTCTGTCCGCAAGTGCTTGGTGGGGACGTTGGTCCAGCTGCACCACCGTTACAGTCGCCGGAACGTGGTCGGCGCAGGGGGCGGGGTGGCCGACGCCAGCCTGGAGCCCAGCCTGCGCTCGGGCAGCCAGCTCCTAGAGATGTTCCACATCGGGCAGCAGCAGATCTTTAGGCCCACGGAGGATGAGGAAGAGAGTGAGGCCAAGTACACCGGCTCTGCCGACCTCCCGGCCAACGAGGTTCTCGGGCCCTGCCTGGAGGGAGAGCAGGGACCGCAACGGTCACCTGCTGCACCTCTCCTGGGCGCCGTGGACTCTAGAGCCCAAGGGGGCCCGACTCTAGAGCCCGAGACACTCCCTGACAAGTACTCCCTGCAGTTTGGCTTTGGGCCTTTTGAGTTGCCACCTCAGTGGCTCTCAGAGACCCGAAACAGCAAGAAGCGGCTGCTTCCCCCTTTGGGGAACACCCCAGAGGAGCTTATTCAGACAAAGATGCCCAAGGTAGGCAGGGTGGAGCGGAAGATGAGCAGAAACAACAAAGTGAGCATTTTTCCGAAGGTGGATTCCTAGTCAGGATTGTTGAGCTCCTGCACTCACGCCTCCCCTTCGCTCTGGCTGGCCCGGGATTTGGGGGATCTCATTGCAACCAAGTAATGGTTGTCTCCTCCTGTGTGGGCCCACTGCTTTTTGAATGAGAAGGAAATCTATAGAAGGTCAATTGTCCTCTTTATCGAGGGAGTATATATATGTATGTCTGTGATCTGTGTCCTTGGTGAAGTGTGAGTTCCTCTCTGTGGACACAAAAGCTAGGCAGTGTGTGTGCAAGGGGTCTTGGAATGGGTACTCCCTGTGCATTTTCTGAGGACTCCTTGGTTCCTGGGCCCAGAGACTACAGGGAGACAGCGACATCTGTGAGCTCGCAGGGAGCAGGGGCACCCTAAGGGAAGCCCAAGGTAATTATGGAGTGGTGTGGCCACAAAGAAAAGGCCTATTTGATTGACTCAAATAGGACAAATATTAAAAAATGTTTCATAGTGATTTGTATCTTCAGGGGAAATAGGGACTTGGCATTTGACGCTTTTCTCTGGAAGGCCTGATCGTATGACTCAGTTTCTCCTGAAGCCCTTCATATCTTTCACTGGGATGTAGGTGAGGAAAGATGCTTCCACCCCCATTTGACAGTCAAGGCAATAGATGTGCTTGGGGGTCAGGGAGGAGATATTTTGTCTTGATCATCTTGACGTTCTCCTGGCACCACTGAAAACCTCAGAAAGTTCTGTCTACAGTGTTAATTGGAAAACACTACAAGTGCTTTACAATATCTTTCCCCCTTAAATTGATTTTTTTTTCAACCAATGAGAGAGAAGCTAAGGGGTAGAGAAGAAAGACAGAAATGTCCGTACCCTGTGGTCTCTTCTCTTCCAACATTGATTTCATGTGAAAGGAGCTGTGTCAACATGGGTAGGAGTGAAGTATATTGAAAAAAAAAATTATCTTGTGCGAACTTTTGGAATTAAAAGTCTATTTAAAAATGCAGAGTTAGTGTGCACTGGGTCCTCTGCAAACATCATGCTAAAAATACTTGATTGGGAAAGGTGCTGCTGCGCAGAAGAGTGAGAGAAGTCAAAGATGGCTTCCTTCTGATGAGGACTCCAGAACCCAGGTGTGGCCAGCCTCATTTTCAGTCTCTTTTTGCAACTATGGTTCTCCCTTCATTTTGGACACAAAGGAGGAAGAGAACAGAAAGAAAGATTTAATCATTTTAAAATGCCAAGGCGGCACCTAGCCCAGGGGAGCCCTTCGCTTCCTCCTTTCTGGTAAAGTTTTAGCAGGAGTCAGAGTGGACAGAGGAGGAGGACAGTGTCCTCAACAGATCAGTCTCCTGGCGGGTAGTGGGAGTAGGGGATGGGGGGGTGCTGCCACAAGCAATTCAAGTCTACTTTGGGGTGGATTTCACGAGGCTAAACAAACCATTGATGACATTTCACTTTTAATGATGGCAAATCAAGTGCCAGCTCCACTCCTCTCTAGGACATTTTGTTCTTATTAGTAGTATGTTGGGGGGGTGGGGGGGGGAAGCAATCCAGTGCCTTGAGCAAGCTTGAATGAAAGTGGGCATTCTTACTGGCAGACTTCCTTCCGCTTCCCACAGGCAGTGGCCCTCACGGATCACTTCCCGTTGTCCCTTGGAGGAAGCTCAGACTGTGTAGGGAGTTTCCTTTTCCTATTCTCTTCCTGAGTGTGGTGTCTTGTGATTCCAGAATATGAACCTAAAGTCCCTTCCCTGGGAGAGGGAAAGCCTTCCTCTTCATGTTGTGTCTCCTGAGGTGTTGTGTGCTCTTAGCACAAACAGGGTGGGGGTGTGGAAGGTGGGGGGACTGCCACACCCTGTCTTGGCCCCCTCCCCGCCCCCAGACCCTTTGTGCATGCTAACTGTAGCTCCATGACCTCATGGTTAACTGTGGCCCTTCCAAGTTTATCTTTCGAAACCCTCACAATTGTTACAACATTCCTCCAAGAGAAGCATAATCTGTCAGAAAATTGTGTCTACTTTAGAAGCACCTGTCAAACATAGCTGCCTCAGTGTTGTTCTGATAATATATATGTACATCTTAATACATTCTAGTGAGGCAGAATTTGGGACTTATTTCTTATGTATATTTGAAGCGGATGGTTGACTTCTAACAGGTCATTGCCAGGTGTATTTCTATAGTCTTCGAAGAATTCCATTTTAATAAAAAACTGAAAAGCCGTTTCTGAACTCAAAAAAAAGTTGAATGAGCTCTGGTTTTTTTTTGTTTGTTTCTTTCTTTCCCTCTCAAGTGGGTGTATTAATATAAACGCTGAATGTCGATTTGATCGAAGTCACAGTGGTATCAGGGAGGTGGAGGAGAAGTCGAGGGGATGATCATGCAGGAGAGCAATGTCCTCATCTACCCTGACAGGATGCAGGTGATGTCCAGACTGGATGGTGCAAAACAGAGTAGAATACACTTATTCAGAAATATGGAGATGTGTAACTGGCTGAAACTATTCCAGGTCCTTGTCTCCAGGACTGTTTTGGGTGTTTGTTTTAAGCCTTTTTGTTATATTAAAAAAAAAAAGCAATCCGCATGTATAGATAAAAATGCTAATCAACTTAAAAACCTTCTGAATTTTGCAGCACACCATCAGACTAAACAAAAGAAAATAAGAAGAAACCGTAAGCATCATTAAAGGAAATTGAGAAAATAAGACGATTTAGGTTTTTGGAGTCAGAGCAACCAATGACTTTCTGCTGATATGCTCATATAATGTCAATTTACTCAGGTAATTCCTTTGGTTCAGCTCTATGAACTGGGCAGCTGTAGGCTGTTCTGAATTCCATATTTTCTCAGTAACTGAGAAGTAATATATCTCTTTTCTTTTTTTGTGTGTATTTACTAAAGTACATTTAAGAATTATTGCTACTTTTTTTTTTTTAAGATTTTATTTATTTATTTAGAGAGAACAAGCAGAAGCAGCTGGCAGAAGGAGTGGGAGAAACAGACTCCTCATTGAGCAGGGAGCACAATGCGGGACTCGATCCCAGGAGCCTAGGATCATGACCTGAGCCAAAGGCAACTGCTTAACCGATTAAGCCACCCAGGTGTCTAAGAATTACTGCTATTTTTTAAGAGCAAGTTTAAGTAATGCTGGTTTGCTTTAGAAATTTAGAACCCACCTAATATTTCAGATTGATACAAAAATGTTGAGTTTAACTCGACTATTTCTGGACTCGATTTACTTATTTATAATGTGTGTTCCTACCTACTGAAGACAATATCAAAAGTGAACACAATATAAGTATCATTGCATTAACTACTTCTAGTCGTTAGAACATTATCTAGAAGATCTCAGTTAGTTTTAATTTACAATACTCTCTGCCTTAAAGTTTATTCCCTTGGCAGCATTTGGCTTCTCAATGCCTGCTTTGTATGTATATGTGATGTTCCATTGGAGGATATTAACGCACAGCCCACAGACTTTCTGTAGGCAATGATATGATCTCTATTCTGCAGCTGGGGAACTAGAAGCACAGATGGCCACGTCATTAGCTCTCAGAGATGGAGCAAGTAGAGACAGAGCTAAAAACAGTACAGAAGGCATTAAGGCCTGATTCTTTCACTGCACCCTCCGAAGTACTGATGATCATTATCACCTGGTATTATGATTATTTTTGAATACCCACTTGGCACATATTATTAAAATGTACTCGGGACTGGATTAGAGCCCTTAGTGCCTGACAGCTGTTTTTCTTAGCATTATTCCCCAAATTTCCTTCGGCTCCATGATCTCCCCGGTTTCATTGTAGAGTAATTGGGTGCAGAGTAAATGTTAAGAAACTCTTAATGGAATGCCAAGATTGTGATCATTCGGCTGAGAGTATTCACAGACATCGTCCTCTTTATTTCTGCACCGAGGTTTACCTTTAGTTTGATTTAAGAGTCATTGCCATCAAACAGCCATTGCCCACACTCCTGCAGGGACACTTGACACTGTTTTCTGCAAGTATCTGAAATGTTTACAAGATTCATTCATTCGGAACAGTAAATATTACTGCATTTAATAAAGCTATTATAGGGGAGTAGAAAGTACTTAAGATGTGGTTCCCGCCCTCTAGATGGCTGGGGGCGGGGGGGGGGGGGGGGGGGGAGGAGAGAAGAAAGCGTCTGTAAGAGACAGACAGCAGTAAATGCTCAAGTGCTAACAAGAAGTGCTGAAGGAAAGAGAAAATTACATTTCACTGAGTACATCTTCCTCAGCGATTTTATTTGATGGATGGCAAGGTTTTTCTCTAGATTCAGGGAATGTCTCTCTCCATAAAATGCCCATTTACTTCACATAGTTGTAGCACTTAGAATATGGAGGATCTTAGCCTACTTATATTTGAAGAAATAGGGGCCAAGGAGATTGATTTTTTTCTTTTTTTTTTTAAAGATTTTATTTATTTATTTGACAGAGAGGAGAGAGATCACAAGCAGGCAGAGAGGCAGGCAGAGAGAGAGGGGTAAGCAGGCTCCCCACTGAGCAGAGAGCCCGATGTGGGGCTCGATCCCAGGACCCTGAGATCATGACCTGAACCGAAGGCAGAGGCTTTACCTCACCGAGCCACCCAGGTGCCCCAAGATTGATTTTTTTCAAGACCTTGGACCAGAACTCATGATATTTTTAAAAAAAGATTTTACTTATTTGAGAGGGAGAGAGCACAAGCTGGGGGTGGGGCAGAGGGAGAAGGAGAAACACACTCCCCACTGAGTGGGGAACCCAGTGCAGGGCTGAATGTGGCTTGATCCATCCCAGGACCCTGAGATCATGACCTGTGCCGAGAGCAGATGCTTAACCGGTTGAGCCACACAGGCGCTTCTGGAACTCGTGATTTTAAAATTTGCCAAATCCATAAGCAAGATGTGCGGGGTGGAGATCAGCGCTTTTATAAATGTCTTTTTCATGATGAAATGTAAATAATTCAGTAGATAGCCAGTTGAGAGGATAAAGACACATTTTCCTAAGGCTTTCCATTTTCCTATCTGCTACTTATTGCAGATAGGTAACTAGGACTCAGCACTCAGAAGTCCCCCTCACC
>CM053609.1:50839868-50851435 GCA_028646535.1 Procyon lotor
ACCAGTTAGAATGGCCAAAATCAACAGTACAGTAGACAACAAATGTTGGAAAGGATGTGGAGAAAGGAGAACCCTCTTACACTGTTGATGGGAATGCAAGCTGGTGCAGCCTCTTTGGAAAACTGTGGAGATTCCTCAAGAAATTAAAATAGAGCTACCCTTTAACCCTGCAATTGCACTACTGGGTATTTACCCCAAAGAAGCAGATGCAGTACAAAGAAGGGCCACATGTAACCTAATGTTCATAGCAGCAATGCCCACAATCACCAGACTGTGGAAAGAACCAAAATGTCAGATGAATGGATATCCAGATGAATGGAATGAATGGAATGAATCTAGAATCCATATCCAGATGAATGGATAAAGAAGATATGGTCCATATATACAATGGAATATTATGCCGCCATCAGAAAGGACGAATATCCAATCCAACTTTTGTATCAACATGGATGGGACTGGAAGAGGTTATGCGGAGCGAAATAAGTGAAGTGGAGGGAGTCAATTATCTTATGGTCTCACTTATGTGTGGAGCATAAGGAAAAACACGGAGGCACTGTGAGAAGGAAGGGAGGGGTGAATGGGGGAAATCAGAGGGAGAGATGAACCATGAGAGACTGTGGACTCTGAGCAACAAACTGAGGGTTTTAGAGGGGAGGGGTGGGAGGTTGGGCAAGCCTGGTGGTGGGTATTGAGGAGGGCACATATTGCATGGAGCACTGGGTGTGGTGCGCGAACAAGTAATCTTGTAACAAAGAAAAAATAAACACATTTGGAGGAAAAAAGCTGATGGGATTTATAACAAATTGTACAGGGTGAGGGGAAGAGGAATTGAGGACAACTTTAACGTTTTCGTTCTGAGTCTGGTAGGATGGAGTAGCCATTTACTGAGATAGATAAGAGGGTGGGGTGGGTGTGGGTGTGACTGTGGAGAGGTTTGTTTTTTGACATGGTAGGTTCAAGATGTTGCTTACATCTAAGGAGAGACATCTTATAGTCGGTTAAATAACAGTGAAGTTCAGGGGAGAAGTCTGGGTTGGAGAAAGAAACGCAGGATTTAGCAGGATATGAATGGCTAGGTTTTTAAATCTAGTTTTTAAACCACTGCCCTAGATTGTAGCTGTGGTTTCCTGAGCAACTCACTTCATCTTCATCTATTTGCTTCACTGAAAAACAAAGAATACATATCCTACCTACCTGATATAATGAGGCTAAAGGGGCCGTGTATGGGAAAATGCCTTGTAAACTGTAATGTGCTGTCCACACTAGAAAGCAGATAGTTGATGGTACTGAGGATGAAAAAAATCAGTTTGGGGACCCATGGAAAGTCTTCACGAACTTAAGATGGAAGAACCCACAAAAAAAGAAAAGCGCAAAACTAGTACTTTTTATTTACGTGTAACCCAAGATATAGCAAGAACTTTAAATACATAATCTTTTTGAGCTGCACAACAACCTTGTGAGGAAGGAATTATTATTCCCATTTTACAGAGGAGGACACTGAGCTCAGAAAGGATGCCAGACCTACGGAGCATCATATGAATGGTACAGAGCCACAGAAGCCTCCACACGTCCTCCTTTCGAGTTCAATCTAAATAGGAACAGCCCTTACCCCAGCCACACCATCCGCAGGAACACCGAGGAGACAGTAGGGCTGCAACTCAGGAGGGTCCAACAGCGGTCCTCGCCGCTCCCGGCCCCCACACCTTATTTCCGATGGTACAGCCCTTTTCTCTTATCGCGAGACTGGAAGCGTAGCGCTTCTGGTTGCCAAGGGAACAGCGTTCCGGAGGCTGGAGGGCTTTGGACGCTTAGCTCCTTCCCCCTCCCGCGAAGCTGTGGTGGCGGGAAAGACCCCTCCCCTTTGGGGGAGAGGGAGTGACGCGAAGTGTTAGCGGTGCGCTTCTGCGCCCGCCAATGATCTGCCGACTGGCGACTGCCTCCCAGAGTTTCCGCGGGGAAGGTAAGGCACCACACCTGTTAGGTCCTCACCTCTATCCGCCGCGCGACCTGCCGCGTCTGGAGCCGGGCGGAGTCGGGTCCCGGACCGCGGAAGGACTGGCGGGAAGGGCAGAGCCAATGAGAGGGCGGGGCGGAGTCGTGTCCGGCTGCTGGGCCCGGAGACTGGCTGTTAGGGCGAACGGGCAGGGCCAGTAGGGGGCGGGCTCAGCCGGGAGTTGTGGTGGGGGGAGTGGGCGAGACCTGGGAGGGAGCGGGCAGGTCCAAACCGGACAGAGGCAACTTCTCCTACGGACATCGTGTCCAGCATTTCCACATTCCCGACCTTGGGACCTTCTGTCGGGGACTCCTACTGTCTTGTGCCTTCTGGACCTTAAGATGTAAAACTCATATGAAATCGACCGTATAGCAAAGCGTGCGAATAGGTATGTCACAGAGGGAGAAAAAGGTGGCCAGTAAACATTTGGCTGCAAATTCCGTTTCTCTCGTAATTAAAGAAATGTAAATCAAACCCACAGATATCTCTGACACTTACCACATTGGCAAAGGTGGAAAAGCTATGATGCTAACCAGATTGACCCCAGGCCAGAACGGGGAAAGAGGCACTTTCTTCACACCCTGTTGATAGTGTAATTTGGTACAACCTTTTTGGTGGACAGTGTGCCGTCCTACCCAAAGTTGAAACGCAAGTATTCTTGGACTCAGTGTGGTTTATCATCTAGGTGTATATTTTGTTTAGTATCGTTAAACAAAGATTCACACAAGGAGCTGAACTTGTGGGTTTGTGTTGGGGAGAGTAGGTAGATAGAGGTTTGCATATGCCTAAAAAAGTGAGATTCCCCCAAGTCCATTGACAGTGGTTCTTGGGGTGAGGAAATTTTTGACTTAAAAAAAATATTTTTTAAAGATTTATTTATTAGAGAGACAGGATGCATGGGGGAGAGACATAGAGAATCTTCAAGCGGACTCTGGGGAGGAGGAGCCTGACTTGGGGCCCATCCCCCAACCATGAGATCTTGACCTGAGCCAAAACCAAGAGTCCACTACTCAACCGACTAAGTCACCCAGGCACCCTGGGAATTTTCACTTTAAAAAGTTTTATATTCTTCTATATTATTTGACTTTTTACTTCTCATGGGCAAGTATTTCTTATATGATAAATATATAAAGTAAAAAAATATTCTACCATAAAATAACTTTGAGACATTAAAATCATGAAAAAATATAATTCCTTTTTTTAAAAAATATTTTATTTATTTGACACAGAGAGAGAGAGAGACCACAGGTAGGCAGAGAGGCAGGCAGAGAGAGCGGGGGAAGCAGGCTCCTCGCTCTGCAGAGTGCCCAAACCCTGAGATCATGACCTGAGCTGAAGGCAGAGGCTTTAACCCACTGAGCCACCCAGGCGCCCCTATAATTCCATTTTTTAAAGTTTGGCTATTTATTATTACTAAACAGAGGAGGATTCATTTTTTTTTCAATTCTTCCTTTCATCCGAAAATAACCAAATTATGGCAGCACTGTGTCCCCATTTTGGTTTTAAATCATTCCTGGTGATCGCATTTCTTACAAGCCTGTATGAAAAAGGCTTTATTTATTTATTTATTATTTTTATTTTTAAAATATTTTTATTTATTTGACAGAGTGAGCACAGGAGAGAGCACAAGCAGGGGAAGCAGCAGGCAGAGGGAGAAGCAGGCTCCTGGCTGAGCCTGATGCGGGACTCTATTCCAGAACCCCGGGATCATGACCTGAGCTGAAGGCAGACCCTTAACTGACTGAGCCACCCAGGTGCCCTGAAAAAGTTTAAATTAATCTTGTTTGAAGTGAATGTTATAAAAAGTTAATAAGTGTTAGTGATGATGTGTTACAATTTAGAATCTGGTCATATATCATCTGCTTAATGGAATATCATGAAGTAAATAATATTTTATTTTTGAAATACCTTTAATGCAATAAGAAAATGCTTCATTATGTGATGTTAAGTGAGAAATATATAAGTCCAATTTTGGTGGGAACACACAGAGCAAAAATGGATAAGAAATATGCCAATGATGTTTAGCATAGGGTGGTGAATGTTGGGTGATTTTTATTTATTTTTGAATACACTTTAATATATTCTAGGCATTTTTCTACAATAGATAAATTAATTATGGATTCGAGATATACTTATTAGAAAATCAGAAAATACATGAGGTGAAAGGTAAAATAAAAGACCAAGAACGGGGAACCTGGATGTCTTAGTCAGTTAAGCGTCTGCCTTTGGCTCAGGTCATGATCCCAGGGTTCTGGGATCAAGCCTCACATTGGACTACCTGCTCAGCAGGGAGCCTGCTTGTCTTTCTCCCTCTGCCTGCTGCTCCCACTGCTTGTGCTTTCTTTCTCTCTCTCAAATAAATAAATAAAAATCTTAAAAAAAGAAAAAAGACCAAGAACATTCACGAACCTACCAATCCAGAAGAACCCACTTCTCTTTTCTGTTTTTTTATCATCTTTCAGGTCTCTTTGTGTATATTTCTTTAATTAGAGAATTGAATTTTTTTTCTCAAATACTTTTATTTTTTCAGTGTTACAAGATTACTTGTTCACGCACCACACCCAGTGCTCCATGCAATATGTGCCCTCCTCAATACCCACCACCAGGCTCGCCCAACCCCCCACCCCCTCCCCTCTAAAACCCTCAGTTTGTTGCTCAGAGTCCACAGTCTCTCATGGTTCATCTCTCCCTCTGATTTTCCCCCATTCACCCTTCCCTTCTCACAGTGCCCCCTGTGTTTTTCCTTATGCTCCACACATAAGTGAGACCATAAGATAATTGACTCTCTCTGCTTGATTTATTTCACTCCGCATAATCTCTTCCAGTGCAGTGCTCCCTTCCTTCCTCCCTCCCCCCTTCTTTCTCTCTTTCTTTCTTTCTTTCTCCCTTTCTTTCTTTCTTTCTTTCTTTCTTTCTTTCTTTCTTTCTTTCTTTCTTTCTTTCTTTCTTTCTTTCTTTCTTTCTTTCTTTCTTTACCTATATAGAAAAAAGTAATGGAGGAGGGGCATTGAATTAGGATCTTATAGATGTATTTTCAATGTTTAAGAAGAAATCTCAATAGCTACATAGAAGTTCCACAAGAAAAAACATTGTCAAAGAAAGTAATCAAATGATAATTAAATACTTAAGATAACAGAAGCACTAAATATTGATTTAACCAAATATGGTACTTTACCTATATAGTGAGTGTATGTGGGGAAGGGTGAATTCCTCTATGTGAATTCCTTGTTTCTGCTCTTAGCCAGTTTTGTATTGGAGTGTTTCTTTTTTTTTATAGATTGGTAAGATTTCTTTTCTTCTTTTTTTTTTTTTTTAAAGATTTTATTTATTTATTTGGCAGAGAGAAAGAGATCACAAGTAGGCAGAGAGGCAGGCAGAGGGAGAGGGGGAAGCAGGCTCCCTGCTGAGCAGAGAGCCCATCGGGGCTCTGTGGGGCTGGATCTCAGGACCCTGAGATCATGACCTGAGTGGAAGGCAGAGGCCCCAACCCACTGAGCCCCTCAGGTGCCCCTAAGATTTCTTTAAATATGTAAATTCATTAATCTTTTATATATCATCTGTGTTGCTTATATTTTCCTTAGTTTCTCAGGTGCCTTTTAGTTTAATTTAGAGTTCTTTTTCTTTCTTTGTTTATTGACTTTCAAGAGCATTAAATGTTATGTGATCAAATCTGTTAGTCTCTTCCTTTTTAATTTATACTCTTGGTGTTATCTTTTATTTATTTATTTTTAAATTTAAATTTTTAAATTTATTTTTATTAACATATAATGTATTATTTGTCCCAGGGTACATGTATGTGAATTGTCAGGCTTATACATTTTTTTGGTGTTATCTTTAGTAAGTCATTAACTTATTACATAAAGTATCTTTATGTTTCTTTTCAGTCCCTTGGAGATTTATTGTTTTACATTTATTTATTATTTTAAAAATTAGTTTTTACTCTTATTAAAGTAGTGTAATAAAAAATGTCAAATTCTACTGTAACATTTACAATGGAAGAAAGTAGAAGCAATACCTAGTCTCATTCTTCAGAGGCAACCATCCTGAACTCAAAATTTTATACTTATTTAACTCTGGCTTGGTTTTATCAGTTTTGGGGCATTCCCTTTGATATCCTATTATGATAGATTAATATCTTATACTACCTCTCCTTTTACATACTCCTCCCCACATATACTCAATGTAGATAAGGTACAGTATTTGAACCAACATTTAGTGCTTCTGTTGTATAAGAATTTAATTATCATTTGATTGCTTTCTTTGACAATGCTTTATTTTTCTTGTGGAATTTCTGTGTGGCTCTTGAGACTTATTCTTAGACATTCAAGCCCATCTATAAGATCCTAATTCAGTGGCCCTCATCCATTTCCTCTACATGGGCAAATTTATAAGATCATCAGTTATATCCCCCCACCCCCGGGAACTGTATTTTATTTATTATTTTCAGGAACAAACATAATAGAACAGACCCATTTCTAAAGCAAACTGGAAGATTTCTGGAGCCTTTTAGATGATCCATGTCTTTGATGGTTCTCTGTGCTTCTTCTCCCTTTACTGATGAGTATTATACCGGCTCTGCAAACGCTTCCATCTCATTGCTCCCTCTGTAAGCTGCAATCAGTCTCCCTTGACAGCCTGCTCACGGCATTTACAAGACTTTTGGCCTTTGGTGACTTATGCTTTTTGATTGTGACAAGATGGGCCAGGGTGATCCGTCATCCCACAATAATAATGTCAGCGCCTTCCTGAGTGAGCCCAGATGCTTTTGCAGAGTTTGAATAATGTTGAAATCAATGCCTTTTTCATTTGCTAAGATGGAAAGAGTTGACCTACTGGTCCCTTAAGCATCAGCTTTGGCACATTGAATGGTTGGAGGCCAAATCATATTATCCCTCCGCCTTGGAGGAGCAACGGGTTGTTGATGTTTATGCTTCCTCCTTATCCAAAACTTCCCTGGACTCTGGCTCCGCTGTTCAAAAAAAGAAAAAAAGATGAGTCATTTTGTAGGATAAAAAAAAAGGGCATTGTTTACACTTACTAGGACCAGAGGCAATTGTCTTTACTCTTTCTATTATGAGAGAAATAGTTTAATTCATAATTAGTAGAGATTTAGGGAAATTATGAAATTTGGAGAAGGATCACTGGAAGATCCATTTACATGTAAAGCTAAGTATGAGAAAGCAAAATTTGGAATTCTCCTATTTCTTCCGTTTTCTCAGTATGCATGATACCCCAGCATTACTGAGCAGATCTGGAATGGTCCTGATCAAGGGTGCAGTTTGGAAGGCTTAAGGTGCCTGCAATGCCCAAGTTCTCCCACTAGTTTAAATCATCTTGCCTAATAATCCTTGCTTCAGAAAACAGCACTGGGAATAGGGAGCCAGAGGGATGACAGGCCTATGGATAGTGTCACATGAAAACTAGGAGTTGGCAATATGGGGCCAGATAGTAAGGGTGTGTCCTCTAGCAGAGAAAGTAGGTTTAGTTCTGAGTAGGTTTGTTTCTGAGGGTGAAGTAGAATCATGGGTTTTAAAAGTGGGGGATTGGTAGAAAAAGAGAGGTAACCAGGAGTGGGGTACTCCATGAAAATGTGGTACCAAGGAGGAGAGAAGTCAGAGCTGAGAGCTGAGCTAGAATAGGAAGCGCTAGATAGAAAAAGGAATGCAAAACCAGAAGAAGGTAGAGGACTTATGCATCATTATGAAGTGAATCTGGGTTGAGAGGCTTGGTTCTCCATGAGTATCTTCTGAAGCAAGGACATGGTAAATGTTTCTTTTTGAGGCACAGGAAGCCCCTGAGATAGCAGTCAGTCTGCATTCTTTTTTAGCCACTTTCCTAATCTAACATTCTGGTCAGAAGGTTTTCCACCTATAGTAGTGGAAAATCCCTGGACACAGAGATGTCTTTTGATGGAATTAGGGTAGTGTGACTTTGATGGCAACATAATCCTTATTAACAAAGATTCTGAGCTAATTGTGCATTAACTCTAATGAAACATGTAAGCATACAGGTCATAACTTGCTTTAATTTCTTGTTTGTTTCAGGATATCAATGGATATTATAAAGGGAAACTTAGATGGAATTTCAAAACCAGCCTCAAGTTCACGAACACGTCCTGGGAGCAGAGATTCAAGTACTTCTTTGGAGGTGCTCTCGCCAGAACCAGCATCCTTCAAGGTACTTTGCTGTTTAGAAATGATTTCAAGTCCTTCTCCTAAACTCAAGCACTTGATAAATCAAGGCTATTGTTAATATCCCACTTAAAGGATCCTCTTGAGAGGGTGTGTTTTGGGAGCACTCATAGATTTCTTGTTGGATTTTACTTTAGATCATTTGGCATATCAATAAAGATACAGGACAGTTCTCTCACCTCTCAAAAATTTCTTCATGCCACCCCTTTGTCCTTACTCAATCTCTCCTATGCTTTTTAAAAAAAAATTAAATTCAATTAATTAACAGATAGTGTATTATTAGTTTCATAGGTAGAGTTCAGTGATTCATCAGTTGCATATAACACCCAGTGCTTATTACCTCACATGTCCTTCTTAATGCCCATCACTCGGTTACCCCATCCCCCACCCACCTCCCCTTCAGCAACCCTCAGTTTGTTTCCTATGATTAAGAGTCTCTTATGGTTTGTCTCCCTCTCTGATTTCATTTTATTTTATTTTTCCCTCTTTCCCCTATGATCCTCTGTTTTGTTTCTTAAATTCCTCATATCAGTGAGATCATATGATGATTGTCTTTTTCTGATTGACTTTGCTTAGTGTAATTCCTCTAGTTCCATCCACATTGTTGCTAATGGTAAGGTCTCATTTTTGATGGCTGTGTAATATTCTATCATATATGTATGTATGTGTGTGTGTGTGTGTGTGTGTGTGTGTGTGTGTGTGTGTGTGTGTGTATCTCACCTCTTCTTTATCCATTCATCTGTTGATAGGCATCTGGGACTATTTCACTCTCCCCTACTCTTAATCCTGGAAATTTCTGATCTATTCTTTACCTATAGTTTCTCTTTTTCCAGAGAGTCATAGGAATGGAATTAAAAAGTATGTAGCTTTTGAGTCTGGCTTTGTCTGTTGGCACAGTGATTTGCAACTCCTCTATTGTTATACGTACCAATAGTTCACTCCTTTTTACTAGTGAGTAGTGTTCCTTTGTGTGGGTGTACCACAGTGTGTTTATCCATTCACATGTTAAGGAACATTTGGATTGTTTGCAGGTTTTGGTGATTATGAATAAAGCTGCTATTAATATTTGTATACTGAATTTTTTTGGGGGGAATAGTTTTTTCTTTTTCTTTTTTTTAAAATTGTTTTTAAAGATTTTTTTTTTTTAATTTATTTGACAGAGAGCGAGATCACAAGTAGGCAGAGAGGCAGACAGAGAGGGGGAAGCAGGCTCCCTGCCGAGCAGAGAGCCCAATGTGGGGCTCCATCCCAGGTCTCTGAGATCATGACCTGAGCGGAAGGCAGAAGCTTTAACCCACTGAGCCACCCAGGCACCCCTAGTTTTTTATTTTTCTTGGGTAAATACCTAGGAGTTGGATTGCTGGGCTGTATGGTAAGTATATTTTTAACTGTAAGAAACTGCAAAGCTGTTTTCTGTTCCCATGAAAAATATGAGAATTCTTGCTGCTCTGCCTCCTTACCAGCAGTTAATATTGTTACTTTTTTTAAAAAAGCTATTCTAAAAGGTATATAATAATTATCTCATTGTGATTTTAACTCACATTTTCCTGGTGACTAATAATGATGAATGTATTTTTATGTGCTTTTTGTAATCTACATATCTCTTTTGGAAAGTGTATGTTTAGTTTTTTTTGCCTAACTTTTAAAATTGTATTTTTTTCTTATTGTTAACTTCTGAGAGTTCTTTATATATCCTGGAATTTTTTGTCAGATACATGATTTGCAAATATTTTCTCATGGTCTGTAGCTTGACTTGTCATTCTTTTAATTGTGTCTTTTGAAGAGCAAAGACTTTAAATTTTGTTAATTGTAATTTGTCAAAATATTTTTGAGGTTTGTGTTTTTTTGTTGCATCCAAGAACTTTTTGTCTAAGCGAGGGTTCCAAAGATTTTCTCCTATGTTTTCTTCTGAAAGTGTTACAGTTTTGTGTGTCACATTTTTATGTTTTGCATTTAGCCTCTACTGTTGCCAATGAGAAGGCTTTTGTAAGTCAGATATTCATTTCAGTGTGTGCTGTCTAGTTTAGATATTTTTCTCTGGTTGCTTTCACTTTTTTCTCTTTGTATTTGGTATCTACTGTTACTTACCTTTGTATGGATCTATTTATCTTATCCTTCTGGAGACCAGAACTTTTTCAGAATTGGAGGATTTGTATGTTTTGTTTATTTTGAACAAATTTTGTTTATTTTGAAAAATTTTCAGCCATTGTTGTCTCTTATGTTTCTAATATTGCCTCCTTTTTTTCTCTTGCATCATCCTGAAAGTCATATTAGATATCTGTTGAAATTTTCCCTTCTATCCTTTATGTCTCTCTCTCTCTTTTCAAAGATTTTATTTATTTATTTGACAGAGAGAGAGAGAGCACAAGTTGGCAGAAAGGCAGGCAGAGAGGCAGAGGGGCAGGGTGGGGTGGGGGAGAGCAGGCTCCCCGCTGAGCAGAGAGCCGGATGCAGGGCTTGATCCCAGGACCCTGAGATCATGACCTGAGCCGAAGGCAGAGGCTTTAACCCACTGAGCCATCCAGGCGCCCCTCTTATCTTCTTTTTAATGTTTTCTATTCATTTCTTTCTCTATGCTTCATCCTAGGGGCTTTTTAACATATATTTTTTAACATATATTTTTGGTTTTTTGAATTCTTTTTTATACTATGTCAAATCTACTCTTTAATCCATTAAATTTTTAAGGTTAATGACATATTTTTAATTTCTGGAAGCTCTTTTTAGTTTATTTGCAAATGAACTAAAGATGGTTGGTGCTAATAGAGTGGGGAGCTGTGGGTAAAATAAAATGGGCAAAGTTTGCCTTTTGTTCTCCAGTTTCATCTTTTTGCTTCATTGCTTCCTGTTCATTCTAAGAGTTAGGGTCGTATGAGATGGCATATATGAAAGGTCTTTTTGTGTCCTGAAGTGTGTTATTATCCAAGTATGTTGCTAATATATAGTTATGTTTTCTATATTCTCTATTCCCCTATATAAAAACCATTCTCTGGGAAAGGTTGGCTAAATTCATTTATGCCAAGATATAAATAACCGACAGGGCTCATGTGATCTCTTCCAGCAATTTCAGCATTTTTACAGAACTCTATAGCCTCAAGGATTTACTGGCTATTATGGAACTTAAGGCTTTAACCTGGCCTTTCACGGAAGTGTGTTTTTTAACCTCTGAGATTACATAGAGAAGGCATTGTTTTTCTTATTTGTAAATTAAGCCTCCTCTGGTTTCATTCTATACTGGATCTGTTTTCTTCTTTGTTAAATCAGGCTAGTAATGCCTATAGCATTGCATCACTGTGAGGAGTGAATGAGGCAGAGTGTAAAGTACTTAGCACAGGGCCCACCCAGTATTTAATTCCTCAGGAAATGTTGGCTCGGGTTATTCCCTG
>CM053609.1:50851535-50925082 GCA_028646535.1 Procyon lotor
ATTCCTCTGTTGCGAGGGGAAAGGTATTTCTCCCAGCAGCAGCCAACACTCCCTCACATTCTCTCTCTCTCTCTCTGTAAGGTTTTGCCTCTCCCTTGGGCTGTGTTCCCTTCCACTGTGACTCTCACTGCTGATCGCAGCTGTCAGGGGGCTACGATCCCTGTTTTTTTATCCCCATGCAGCCATGGATGTCTTTTCTTGTTCTCTCAGGAAAACACAGCTGCCCTGAACTGGTGTTTTCAAAATGAGCATTGCTAAAATAGAAAGAGAAACCAAAATGAAATAGAAAAACTCTGAATAGCTTAAAAATAATCACAAAAGCACAGGATTCTGACTTGAAGACTCTTGTTAGAAATGCATCTCTATTCAGACTCTTCGCTTTTCAACTTTTCTGTAGCCACACGTGGCTAGTGGCCATCGTATGGGACAGCAGAGCTCTAGACCTCTGACTCTCCATCCGAGTGTGAGCACAGGGAGCGGGCACCATCATGCCTCATCTCCAGGGCAGATGGAGAATGGTTCTTTTTGGGACTGATTCCTGACCCTTCTCCATATTGCTGGAAATTGCTGGACAATGGGGGATATCTCTTTGGTGCAAATGTTATTAAATTTAGTTGTGTAATTAAATTATATTTAATTAAAAGCGTAATATTTCTAGACTAGTTTAACACTAATGTAAGTATGTGATTATATACACACACTAGTGTTAAACTAGTCTGGAAATGTAAAGTCTTCAAGAATATATTATTTACAAAAACTATTTATTTGGAAATACTTGAGGTTGATACTGCAATCAAGTTAAACTCTGGTAAAGAGAACCACTCAGACAGCAGTAATGAAGAGGAAAGTAGAAACAATAATCATGATAAAGGGGAAAAGGACTCTGAGAAACCAAAATTGGTGGAGGATGGATCAGATGAAGATCTGAACTTTGTTCAACATCAGACAATCCCTGACTGTTCAGGTAGGATAATCACTAGGTGATTGACTAATAACAATGACTGATATTATGGTTCAAATATTAGAGTCACATATGTTTTTTTATCAGCTATGTAGAAATAATAGTTAAGAGTCATACCTTTGTTTTTTTTTTCCCCCCAAATACTTTTATTTTATTTTTTTCAGTGTTACAAGATTAATTGTTCATGCACCACACCCAGTGCTCCATGCAATACCTACCCTCCTCAATACGCACCACTAGGCTCTTCCAGCCCCCCACCCCCTCCCCTCCAAGACCCTCAGTTTGTTGCTCAGAGTCCACAGTCTGTCATGGTTCATCTCCCCCTCCAATTTCCCCCCATTCACCCTTCCTTTCCTTCTCACAATGCCCTCCGTGTTTTTCCTTATGCTCCACACGTAAGTGAGACCAATTGACTCTCTCTGCTTGATTTATTTCACTCTGCATAATCTCTTCCAGTCCTGTCCATGTTGATACAAAAGTTGGATATTCATCCTTTATAATGGAGGCATAATATTCCATTGTATATATGGACCATATCTTCTTTATCCAGTCATCTGCTGAAGGGTATTTTGGTTCTTTCCACAGTTTGGTGATTGTGGCCATTGCTGCTATGAACATTGGGGTACATGTGGCCCTTCTTTGTACTGCATCTGCTTCTTTGGGGTAAATACCCAGGAGTGCGATGGCAGGGTAATAGGGTAGCTCTATTTTTAATTTCTTAAGGAATCTTCACACTGCTTTCCAAGGTGGCTGCACCAGCTTGCATTCCCACCAACAGTGGAAGAGGGTTCCCTTTCTCCACATCCTCTCCAACATTTATTGTTTACTGTCTTGTTGATTTTAGCCATTCTAAGAGTCATACCTTTGTTAGCACCGGTTTTTATTTAGAATGATGTGGAGTCCTTAAAAACACTTAGAACAATAATGAAATTTGTCATTGAATAAAATTGTTATTGTGGTAGTTTTATGTTAATCAAGTAGGAAGTGTTCCTGCCTTTTATGACATGGTTTATTGATCTTTTTGATGACTAAATTATTCAATAAAATGTATCCTATAATTTATGCATGCCTTCTTTGGGATAATCCCATTTGATCTTAATAACTTTTGGATTTTAAATGAGTCCTTTTTTCCCCCTGGTTATTAAATTAATACTGGTTGGAGTGAATTAGGACAGCATTTTAAAAAATGTGGTCCGCAGAGCCCTGAGGGATTGTTGAGACCCTTACAGGAATTTTGCAAAGTAAAAAATTACTTCATCATAATACTGATATATCAGTAATATAATTCATTATAATACTGAAATAATGCAATTTGCCTTTTTGCCCACTGAATGGACATTTGCAGTGATGGCACAAAAGCATTGGTGAGTAAAATTGCTGGTGCTTTCGCATGAATAAAGGCAATGTATCCCATTGTACTAGTAGTCGTTGAGTTCTTCATGACCAAGCACTGGCAGAAGAAAGAAATAGCCAATGTCACTTAAGAACATCTTTGATGGAGCAGTAAAAATTATTAATCTTATTAAATTTTGATTTTTGAATATACATCTTTATAATCGCCTATGAGGTAAAATGGGAGGTATATGAAGCACTTCTGCTGCAAACCAAAATGTGAAGTTCTTGTTGAGAAACAGTACTTGTATGGTAATTGAAGTTGAGAACTGAACTGGCCACTTTTTAATGGAACACCATTGTTATGCAAAAGAATGACTGACAGACAAGCTATTATCATTTAGACTTAGGTATTTGGCAGCCATTTTTTTTTAAAGATGAAATGAGCCTGCTATTTTAAGGAAAATAATTGACAGTATCTTTTGTCAATGATAGAATTTGGGCTTTCAAGTGAAAATTAGAATTTTGGAAAACTTGTGTATGCCATTCCAATACTTAGACTTTTCTGATAAAATTTGATGACAATGTTAACCAATGAGATTTTTAAAAATATTTAATATTTAAAAATATTTTAAATATTTTTAATACACCAAGGTGTGTTAACATTTTGAAGGTCTGCATAATTCAGTGAACCACTATTTTCTAAATGACCAATGCAGGGTAAAAGATCCATTTAGCATGAAAGATAGATGCAAAGGGGCGCCTGGGTGGCTCAGTGGGTTAAAGCCTCTGCCTTCGGCTCAGGTCATGATCTCAAGGTCCTGGGATCAAGCCCGGCATCAGGCTCTCTGCTCAGTGCGGAGCCTGCTTCCCCCTCTGTCTCTGCCTGCCTCTCTGCTTACTTGTGATCTCTCTCTGTCAAATAAATAAATAAATAAGTAAATAAGTAAGTAAGTAAGTAAATAAATAAATAAATATCTTTGTAAATAAATAAATAAATAAATAAATAAATAAATAAAAAAAATCTTTGGGAAAAAAAAAAGAAAGATACATGCATGGATTTTAGTAGAACAAATACATAAAGCTCACCAATAAGGTTACAAATTTCACATTATAGCTACTCTTTAAGAAACTACCCCTTCTTGAATTTTGAGGTAGTATCAAAGAAGAGTATCCACAATTATCTGAGAAAGTTATTACATTTCTCCTCCCCTTTCCAAGTACATGTCTTTATGAGGCCAAATTTTCTTCATATACTCTAAGTGAAACAAGAGATTGCAATAGATTGTATAGGCAGATTTGAGAATCTAGCTGACAAGCTAGATATTAAAAATGTAAAACAGTGCCATTCTTCTTAATAATTTTTTGGAATATATAGTAATTTGTCATAAAATGTTATATTTATGCTAATATGTAATTACTAGTAACATTTTTAAATGAATAAATAAATCTATATAGTATTTTTCAGTTTTGATTTCTAATATGGTAATTATCAAGATGTAACATAAGCAAAAGCTATTTTGGATTCTTGATAATTTTTAAGGCTATAAAGGGAAGCTGAGGTCATAAACTGAGAACTGCTGACAAAGTATGTCTGGGATGTAGTTAGCTCTTAAAGCTGGGCTGGGTGGCTCAGGAACACAGTTATCAGGAAATGAGACATTATACTTGAGATTAGCTGTTGGCCGAGTATAAAGATTTCTTTTATTTATGTGAGAGAAAGAGAGAGTGTGCACGTGTGGGCGCAAGTTGGGGGGTGTAGCAGAGGGAGAAGGAGAAGCAGACTCTGCTGAGTGTAGAGCCCATCTCCCTGATTCGAATCTCAAAATCCTGAGATCATGACCCAAGCCAAAATCAAGACTCAGACATCCAACCCACTGAACCACCGGGGGTGCCCTGCTGTTGGTCCAGTTTATGCTGTACTTGTATGTGTTGTTTCAGAACTGCACGAGTTCCTTCATGCATGAGTTCCTGCCATATAGTCTGCCTAAATTATATGGAGGCTGGGAGTTGGCAGTGAGGAACTAGAACTAAAGGCTGTTGCATTTGAAATAAGTAAGCAATAAGGTTTGCAGAGCCTCCTTATTAAAAAGATCAGTATTCTTTTTGGATGAGCTAATTCCTTTTTTTGGAAATACCTACTTTTCCTTAAAGAGGAAGTGATATATGTTATAGAGAAACACACTGCACTCTCTGGATTTTAAAAAGTTGCGAAATTTGGTCTTTCTTAGCAAAATATGCCATTTCTAATGACCTAACCTCGAGTGGCTGAAACTTTGGTATTTGAGCATTGATGATCATTGCCCAATTATCATCTTTCATGGCCAAGATATGGAAGCAACTCAAGTGTCCATCAATAGATAAATGGTTAAAGAAGGTGTGGTATATATTCACACACACACACACACACACACACAGGAATATTGGGCAGCCATAATAAG
The DNA here is from genome assembly GCA_028646535.1 of Procyon lotor. NCBI lineage: Eukaryota > Metazoa > Chordata > Mammalia > Carnivora > Procyonidae > Procyon > Procyon lotor. Next base: position 50,856,270 of record CM053609.1, read on the forward strand.
ATAAGTCTTATCATTTGTGACAATATGGATGGACCTAAAAGATATTATGCTAATTGAAATAAGTCAGACTGAGAAAGACAGATACCATATGATTTCACTTATATGTGGAATCTAAAAAACAAAAATGAATAAATAAAAAAGCAGAATCAGACCTATAAATACAGAGAACAAAGTGACAGTTGTCAGAAAGAAAGGGGTAGAGGGGATGGGCAAAGTGGGTGAAGGGGAGTGGGAAATATAAGCTTCCAGTTATGGAATTAGTAAGTCATGGGAAGAAAGGGCACAGCATAGGGAATACAGTCAATGGTATCGTTTTATTTTTTTTCAGTTGATGGTATTGTAATAGCATTATATGATGACAGATGGTAGCTATACTTGTGAACATATAGCGTGTTACAGAGTTTTGAATCACTATGTTGTACACCTGAAACTAATGTAACATTGTGTGTCAAGTATGCTTAACTTAAAAAATTTTTAAAAAGGGAATGAAGAAAAGACTCAGTTATTTCAACTTGAAACAGAGATAAATGTCTCTTTCCCAGAGTTGTTAGATAATTAAATGAAAAAATACCTGTGAAAGCACTTTGTAAATCAAGATACGTGACACCAATGTTAGTTATTCTTGTGAGCCATAAACATTTGTTGAATGAAAGAACAAACAGTAAATAAAACACAAAATAAAACTTTATGGTTATACTAAACTTCAAGCTCATTCCTACTTTCAACACAATATAGATGAACCTGAATTAAAAGAATTAGATTCTCAACTTCAAGATGCTATTCAGAAGATGAAGAGGCTTGATAAGATATTAGTAAAGAGACAATATAGAGAAAAAGAAATTAAGAAGCAAAGTCTAGACATGAGAATAAAGCTGTGGGAAGAACTTAAGGTAAGAGTTTAACCATATGCTGACGTGGAAGAAAGTTTCCTCTAAGATGAGTAAGAAAAGCATGGACTGTGATCATATTGGTGTGGTCTGCCTTTATTGATTTATATTGTGGAAGTAGGACAGTAGTGCATTTATGTCTGTATCGGGTGGGTCGGTGAGGGAGTTTTCTGGAGCTCAACTAGGTAACTTCACAGCATTCCAGATTTCAGGCACTGTATTGGGATGTTCAAGAGCAGTAGACCTCTCTTCCCAGTGTCAGGCTGGAGTTCCTCCATCTCTGGAATAGAAAGTCATGTGGCGCTTATATTCGAGTATGTATGTCTGCTTTTTCTTCAGCAGGCTTACAGTTTGGAGATAAATACGTAAATATACCAAATATTTAACCTCTGATGACCAATATTATTTGAGTAAACTTTTGTGACTAGGAAGTGGGGAGTTCACTGTTTCATATGCTGGTCAAGATCTCTTAGAAGCTGTAAAGGGCTGGTGGTCTGTGACCATGCTCTATTTGCTTCTGTCTCAGTACATTTCTAGTGCTCCGTTAATGTTCATTGGCCTTCTTGGACCTCTTATTCTCTGTAGTATTGAGGGGTGGAAGTTGACCAGATGTTTGCACTGATTTGATGTTTAGCCATTGGCTCATATTTGAACTTTGCCCCTTAAAGGAGAGCGCTTTTAAAGTAAGGAGTATTGTAAAAACAGATTGGTGGTTTTTGATAAATTCCTCCTTGATCAGTTGACTGACTTAAGGAAATTTCTTAGACGATAACATGAATTAATAATGAAGTAATTAAGAGTGCATTTTTACAAGATACCCAGGTGGGCCACGGACTAGAAAGCACCGTACAAAATGCAGTGCTTTAAACTAGAGAAATGATTTGTGTAAATTTTTGCAGAAAAAGTTAGTCTGTCATTTACTCTTATTGAATCTCAAAGCAAATTTTTACTTGTTTGGATATAAGAATGATAACTGGACCCATAATAAAATACAGCATCAATCTTGAAATGTCTGAAACTGTAATTTGATGATGTATCTTTAGGTTACTCATTAGTTATAGAAATGTTAAAGAGAAACTGAAGAAGATTTAACCAAGATAATTATTATATAATGATAGACATATATTCCAACTCTGTTTGGGAATATTAATTTCTGGAATTTTGTGGGAACAGGAACACTAACAGATTTCCTAATTAAAGAAATGCAAATGACCTGAACCTTCTTGTTTGTATGTACACAGTTTGGAATCCATGGAACTAAAAAAAAATATTGATGAGTGTAGTTGCCTTCTTTTTCCATATTTAAACTTGTTTCTCTTTTATTAGTCTGCAAAAACTAGTGAAACTTTGCAAAGTAATGAGGAGATGGAAAATACAAAAAAGTTTCTAGCTTTGACTGCTGCATCAGAAGAAACTGCCGGTGAGTAAAGTTTGTCTTTGTTTTTATCTTAGAGTTATAGATTATTTGGATTGAAGTAAGATTCCCAGTTCAGCTGTTTTTTTTTTTCTTTCAGCCTAACTGTTCTTTAAGGTAAATGATCACATTAGGTGGGATTATATGGAATTATCCTGAGTGTAGATAAGTTTCAGAGGCTTCTAGGATTTGTATCTGCTCAAGGGTGTGGGGGCAGGGCAGTGAAAAATTGGGAAAGAGACCAAGTATCTTTGCCTTTACTTCTGTGTCTCTTAGATACTTCTAGACACCCAGTCTATGCAGACAGCCTCCTAACTGCCTAGAATCATCCCATGGAGGGTCCCACTCAGGCTTCCGCAACCCCTTTCATAAAAATCCATTACTGATTTGTCCTATTTCCTGTTCTCTTCTAGTCTTGCTTTTGAGACCAGTCAATTAATTGTGCATGTTTTTATGTTCCCACCTTGTGTTTATGTGTATCTATGATCCATCTTCTCCTCCTTCTCCTCCTCCTCTATCTTCCCTTCCTCATTTTTCATCTACAGAAGTATTTTGGAGTGAGGTAATCTTTAACTTACTTATACAGTGGTGAAAATTTTAGAGATTGGGAAGCAGTTGATATGTTTTGGCGGGATACTTCACAAATTCTTTGATTTATGTTCCATAAGTGGTTCTCTGATACTGCTTGGGAGTAATACCAACTCTGAGCAAAGGCCTCTGATTTCTCTGAGAATCCTGGGATCCATCTGTCTTGCAAAGTGAATGTCTAACATTGTAGAAGCCTGAGAATCTGATGCAGACTTCTGTAGCTGTTTAGGATGAGCTTTGATATGAATGAAATTCCTTCAAGTTTTTTTCTGGATCCAGCATTGAGAGCTCAGAAGCTGCTTGGGCCTGAGGGATTTAGGTTTGGAATATACCAGATGTTTCTCCCCAAGAGGGTGGGTGCCTATCTGGGTTGCCCTTTCTATGACTGATGACTTTTTTTTTTTTTTAATGAGTCTTTTCTGAGTTTCTCTTTAATAGCTCTATATCTAGATTGGCCTTTGAAATTTACCATTTGTATATCCTAATTAAAACAGCAAAAACTCTTTGCCTGTTCAAATCGTAGATCATTTGCTTTCTACTTCTATTTTGTTATAGAAATAACACATATGTAACCTGTATTAGAAAATATTAGTAAACAGGATGAAAAAATAATCGTCTAAATTCTTAACTTGCGGAGATAATCATTCTTAATATTTTTTTTAAAGATTTTATTTATTTATTTGACAGAGAGGATAGAGCTCACAAGTGGTCAGAGAGAGGGGGAAGCAGGCTCCCTGCTGAGCAGAGAGTCCGATGCAGGGCTCCATCCCAGGACCCTGAGATCATGACCTGAGCCGAAGGCAGAGGCTTTATTTAACCCACTGAGCCACCCAAGTGCCCCATTCTTAATATTTTTGCTTACTCTTTATTTTTTGAGACATTTTTAGTGCAAATATCCACATATATTTTAAAAATAAAAATGAGATCAAATTATATATATGGTGTTTTGTAATCGGTTTTCTGATTTGTATCTCATGAGCACCTTTAGCGGTCAGGAAGAACAGAGCTGTGCAGTAGTTCCAAGATGTTTGCCATCAGTTCCTTCCCTTTATGTTCATTCCCTTTATGTTCATCCCACTCCCCATAGAGGGGCGGAGTCTGTGTCTTCCTGTATTTTCAGGCTAGGCTGGGCTGGGACTACTTGAACCATTAAATTACAGCAGAAGGAATCCTATACCGGTTCCAGCCCTAGCCATTAAGAAGACTAGCAGTTTCTGCCTCACTTCTTAGAAGGCTCACTCAGAGGAAAGCCATCTATCCTCTAAGGGGTCAGACAATGCTGAAGCTGCTGTGCTATGAGAAGGTCCAAACAAGCCGCATGGAGAAGCTACATGGAGGGAGTGATGCTGGCCAATTCCCACCTAGAGTGAGTTCAGTAGTGTCCCACCAGAATTGTGGCCATAATTCAGAAACAGCATCTTTGCAGATGTAATTAGTTAAAACGAGGTCGTACTGAATTAGGGGTGGGCCTTAAATCCAGTATTTGGCGTTTTTATAAGAAGAGAAGACACACAGAGACACAGAGACACAATGACACAGGAAAGAAGGTCATATGAACATCGAGGCAGAGATTAGAATGATGTAGTTGCAAGCCAAGGAATGCCAAGGATCACTGGGAGTCACCAGAAGCTTGGTAGAGACAAGAAAGGATTCTTCTCTAGAGATTTCAGAGGGGCATGGCCTTGCTGACAGCTTGATTTCAGATATCTAGCTTCCAGAACTGTGGGAGAAGAAATCTCTATTGTCTTCAGCCACCCATCCCATAGTTATCTGTTAGAGCAGCTCTTGGAAACTAATGTAACAACTGTTCCGGTATTTCAGTGGAGGCACCAGAGATAGGAGGACATTTCATTCTTGTCAGACATCACGTAGAGAATAGCCAAGGCTAGACATATGGTCTCAGCTGAGCGGCTACAGACACTTCTGTTTCAGTACATTTCTTGTGCTCTGTTAATGTTCATTGGCCTTCTTGGACCTTTTATTCTCTGTAGTATTGAGGGGTGGAAGTTGACCAGATATTTGCACTGACTTGATATTTAGCCATTGGCTCATATTTGAACTTTGCCCCTTAAAGGAGAGCGCTTTTAAAGTAAGGAGTAAAGGGCAGAGAGAGAAGGAGAGAGAGAAACTGAAGCAGACTCCTTGCTGAGGTTGGAACTTGATGTGGGGCTTGATCTCACATCCTGAGCTCCTAACCTGAGCTGAAACCAAGAGTCAGATGCTCAACTGACTGTACCACGCAGGCACCCCTGTATGATTTTTAAAAAACATTTTAAAATTTAAATTCAATTAATTAACGTACAATGTATTATTGGTTTCAGAAGTCCAGGCCTGTGAGTCTTCAGTCTTAAATGTGACACCCAGTGCTCATTATATCACGTTGCCCTCTTTAATGTCCATCACCCAGTTACTCCATCCCTCCATCCTCCCTCACCTCCAGCAACCCTCAGTTTGTTTCCTATGATTAAGAGTCTCTTATGGTTTATCTCCCTCTCTGGTTTCATCTTGTTTTATTTTTTCCTCTCTTCCCTTATGATCCTCTGTTTTGTTTCTTAAATTCCACATATCAATTATCATATCATATGATAACTGTCTTTCTCTGATTGCCTTGTTTCTCTTAGCATAATATCCTCTAGTTCCATCCATGTCATTGCAAATGGCAAGATTTCATTTTTGATGGCTGCATAATGTTCCACTATATACCCCCCCACACCTCCCCACACACCCCACATCATCTTTATTCATCTATCGATGGACATCTGGGCTCTTTCCATAGTTTGGCTATTGTGGACATTGCTGCTATAAATATTGGGGTGCAGGTGCCCCTTAGGATCACGATATTTGTATCTTTGGGGTAAATACCCAGTAGTGCGATTGCTGGGTCACAGGGTAGCTCTATTTTCAACTTTTTGAGGAACCACCATACTGTTTTCCAGAGCGGCTGCACCAGATAGCATTCCCACCAACAGTGTAGGAGGGTTCCCCTTTCTCCGAATCCTCGCTGACATCTGTCATTTCCTGACTTGTTAATTTTATCGATTCTGACTGGTATGAGGTGTATCACATTGTAGTTTTGATTTATATTTCCCTGATGCTGAGTGATGTTGAACATTTCTTCATGTGTCTGTTGGCCATTTGTATGTTGTCTTTGGAGAAATGTCTGTTCATGTCTTCTGCCCATTTCTTGTCTAGATTATATATTCTTTGAGTGTTGAGTTTGATAAGTTCCTTATAGTTCTTGGATACTAGCCCTTTTTCTTATATGTCATTTGCAAATATTTTCTCCCATTCTGTTGGTTGTCTTTTGGTTTTGTCAACTTTTTCCTTTGCTGTGCAAAAGCTTTTTATTTTGATGAAGTCCCAGTAGTTCTTTTTTGCTTTTGTTTCTCTTGCATTTGGAGACGTGTCTACCAAGAAGTTGCTGCAGCTGAGGTTGAAGAGATTGTGGCCTGTGTTCTCCTCTAGGATTTCTTTTTATTATTAAAAATTTTTATTTGGTTATTTGAGAGAGAGAGAGAAAATGCACGTGACAGCACAAGCAGGGTGGAGGAGAACAGGGAGAGGGAGAAGCAAGCTCTCTACTGAGAAGGGAACTCTAAGGGGCCTCAGTCTCAGGACCCTGGGATTATGACCTGAGCTGAAGGCAGGTATTTAACCAACAAAGCCACCCAGATGTCCCACTCCTCAAGGATTTTGATGGATTTCTCTCTCACATTTAGGTCTTTCATCCATTTTAAGTCTATTTTTGTGTGTGGTGTAAGGAAATGGTCCAGTTTCATTCTTCTCCATGTGGCTGTCCAGTTTTCCCAACACAATTTATTGTAGTGACTGTCTTCTCCGTTGGATATTCTTTCCTGTTTTGTTGAGGATTAGTTGACCATGAAGTTGAGAGTCTGTTTCTGGGTTTTCCATTCTGTTCCATTGATCTATGTGTCTGTTTTTGTGCCAGTACCATAGTGTCTTGATGATCACAGCTTTGTAATAGAGCTTGAAGTCTGTAATTGTGATGCCTCCGGTTTTGGTTTTCTTTTTCAACATTCCTTTGGCTATTCGGGGTCTTTTCTGGTTCCCCTTATGATTCTTTCAATAATATTCTCTTTTCTCCCGCTTACTCTATTTAAGAATACAGTATATAATACTTATGCAAAATATATGTTAATTGACTGTTTACATTATTGGTAAGGCTTCTAGTTAACAATAGGCCGTTCGTAAAGTGTTTGGGGAGTCAAAAGGTATACATGGATTTTCGACTACATGGGGAGTCGGCACTCCTAACCCCCCATGTTGTTCAAGGGTCAACTTTACAATGATCAACACTAAGAAGGTAATGTTGGCATAATCCTATTAATTAAACTATAGGCCTTCTTAAAATCGCACCAGTTTTCCTACCAGTTTCCTTTTTATTTTCTTGTTTCCAACCCAGGATCCCATTTTGGATTTGGTTGTTCTGTCTTCTTAGTCTCTTCTAATTTGTGTTAGTTCCTTAGTTTTTCTTTGTTTCTTATGGTCTTGACACATGTAGAGAGGACTTGTCAGCTATTTTGTAAAATATCCTTCCATTTCAGTTTGTGTGATGTTTTCCCTTGATTAGGGAGAGGCTATGTATTTTTGGCAAGAATACTCCAGAAATTACGGGCTCTCAGTCACACTCGGGGTACCTAAAGTTAATGTCTCATATCACTGGTGATGCTAACCTTGAAAACTTGGTTAAGTTGGTGTCTTCCAGGTTTCTTTATTGTAAAGTTACTAATTTTCCTTTTATAATTAATAAATATCTTGGATGAGATACTTTAAGATTATGCAAGTATCTTGTTTTTTCTCAAACTTTTGTCCACTAATGTTAGCATCCATTAGTAGATCTTGCCTGCAATAATTATTACTGCATGGCACTAAATTTTGGGTGATTTTTAAAAGATAACAGTAGATAACTGGAAAGATTTACATTAGCATTTAAAAAATTTGAAAAATTTGGGTATAGTTGACACACAATGCTATATTCATTTCAGGTGTACAACATGGTCATTCAACAAGTTTATACATTATCCTGTCTTCACCACAAGTATAGCTCCCATCTGGGCTGGAACATCACTATTACAATATCATTGACTATATTCCTTATGCTGTGTCAGCATTATTTTTAATGACTTCCTACCTGGATGTACCATAATTTATTTAACTAATATTCTACTATTAAACATTTAGATTATTTTCTTTGTTTTTCAATTTTTTCAGTTATACATAAGGCTGCGATAACCTCCTTGGGTAGTTATTCTTATGACCTGCAATAACTGAAAAATTAGGTTGAAAACTAGGTTGAAAAAATGGCACTCCCCCAAGAGATATCCATATCAAATCCCTAGAAGCTGTCAATGTTACCTTATTTGGAAAAAGGGTCTTTGCAGATGTGAGTAAGTTAAGGATTTTAAGATAAGGAGATCATTGTGGATATGAAGGAGGACTCTAAGTGCCATTGGTAGTACCCTCATAAGAGAGAGGCACAAGAAGAAACACATGGAAGAGAAGGCCATGTGCAGGAGGAGGCAGAGGTTGGAGCCCCAGTAGTAGATTTAATAGTTGTTTTAAACTTCATTTATTCAAAATGGAGTTATAATTTGTATCTCTGTGATAATTAAGGAGATTGAATATTTATTCTTTTAGCCATTTTGTGAATTACTCGTTCTTTTGTAAAATGAGGTGCTCCTTTTTATTGATTTGAAGAACTACTTTACATAATAAGGATACTAATTCTTTGACTATAATAAATACCAAAAACATTTCTTTTCTGTTTTTAGTTTTGTGGTATTTCTTGCTCTCCCAAACTTAGTATTTTTTATTTAGCTAAATCAGTCTTTTTTTTTTTCCATTGCTTAAAAAGGCCTTTTCCAATATAAGATGACATAAAAATGTACCTGTGTTGGACGCTTGGGTGGCTCAGTCAGTTAAGCTCTGATCTTCAGCTCAGGTCACGATTGAGTTCCACATCAGGCTCTCTGCTCAGCGGGGAGTCTGTTCCTCCCTCTTTCTCTTCCCCTCCTCTGGCTTATGCTCTCTCTCACTCACTCCCTTAAGTAAATAAATAAAATCTTTTTTAAAAAAGTATACCTGTGTTTTCCTTTAGTATAGTTATTATTTTATGAAAAAGTTAAAATATCAATCTAATTAGAACTCATTTGTTGTGATATATGAGGTAGAGAGTTGATTTGGTGGTTTTTCTCCCCAATTTGTTAGCTAGCATCAAAAGATCAGAAATAATAGCAATAAAAGAAATGAATCACTAAAGTAGTAATTAGTAAAAGTTTACTGTGCCCACATCAAAAAGGCAGCTTGGAAACTGGGAACACTAAAAGGAAAACATGGAATGAGGTTCAGGGGCATTTTGTTATAAGTAGAATGGTTACTTCATATCAATTTTGGAAAACACTTGAGGTTTCGCGTATGATTTCCAGAGACATAAGCAAGAGATGACCCAGGTCAAGTTAGCCTTGCAAAAGAAGCTAAATTAGGTTTTGTTTGTATGACTAAGCTGGTTTTGTCTGCTCAGATAGTTTTTAAGGCTTGTCTCCATTTGTTGTTTTTTTAATTTAATTTTTAAAAAATTTTATTTATTTATTTGACAGAGAGAGCACAAGCAGGGGGAGAACCAGAGGGAGAGGGAGAAGCAGGCCCCTCGCTGAGCAGGGAGCCCAATGTGAGGCTCCATTTCAGGACCCTGGGATCATGACCTGAGCCAAAGGCAGACGCTTAACACACTGAGCCACCCAGGCAACCCCCCCCTTTTTTTTTTTTTTTAATTTAAGAGAGAGAGCGAGCAAGCATGAGCATGATTTGGGGGAGGGGGAGAGAGAGAGGGGGAGCCTGATGAAGAGCTCCATCCCAGGACCCTGAGATCATGACCTGAGCTGAAATCAAGAGTTGGCCACTTAACTCACTGAGCCACCGAGGTGCCCCAGTCTCTATTTGTTTTTGATTTTAACACTAGTTATCTCAGTACCTTTTATTGGATGATCCATCATTTCCTCACTTATTTGAAATGCTGACTTTATCATGCATGAATTGGGTCTCTTTCCAAATTTTCTATTCTCTTCCATTAATACCTCTGTGCTGATAATCAGTATTATGTATTTTTTTAAAATTATTGTAGCTTTCTAATACATTTTATTAGGGCAGGTGTATTGTTTTTTTCAAAAAGGTTTTTGCAATAATGTGTTTTTCTCAAGCCTATTCTTTGAGAGTTGTTTAGCAGGGAGTCCACTATTTAAGAAAAAAAGACTGCAAAGCATCTCTCAACTTTTAGCTTATAGAATGTTGTTTTACTAACTTAAATGTCTGAAGGCTGTTGTCTGAAGATAATCTGTCTTGAAAAGTACGATTTCTTATATTTTCTTTCATGTCTGTCAGTAATTCTATACCTTCATAGAACCAAGACTGCATTTGTTTTTACAAATAAGGAACATGGACAGTATCAGGAATATAATTCTGGATATGACAGTATCTCAGCATCTGTATTTCAGGAAGCTGGAGCTAAACTTTCTCTAGTGGACGATCATTTCTAAGAGGCCGTACCTACCTCCCGGGGTTGACTCTAGAGCAGGGACTGTGAAACAGGATCCGTGGTGGCTTTTTGACATTAACCTTTTCAGGCAGAGTTCACTACCGAATGAACTTTCTGGCCCTGCAGGGCAAGACTTGTGTTTTCAGTTGTCTTGTCTTCACGATCAAACCAGAACTATCAAATACGCTTCACTTTTAAAGCTCATGCCATATGTATTTGGTTTAAACCTGTAGAGCTCCCTGTTGTAGCTTGGGAGTCATGTGACTGTTATATTGGCACTGATGGTCTAACATGGAAATTAGTTAGGCTTCAGGAGCTGAAAGCCGGAGGCTCCAGGGTCTCAAAACCTATGTACAGGGAGAATCACCAGTTTAAACATTATCATGTTAGAGTTTCAGTGTTTAGATTTTGAATTCTTAGTCCATTATTATGTATTGGCAGTGATTATTGTGCTCAGAGCAGATAAGATGCAAAAGTAGGGTCAATGGAAAAGTAATGGGAATGAAAAATACTGTTATGTAAACCAGATGTCTATTGTTTTTCACTCTTGCTGTCTGTACCTCATGCCGGACTGGTGTGTCCAAGGGAAGAGACGGTGTTACTGTGTTCCTGGTTCTGCAGATTTAAGTAAATTCTTTTTTTTTTTTTTTTTTTGGTGACTGATGTTTTAGAGAAGGCAAATTCCTTAGTGAAATTTCCTGCCTTTTTTTTTTTTTTTTTATATATCACAGGCATATTTTTAACAGTCCCACGTATCTGATTTCTAAACATCTTAAAAACCAAAGGAGATACTTACTTTGGACTACATTATTAGGCTAATTACACATTTTTTCTTTACATTTTATATAACATAATTATTACTTCATTCCCAAAAAGGAATCTTTTGGAATCTTCAGTCTAAGAAAGGTATTATTAGTAGACGATTTCCACTGTATGTATAAATGAATAGAAATGTAAGAGTCCAGTATGACCACATAGCAGTGATTTTAGTCTCTAATTCCTCCTATTACAACATAGTTACCTATTATAAAATGAAAATAGTTCTTCCATTCTGAGACTAATTTCTTTCCCATGTTATTCACTGAACTTCAGATACCCCTCTTAATTAAAAGTGTGAAATTAAAACAAACAATTATTTTGATCAAGCCTATACTAGGTATAAGTGTTAAAGTAAAATGTTTCTATGAGACTTTTGAAAACAGAAGTAACAGTCCACACTCTTTTACCTTGTTCTCCTCCGTAACTTTTTGTTACTGGGAAAGCACAAAGCCCTTATAAATCCTCCAGTAGGTGGCAGCATCTAGTTAAGATACGTGCTTTAAAAAGTCTCTGGAAGAATTTAGAGTCAGACTTATTTAGATTTGAACTTCGTTTTTTTTCATTAAAAATTTTTTTTTAAGATTTGAACTTTAAATGCACATTTATAAACATACCCAAATCTCCCTTCTGCCTCTTTTCCCTTAAGAAAAAAAGGGAGAAAAAAGAAAAAAAGGGAGAAATTCTTAGGGTGAACATTCTTCCTTATCTCTCCCCAGTCGTTTGCTTAACCTTTTATATAAGAGTAATTTGAGGGAATTTGGGCTGATGGCACAATGGCAATTTCCAGCCAGCTCCTCAGACACAAAATACATCCTAGCCCCTTCTAACATCACAAAGGACCATCTGCAAAACAAATGAAAAGATACTGGCTGTTGAGTTATATATTTAATTTTATTGATAGGTATAAACACAAGTGGGGCCTTGACACCAAGAGAAAGATAAAAACCACATTAAACTGATTCTTTTAAAAACACATTTTGACTTGATAATCCAGAGTTAACCTCAAGTTTAACTATTGAGATGCTGAAGTAGATAATGTTGCGCTTGCTAGAAATATTTAAAAAGTCTTTCCACCCCATTTTGAGGGGCCACTTTTAAGTTTTTATAGAGAAATCTGGTGAAAATAAAAACTCATCGTACCAGGAGTTTTCCCTTAGTTTTTAGCATTTTTCTGACGGATAGAGACAGAATTCTGTATTCTCTGGGGCAAACACATTTAATGATAGAATTATTCATCATCAGTGTTTTTGATGGAAATTATTCCTTTTTCCTTTGTCACATTGGCCCCTGTGTTTCCAGTTCTAAATTTATAAGTGCATGTAAGCACAACACAGCAGCAACTTACTCAAGAACGCTTCTACTGATCTGAAAATACCTCTTTGAAAGTGCTTTTCTGTGAAATTCAGGTATATGCCACTTCTGCTCCTGGATGTTAAGATTGACTGTTCTAAGAAAACATGGTAGTTTTGGGGCTCCTGGGTGGCTCAGTGAGTTAAAGCCTCTGCCTTCAGCTCAGGTCATGATCTTAGGGTCCTGGGATCGAGCCCCACATCGGGCTCTCTGCTCAGCGGGGAGCCTGCTTTCCCCTCTCTCTCTGCCTGCCTCTCTGCCTACTTGTGATCTCTCTCTCTGTCAAATAAATAAATAAAATCTTTAAAAAAAAATATGGTAGTTTCTTTCAGCTCTGATTTGCCGAGGATTGAGGGAGAAAATCAATTGTGGTAATCGGGACAGTTAAGGATTTTTGGTTTTTAACCTCTGTTACAGTCTTAGTGTTGCCTAGCAATGTGTTTTGCGTTCTCCAAAGTGGTTATTCCAAATGCTTACTGTGTTTTTAACCGCCTGTATCCCACAAGTCCTTCACTCTGGCCTGCCTACTGTGCAGAGAATCCCTTCCACATTCTTTCCTTCTGTCTCTGGACTGCACTCTGTTCTCCTCCATCTCCCATCTCTCATACCTTAGATTGAGGGAAAGTGCTGTTCTCCGAGGCCAAGGTCAGTGACATCCCATCCCTTTCACTCTATCCCAGGGTCCCGATCTATTCATCATTCTGTGTCTCCCCTAGAGCATCTGTCTGTCCTCTGTCTCCTTCCCTTCAGCTTACTGTTTGAATCTGGTCCTAAAACAGAGAGAGCCGTCAAACCAGCCAAACATACAAATAAACCCTCTTTCCTCAGTTCTTCACCCTACAGGTCCAAACCCTACGCCCAAACCTACACCCAAACAGGTTCCATTCACTTCCCCTCTTCTTAAAGGTCAGACTTCTTGAAAGAACAGTCCACACCTACTGGGGCTATCTGGTCAACTTCCGTTTACTTCTCACCTCTTTAGTGGTCTGTGTTTTCTCCTTACACTGCAGAAACCACTTCATCAGTAGTCCTATTAAATTCTAAACCTGGTGACATCCAGTTTTTATCCTACTTGACCTCTCCATAGCATCTAGCATGCTGGCCAGTCATGGACTAGTAACATTTCTACCTGTGTCGTTATTTCCAGCCAGCTCTCCTCTTTTTCTTCTCTCCTCCCCCTTCCTTCTCATTGCTGAAATCTGTTTCTCCCTCTGTGTGTTTTCCTCTGTCTGGGTTAATGGTTTCATCATCCATCCAGACTTTGTGATGGTTAATTTTACACTCAACTTGACTGGATCGTGGGATGCCTAGATGTCTGGGTGAGCGTGATTTCTGGGTGTGTCTGTCAGGGTGTTCCAGGAGAGACTAGCATTTGAATTGGTTGACCGAATGGGTGCATGACCCTCCCCAGTGTGGGCGGGCAATCCTCCGATCTGTTGAAGATCTGAATAGAATTAAAAAGTGGACAAAAGGAGGATTTGCCCTCTCTGCTTGACTGCTGGAATTAGGACACTGATCTGGGCCTCAGTTATAATTAAATTATCTTATTAATTCTAATTATCTTTAAGGTTGTTTGCTTTGAATCTTGTTAGTTTATGATCACCTGGAAATAATGTTAGTTTTGTGCCCTTTTCAATAATTATTCCTGTTCTGAGAACTTTATAAAGACCTAGTGTTGAAATTTATAAATACTTTTCATTATCTAAAATTATAATCAGGTTTTTCTATCTTTTTTTTCTAAAGATTTTACTTATTTATTTGACAGAGAGAGAGAGAGATCACAAGTGGGCAGAGAGGCAGGCAGAGAGAGAGGGGGAAACAGGCTCCCTGCTGAGCAGACAGCCCGCTGCAGGGCTCAATCCCAGGACCCTGAGATCATGACCTGAGCCAAAGGCAGAGACTCAACCCATTGAGCCACCCAGGTGCCCCAAGTTTTTCTATCTTGACAAACTTATTTAATGTTTTAAAATCATTATGTTTATTTATTTATTTTTTAAAGAGTTTATCTATTTACTTGAGAGAGAGAGAAAGCAAGAGAGAGAGAGAGCATGTGTTGGGATGGGGAGCAGCAGAGGGAGAGGGAGAAGCAGACTTCCTGCTGAGCAGGGAGCCTGTTGCAGGGCTCTATCCCAGGACCCCGGGACCATGACCTGAGCTGAAAGCAGACGCTTAACCGACTGAGCCACCAGGTGCCCCTAAAATGAATATATTTAAATACTAAATGAGTTTTATTTTTGGTCAGTATTTCTTGGTTATGAAGGATTATTCTTTTAATTTAGTACCAGATTTGAATGGCTGAATTTGCTCCGAATTTTTGCATCTGTATTTATAAGTGAGATTTGGGTGTGTGTGTGTGTGTGTGTGTGTGTGTGTGTGTCCACGTGCATGTGTGTTCTGACGTTGGCAGAAGTTGGGTTGGGAGGGTGTGTGTATGCTTTGTTAGGCTATGTTAACTTCACAAAATGATTGGGGCTGACTGTTCATTTATTTCTATGCTTTGAAATAGTTTATATAATGTGGGGATTATCTGTTCCCTAAAAACTTGAAAGATTTCACTGGAAAAACCATCTGGTTCAAATAATTTCTTGGAAGCAATTCTCTGACTCTTTTCTCAACTTCTTTCATATTTACTATTATATTTCAGTTTTCTAGTCTTCTGAGTCAGTTCTGGCAATACGTCCATGTCAGTGGGGTTTCAAAGCATCCCTTTCACCAAGATTAAACATTTTACTAATAAAATTTCATAGAGTATTTTAAAAGAAAAATTCTCCTTATGTTTATTATGCCGCATTTCTTATTCCTGATTTCATCCTGTTTTCCTTCTCTCTTTTCTATCTAAAAGTTCTTTTTTTAAAAATAAAAAGATTTTTTTATTTATTAGAGAGATAGAGAGCACAAGTAGGCAGAGCAAAAGACAGAGGGAGAGGGAGAAGCAGGCCCTCTGCTGAGCAGGGAGCCCGAGGCGGGGCACGATCCCAGGACCCTGGAATCATGACCTGAGCTGGAGGCAGCCTCTTAACCGACTGAACCACCCAGGCGCCCCCAAAAGTTCTTTTTTTTTTTTTTAAGATTTTTATTTATTTGACAGAAACACAGCGAGAGAGGGAACACAAGCAGAGGGAATGGTAGCGGGAGAAACAGGCTTCCTGCCGAGCAGGTTGCCCGATGTGGGGCTCGATCCCAGGACCCTGGGATCATGACCTGAGCCGAAGGCAGACACTTAACGACTGAGCCACCCAGGTGCCCCCAAAAGTTCTTTTTTAAGTTAACTTTTTTTAAGCACAGTTTTAGATTTACAGAGAAATTAGATTTACAGAGAAATTGGTGATTTCCCATATATCTGCAACCAATTTCCCCTATTATTAGTGTATTATGATACATTTGTTATAATTAATGAACCAATATTGCTACATTACTATTAACTAAAGCCTGCACTTTCTTTAGACTTTTAGTTTCTACCCTTTTTTGTCTGTTCCAGGGTGCCATCCAGGGTACCACATTATGTTAGTACATGCGTCCTCATGTCTCCCAAGCCATTCTTGGCTGTGTCTTTCTCAGACTTTTGATGACTTCGGCAGTTATGAGGAGTACAAGATTTGGGCATTCAACCAACTGAGCCTCCCAGGGTCCCCTACTCCACCCCTGTGTCCCTTTGATGTACCTGCAACATTGCAGTTTTGTTTTGTTGTTTTTGAGCACTCCCTTACTTTCTGGCACTATAGGATGCACCAGACTCAGCTTGCATATTTTCTTTTTTCTTTTTTTTTCCAGCTTGTATATTTCCTATCTGAATCCTAGAATCAGTTGTCTCTTCAGGGAGCTCTGGTTCCTCAGATCGGAGAATGATAATTAGAAACCAAGATCTGGTTGCTAGGTGTGCTTGTTGCTACTGGGAGTCATTGATTCTAGTCCCTCTAAGGAAGGAAATTTTCGTGGGTATACTAACCTCATATATACCTTATCTATAAATATTTCTATGTGTAACCATCTGTACTATACTAAGCAAAACATGGATTCATACTGATATCTCCAACTTTATTCTGTTACCACACGAATCATTCTAACCTTTTCCCCTTGCTTATCTGTAACCCCTACTGCAACATTGGCCTTCCCTTCACTTGTTGCTCCGTTCCAGTGTATGTGTAGTGATATTGAAGTTGTTAACCTGTACTGCTGTAGGAGACAACTTAGTCAACTGGAGTTCTGTGCTCAGGCGCAGTCCTTACTGCCTACAGAGTCCACTCATTTCCACAAACACTTAGATGAGTACCTTTTCCCTCTGCTGCCCTCAGTGAGATTGTTTCGGACATTTGTAATACAGTTAGATTGTTTGGTCACATTCTGCATTCCATCTTGGGATTCTCCAACATCCTAAATGTTATTTTGAAAGCTTTCATGCATTAAGGTTCACTCTTTGTTTTGTGAATCTATAGGTTGTCAAATGCATAGTTTCAGGGAACCAGCATTAAAATATCATACAGGATAGTTTTATCACTGTGAAAATTCCCCTGTGTGAATTCCCAGTCAACTCTCCTTCCTCCCCCCACACCTCTAGATGCTTCTGATCTTTTAACTGTCTCTGTAGTTTGCCTTTTCCAGAATGTTACATAATTGGAACCATACAGCCTTTTCAGATTGGGTTCTTTGACTTAGCAATATGCCTTTAACATTTATTGATATCTTTTTGTGGCTTGATAACTGCTTTCTTTTTGTCACTGAATAATATTTCATTCTATAGATGTACCACAGTTTGTTTATACCTTCACCTGTTGAAAGGTATCTTGACTGCTTCTAGTTTCTGGTGACTATGAATAAAGCTGCTTTAATCATTTTACGTAGGTTTTCTTTGTGGATGTAAATTTTCAATTTACTTAGATAAATATCTAGGAGCAACATTGCTGGGACATATGGAAAGGCTATTTAACTTTGTAAGAAACTGCCTGTCTTAAAAGTTGGCTATACCATATTGTATTCCTACCAGCAAAGGAAGAGAGTTCCTGTTGCTTTGCAACCTTGGCAGCAATTGGTATTATTTTCTGTACTTTAGCCATTCTAATAGGTATACAGTGGTATCTCATTGTCGTTTTAATTTGCATTTGCCTTTCCCTAATGGGAAATGATGTTGACTATCTTTTCAGGTGCTCATTTGCTCTCTGTGTATTTTCTTTAGTGAGTTGACTGTTCATATCTTTTGCCCATTAAAACAGTTGGGTTGTTGTTTTCTTACTGTTAAGTTTTAAGTGTTTTGTATATTTTGTATACAAATCCTTTATCAGATATGTGTTTTATAAGTATTTTCTTCCAGCCTGTGGCTTGTCTTTTTGTTGTCTTTCCAGTATCTTTTGTAGAGCAGAAGTTTTTCATTTTAAAGATTTATTTTTATTTTATTTATTGAGACAGAGACAGAGAGAGAGAGAAAGAGAGAGAAAGCATGAGAGGGGAGAGGTCAGGGAGCCCGATCTGGGACTCGATCCTGGGACTCTAGGATCATGACCTGAGCTGAAGGCAGTTGTTTAACCAACTGAGCCACCCAGGAACCCAGAAGTTTTAAATTTTAATAAGTTCAATATACCAATTTTGTTATTTCATAGATTGCGCTTTTGGTGTTGTATATGAAAACTCATCACCAAAACCAAAAGCACATGGATTTTTCTCCTATGTTTTCTTTTAGAAGTTTTACAGTTTTGGGGCGCCTGGGTGGTTCAGTCATTAAGCGTCTGCCTTTGGCTCAGGTCATGATCCCAGGGTCTTGGGATTGAGCCCTGCATCCAGCTCTCTGCTTGGTGGGAAGCTTACTTCTCCCTCTCCCACTCCCCCTGCTTGTGTACCCTCTCTCACTGGTCTCTCTCTGTCAAATAAATAAATAAAATCTTTAAAAAAAAAAGGTTTTACAGTTTTACGTTGAGTTGAATTAGTATTTGTGAAAACTGTAAGGTCTCTGTCTAGATTTGTCTATCTCCCTCCGTCCCTTTTCTTCCTTCCTTCTTTCCTTCCTTTCTTTTTTTCTATATGGATATCCAGTTATTCTAGCACCATATCAAAGAGGTCATCCTTTCTCCACTGAATTGCTTTGGCTCTTTCAGTTGACTATATTTTTGTTGGTCTGTTTCTGAATTCCCTATTCTGTTTTAGTTATCTGTTTTTTTCACCAAAAACATGTAATCTTGATTACAATTAGTGTTTTCTTTTTTAAAAATTACACTTGTACATATTTCTTTGTATACATTCAAGAGCCGGTTTTGAATTTCTTTGCTTATTTTAGCTTGTTTTTTTTATTATTTTTCTTGACCTTGTTATTGTTTTCTGTAGCTTCTTTAGTTAAATTAGTTCAGCTCATTTCATTTTCTCTTAAAATATGTATCTTAGTCTGCTAGGGCTGCCAAAAAAAAAAAAACCAGAAAAAAAAAACCAAACAAAAAAACACAACAGGTTGAGTGGCTTAACCAGCAGAAATTTATTTTCTCACAGCTGTGGAGGTTTAGAAGTCCAAGATCAGTGTGCTGGAAAATTCATTTTTCGGTGAGGTCTCTCTTCCCAGCTTGCAGAGGTCCACCTTCTCTCTGTGTCCTCATGACCTTTTCTACGTGCCAAGGGAAGTGGGGAAAGGGATAAAGATATCTCAGGTGTCTTTTCCTCTTCGTATAAGGCCACAAGTTCTATTAGATTAGGGCCCCACCCAGTGACCATTTAGCTTTGGTCACCTCCTTAAAGGACCTGTCTTCAAACACAGGCACCCTGGAGGTTAGGGTTTCAACATACACATTTTGGAGGGATACAGTTCGATCTATAACAATATGATAAAAGCATAGCATTTTATTCTATATTCTATATTCAGAACTTATTTCTGAATATAGCTTTATCTCTAAAGTGCGTTCTTGAATATGTGGTGTTATCACTGATCTCTATAAATTGTTATTTTGTTATTTCCTTATTGATCTAATAGTTAATTGGAAAATGATGGTGCCTTCCCCTTGTTCTCCAGAGCTTTTTATAAGCCCTATATTTTAAATACTAATATAGAAATTTATAATATTGCTTTGATATTTTGAGTTGATTGAAGTTACAGTCTAATAGTATGGTTCTCAATTCTCAGGGACATTTGGATCTGTGCATTTTTGGTTGGCATCATGATGTGTCGTGGGGGAGGATTTCATGTAGTTCCTGGGGGTAAGAACTTCTAGATCTCCATGTTGTAGGCCAGCAATGAGGAACTGTGGTGTGTGTGTGTGTGTGTGTGAGAGAGAGAGAACTTGCAGAGGATGAATTTCAGGCTCTGTCTCCTCTAAACATGGCCCACTGCCATTGCTGCTTTGCGGCTATCACATGTAAGTGCAGAGCACTGTGTGTGGAGTCTCCTTTCAGAGTTCCAGGTGTATAGTGAGGCAGAGCCCACTCTGCTCCAGGTTTCCTCATTTTCTTTGGCGGTTTCAATCCAATTTCGGGGTGTCATCTACCTCCAAGGGAACCCGTATCAGGCAGCAACCTCCCACTTTTGTCACTCGTGTGTACTCTAAACTCATTTCCTCTGATGCTCTTCTAGATTCTTCTCCACTATCTGGGATGGGCTTTAGTTTCTTCCTTAGTTGGCATGAAACAACTTAAATCCCATCCTGAAAAGTTTCTCTTTTAAGACTCTTATTTAAAGTGTGCTCAGTTCTTCAAACTCTGACTCTTGATCTCTGAAGAGAGATTTTTTTTGTCCCCACATAAATATTTGTAGTGAGGAATCTTTTAAAATTTCCTATTACATTTAATTTTGATATAATTTCAGACTTAAAAAGGCTCAAGAAAGGCACAAAGAATTTTCAAAAACCCTTTATACAGGGAGGGTTGCTCAGTCTGGTTAAGCAGCTGCCTTTGGCTCAGGTCATGATCCCAGGGCCCTGGGATCGAGTTCCACAACGGGCTTTCTGCTCAGCGGGGAATCTGCTTCTTTTACCTCTGCCTTATGCTTCCCTGCTTGTGCTCTCTCTCTCTCTCTCTCTCTCTCTCGTTGACAAATAAATAAATAAAATCTTAAAAAAAATTAAAAAAAAAGTCACTGTTACTCTCCATTTAAACAAAAACCAAAAACCAAAAACAAAACCCTTTATCCAGATTCTCCAAGTGTTACCATATTGCCACATTCGTCTCAGTCTCTGTCTACATGTGTCTCCCCTCCGTCTCCCTTTTCACACAAGAACATGTGCCCATGTGCGTGCACACACACACACAAGTCAGGAAGTCAACATTGATTCAGTATGATTGTCCAATCTACAGGCTTTCTTCATATGTGGCCAGTTGTCCCGCTGAAATCCTTTCTATCAAAAGAAAATCCCTGGTCATGTATTGCACTGAGTTGTCATGTCTCTTTAGTCAGTCTTTGTGTTTTACGACATTGGCATTTTTGAAGACTATACGCTTGATATTTTGTAGACTGTTCCCTAGTCTGGTTTGTTTCTATGTCCAGAAGATTAGGTTCAGGTTATGCATTTTTGGCAGGAATCCCATTGTGTCCTCAGTGGATCCTATCAGAAAGTGCATGATGTTCATTGTTTCCTAATCAGTGAGGTGAACCTTGATCACTTGGTTAAGGTGGTGTCTGTCAGGTTTCTCCACTGTGGAAGTACTAGTTTTCCTTTGTTACTGAGGAAGTCATCTTGCCGGGAGGTACTGTGAAGCTATTGTGTCGTTCTTCAGATTTTCACCCACTACTTTCACCATCCATGGGTGATTCTTACCTGAACCTATTATTATGATGATGGTTACCCACCGACTATTTTCTAATTCCATTACTTCTTCTATAGTAATTCATTTTGTTTTTGTTTTACTGTAAGGGAGAGTTTTCTAAAGGAGGACTTTGGAAATTCAGAAAATGCTTTTTCTTTTCTCTTGAGTTAAACTCTTGCAGTAGAATAACTGACTTTCAAAAGTGTTGTCCTTTAAGCCCAAAGCTAAGCTGTGAGGCCTTTTGCTCTAACATATGCCTTTCATCTGAGGTACGGAGGGTACAGAGTACCACTGAGACCACTGGGGAAGAGCCACAGGATCACATAATTTTGGCGTAGGAAAAGCCCTTCGGTTAAAATTATCTCCAAATATCACCTTGCTGTAATGGTTTTTAGTATTGCCAGGTTTCATATTATTGTGTCTTTCTGGGTGCTTGGTCTAAAAGTGAGTGAAACTGCCAATAAAAGGAATTAGAGGATCAAAAATAAATATATTTCCACTTGAAAAGAACTTTAAACCTTCTGTCTTTTACACAAAAGTAGCTTACCCCTCTCCCACCCAAGGCTTACACCACTGATTTACTAGATTAACTCCTCAAAGATTATGCAGGATTAATGTTGTAATGTCAGTCCCAATGATGCTCCATTGTTTTGAATTCCAAATTAGGGAATTGGAATCAATACATTTCTTTTTACTCTCAGACGTTGTATGTTTTGAATTGGGTGAAATTTGTGTGTCGGAGTGAATGAACCTTCTGCCAGCTTCCTTTGCCTGTATCATATCTAACAAAGTGCTTGAACCAGGTTTGTTCCAGAGATAGGTAGAGTCTCTCATGTTAAGACATAAAGACAGAAGAAAAGGATACTTGTTTATGTTAGCATTTCTTACAGATATACAGTGTCTACATTAGCTAATGGGAGAAGATAAAATAAATGACACTGAAAGAAAAAGAGTTGAAAAAAACACAAGTTCCTTATTTCTTTATAGGTAATGGCCCAATAGCACAAATCCCAAAGCTATCCCAAAGAAAGAAAGCTAACTGCTAAGAGTCTCCTGGTTTTCTCATTCAAATGCATGTTTTTATCTTAATGACCGTATATCTGAAATCTTTATTGGGGATCTAAAAGAGAAGAGAAAAATGCAAAGTTATTCAGTGTGCATATTCTCTATATTATGAATGTTGGAATTTGGCATACACTTGTACATTCTCTTTGCATAGAAGTCCTAGGGAAATGCTTTTTGACTATCTTGATTTTCTGCCGTTTGTTTTAGTGGTTAATGTGTGTAAAGATGATTATCATTTCTACCTGAAAGTGACATCTTAAGAAATGTGTATGTGGAGGGGATTGAGAAATATTGCAGAGAATGTTAGATCTTCTTTTTAAACAACTGTCTGTGTAGGCAACTTACTTAGTTTGTGTATTGAACAAGTGCTTTTTTTAAATCAGCAGATCCTTCTCACTACGAGCCCGAAGATACTTTTTTCTCAGTTTTTCACACTCAAGTCCCTCCAGAAGAATATGAAAACCGTATGCAGAATGTCAATCAAGGTATGGTTTAATTTGTGTGATTTAGCATATTATCACAAGAAAATACTAGCTATATGCAGACATATTCACAGATGAAATAATTTGATGTGATTTAATCCAGAGGTAGGTAAAAGTAGGTTAAAGTTCTAGATGAAACAAGATTGGTCATGAGTTAATCATTGTTGAAGTTAGGTGAAGTTAATTATTGTTGAGGGTTTATGATACCGTTCTTTCTATTTTTGGATATTTAAATTTTATATAATGAAGAGTTAAAGAAAAGCTGGCTTCAAGTAATAGAAAACTAGCTTAAGCAAAAAAGAAAATTTATAGACATAATCCTGGAGGTAGATAGCTTTTTTGATTCCCAAGAGCATATTCTGTGGCTAGTCATTAAGAGGGAGATTCACTTTCAAAATTGCAGAAAAGACAACAACTGATCCAGCTTGGATTAGGTGCCTACCCCTGGTCCAACCAACTCATCAGCAAGGGTTGGTGTTAATATAGGAATGTTGCAGCTTCTACTACTGGTCACCACCGGGGTGGGGAGGAGAGGACATTTCTAGTGAGATGTTTCTGACCAGACAACCCAATGTTTTTTTCTACAACTTAAGAAATGATTTTATTTTATTTATTTTTAGATTTTTATCTATTTATTTGAGAGAGAGAGCACAAAAGAGAGAGAAATTGAGAGAATGAGTGAGGGGAGGGACAGAGAGAGAAGCAGACTCCCCGCTGAGCAGGGAGCCCAACATGGGACTCTATCCCAGGACCCTGGGATCATAACCTGAGCCAAAGGCAGCCGCTTAACCAACTGAGCCACCTAGGCATCCCTAAGAAACTATTTTAAATGTAGACATGAATGCATTTAATTTGAGTTATTTTAATGTTGTATTGTTTAAGAGTATATGAAACTTAAACTGAATGAATAAACCTCATATTTCAACTTAAAAGACTATACACAACTTGAATTATGGGAAAAAGTTGCCTATTTTATATCTAAGCAGGCCACTCACCAAATAAGTAACTCATACTTTATTCGTAGTTGACTAAAACATGTGACTGATTAAAGAAATAAAATCCCAACGATAAAATACAGATTAACTTGCCTAGAAACTTGTAACTTAAATTTGAGTGAAACTTTTTCTTACATTTATTTTTGTTTGAAAAGAATTTACATCCGGAGATCTTACCCTTTTCCTGGTTCTTTCCAGCTATTGTTATCAAAATATATTCTTTAATTATTAAATTTGTATTGAATCTTTGACAACTAGTTATAAATATACCAACTGACTAGCTCCCTTAATCCTTCTTTTTTTTTTTTTGATCCTTAATCCTTCTTACTGACATACTCTCTCTTATAAAACAAAGATAAGATAACTTGTGGGGACTCCATTTGTCATTTAAAAAGTTCTTTCTAATGCCTGTGTTTAGGCATAAACTTCTTTAAAGAAGCAGTCACATGATCTTGTTTTAAATGTGACTGCAGTGAAAATAAGCCATTTAATTCAGGGAATAAGAGTCCCTACGTCTTTTTCTTACCCTTGTTTTGAGCACCCATGGTCTGAACAACTCAGAAATTGACTCAGGCCTCTTTTCAAAGATCGCGAAAAAATGACAAACTGAGATGAGCTCTCAGGGACTGCGCAGATGGGATGTCGAACATCTAGGACCCTTATGCCCAGACTTTGCTTAAAAGACAGGTTTGACTGGGTGGCTCAGTCGGTTAAGCGGCTCCCTTTGGCTCAGGTCGTGATCCCAGGGTCCTGGGATCGAGCCCTACATCAGCTCCCCGCTCAGCGGAGAGGCTGCTTCTCCCTCTCGTCTGCCTGCCGCTTTGCCTACTTGTGCTCTCTTTCTATCTCTCTGACAAATAAATAAATAAAATCTTAAAAAAAAAAAAAAGAAGAAAAAGACTGGTTTGAACAAAAAGTTACTGTTCAGAGAGGGCAATGGTATATTAATAGAATAGCAGGAAATGACTCTAGTCATTAGGGAAAGTTTCATTTCATATAGAGGCTGAGATAAAATATATTGTATTAATTAATTAGTTTCATGGAGTATAGTTGACACACGTTACACTGATTTTAGGTTACAGCATAGGGACTCAGTAAGTTGAGACAGTAATCTATACTCACCGTAAGTGTAGCTCCGCTCTGTCACCATGTGACACTATTCGGATACCACTGACTATATTCCTTATACTGTGCCTTTCATCCCTGCGATTTGGTCATGCCCTAACTGGAAGCCTCTATCTGTCACTGCCCTTCACCCATCTTGCCCATTCACCTTCCTCCCCTCTGGCAACCATCACTTTCCTCTCTGTATTTATAGGCAGGATTCAGCTTTCTGTTTCATTGTTTATTCATTTGTTTTGCTTTTTGGATTCCCCGTATGCATGAAATCATATGGTAATTGTCTTGCTCAGTCTGGCCCATTTCACCTAGCATAATACCCTCAGGCTTTATCGATGTCACAAATGGCAAGATCTTTCTTTTTTTTATGGCTGAGTAACGTTCTAGTGTGTGTGTGTGTGTGTGTGTGTGTGTGTGTGTGTATTACACCTTCTTTAGCCATAAGAATAAATCTCCATATATAGTAGGTTTCTGGATTTGGAATTTAGAAGTTATTCTGTATGTGCCTTATTTCTTATATATTTTAATGTATATTTATATATTTCAGTGCTTGCTTTATTTCTTACATATTTAATGTATATATATTTAATGCATGCCTAACTAATATAAAATTATGTTTAATGTAAATGTTGAATTTTATGCTTAATCAAATAATTATGCTTAATTAATTTAAAATTATGGTTAATTTAAAATTTTAGCACAATGGACAAATTATAATTATGAAAAATTTTGAACTTTTTAAGTATTAGATTTTACCTATGATGTGGGAGGAAACGAGTCATTGATCAAAGCAGAAAAGAAACCTTTCTCAAATGCAGAAAAGACTGAGCTCAGGGGTAAACACAGCCAGGATTTTATTAAGCGAAACATTGAGGTATGTACTTAGAAGTTTAGAAATCAGAATGTGGGATTAAATGAGTTATGAAAGTGAAAATAGTTGTGTTCACAGTCTTTAAATATTTTAAAATATTTAAATATTTTTTGATACATGATACATGTATATGTAATTGCAACAGTATATATAACTGAAAGAAAAGTTTTATGGACCAGTACTTAACCTTGCTATTTTTTATCCCATCCCATCTTATTTTACGCCTTTTAAAAATGCTAGCTGCAATTCAGTACATTTATCTCACTACCTAGAAACGAATCTGGTTCCTGCAGTTTGAAACACATTTATTTAGATAATAGCTTCAGACAATGTTTCCTAGATTTTAAATTGTATATTCATAAAATGGGTTTTTTTTTTAAAAGATTTTATTATTTATTTGACAGAGAGAGAGAGAGAGAGAGATCACAAGTAGGCAGAGAGGCAGAGAGAGAGAGAAGGGGAAGCAGGCTCCCTGCTGAGCAGAGAGCCCGATGCGGGGCTCGATCCCAGGACCCTGAGATCATGACCTGAGCTGAAGGCAGAGGCCTTAACCCACTGAGCCACCCAGGTGCCCTAAAATGGGTTTTTTAAAATAACGAGACTGAGTTTATAGCTGGTGTAGTGAGAAATTTGCAAGGAAAATGCTCCTGGCAGAGCTGGAGAAGCTAACAGGTTGTCTGCCCCTTGCCCCGTCCAGCTGAGCCTCAAGGAGCCTGTCACTTGTCACTTGCTTTGATTAGCTCCCTTCGTTAAGGGCTCAGCCTTGGGCTTACAGACCCTATAGCCTGACTTGGTATGTCCTTAAGGCAGACTAACCCAGGGCGTAGGGGCTCCTCTATTAGATCAGAATGCTGATTAATTAATTTACAGCAAGAAATGTAGGTGCAGTGAACAGAAGGCTTGTGACAAACCACCCAGGCAGTTACCAGACAAGTTACTAGGTGAGTGTGATGTTATTCACAAGAGGAGAGAGTTAGATAATTCCTCATGGTTCAAACCTGATGCTCCTTCCACAATTGACACATCATTTCCAAGCCGAATGGATTCATGGGTCAACGTGCCAATGCCAGGGTTGGCCTCTGGGACTCTCACTTTTTCTCTTCACGTTCCTCTGATCTGAAGGAAACCTTCTCCAGCTTGATCTGTGTCTCTGCACTGGCCCATGTTGATTTATTTAATTTTCTAAGAACGGTAGCATTTTTCTCACAGCTGGGTTCTTGCTGACACAGACAGCAGCGCCACCGTGGTTTTCCCTTTTCCCCTTTTAATAATAGTAGCTGACTCTTTATTCAAAGTCCTGATATAACAGTCTTGAAATGTAAAAGCAGGTTCATTTAGGACAGAGCAGGACATCTGGCTTGCAAGCAGGCACCTTCATTTTGGGTGTGATGGAAGAGCAGTTTTGAAATGGATGATGTTGAGAAGGACAAGAAGAGTTTTGTTCAGAAGTGTGCCCAGTGCCATACAGTGGGAATGGGAGGGAAGCACAGGACTGCGCCAAATCTCCATGGTCTGTTTGGGCAAAACACAGGGCAGGCCTCTGGGTTTTCTTGCCTGCATCACCTGGGGAGAGGAGACACTGATGGAGTATTTGGAGAATCCCAAGAAGCACATCCCTGGAACAAAACTGATCTTTGGGGACCTTAGGAAGACAGTAGAAAAAAGGGCTAGACTCAATAGCTTTCAAGGCACAATAATTGACCACTGCCTTGTTTATTACAAAACAAGAATGTCTCATGACTTCCTCTATGTGTACCGTATTTAAATTGATTTCATACACCAAAACTCAGATCATGGATGGCTGGTGGAATATTTCTTTTGGACAGTCCTGATTGAAATAAGATTGGCTTGTGGTTAAAGGCATCTGATTAGCTTTTTGGACTTCTACAGTAATTCTGGTTCAGCAAGCGCTGTCACTGTTTTCCCCTTCTAGAGAGATGATTGGAATCTGTTGGTAATGTTCAACTTTTCAGAGATGGTAAACGCCCTCTCTAAACATGTAGGAGATGGGTTTTCTATTTAGATTTATATAAATGTTACATTTGAAATCCCTTTACTATCTCACGGAATGGCAAGACTCAGCTGTGTTTCATGTAGTGTTCATTAGCTTATTAAAGACAAGGGCTGAAGACAAGCTGGCAATGTCCACTTTCTCTTTTTGGTCTTAACTCTGCCAATTTAATGAAAAGTCCCTGCATCTAAAATGTTGCCTTTCGCTTAAGGAAAGGCATTTTCATGTGGTTTATGTATAATATTAAATCAATAATATTTAACACTTTTCACATTTTATGGATGATCCATGATATCAGATACTTTTAGAATTCAGTGTGACGGGATACAGTAGCAAACTTGTGAATTATTCACTAAGTCAGATGAAGTTATAATTCAGGATTGTCTTCTAAACAGCTTTTTGAAAACATAATTGTAGAATTACCATATATGTGTGATTGATAATGTAACTCTTACCAACTCTTTAGAATGATTAAAGTTGAGATATATCATCAGCACAAATTTGTAAATTATGTGATAGGCTTCAAATAATTGAAGATAAAATTACATATTAAAAAAAGCAATTTCATTCAGTAGACACATGTCACATAGAAAGTGGCAAGAAGCTTCTTTCCAAATACCTCAATATGTAATTACATTGATAAATATTATATAAAGAGAGGTTTGCAAACTGTCTATGTTTGCTTTATATTATACTTTAAATAAAATGTTTGTTGAAATGGCTAACACGAGGGCCTGCTTACAGCAAGAGCATCTTTGCTTGGAGAATGGACCTACAGCAAAAATTTGGCATAAAAGGAAACTACCTCGCAAATGAAAAATGCCCAATCTCACTGATTTTACCTGAGTGTATCTGTGCTATAGAAGCCTCAGTTCCCATTTTTATTTTCTTGAACTATGAATTGTCTTGAGTATTTACTATTTTTTTATTAATACATTCCATAGTTGGCCAAGGATTCAGGAAAGCCAGTGATTATGATGGACAGAGAGAGGAAAAGGCTGACCGAACTTTTGAAGGACTTAGATGACAGAGATTCAGGGCTGTCCTATCCTGAGGTATGTAAGCTCTGATATTCGATGACCTCTACGCTCCATCTTCTTTTTTTTTCCTGTAGTTTTGATTATTTATTTTAAAAAGATTTTTACTTATTTATTTATTTGACACAGAGAGAGAGAGCGCAAGCAGAGGAAGCAGCAGGCAGAGGGATGAGGGAGAGGCAGGATCCCCACTGAACAGGGAGCCTGATGCAGGACTTGATTCAAGAACCCTGGGATCATGACCTCAGCTGAAGGCAGCCACTTAATCGGCTGAGCCCCTCAGGCATCCCTCAGTTTTTTAATTTAAATTCCAGTTAGTTAACAGTGTAATATTAGTTTCAGGTGTAGGACTTAGTGATTCATCATTTACATACAACACCCAACACCGGGAGCTCATCAACAGTACAGGCCCTCCTTAATCCCCATCACCTATTTAAACCACACCCCCCTCCCATCAACCCTCAGTTTCTCTATTAAGAATCTGTTTGATGGCTTGCCTCTTTTTTTCACCTCCTTGTTCATTTGTTTTGTTTCTTAAATTCTACCTATGAGTGAGATCCTATGGATTTGTCTTTTTCTGAATTATTTCACTTAGTGTAATACTCTCCAGCTCCAGCCACTTTGCAAACCATGCCTAATCTTGTCTGATCTTGGAAGCCAAATAGGATTGGGCCAGGTTAGTACTTGGATGGGAGACCTTTACCCTTCTTAATTTTTATTTTTTATCATATTATTGACTTACTAGCATGAATCTGCAGTACATTTTCAAATTATGGACAATATTCTCTGACTTAAAAAAATCCTGTTTTACAAATTGATGTTTATTGAATTTTTCAGATTTATTCTTGGTCAATTTGTTATCAACTCTCAGAGGATTATCTGATGTCACTATAAGAGTGACTGCATGTTAGCTATCACAATAATAACCTCTGCCTGAGATGTAATAGGGCTTAGTGTCTCATGACATATAAATGTGTTTCTCTGTGTCTTTTTATTTTGGACATTTCTTATTGCCTCTAAGGTGGCTCCAGGATATTTTGGTGTCATCTTCAGTAACCCTAAAGAACACCATCCTGCTTCTGCCCTCGAGCATCCAGGTCTCTGAAGAGTCCAAGGAGGGGAACAGCATGCAGTCCAGTGTTCACATGTGGGGTTTATAGGGCGTGGGCCAGTCTGTCGAGCAGGACAGTGGCTTAGCATTTGCCCAGTATCCTTTGCTTGGCTCTGTGGCGCATTGTGTCCTCCAGAGCTTCCCCAGGGGTCAGCTGAGAACACATCCTTGCCTGGTTGTGTTTCCCTTGTCCTTGCCTGCTTCCCTCACACCGCTTGTCCTGGGAGCGCTCCCTCAGAAAGTCACTCGAACAAGAATTCCTGTCTCAGGTTCTGCAACTAGACCGGCCTCAGATAAGTAGGTGCAGAGGGTCATTTTGTGCAGTAGGGACAGAAGCTGTTCATGAGCAACAGTACCTGTGGGCAGTGGGGGTGGGTGTGCCAGGTCTCTGCCTCCCTCATTCCACCTCAGCTGGCAGCTGTGGCATGGAAATCTCAGCCCAGGGCAGCCTGCATCCTCTAACGTATCAAGGGAAGCTAGAAATTCAGATTTTTTTGGGAAATACTCCTTTTAAATGTTGACAACTAATTTCATTTAAAAATGTTCTGTGTAGGCAAAGTTGCTACCCTCCACCCTCACCCCAAACCACAGGCAAATCTACAAAACATCACAGACTACAACCTCGAAATATTCTTTCCTGAGAGGTTGCAGGCCCAGCAGGAGCTGTGTCTAGGAATGTAGGAAGGTATTGCTGTGTCCAGGGCTGCCGAGATTGCCCAGGGAGATCTATCCCCTGACAAGGCAGAGGGTAGATAGTGAAGCCTCGGAACATCTGGTATGTTCTCTGAAGCAGAGGTGAGAAGTAGGTAAGGCAAACTACTAACCTCCCACAGAATTTGGAAATATTTTAGCTTTAGAATTTGGGGTAATTTATTTTATTAACAAAAGCTAAGATAATAGGCTTTTTTTTTTTTCTTATTCTTTTCTTAACAGTAAGACTTAAAGGACCTGCATCTCATTCCTGGTTTTGTTATTAATTATGAAGTTAGGCAAACTGCTAGCCACTGATTCTCTGGGTTCCAAACTATGGCATGGTAGATCTTTCTTATGTACCCAGGAAGGATTTAACAGTGAATTTTTATTATTAAATATTGCCTTTTACGTATTATTTTTGTTAGCATTTGTGTCCTGTCCCTCTCTTTATTTTAAACTCTTTTGTATCCTTTACTTTTATTTTTAGGTAGATTATTTACAAATACCACATAGCTGGATTTTTGTTGTTGTGTCTTTGTTTCTTTATATTTTGTTATTATTTCCTTAATTTATATATATTATGACTACTGACAGGGTTTGGACCTTTTTTCCCCCATCTTATTTGATGGTTCATTGATTAGATTATTTTTTTAATTTTTTTTTTTAAAGATTTTATTTATTGGACAGAGAGAAACACAGCGAGAGAGGGAACACAAGCAGAGGGAATGGAAGCGGGAGAAGCAGGCTTCCTGCCGAGCAAGGAGCCCGATGTGGGGCTCGATCCCAGGACCCTGGGATCATGACCTGGGCCAAAGGCAGACGCTTAACGACTGAGCCACCCAGGCACCCCCTCATTGATTAGATTTATTTTGTTTTCTTTTCCTTTTTTTTTAAAGGTTTTATTTCTTTATTTGACAGAGAGAGAGAGAGCACAAGCAGGTGGAGCAGGCGGCAGAGGGAGAGGGAGAAGCAGGAGAGTTCTAGAGCAGAGAGGTAGATGTGGATCTCAGTCCTAGAACCTGGGGATCATGACCTGAGCCAAAGTCAGATGCTCAACCGACTGAGCCACCCAGGCGTCCCTAGATCTATTTTGTTTTCTTAACTTCACCTCCTTTTCCTCTCATAGTTTGAGGATTCAGTTCAGTATCTTAAATCTGATCTGGTGCTTCTAACCCTCAATTTCTTAAAATACATTAAAATGACTATATTTTTTCAATTTCAGTAATGAACTGTTTTCTAAAATCTTGTATCTTAACAAGGCAGGACCCCGGGACCATGACCCAAGCCAAAGGGAGAAGCTCAACTGACTGAGCTACCCAGGCACCCCATCTACTGTACTCTTTTTCTTTTTAAGATTTTATTTATTCATTTTCCAGAGAGAGAGAGAGAGATCACAAGTAGGCAGAGAGGCAGGCAGACAGAGAGAGGGGGAAGCAGGCTCCCCGCTGAGCAGAGAGCCCGATGCCGGGCTCGATCCGAGGACCCTGAGATCATGACCCGAGCAGAACGCAGAGGCTGTAATCCACTGAGCCACCCAGGCACCCCCTATCTACTGTATTCTTAAACCATACCAAACTTCTTCAAATTCCTCAAATTTGCTATAGTCTTTGGCACTTCTGTATGTCTTTTTCTTTCTGGAGTGCTAGCCCATCCTCCCATTTCTGACAAATGTGCAACTGAAAGAGAGTGACTAGGGTGGTAATTATGTTTTAATTCCCTGGAACTCCTGCCCTTGGGTGGTTCTTCATAATGGCATGTTTAATTATGAGGATGGGATATTCTCTTGAATCGCTCTAGGATACTAAGCATTTTATTTATTTATTTATTTATTTATTTAGATACTAAAGAATTTTTAAAATATTTCCTTTTTAAAAATATTTAAAAATTAAAAAAAATTAATTAATTTATTTTTAAAAAGATTATTTCCTTGAAAGGGAGTGGGGGAGGGAGAGAGAGTGAGCACAAATGGGGGAAGGCAGAGGGAGAGGAACAAGCAGACTCCTTGCTGAGGAGGGAGCCCAATATGGTGCTTGATCCCAGGACCCTGGGATCACAACATGAGCTGAAGACAGATGCTTAACTGACTGAGCCACCCAGGCCCCCTAATTTATTTTTTTTAAAGTAATCTCTACATCCAACATGGGGTTTGAACTCATAACCCAGAGATCAAGAGTTGCATGCTTCTCCCACTGAGCCAGCCAGGAGCCCCTAAAAATTTTTTTTTCTATTTTGGGAATTTACATGTGCAATGAATGACACTCCCCAAAGCCAAATTCCTCTACTGGCAAAGTGAGTTTTGCATTGTATCTCAAATTACCCATATTTAAATCAGTGTTGAATGTGTGGGTTTGGTTGTAGACCCTTGGTTACCAGCCTGAGCACTCACTGCAAAGGAGGGTGGTGAAGAGCATTTTCTGGGTTCTGTCTTAGGGAGGCAAGACCTCTAAAAGCTAGAAATTTCCCACACTAGCAAGGGTGTCTAGATGGTGCTAGATGGAAAAACATGGTACTATCTACTACATGTTACATATAATTTCCCTCTGTGACAGAATAGTAAGTGAAACTTTTACATTTCTGTTGAATTTAATCTGACATGCTCTTTTATTTCCAGTGTCATTAAAAAAGAATTCATTCAAACAAAATTTTACATTTATCAATCAAATACTTAGTCATTGATTCCATAGTTTCATTTTTGGTGACTCATTATTTCTCATTTAGATCATACAGTATTTATATCCCTTGTATTTAGGAAAAATTAATTGGAGTTTCTTATTTGTGACTAAATACTATTTTTTATAATGATGTATTATAACTTTCATTGCCAACTCAAGTGTATTTAGAATGTTTATTAATATATCATATCCTTGTATAGATATACTACAATCTATTCCCTTTTAAATGTCTTTTTAAAATGTCTAATTTTAGACATTTGGACTTTTTGTAATTCTTTACTCTAAATGACATGGCAAAAACACATGAGTCATTCAGTGTTCTGGGTTGCAAAAACAGAGATGAACTTTGATGAAAAAGCAGAATAAATGTATTGGGAGACTTGATAGGAAGTTTGGCAGATATCCGGGTACCCAGAAACATGGCTATAGAAACTCCTTAAAAACAGGCTGGTTAGGGGCTGCATCATAGTCACCAGACACCCCCACTAGATGATCACTGCTACCAGTACTGGTAACCCCAAGGTTACTGCCATCGCTGTTAATTACTGTCCTACTTCCCCTGCATCTTTGTATCTTCCTTTCCCTCAAGAGTCAGAATTCCAGGGTGTTGACTTCTGACTGGCTAATTCTGGGTCATTTGCTTGCCTTCCTGATGCCAGGGGTGGGCAGAAGAGGTGTCTGGTGGGGACCTGTCTCTTACTAAGGCTCATGGAGTGTTTGGTTTTACTGAAACAGGGAGGGAGATTGGATGCTGGGATTAGGGGGAGACATGTCGTTCTTGCTGTGTGAGTTTTTGCATGTATCTCTTCTGGTTACTGCCTGGGGATTGATTCCTGGTATTAGAGTCATGAAACCAAAGTGTATGAAATTCTTAAACTTCCTTGCCTTCCATTTCCCCTTTTATTCTTAGTGTTTTCATAATTCTTCTATCCTTGTGTTACATGTTTCTGGGTGACCTCATCCATTTCCATGGTTCAAGCTTTTGAGCCACTATAGTGATGTGGGTGAGCCCAAAATACTTATTTCCAATCTGGGTCTCCATCTTGAACTTCAGACAAATGTATTTAACTACCTAACATAATCTGTAGATATCCTGGTGACACCTGTATCAAAAGTTCCCAAACAGAATTCGTCATTTTCCTCCTTGAACCTATTATGTCTTCTATATTCTCTCATTTGATCAATATGACCACGATCCCCCTAGTTCTCAAAATCCAGATTTTGGTTTTTATCTTTGATCCTTATTCCTCCTTTCACTCTTCCATCAAATTATCTCCAGATTCTGTAAATTCTACTTCCTAAGTATCTCTGGAATCTGTCCCATGTTCTGTATTTCTTAGTGCAGGTGCTCATCATTTTAGTTCACACATATACCTGTGATTGGGGTGGGGCAGAGGGGGAGAGAGAGAGAGAATCCTTGAGCAGACTCCTCAACACTTGATCCCAGGATCCTGAGACCATGACCTGAGCCCAAATCAAGAGTTGGCTGCCCAACCCACTGAGCCACCCAGGCGCCTGGATTTTTGCATC
Organism: Procyon lotor; assembly: GCA_028646535.1. Taxonomy (NCBI): domain Eukaryota; kingdom Metazoa; phylum Chordata; class Mammalia; order Carnivora; family Procyonidae; genus Procyon; species Procyon lotor. The sequence continues at coordinate 50,891,175 of CM053609.1, forward strand.
TTAACTGGGTTTTCTGCTTCCAGTCTTGCCCTTACCAGCTCCTGTTTTAAAGATTTTATTTATTTATTTTAGAGATAGAGTGAGAGAGAGCATGCGTGTGTGTGCAGGGGGAGGGGTAGAGGGAGGAGGGACAAACTGATTCTGTGCTGAGCACAGAGCCCACCATGGGGCTCAATCCCACCATCCTGAGACCATGACCTGAGGTGCAGTCAAGAGTTGGATGATTAACCAGCTGAGCCCCCCAGGTGCCCCACCAGCTCCAGTTTTAAAATGCATAGCCAGTCATGCCGTTTCCTTGATTAAGATGTGATGAAGATAGATTATTTCCTCTAGGAAGCCTTCTCCAACCACTTTGTCACTCTCCTCCTTCCTGTCCACAAAGATTGGTTGACCCTTACTGGCCCCATGGCACCTTGGGCTCACCAGCACTCTTCATACCTTGTTAAAATCTTTGCTGCGGAAAGACTGAGAACTCCTTGAGGGTAGAGCTTATGAGATTCATATGGAATCAAACAGTGTCCAGTGTAATAATGTCTATGCACAGTGGGAGCATAGTACAAGATTCCTGAATGAATGTTATGAATGGATTTTAACCCATTATGAAACAAATGTTAGTTGAATAAGGAATTAGATGACCAATTAAATTCATGAAACCCAAACAACTGCATTTATAGACCCTATGTTACCTTTCAGAGACAAATCTTGAAAATACCATGTCCATCATGGGGGAAACATGATTTCTTCCTATTCAGCATATCAGAAATCACTTTTTCAAAGTGGAGAAACGAGAATGCTCTAAGAACCAGACTATGAAGCCAAGAGATTTATTCCACAGGGGGAACCCCCTCCCACAAAATGTAGGATATACCTTATACAGATTTGGCAGATAATGAAACCATAAACTAATTTTTTTCTTTCACTATCCCATGTTACTTATGTGAGGTCTTTTTTTTTTTTTGGGGTGTGTGTGTGTATGATGCGGATTGATGTAGCAGTCTGAAAGGTATATTTTGGAAAAAACATAACATGGGAATGACCTGGTGACCCTTGTTTCCTCTTAGGGTGATCAGTCTGGTTGGCTGGTCCCAGGAGAAGGATACACACTTGCAATCACCCAGCACCAGCAACTTGTTGAAATTGACTCAAAGCTCCAAGAACTTTCTGCAGCCTCACCAACAACTTCCAGCTTTTCTCCAGGACTTGAAAACCAGAGCGATCAGGTAGATTTAATTTAAGAGCACACAGGCTGTTCAGGTTTGTGTGCTAAAGCTAGTTCACAGAATTTGACAGTCTGCTTGTTGATTAAAGAGGTTTCTTCCCAAATGTTTTTTCCATGACTATAAATACAGCGATGGTAATTTTCATAAGTGTGTGTATTATGTGTATTTTTCTTTGACTTCACTTCCTCTTCATTTTCCTTTCAGTTGGTAATTTGCTGGGAGGGGTCACTTAGGAAATACTTGTTTTAATGTTATGTCTTTCTGATTTAAGCTAATTCTTGATCATGATTAGAATACAGTATAGGGAAGAAAATTGATAAAGTGCTCGTTTGTCCTTTAAGACTCTTATTTCTCTTAATTCCTCTGGATCTAGGTATCAGCAGTGGCAGTTGCTTGTCCCTTACACTGCCAGATTCTTTTTTTAATTTAACATCAAGCAGTGAAGCTCATTACGCTGATGACTATCTCCTATGAGGATTTTGAAATGAATGTGTTTCCTCTCTTGCTAACTCTCTCACGTAATCTTTTACAATTTTCTGTGTAGAAAAACAGAAGAGTAACGGCAGCTTTGTAAAAGTAAAATTCTGTTTTTCACCCCTCAGTGCTTCATGGGATCTAGCTTGGGGTCGGGTGGTAGTTTTCACCCAAAGAGAAGAGAGCTGGTCTTTTGTTAGTCTACCTCTACCAGTTTTATAGACATTTCACCAAATCATTTTCTGTACAGTCTTAGAGGCACGTGACTTTTTCGGTCATAAAAAAGATCTGAAAATAAATGTTCTATAGGTAATAATTCTGCTTTATAGTGAGTCTTGAAGCCATCGATTGAAGGTTGGGGATCTGGCTTTGGGCCAGTTGAAACTGCTTCAAGGGAAAAGAGGAGTGTTAAGATGTTCCAAAGCAAGTTTGATCGCTGGCAAAACCTGTATGGAGCCATCTCGGCTTCCTTAGCTTATTATGCTCGCAAGGGCCAGGCACAGCTGCCTCTGAGCTCTCTACACAGCCAGGAGGGTGGTAGTTGAAACCACTCGTTTCTGGACTGGGATAAGAGTTCTTGGAAAAGAGAGACTTGGAATCTCTGGCCCCACCCAAATGTACCTTAGGACTTTGACACCAGTTACACCAATCATTTATTTAGGTTCCTGGGTATCATTTGCCAAAAGTATTAAATCCGAGATGGGGAAATAAAATTGTTCAGGGGTACTCTTTATTCTTTTTGTGTTACAGCTGATTTTGTTGTGGTCGTTAGTGTTACTGGACTTCAAGGGTAGTTGAGTTCTCAAAGCCAAGTAGTGCTCCTAAAGATAAAAAAAATTAATCTTTTCCATGGCAGTCAAACATTATTCTTTAAGGAGAGACAGAATTTGGAGATTTGTTTAGCCATCAAGGCTTGAAGTGACTATGTTAAGATTCTGTCGTCGTCGCTTAAAGCACATTTTGAGTTCACATTTAAAGTTCAGAAAAATATTTTAAAAATACTGAAAGGGAAAACCAGCATAGTACTTAGTTGTCACGTACTGACATTATATGTTTTTATGTGAAACAACATATGGGTAGAGAGAAAAGAGAAAACTGCATTTTGGGACTCCCACTGGATGCAGAAACAGAAATGTAACATCATAGCTGATGAAAAGAAATAATAATTAATGGTTCTTGTATGCCAAAAAAAAATGTCTTTGAGCTTTTGTTCAATTTCCTCTTGGCATTGCCTCATTTCTAACTAAAACCAGCATTGCACATTGAATTTTCAAGCCAGAAATGCTAACATGGCAAATTATTTTGCAGATATTATTTTTGGATTGGAATCCTTTCTGGACAAATATACTGAAAAGTATCTTGGTTAAACCTTGCGTATCTGTGCAGTTGATGAATGGGCTCCAATCTGTTGGAGAATTCGTGCTGAACCACAAATATTCATAGTCTTATTCATATTATTTTTATTTTTAACCCTTCTGCAAACCATTTACTCATCAGTAATTTTTCCTCCATGCTCCTTATGAAAGAATGTCTTTCAAGTGGAATATGAATTCTGTTTTTCAGCAGTTGATTCCGCAATATTAGTCAAGTGCTCACTGAGTAGGAATTGTAGGGGACTGACTGACAAGGCAAGCGAATAGAGAACTGTGGAGTCAAAAAGCCTCATGTCGAGCTCTGGCTCCTCCACTTACTACCGCTGAGGCCTTGGGCGTTAATTAGAAGCACCTGGAACCCTAGTTTCCTTGTCTGTATGGTAGTAGTAATAATATTCTTTAGAGCTCTTTTAAAGGGGGGATGAATTGATTTGCTTAAAGTGTTCAGCACCGGGGCGCCTGGGTGGCTCAGTTGGTTAAGCAGCTGCCTGCGGCCCAGGTCATGATCCTGGAGTCCCGGGATCGAGTCCCACATCGGGCTCCCAGCTCCTCGGGGAGTCTGCTTCTCCCTCTGACCTTCGCTCCTCTCAGCCTCTCACTTTCTCTCTCTCAAATAAATAAATAAAATCTTTAAAAAAAAAAAAAAGTGTTCAGCACCGTGTCTGACACAAAAGTCAACCAATGATGTTATTTAATAATAAGTGACTTAACACCTTCCCTTATTTGCGCATAGATAACTGTGGTACAAATCAACATAGGTGAGCACAATAGAAAGCTCTAGAAGCAAAGTGCTGTGGTGCTCCTGGGGAGAGGGAGAAAGCACACTCAGAAGGAATATCAAGAAAGTCCAGTTCCACAAGAGAGGGACAGGAGAAGGAAGAGGAACTGGTCTGAATGAGGTAGAAGGGCCAGAGGCCCAGAGAAGACTGCCATTATCCAGCACAAGGTTGAGAATTGGTGACCTACACGGCAAATTTGACTCACACGTAGGTTTCCTTTAGCCCACATAGGGTTTACAATTTTTTTTTAGCCGACGTTTCAGAATTAGGTGAATTCATATAAACGTCTACGTTTCTAGTTTTTCTTGAGAAATGAGGGAATCCGGCAGCGTTAAACCTGAATCCTTGCTTGGCAACCTACAGGTTTGCTCTGAGTAGCAACTGCGGCTTTGTGTGAAGCACAGATTGTCCCGTTTGCCGCAGTATTCACGACTCCATATCGTATTGCAGGCCCCAAGGCCTCTTGGACGCACGGGGATCACTTGCCCCGCCCTTGCACAGGCCGTCAAAACATGGTTGAATGCCTGCTTGTTTCGTCGGAGAGGCTGTGGTGGCTGACATCGAGTGTCCAGATCGGTATGTGCCTTCGTCTCCGGCCTTCAGGCAGCTTGTAGCAGCCTGGAGGATAGTTGTGGAGTGGCCATACAGTGAAAGAAGTACTACAATATGGAAACCGATCTTACCAAGAGTAGAAAAAGTGTCTACTGGCGGGGAGGGGCACAGAGAAAGGAAAGGTTATTTGCTGAAGGCACGATATTTTAAAATTCCTTTGGAGATTTAATTCGTTTTGCTTTGTTTTTATTTTGGTCAAGAAAACCGTTTCCCAAACAAGTTGAAATGTGTAGACTTTCTGACTTACCAACAATGGCAGCTCGAGGGTGCTTCATGGGTAGGCCTGTGAGCCTAGGAGGATAAATGTACTCGAGTCAGAATAATTTGAGGGGCTCCAGAAATGTATCTCAGGGATTAGGAAAGTTGTTGTGAAAGGAGCAGTTAAAAAATCTTCTTTTCCTCTTGAGCTTGCTGGTTAGGATATTCTCAGAGGATATCCTGGCCTGGCTGTTAAGTTTATGGCAGTATTTTCAAAGCAGAATTTGGTTTTTACGTATCTGATTTCCTTAGTGTAAAACAAAGCATGTGGTCACATTCAGAAGGAAGAATGGCGTATTACTACTATTGCTGTAATGTGAATAATATCACGTGGGTGCCGTTTTTACATCTGGTTTTTATTTTCATTTCATCTTAGCAAAAGAGAACTAATTGAAGCAATTTTTTTGTTAAGATCTGTGGTTTAACTGTGCGTACCTTTCCATATCCATCCCCTAACCCTCCAACAAATCAGTTAGTTCTTTCCTCATATTGTAAATCCCACCGTAAAATTGAGTGATGTTCTATAATTTAGTAGCCATATTCCTTATTTGCAGCTGTCTAGATTCCAGCTTTCTCCAGAAATATCTAAGATATAGGAGTTATGTGAGTATTTAGTTTCGTAAGTCTTTAGCAACTGGATTCAGTCATAAATTCTATTCAGTTTGGCTCTGTAAAGAAGTGTAATTTATTCTTGTCCCATGCAATCAGTCTTACTAAATCTGGAATTCCAGTTCTATGGTTAGATTTTTTTTTTCTCTGGTTGGGAGAAGGTCTTCCAATTGTCCTCATTGACAAGAGGCATTTCTTTGTTCCTAAACCAGCTAGTTTTACTGAACATAAAGGCCTCCCTTCATTTTATTTATTTATTTTTTTGTTCTTAATAAGTTGATTCACTTGTACTCATTTTGGTAAGACCAACAAAAAATTAATGCACGTTTGACTGATGAAAATTGTAGTTGTTTTCATCTTTTTTCTTGCCAAGAGCATACTATTGCTGACAGCAACAATTAGCTGTTTTTTTGTCTCTTCCTGTTTCAACATTAGCTAAAGTTGAGGAAATAGAAATGTTATTTACATGTAGTCCTGAAAGATGTTTCATTGTTGGGTCCCGGGGTTTGTAGAGTCCTGATGGTGACCGAGTAGTCTACTTGATGTCAGATTACACAATACACTGGTCGAGGGCAGGAAACTGGGAATTTTTTATGTATGCTACTCACAAGCACAGAAATCTTACTGACCATTGGCTCATTTTCAAAAACTATAGAGGTATGCTATAAGAGCATGGACTTGTTGGATTGAGGAATAAACAAGAAGTTGCCCTGAAGGTTGTTGCTAACCTGTCAAATATTCCCAAATAAATCTGGGGAATTCTTCTCGCCTCTTATGTTTTACAGATTACTTTAAAGTTTATATTTATATTTCTTTATTTTTCTTGTTACGTCTCCTGTGTAGTCAAGGCTTCTTTCTTTTCATGGCAATATTCTAAAATGGTAAAAACAATTTGGCTGAAAGATTTTTTTACCTATTTTTCGTACTGCCTGGCAAATGACCCATTTGATGAGAGAAAAATAGCAATGGCCTTTGGAGAAGTATAGCTTTTGTTTGAAAACACGGGGCATGCTGGATTTATTTAGGCAGGTTTGTATTTTCCTGTTTAGTTAGCTTCAAAGACCCCTGTTGACTAAGTCAACACCACAGATACTTTTCTATGGTTGCACTTAAAATCCCTTGGCAGTCAACTAGTCAAGTCAACAAATATCTATTGACCTCAGGGACAGTTTTCTTCTGGTGGCTTCTTGGATATTCCGTGCATATCTCAGAGAGCTTTTCCTGAACTGATTTTACTTTTACTGAATAAAAGCATTCCTATATGCCTCGGAAACATAGAAACCATATAGCTGGTCAGAGGATCTGCTCAAACATTACTATCATAGGAAATCAAGATATTTCCTGAGCATCATGTAAACAGATGGTACTTTGTTGTGACAAAGTCACACTTTGTTGTGACACTGGTTGGCACTTTGATGTGACAGTAGAACCTCTCTTAGTACCACAAGAGCTTCTTGACTACGATGCCAGTGGGAAATTTTTGTCAGAATCAGTAATTACCTTTTTTTTGCTCCCTTTTGGCCTCTCTTTCCTTGCATGCTGTCCTTCACATATTTGAACCATTTATGGTTATGCTGTCAGACCACGACTGAGGAAGGATGTTACATATCCTTGGGTCCAGCTGTAGAGAATTACATAATCATAAGCTGTGAGAGTTGGAAGAAAGTTCTTTTGGAAGAAATTGAGACCTGAAAAGAGGAAGTAACTTGCTTGAAAGTATATAACTGGTTACACCAGTAGAACTGGGGCTAATATCTAAACTTTGGGCCAATACCTTTGGGTACAGAGAGTCACATTGTCAGAGCAGAACAGAAAGAGCCTTGGGAGAATAATATTTCTCTTTTCCTAAAAATAAAATATGACTTCTTATGAAATAAATACATAGGTATTATAGAAAATTTAAGAAGTGTAAAAACATCTAAGAAAAATAAGATGAAAGAATCAAGATTTTTACCATCAAGTTGAATTTCCTTCCAGTCTACTTCTCTACAAATAGATACACACACACACACACACACACACACACACACACACACACACACACACACACACACACAGTCTAGCAGTTAGAATTTTGGGCAAGAAAGAGAAAACACCCAGCTTGGATTTTGAAGATAAGTAAATGAAGGAACTATTAATAGATTTAAAGGAGCCAATAAGGGATGTTGGGACACCTAGGGACTAGCACCAGTGGGTAGGGGGAAGAAAAAGTGTATCAGAGCTCAGGGAAAGCTAGAGCTGTGGGAAAAGAACCAGCCATCCGAAATCGTAATCATAGAAGGCGTGGGCAAAGGATTTACCAACCTTTCCCCTTTCGGCAAGAGAATCTGAGCTGTAGTTAACTTCCCCACTGTTTCCCTGGCAGTCTGATGAAAGCTGAAATGTTAACAAGGGTTAGGAAGCAACTTTGCTTATGCTAAAAATGACCCTGGGATTGGGAGAATTATGAAGACCCGGGGAAGCCATACTTTGGGTCTCTCTAAGTGCAGTGATTGTTGAGACTGGCATGTCCCTTGCCAGGACCCTGTGGAGGAGTGCCTGCGGTGTCATTTCCAGAGATGATGTTCTTATGAGATAGGAAGTTTTTAAACCAGGATGGCTTCCCTGCCCCTTGCACCTGAACTGCCATGGCATGGTCTGCAGCAGAAACCCGTGCTGAGGAGGGATCCCTGACACTGCCCTGGTGTGTTTCGTGTCCTATGTTCTTCTCAATACACTTGTCTCCATGTGTGGCCTCTATCTTTGAGTATGAATATTCAGTTGAATCTAAGAAAACTCTCCTGATGGGCACCTGATGGGATATATTGCTGCCAAACCGTCATGCCAAAGCAAGGAGGAGAAGGAGAAAATACTGCCAGCTCTCCCTTCTCCAGCCCTCCAGTCTCTTGCCACATTGATTAAACCTAACCACAAGACAGAGCTCAAGGAGAAAGAGGCCCATTGTCCTAGCTTGTGTCAGGTGCTCCCCATAGTTTGCTAGTTTATCATTCTCTTGTTGATGGACATTCACCTGTATACATAAAACTGCTATGAACATGTGTGCACAAGGCTTTAGTCATGTTTTCATTTCTCTTGGATAGATTCACAGGAGTGGAATTGCTGAGTCCTAGGATAGACAACGTTGAACTTTTCAAGAAACTACCAATTTTCCAAAGTGATTTGTACCATTGTGTACTTCCACCAATAACATCTGAGAATTCCTCTTGGTCCATACCTTTCTAATATTTGGTGTTATCGCTTCTTGGCCTTTTGGCTAAGATCAAGTGTAGTATCTAATATTTGGTGTTAACAAAGTTTTTCATCTGGGCCATTTTAGTGACTGTGTAGTGATATCTATTGTGATTTTAATTTACATTCCCTGATGACTTATTGATGTTAGGACTTCTTCATGTGCTTGTTTGTCATTCACATATCTTTTATGAAGTATCTATTCAAGTCATTTTAAAGCTAGATTTTTTTTTTTAGTATTTATTTTTCTTAACTTTATTATTATTTTTTATTTTTATTAAAGTTTTTTTTTTAAATTTATTTGAGAGAGAGATCACAAGTAGGCAGAGAATCGGGCAGAGAGAGAGGAGGAAGCAGGCTCCCCGCTGAGCAGAGATCCCGATGTGGGGCCTCGATCCCAGGACCCTGAGATCATGACCTGAGCCAAAGGCAGAGGCCTTAACCCACTGAGCCACCCAGGCGCCCCTCTTAACTTTATTATTGAGTTGTGTGAGTTCCTTACATATTGTGGATACAAGTCCTTTGACAGGTTCGTGTGTTTTAATACTTTACTCTCAGTCTGTGGATTGCCTTAGCGGTGGCTTTGACAAGTAAAATTTAATATATTGATGAAGTCTGATTTAGAAGTGTTTTTCTTTCTGTGTCTTTTCTTTGCCTACTCAAAGATTTAAAAAAATCATAGTTGTAGATTATTAAAATGCTGTCCTTTAAAAAAAATTTCCATTTAAGAATGAAATCTAGTTTGTATGCTTTTCTTCTTGCTACATTTTATAGACTGAATGCTTGTGTACCCTCAAAATTCATATGTTGAAATCTAATCCCCAATGTGATGGTATTTGGAGGTCAGGACTTTGGGATGTGATTAGATCATGAGGGTAGGGCCCTCATGAATGGCATTAGTGCTTTTTTAAAAAAGATCCAGAGAGCTCTTTGGTCCCTTCTGCCATGTGAGGACCCAGCAAAGAAGGTGGTCATCTAGGAGACAGGAAGCAGCCCTTTACCAGATGTCAAGTCTGCCAGTGCATTGATCTTGGATTCCCAAGCCCCCAGAACTACATTTCTTTGTTTAGAAGCCAGCCAGTGTGTGATCTTCTGTAGTATCTCTACTGTATATCCTACTTCATAGTAGGGATATCTCTATGAAAGTTCATGAGATCCTGGATGCTTAAAGCTGCAGAGGGACCTTCATACCATCTCTTCCACATGCCTCCCTAACATTAGGTTTCCTTCTTAAAAATATTCCTGATATTAATTTACCCTCTGGGTGCTTCTGGGGATTGGAGCTATCAGAAATGAGTTCCCTTTTGGGGAATACAAAATGTAAAAGGCTCACCTCTTGAAATTAATTGTCCTCTCCAATAGAATTTTATACAATATAAATTTCAGTGAAACATTAGGGTGATCAGAATTCTGAGAACCACATCACAGTTGACCTTTGAACACTGTGGGGGTGAGGGGCACTGACCCCTCCCCCCATGCAGTTGAAAAATCTGTGTGTTACTTTTGACTTCCCGGAAACCTAACTGCTAATAGCTCATTGTTGACTGGAAGCCTTCCCAATAACATAAAGAACTGATTAACACATATTTTGATTGCTCTATGTATCATATACTGCGTTCTTATAATAAAGTAAGGTGGAGGAAAGGAAATCGTAAGGAAAACACGTTTATAGTTCTGTACTCTTATTTGTTGAAAAATAATCCACATGAAAGTGGACTGAGCAGCTCACACTCATGCCATTCAAGGGTCAGCTGCATAGTCCATGGACCATTTTCCATCTGGCCTCAGGAGTATAGTGATTGGGATCAGTCACGATCCCTGCCTGAGCAGCAGAAGTATGGTTAATACAGTGAGGAACAGGTGGCATTATCCAGAGAACAACTTCCCTTCCTAAGTATGTCAGGGAACATTTCACGGGGGAAATACACCTGTGCTCAGACAGAGCTGGAGGCAAGAGGCATGGAGAGGTGGAGAACTAGGAAGGGTGAATATTGCCATGCCTTTGGGTGTGAGACCCCAGCAGTGGGAGAAGACAATGAAGAGCGAGCCCGGGCACAGCCCAGGAATGGGTGAGGACTTCGTACTTTGTCCATGGCTTCTCTGCAGAGGCTGGAGTGCATGGGGAGACTGGTGGCACCCAGATCAGTGAAGAGGCCCAAGCAATCACTTAAGGTGACCGTTCTCAAATATTCAAGTAGTTGTGCTTCAGGCTGTCAGTCCCCCATTGAGTCAATATGTCCAGTGTGGAGTCGGGACCTTTGAAAATTTTCCCGGGCTCTGTGGGTGAGTCTGAAGCATCCTGGGTTTTGAAAACCACTGGTTCAGGGGAATGACGAGAGTGAGAAAGAGAGGAGGGCCTTGATTAAGAGGTATTAGAAAGTGAGATGGCGACTCCTCTTGGTGACCAATCGTGTGTAAGGCGTGACAATGTGGGAGGATTGGGGTTTGAGCAACTTCAAACATGACTTCAAAGTCAGGCTCCTGCATGGTAATAGGGAGTTGGAGATCTGTGGGAGAAAAGTGGGAGGTTTAGCTATAGACAGAAGGCTAACTTACTGCCAAGAAATACCAATTTTTATCACCTAGAAATAATATTAACTTTGGCAGGTTATGGTTCTGTCCATTCAAATATTGCTGGTAATAGTGAAATACTTTCACCATGTCGTTCATATTCTTCTCAAAAGACGTATTTTGCTCACATTTGTTAGGCACTAAGATTTGTTGCGTGCCAGCTCCAGGACTTTTCGGCTGGATGTTATTATCGTTCTGCAGATGATGAAACTGAAGCTCAGAGAGGTGAATTGATTTCCCTAAGGTCATCTCAGGCAGGAACCAGGGAGAGCCAGGATTCAAAACTCCTGACTTTGCCAGACACAGTTTACTCTTGAACCTTGGTCTCTCGTAGCCAGAATGGGCAGGATTTTTTTCCTGTCATTTATATATGATGAACGTAGAGTCCAGAGAAAGTGTGATTTGCCCAAGACCTTAAGCTGGTAAGTACAGAGCGGGGACGAGAGCCCACGTGCCACTTTCCGGCCACTGCTCTTTCCACTTGAACTTTGTGCTTTCCAGATGACCGAGTTTATTCCCCTACTTGCTTCATGTACAGTTGGACCGTTCCCTCTCAAATAGGAAGAGTTTAGAGAATTATGAATATCACTTTGAAGGGCAGAAATACTGTTGGGGAAGCAAAACCAACTTTTTTTTTTTTTAAAGATTTTATTTATTAATTTGACAGAGAGAGATCAAGTAGGCAGAGAGGCAGGTAGAGAGAGGGGGAAGCCGACTCCCCGCTGAGCAGAGAGCCCGATGTGGGGCTCGATCCCAGGACCCCGAGATCATGACCTGAGCCGAAGGCAGAGGCTTTAACCCACTGAGCCACCCAGGTGCCCCACAAAACCAACTTTCAAAGCTCATTTGTTTCGGAGCAGTGTATGATGGTACATTTTCAGCCTGTGCATGAATTTTTTTTTTTTTTTTAAATTAGGAACTTGACCTTCATCATGATGATAGAAATATGGAAATAACTCCAGGAGAAAAGGTGCTTCGGAATACCAAAGAGCAACGGGATCAGCAAAACCGGCTGAGAGAGATAGATGACAGACTGAGGAAACTGAAGGAAAATGTGGTAAGTCTTTTTTTTAATTTCAATTTTAACTGTCACCAGCGATTGTCTTAAAAAAAGCTTCCAAGTTCCTTGGGCTGTTTTATGACTAGTTTTATATTTGTTAAGGCCATCAAGAAAACTGACAAGGGAATTTGTTGTGACAATTTGAATAAAAATATGATTCATAGAACTTAATGTACTATTATACCTACTTTATGTGGTGTAATAAACCTGTGAAAAAGACCTGAGGTCAGAATAATGATCCACATGCCTAATATTCTGTGCCTGATGGTGGCATAAATTTTTTTTTAATGGAAAAAATTGGTAGTTATTCTCCATAAAATCATCTTTATATATATTGAATGTGCAGCTTAAATATTCTCACTTTTTGTTCATAATTCATAATATATTGCTACTCAATTTTAATATATTCTAAATCCTTCTTGTGCCTATCTGAGGTTTTAAGAACTTCTCATGTAAAAACATTATTGCAGATGAGAGAAGGCTCTTAAATCAACTAAATTTTGAGCTGGTTGATATTCTGAACCTATCAGAAAGGCTCCATAATACTATGATTTTCCAGCTACTCAGAGGATGCTTCCAACTGGATACTTGGCTTTTACCTAAAATGAAACATGACAAGGCTCAACTTGTGACTCTCCCTACATCCTCTCTCCCAGGCTGGTCTTGTCACAAATGCAGCAGCACCTCCTTTCTGTCTCCTACTAAATCCTATTATCTTGGGTGATCTTCAAGCCTCATTAAGTTTTAACCAGTATGGCTAATTTGCTGTCATATCTTGCCACTGTTCTTTATGACTCTGACAAATCTTCTTTCTTTTGTCCTGGTGAGTATGACCCTTCTGTCAGCATTGTCACTTCCTGTCTAGCCACTTAAACCTGGTCAGTCTCTTCTCTCATTATTCCATTTTATAGGCTGTTGCATGGGTGTAAGCATCAGGTAAGTGACTTTGATTAAATTCTGATCTCCTTAGAGCTCTCCCAGAGTGTGCACTGATCCCAATGGAGACTTTTCACCCCTCTGCTCATGTGCAGCTGAATTGCCCTTAACCATTTGCCAGCCATCGACAGCAGCCCTGACTTGGAGCCTTGCGGATAGTCAGGTCTGCCTCATTAAGAGTCAGGCAGCAGAGAGAAGGGGACTGAATGCATTGGGCTTCTCTTTATAATTCATTTTTGTTTACTTTCCATGGGAAATGAAATGGGAATTATGTTTCAGGGACCCCTCCTTTTTTATCTTCTGAGGGATTTTTTTTCTCCTGAGGCTGTTAATATGGGGAAGAAGTAGATAAAGTAAGAATGATTAGGGAGTGTAAAGAGGCTCTTGGCCAGTAGTTGTGGTGGGAGTAATGAGACATTGCCAACTTGGTAAATACGATGTTTGTGGCTTGACTGGTTTTGAAAACTCTTGGCACTTCTCATCCCATACCTGCCAATCCAAGGCAGGCAAAGCCTGTGATTCTCCATAATTCAGCTCTCATGATTTCTGACCACTTGTCATATGCCTTGGACGTATATCCGTTATTTTCTACTATGTCTCCACTATTATTTAATTTTGGACTCAAAACCTGGGTCCTTTGGGAACGCTTAAATTTTTTCCCCATTGTCATATGAAAGTTGGCTAGACTTACAGAGATATGATAAATATCAAGAGTTGGTTGCTATCTAAGTGGAAAAGAATAATACATAAGTAGAGAAGAGCAACTACTGTGTGCCTACGGTAGCAGGCACTGTTCCAAGTACATTATAACTTACTATGTAGTCTTCATTAACACTCTTGAGGTAAACATTACTATCCTCACTTTCCAGATGAGGAAATAGAAGTTGAGTAACTTTCTCCAGTATATGTAGCTACTATGTGGAAGAGACAGGATCCAAATGATATCAACTATCAATAATAAACAACTATCTTGTTTTATAGTCAACACTTGGAGAAACTGATATGATAAAGGCATATGAGTGTTGATCTGTATCATCTTTATGTTTTAATTGCTTAGCGTTTCACAATATCCTGTGGACCACATTGTACACCATGTGTGTGCGCTTTTTAGGGAAGATACTGTGTCTGTTTCAAACTCTGTAAAGCCCATTGTACCTCATAGATTTCTAGGTACTTCGTGGATGGGGAATCTGGAGACCAAGTCCTTGTTTCAAGGTTGTCAGTGGCCTGATCTGTCGCCTTGGTAAATCACTTTTTCCTCTTAGTCTTGGTTGTCTTACTTTAAAATTAAAGGAGTAGGGTTAGAGGACCTCTGTCCTTTTGCCTGTGATTGCTGGGGTATTTTTGGTGAAAAATGGTATAATTGGTAGTATCTAAAGCTTAGTGTGTATGCTTGACAACTGGTATTAATTGGTTTAAATATTCTATTGAAAGTCACACTTTTTAGGAGAATGTGAGATTGTCTTCTGTGCATAGAAAAAAGCGGGGCGCCTGGGTGGCTCAGTCGTTAAGCGTCTGCCTACGGCTCAGGTCATGATCCCAGAGTCCTGGGATCGAGCCCCGCATCGAGCCCTGCATAGGGCTACTTGCTCAGCGGGAAGCCTGCTTCTCCTGTTACTATTCCCTCTGCTTGTGTTCCCTGTCTCGCTGTGTTTCTCTCTGTCAAATAAATAAAATCTTAAAAAAAAAAAAAAGAAAGAAAAAAGTTAGCCTGCTAACTATAGACCAAAGAGTATGTTTTCTGAATGATAACTTCTGGAAATGGCTAATTTTGCAATTTGGTCTTATTCTTTCTATTACAAGAGAATATTGTTTCAAGATCACTAGGTAAAAGCAGTAATCTGTGGTCATGGAGTGGTGATTTAGGGATAAAATTCACAGTCATTTTTAGGGATACCCTGGGGAAGGAACGAAGGAAGGGACAGTGTAGGAGCCCTGGGGATAGTCCTGGAACCACCTGAATCCCAGGACTGATTTGTCCATAAAAGCTGGAAAAGTGACTTAATTCTGAGGCTGTGAATGCACATTTGCCTTGGTCAAGATTGACTGAGGAGGTGGGATCCGGTTTAGTCTGAAGGAGGTAATGGTATTGCTGGTGTCAGTGGAGCCAGCTGTGAGGAGCTAGGGAAGGCAGGCACAGCGAGATGAGGTTGAGGCTCGTAAGTGTAGTATGAACTTCAGGGGGCAGACAGGAGTCCCGAATGCCAGCGGCATAAGTAGGGGAAGGATGAGCTGTGGCTGCTAGAAGCGTATGTGAAGCGAATCTTCGGGATGCGCTTGCTATGAGTCAGCAATGGGATGGAGACGCTATGCTGCCTGTGTGGGAGAGGTGAGCAAAAGAGATTTTACGGGTAGTAGAGGGACAAGGATGAGGAAGAGACTTAAAAGCATGTCCTAAGAAGGAGTGTTGCTGGGACTGAGTGTATTCATTTAGCTTGGTGAAGAAAAGGGTTGCGCGTGCGTGCGTGTGTGTTGTGGGGAAGGAGGGGATGGTTTGGTAGAAAAATCATACAACATCCCTCTCCCAAAGATACCTAAAGGAGTACTTGAAGTATTAGTTTTAATCTTTGATAGCTTAGGAAAAAACATGGTGATTGGGAGGCCACAAAGAGATTTCTGGTAAGTATTAAGGAAGAGTTAGCATGATTCGGGATTGATCTGTCTGGGGCAAGGTTTTTGAGGCTGGAGTGAGTGGAGAGGGTTTAAGTATCCGAAGGGTGGCTGGATGGTTTAGGTCCCCTCCAGCACAAGCAGGCAGCTTGCGTGTGGCAAGTATGTGGAGGCGCAGTGCTTCGAGCTCATCGTCCCACGTGGTGGGAGGATTTGTGCTCAGTCAGTTATCTCTTGCCTGGTTGGTTCCCATGGGCTGAGGAGTACTGGCTCTGACTGTGGATCAGAGTTCCTCTGTCAGGCTAACTACTTGTATGAAGATAATTTGAGGACGATAGACTCAAGAAAAAGTGAAAATAGCTGCATTTGTGGAATAGGCCACACAAGACAGACCCTGCAGACGACCTCTCTGTCACTTGCTGTATGGTGGGCTCTGGTCCCTGTCCTCTGATTTTCTTGTCTAGCTCAGAGAGTCACTTTCTACTATTTTAGGTGCTCTACAGGCCTCTCTGCCCTTCAATCTTCGAAACCCACTCTGCTTTTCCTTTCCTCCCTGGGTTATAGTTCTGCTATGGAAGCTTCTATACATGGGACATAGTGGTTAAGAACCAGACACTGAAGCAGCCTGTTTGGGTTTGAATCTCAATTCTGTACTAGCTGTGTGACTTTGGACAGATCTCTTGACCTCTCTGTGCTTTAGTTCCTTGATCGGTAGAATGGGATCATTGTAATTAATACCTACCTTATAGGCTGTTATGAAGATTAAATTAGTTAACATATATGAAAAGTGCTTCAAACAGGGTTTGGCATATTTTGAGTGCTATACAAATGTTTATTATTAGTATCATTACTCTTATTATTAACATTATTAAGGTGGCATTTACATATGCTTGTTTCTATGATAACGAGGGGGGTATAGCAGAGAGGATGAGATTGAAGATGGTGGGGTACAACTGAGAAAAGAATCAAGATGCCCCTTTTCTGATTCAGGATGAAAAGAGAGGGGCGCCTGGGTGGTTCAGTCGTTAAGTGTCTGCCTTCGGCTTAGGTCATGATCCCAGGGTCCTGGGATCGAGCCCCACATCGGGCTCCCTGCTCGGCAGGAAGCCTGCTTCTCCCGCTACCATTCCCTCTACTTGCGTTCCCTCTCTCGCTGTGGTTCTCTCTGTTAAATAAATAAAATCTTAAAAAAAAAAAAAAGAAAAGAGAGAAGGATGGGTCTCAAAAGGCAGGTTTGGAGCTGAAGAGAAAGTGATAGAGGTCATGCCTGCATGTTCTCCATCTAGTCTGTGAATTGGAGATGAAACCATATGATCAGAATGAGAGGGCAGAGTAGGGATGAGGCCTTGAAGCAGGGTGGGGAAGGACTGAAATAGATGCTCTGAGGGGGAGAGAAGAGCAATGGTGAACCGTGAAGACAGCCCTGCTGAGATTGGAACCCTAGCTGGGACAGGGAGCCATCCCACAGGGCTTGGGGTCTTCTCTGACAGCCCTCTGCAGTCCACCAAGCAGGGAGGAAATGGGTCCAGAGTTGAGGCAGGGGTGAGGAGACGTTGGGTGATTGCAATGCAAGATTGCAATGCAATTGCAATGCCAGGGAAATAAGGGAATTGGTGGTACCTGTGAGACCATACCGGAAATGGAGAAAGGAGACAAATGTAACATGGCTGCTTCAGGTATCAGTGGGGACCTCTTTGCCCTTCTTCAGCCTGGTTTCATAACTTATTATAAACATAGACAAGAATGGCAGACAGGTATCAAAAGAATGAAGTAGATCTATATATCTTGGAAAGATATCTCTGATACAGTATTCAAGAAGAGCCTGTTGCTTAAGACAGTAGTATGATTCCATTTTTATTAAAAAAAATCATAGAGGGGGCGCCTGGATGGCTCAGTGGGTTAATGCCTCTGCCTTTGGCTCGGGTCATGATCTTAGGGTCCTGGGATCGAGCCCCGCATCGGGCTCTCTGCTCAGCGGGGAGCATGCTTCCCCCTCTCTCTCTGCCTGCCTCTCTGCCTACTTGTGATCTCTTTCTCTCTGTCAGATAAATAAATAAAATCTTTAAAAAAATCATAGAAAAATCCTGGAATAATATATAACAGTTGCTAAACAGTGATTACTTTTAGTAGGGCAGAGATGGATGGGGAGGTAAAAAAAGGAAATTCACTTTTTATAACATAGGCTATTTAAAGGGAAAAGTGTGTTGGGATTATGGATGCCTTATATGCCATTGCTCATACTTTTCTCTATATCCAGACTTCAATAATATACATGTGCTGCATTTGTAAATAGAATCAATATTTCAAAATATATAAAGCACTGATATATATGAACAATCATTACTTACTGTCTTCATGCATTTAGGAAGATAGAGTGAGTCATCATAAAGAATTATGTTCAGCCTTACCAGTAATAAAAATTCATATTCAGGGTGCCTGGGTGACTCAGTCAGTTAAGCATCTGCCTTTGTCTCAGGTCATGATCTCAGGGTCCTGGAATAGATCCCCGCGTTGGGCTCTCTATTCAGTGGGATGTCTGCTTCTCCCTTGCCTTCTGGCCCTCCCTGCTGCTTTTGCTCTCTCTTTTTCTCTCTCTGTCTCAAATAAAAAAATAAAATTTTTAAAAAATAAAGTAGGGGTGCCTGGGTGGCTCAGTCATTAAGTGTCTGTCTTTGACTCAGGTCATGATCTCAGGGTCCTGGGATCAAGCCCCGCATCGGGCTCCCTGCTCATCGGGAAGCCTGCTTCTCTCTTTCCCACTCCTCCTGCACATGTTCCCTCTCTCTCTATTTCTCTCTGTCCAATAAATAAAATCTTAAAAAAAAACAAACCCAAACAATAAAATAAAATTCATCTTCAGCTAATCTTTAGGCACTATGTACACTTATCAGACCAGCAAAAATAATGATAAATATATCATATTGGGAGTGGTATGCAGGCGGAGACAGCAGTATTTGAACAGTATCAATATATTAGCTATTTATTTTTGTGATGAACAAACATCTTTAAAAAATTTTAAAAATTAAAAATTTCAGTGTAGTTAACATACAGTATAACATTAATTTTGGGTGTACACTATAGTGTGGAATCACTCAGTGCTCATCACGATAAGTGCACATCTTAGTCCCTTTCGCCTATTTCATCCATCCCCCACCCACCTCCCCTCTGGTAACCACCGGTTTGTTCTCTATAATTAAAGAATCAGTTTCTTGGGGTGCCTGGGTGGATCAGTCTGTTGAGCATCTGCCTTCAGCTCAAGTCATGATCCTGGAGTCCTGGGATGGAGCCCCGCATCAGGCTCTCTGCTCAGGGGCGAGTCTGCTTCCCTCTCTCCCTCTGTGACTTCTCTTCCTTTCACTCTCTCTCAAATAAATAAATAAAATCTTAAAAAAAAATTGTATGTTTCTTGTTTTGTCTCTCTCTTTTTTTCCTTTGCTCATTTGTTTTATATCTCAAATGCCACATATGAGTGACAATATAAGGTATTTGTCTTTCTCTGATTTATTTCACTTAGCATAATACTCTCTAGATCCATCCATGTTGTTGCAGATGGCAAGATTTTATTCTTTTTTATGGTTGAATAATACTCCATTGTGTATATAGACCACATCTTCTTTATCCATTGGTCTATTGATACACACTTGGACTGCTTCCATTATTTGGCTATTGTGAATAATGCTGCTATAAACATAGGGGTGCATGTATCCCTTTGAATTAGTGTTTTTATACTTTTGGGGTAAATACCCAGTTACTGGTAGCTTGTTAAATTGGTTATTTTTCCCCTGAAAAGCAATTGGTCAATTGTTGACCTGGGACATTATTTTTATTTCTGATCTGCACAATTCCACTTTTAGGAATATTTACAAAGAAATAACAGCCAAGGGGAACCAAATTGAACAAAGTAAGAAGCAACTTAAATGCTCTCAAATAGAATGTCAAAGCAATTTATACATAGTCTTACCTATTTAATACAATAGTAGGGTAATAAAAATAACTACATGGATTTTGTCAACAAAGGACTTTTAGTTGGAAATGTGTGATCTAAAACAAGAAGATAAAAATTCTAGATCAATTTTAAGTATCAAGTATAACTATGTAATAAATATATTGTATATGTTTATATTTTTAATTATATATGTTATATGTATATACACACACACACACACACTGACATCAATCTGGAGGGGAATAGAATATAAATGTTAATAGCTTAGTTCTATTATTTTCCACTTTCTATTAAATTGCCTTTAATACTAAAGAAAGTGATTGATAATTGAGGTAATTTTATTATTTCCTTGTTTTATTTATATACAACTTAACCCTTTACTATAATGATAGGCTTCTTGAATAGTTGAAATGGTAATAATTCATGTTCAATCTAATTTTTCAGAGGTGTTGAGTGTTCCATTGTGATAATAAGACTAAGGGGATTTTTTTTTTTTTTCCAAATAAAGAACATCTTTAACTTCTAGAATTAGGTAAAAATGCTTTTATTGAAGTTGCATAATAATTCTAGCTTTCACAAATCAGAAGAATTCAATTTTAGTTTTTGCATTTTCTAAGAAAGAATCATCACTCTGATCTCATCTCATGAACTCCTTTAATGATAAAATATTCTTAAAGATGTTTTGTTAGTATTGTTAGCAAAAGCTTTCCATGGTTCCAATCATTCTAAATGCATTGACCACACTTTTTAGGTCTTTATTGTGTCTCTTTTGATCCTCAGTTTGAACTTCATTCATTTTTTTCATCATTTGAAGTCTCTACTATTTCTTTCCACATTCTTTCCCTTTTTGGTTTCCCGGAAACCGCTGAGCTTGGCCTTATTTGATGAACTGCATTGTCATTATTGCATCAAAATGTTTAGCACTCTAAGCCTTGTTGCTGAGCATTGTGGATAAGAATGTGGTTCACAAAGGATGATAAATCCTTGTGTTCTGATTCTTATTTTGACATGCTCTTGCCGTTTAACCTAGTATAAGAATACATGGACCCCAATCAGAAGACTGGAGGGTTTCTTCTACTCAGTGAATGGTGGAAGGCCTACCTTCAATTACTAAACATGCCGTAGAATCAGAATTATAGAATGTGAGAACTGAAGGGTCCTTACAGGTCATGTGGGCCAGTCCTATGGATTAGAAACCGAGGTCTTGAATAGCTAACTGATTTTTCTAAGACTCACAGTTAGTTAGTGATAGACTTGGGCCAATCTCCAGTTCTTTTGACGTTTCAGTCTATGAGTTTTCCATTATATTCAGCCGCTCTAAGTCACACCTGCTCAGACCAGCCAATTTTCAGCTAAGATTTGGGGCCATAGACAAATGTGGGCTTCATTCTAAAACCTTTAAGCTGTTACCATTTATACATCTTTCCCAAATTCAGTGGAACTCCAAACCAACCTGACATGTTTGTGGTTAAACTGGATGATTAACTAGTGTGTTTTGGTATTCATACATTAACTAAGGCCTGAGTTGGAAAAGGAATTATACTCTCATTGGTGTCATTGTTCAGAACTGTAGAAATTATTTAATCTTTGTCATTTGTAACAGCTTTCAGGAAGGTAGATGATAACAATGATAATATTGATAACAATGATATCATTGACATATACATTATTGGTATTTTTATAGAATTTACAGCCTTTACTTTTCCTTTTGTAGGTGTTGGCAGGTTATGCAATAATGATGCAAAATATTTGGTTGTGAAATTTTGAGAGTAGGATTTACATTGTGGAATAAATGAAAAATCCATTCTCAAAATCACAGGCAAAAAGAAACACATTTTGAAACAAGTAAGTAGAGCACAGAATTTTCAGAAGCACATCATCTGATAAAATTTTTTGCAATTGAATAGTATCATTTAATGATAGCAAAACAGCATGTAACAGAGGTACATGGCTGGTGTTCCAGAATTGTTCTAGAATGAGTCAATGAGCTGGTAACCACTTTAAGGCTATCAACTATGTATAGGATTCACATATGTTGTAGAATAAATTGAAAGCACAATTTAGCTGTATTGCTTTGGGAATAAAATATAAAAGGTAATTGGATTTTTTTTCATTAACTCATTTTGCTTCAACCATCACTTTAAAAAACTTATAAAGTACATTAAGAGATTTCAGTTTCAAATATATTTTGGAACAAGAGAGGAGATATATACATACATACATATATACATATATATATATATATATACACACACACGCCTTGTATTCTGCCTACATAATAAAACATTTTAAAAATTAAGGATATTTTCTTGTGGATTATGATTTTTCACATGTATTATAATAATGCAGACTTGATCTCATCATAGAAGTGTAGGTATTGTGCTTTTTCTGAATGTTAATGTACAAGCTTGAATGTCATCTTAAAAATTAAAATTTTGGTGGCAATCTTGTTTTAGAATATTGCCCGATTTTAAAAAGCTTTATTGTTTTATTTAAAAAATTTATTAACATATAATGTATTATTTGTTTCAGGGGTACAGATCTGTGAATCATCAGTCTTATACAATTCACAGCAGTCACTGTAGCACATGCCCTCCCCAGTGTCCATCACCCAACCACCCTATCCCTCCCCACCAGCAACCCTCAGTTTGTTTCCTGAGATTAAGAGTCTCTTATGGTTTGTCTCCCTCCCTAGTCCCATCTTATTTTATTTTTCCCTCCCTACCCCCCAGGACCCTCCTGCCCTGCCTCTCAAATTCCTCATATCAGGAGATCATATGATAATTGTTTTTCTTTCTCTGATTGACTTATTTCTCTTAGCATAATATGCTCTAGTTCCATCCACGTCGTTGCAAATTGCAAGATTTTTTGATGGCTGCATAGTATTCCATTTTATATATATACCACTTCTCCTTTATCCATTCATCTGTTGATGAACATCTAGGCTCTTTCCATAGTTTGCTATGGAAACTATGTTTAGTTTAGTTCCAATAGTTTCCATAGCTATTGTGGACATTGCTGAAATAGCTTTATTGTTGAGCAGAATCTCTAGAAATAGACAGTAAGGCTAGTTAGATTTTAACATAACTCACCTTTTGCATTCTGAATTAGTTTGCAAAGCTCATTGGTTGAGGCCTTGGATGTAGTTACATGGAATGAATGCATGTACGTACATCAAGAAAGAAACAAATAATATCTTATTAAAGGAAAGAATTAAGTAGAATTATATATTAAATAAGTATTGTAAAGATTATAATATGCCACACACATGCATTTAACCAGTATAGCATGTATTGACATAAAATTAGAATGCATAAATAATTTAAACTTACGACACTTTTGGAGGTTGAAATTAAACCTATAATTTGGTTGTTAACATGTGGTGGTAATACTATTTAATTTCTTTTCCAATACTTGAGGTCATTTTTAGTATCATTTAGTGTAATAAATTCTTGAATTGATTCCTAGCGGGAACGATGAATTCCCAGTGGAGATGTTATTTGTATTCATAGTTTGTCTTTAATCCTTTCATTTTTTCTTAACCAGCTACAGTTAGGGTCTGTTTTTTTTTTAACAGACCTTCAGGATTCTAGATCTACTTCTTGTTGTGTAGTTATATGTTAGGGTTTAAGACTATCTCTGGCCAAAGCAGGGATTATCTAAAGCAGTGATTTCATTTACATTTTATTTATTTATTTATTTATTTACAAAGAATTTATTTATTAATTTTTAAAGACTTTATCTTATTTTATTTATTTATTTTTTAAGACTTTATCTTATTTGACAGAGAAAGTGAGATCACAAGTAGGCAGAGAGGCAGACAGAGAGAGACGGAGGAAACAGGCTCCCTGCTGAGCAGAGAGCCCGATGTGGGGCTCCATCCCAGTACCCTGAGACCATGACCCGAGCTGAAGGCAGAGGCTTTAACCCACTGAGCTACCCAGGTGCCCCTAAAGCAGTGATTTTAATGTGGATGATCAAACAACTGTTTGTTATTGGAGAGAGGTAAGGAACTTTTACCAGACTGTAAGTGCATGTACTCCTTATTTCATTGAGAAAAGCTTGCTTGGTGAATCAGTTGATTTAAATTCTGGCATAGCTTCTTGTTGCATAGCAGACCTGCAACAAATAGTTTGAGGGTCAGCCCTGGCCAGCAGGCACAATTGAGGAGCACTGAGTGCAGGCCTGTACCTGATCTCTGATGTTGAGCCCATGGTTCTAAGCATCCTACCTTCTGGATCTTAGTCACCAAATGTGGCTGGCTTCTCCCTTCTTTACCTTCAGTTTGTGTCTTCTGGACCTGTGTTCTTACTAGATAATGATGTCTTGATATCATCACTGGGTTCTGCCCTGGTCTTTGATTTTTAGCTCTTTGGCTCATGTATATTATAGGGAACTATAGAGACCTTCATCTGTAGTTTACTGGGCCCAGAGATTATCTTTATCTATTAAATTCTTATTCTCTATATATGTATCAGGGTAGCTAAAATAAAAAACACAAGAAGTAAATAAATAAAAAATTTTAAATTAAAAAGAAAACACAAAAAGTAACAAGTATTGGTGATGTGGAGAAAAAGGAACCCTAGCACATTGTTGGTAGGAATGCAAACTGGTGCAGCCACTGTGGAAAATAGTATGGAAGTTCCTCAAAAAATTAAATAGAATTACCATATGATTCAATAATTCTACTACTGGGTATTTACTTAAAGAAAATGAAAACACTACTTCAAAAAGATATATGCACCCCATATGTTTATTGCAACATTATTTACAATGGCTAAGATATGGAAGCAACCCAAGTGTTCAACAATAGATGAATGAATAAAGAAGATATATACGCAATGGAATATTACTCAGCCATGAAGAAGAACGAGCTCTTTGCATTTGTGACAACAGGGATGGATCTAGAGGATATAATGCTAAGTGAAATAAGTCAGTCAGAGAAAGACAAATACCATATTACTTCATTCATATGTGGCAGTTAAGAAATAAGACAAAAGAACAAAGGAAAAAGAGACAAACAAAAAGCCTCTTAACTATAGAGAACAAACTGGTAGTTATCAGAGGGGAGGTGGGTGAAGGAAGGGGGAAATAGTTAAAGGGGATTATGAGTACACTCAGCATGATGAACACTGAGTAATGTGTAGAATTGTTGAATCCCCATATTGTACACCTGAAACTAAT
Organism: Procyon lotor; assembly: GCA_028646535.1. Classification (NCBI taxonomy): domain Eukaryota; kingdom Metazoa; phylum Chordata; class Mammalia; order Carnivora; family Procyonidae; genus Procyon; species Procyon lotor. The sequence continues at coordinate 50,916,035 of CM053609.1, forward strand.
GTTATATGGTAATTCAACTAAAAAAATTCGTGTTCTCAACATTCTTATTAACATGATACCATTGCCTACTGACACTAGATGCTAATGTTTTAGGAGAAAACATATATGATTCTTAAAAAGCTGTCTATAAAATTTGACCTGAAAGTTCTATTTTATTTTTTAAAAAAGATTTTATTTATCTGAAAGAGAGAGCATGCGTGAGTGGGGGGGAAGAGCAAAGGGAGAGGCAGACTCCCCACTGAGCAGAAAGCCTGAAACGGGGCTCCATCCCAGGACCCTGGTATCATGACCTGAGCTGAAGGTAGACGCTTAACTGACTGAGCCACCTGGGTGCCCCTGAAAGTTCTATTTTAAAAACATAATTTAGGGCACCTGCGTGGCTCAGTTGGTTAAGCAACTGCCTTGGCTCAGGCCATGATCCTGGAGTCCTGGGATTGAGTCCCACATCGGGCTCCCAGCTCCATGGGGAGTCTGCTTCTCTCTCTGACCTCTCCTCTCATACTCTCTTTCTCTCTCTCTCTCAAATAAATAAATAAAATCTTTAAAAAAAAAAAAAGAAAAAAACATAATTTAATGTTGATTTCTGGTCAAGATCATGTAGTAACCTAAGTTTATACTTACCTTGGCTCCAACTATATAAAAATTTATGGGGGTGCCTGGGTGGCTCAGTGGATAAGCATCTGCCTTCGGCCCAGGTCAGATCCCAGGGTCCTGGGATCGAGTCCCGCATCGGATTCCCTGCTCGGCAGGAAGTCTGCTTCTCCCGCTACCATTCCCTCTGCTTATGTTCCCTCTCTCGCTGTGTTTCTCCCTGTCAAATAAATAAAATCTTTTAAAAAAAATTGATGAAAGCAGCATAATAATAAAGCAAGATGTATATCTCGGTGGAATGCACTAGAACACACGTGAAATGCAATAGACACACAAAACTTAGCCGACTTGGCGCTGGAAGTCTGACTGGTGTGAGGTCAAAATGATCTATGTGAGGCGGAGGACCGGAAGCAGATTCACTGTGTGGAACTGGTGTTTCCATCGCCGTGGTGGCAAGTTAGAGAAAGCTCAAACTGAGAAATGCTGCTGGGGACTGTGAAGTACATACAGCTTCCCGGGGGAGTCCCACTTGTAGGCTCTACTGCGCACTAGATATTTAGAGAAGCCTCCCCTTACTAAAGAAAACCTAAAAATGGTACAATTTGTATTTGTTTTTGAAGTAATTTTTAAAGCATGAGTCAGCTGGCAGAAAAGAGTATTCCTTAGAGGACAGAAAGGACAAGATAAGTGAGGGGTGCGTGACCGCTGGAGCCAGCATTTGTTCCCGAGGTTTCTGTTGATCTTCAATGGCCTAAAGCCTGGGTTTCAACAGACTGCGTGTAGGGGGCTGAGGAGATGGGGCCTGAGGTTGGGGAGGTCACATCAGAATTCCCACACTGGGTCGGTTCACCAAATTGTTAAAAACTCAGTGAATGAACTAGAAAAAACCCCTGCTATGGAGAGGGGTTGGTGTCTGTGCTCTGGTTGTGCGTGGAATGGGAAAAAAGCCTCCCATGAGAATTCCTGTGAAGGAATTGTTTGCACGAAGATAGGTTTTGAGTTTGAGTTCACACTACTTACAGGGTCTGAAAAAGCTCAAGTTGAATGTTTAGCTGAAAGCGGTCTTAGGTTGACAGTACTCCTGGTTTCTGGTCGAAGGAAAAGGAAGTGTCTCTGGAAGAACACGGTTTAAATCTAGATCTTAAATAGTTCTCACAAATAAAGTGTAAGGACCACAAATTCACAATAAAGAACTCCCCTGTCCCCATATGCCTAAGGAAATAAGCCATCACAAGCGAGAGTTAATAGGAAAAACACATACAGAGAATCAGTTCCACACAGACTGCAGTTTGGAACGGACTATTTCGGAATGTAAAATAAGTCTGCTTAACATATTTAAAGAAATAAAAGGGGCTTTTGAAAGTACGGCAAAGGAAGATTTGAAATGGAACCAATGCAATGAAAATATAATGAAAGTGGAAATTCTTGGAGTTAGACCTTCCCTGATCCCTATACAGGATTCTGGCATTTACGCTTATTTTCCCTCTCATTTTTCTGTAGCTTTTCTAAAGCTTTCCATCAACCCTATAATGAGAACATGGTCAATAGCTTCAAATTAGCTAGAGAAAAATTGTGATGTGGCTTTTCTGGAACTGCACATCTGCCTCTGAAGCATAGGGCAGAAGACAGAAACTAAGAGATACAGGATAATCACATACAACCTGCATTTGCAAAAATACATCTCTGAGTAATACAGACTTTTTTTTTTCCTCTTTATCTGCCTTCTCTTAATTGCAGCTTTTTAAAGCATTAGCTCTTATGACTTGTAATTTTTACATTGAACAGTTTCTTAATTGGAACACATAACAGATTTAATAAAGAAGTGTGTTCCCTGATACATTACATTTTTAAAAAATAGACTTGATTTTTTAGAATAGTACTAAGCTTCCAGAAAAAAATGTGCAGAAAGTACAGAGTTCCTATAAATCCATCCCAGCGACCCCTAGTATTAACATCTTGCATTAGTGGGATTCATTTGCTACAGTGGATGACCAATAATGATACCATTAACTAATGCCTGTATTTTAGATTTAGAGTTCACTTTTGGTATCTTCTAGTTCTGTAGTTTAATAAATACGTGATATCATATTTCTACTATTAGAGCAGCATACTGAATAGTTTCACTCCCTAAAAATCCAGTGTTCTATCTATTCATTCCTCCTATCCCTCAGAACCCCTAGCAGCCACAATCTTTTCTCTTTGGTTTTGCTTTTTCCAGAATGTTAAATATTTGGAATTATATGGTACATAGCCTTAAAAAATTAATAGGTTATTTTGGAGGCAGTTTTAAGTTTACAGAAAAAAATAAGCAAAAATATAGGGAATTTCTATATACCCCCTCACCGTGACTCCTGCTCCCACTTCCCCTGTTATTAGCATTTTGCATGGTACCTTTGTTACAACCAATGAACCAATATTCATACATTATTATTAACTAAAGTCCATTGTTTGCATCAGGGCTCACTCTTCATACTGTACATTCTATGGCTTTTGATAAACGTATGACAAGTACCCATCATTATGATATCAAACAATAATATTTTTATTTCTCTCAATGTCCCCTGTGCTCCACTCTATTTGTTCCTTTCTTCCTTTCAGTAAATTGCTGGCAACAGCTTTTTTTTTTTTTTTGCTGTCTTCATAGTTTTCCAGAATGCTATATTTTTACTGTTTTCAGATTTCCAAAATGTCATATAATTGAAATCATATGGTATGCAGCATTTTTTGATTGGTTTCTTTCATTTAGCAATATGTATTTAGGATTTATTCATATCTTTTTGTGGCCTAATAAGCCATTTGCTTTCATTGCTGAAAAACATTTCACTGTATGGATATACTACATATGTCTACTAAAGTGCATCTCAATTGCTTCCAAGTTTTAGCAATTATGAATAAAGCAATTATGAATTTTTTTTTGCAATTATGAATAAAAACGGTTTATACCGTTGGGTGCAGGTTTCTATGTGGACATAAGTTTTAAGCTTATTTGGGTAAATACCTAGGAGTGTGACTGTTGAATCCCATGGTAACCTATGTTGAACTTTGTGAGAGGTTGCCACACTGTCTTCCCAAGTGGCTATACTGTTGCATTCCCCGCAGCAATGAATGACTGGTCGCGTTGCTCTGTATCCTGGTCAGCACTTGGTATTGTCAGTGTTTTGGATTTTAGCCATTCTATTAGTTTTGTAGTGGTGACTCATTGTTGTTTTAATCTGCAACTGCCTAATGACTATGAAGTTGAGTATAATGCTTATTTACCATACAGACATTTTCTTTAGTAAGGTGTCTGTTTAAGTCTTTTGCCCATTTTGAAGCTGGATTGTTTTCTCATTGTTGAGTTTAAGAGTTTTTGTATATTTTGGATACAAGTGCATTATGAGATATGTATTTTGTAAGTTTTTTCTTCTTTATATTTTAATACTTTAATACTTTTTACTTTGAGTATTTTAATCCCTGATCCATGTTTCACTGCTTTAAGGCCTGTATATTTTTTTGTTACAAGTCAAACAGTTCTAGATTGTAATTAAAAAAAAAATACAAGTACTATAGTTTAAAAAAATTAGTTTGAACTGTATTTGATTTCATCTTTCATAGGTCAAAAATGATAGAGTATTGGCAATTTTGTATAGTTCAATCTAATAGAAGCCAAAGCTTCCTCTCCACAGTTCTGTGTGTGCTGCCCATCACCAGCAAATCATTAGTATGTCTTTGGGATGATTCTAGGCAGAAATTAAGCTCATATTGGAATCAAAAGCAGATGTAGGTATTATAATCACACAGCTTCAGTTTTCAAAGGCAGATTTGGTTTCCTTTGCTCTGATCACCAAGCACTGAAATATCCCAGTTAGTGTGTAAGACATTTTTTTGCTACTTACAGGTACATTTTGAATGGGAACTCACCTGGGAATGGCACAGAATTCCTATGTCCTCATTTTTATTTCAGGAAATCTGTTCATTCTCTGCTGAAGCTCAAGAAACTTTGCTGTACAGGATTCTGCTGCTTAAATTTGGTGGTGGTTGGGTAGTGGGCTACATAGTAGAATAGTGAATGCCTTGTGTAGACATTCGTGGGCAATCTTTCTTCCCTGCTCAAAGCCATCCATTCAGATATATTTTAATAGTTTTCTCTGGACCTCCAAATGGAAAGCAATGGCTTTCCATTGCTTTCTTATTATTTTGAGAGTCATAATTCATGACCAGATTTTAAAAACCATGGTGGTGACTGGTGTTGCAAGATTAAATTGTTTTGTCAAATAAAAAAAAAATCCAGATTTAATTAAGTGCAAACAAATCTCTATGTATTTAGTATGTAGAAAACTCTCTCTCAAAGGCAGGGTAGAGTTAAGTCTTTAAGCCTTTGAACCAGTGGAGAGCATAGGACTAGTAAACAAATATGATCACATAAAGCAGAATAAAACCAGTGACAGGTGACGAGACGTGCAGAGAAAGTACTGTATTTGTTCAAATTAGAGAATGATTGTAGTGAAGGGATCGGGAAAGGCTTTGCAGAAAATGTGAAATCTGAGTTGAAGCTTGGGGAATGAGGAGGGTTTCACCCTGAGTAATGGTGGGTAGACCTTATAGAAAGAAGGTACTTTGTGTAAAAGGGCCAGATGTGGCACAGCTTGGGCCATTTCAGGGAACAGTAAACCAAATCAGCATTTATGGACTAAATCGTATCAAGTTTTGACTTTATGCTAATTACACAAAGATACATGACATTCTAGAAGCTTAAATTTTGCTGAAGCCAACATTTGAACCCAGCTTTCTGCAGCGCTCTCGTCTGGGAGTGAGTCACTTAGTGCCTGCCTCTCGCTCTCGTCAGAGCGCCACCGCCAGCACAGCTCTGCTGGTCTCCACCCGGCATCACATGGACCTGAACCCTGGGTGCTATTAAAAGCCATTTCTATGTGGTTTAGTAAAACACGTTCTCCTAGTGGTAAAGAGGAAGAAGACAGTGGTGTCTAGTGACAAAGGTAACACTACTTCCGATAAATAGAAGAGTGGAATGCTGAATTTGATCTTAGATTGTGATGGGAGTCTGGCACTTTACAGAAGACTCTGAACAAAACTCTGTTATCAAGGGTCTACTTTTATCCAGGCAAAGAGAATTGTAAAAGTAGAATGGGGTCCTATTCATTAGCAAGTTATTGCAGACTGAGAAAATTTTCTGAGCAGTTGTTTGATACGATATGAACTGAGCTTTTATTTAGTATACATTTATTTTTTAAAAAGATCTATTTATTTTCAGAGAGAGAGAGAGAGACAGAGAGCATGAGTGGGAGGGGCAAAGAGAGAGGGAGAGAGAGTCCTAAGCAGATTCCACACTGAACGGAGTCTGCTCCACCTCAGGGCCCTGAGATCACCACCCCAGCCAAAACCAAGAGTCGAACACTCAACTGACTGTGCCACCCAGGCACCCCTGAACTGAACTTTTAGAAAAGTCTATGTTGGTATATTGACTAAACTTTTACTATCAACAAAGATAATGCCGAAAGTTGCTGTAAAGACTATTCAAACAGTCAAGTAAGAGCTCAGTAAAGTGCAATGATTCGCATAACAAAAATTATATTCTCAAGACCTCTATTTTTCCAGTTTTGTCCTGGAAAAATAGTGGATTGTATTGGGTTTTTCTGTAATCTCAGTCTTTCGGGTATTATTTCATCCCTCTAAAAGAATTGCGGTTGTATTTGTTATAAAAGATATAGCTATGGTAGACATTACCAATGGCCTCCCCCGAATCTGGTCACCTGTCTTCCTTACTGGTAGAGCTCTGGGGCAGCCGAGTGCCTGGTTAAGAATACTCGCTATGCCAGATTCCCTTCTATTTGGAGTGGCTCTGTGAACCAGTTCTGGCCAGTGGGATAGAAGTAGACACGTCCTCATGAAAAGAGAAAGAGAACGATGCTGACATAGCCTTTTGCCCTTACTTACTCCTTTCCCTTCTTCTTGGTTGGAGTAAAGAAATATTGCCTGGCCCTTCGGGAAACATCTGGAGATCACAGGGCAGAGCAGAAGGCAGGGGGAGCTGGGCCGTAATGGCATCCTGACGTCACCACCTCTCCCCTTGTCTGCTCGCCTCCCACCTCTTCGGATGTTTCTTCCTCCTTTCTTTGAGTGAAGTCTAGCTGATCCACAGTGCGACTTTAGTCTCAGGCGTGCTGCTTAGCGATTCGACAACCCTCTGTGCTATGCCGTGCGTACCCCGGTGAGTGCAGCCATCTTATGCTGACACTTTGACAATACCACTGACTCTATGCCCCTTGCGGTACCTTTCATCCCTATGACTTCCTCATTCCCAAACGGAAGCCTGTACCTCTCGCTCCCCTTTACCCCTTTTGCCCATCCCCTCCTCCACCTCCTCTCTGGCAACCACTGGTTTGTGCTTTGTATTTAAGGGTCTAGTTCTGGTTGTTTATTTGTTTGTTTGTGTTATTTTTTAGGTTTCATATATCAGTGAAATTGTATTTGTCTTTGCCTGACTTATTTCACTTAGCATGGTGCCCTCTAGGTTCATCCATATTGTCACAAATAGCAAGACTTCTTTTTTTTTATGGCTGAGTAATATTCCTATATATAATATTCCTATATTATATATATAATATAATATTATATATAATAATATAATATATAACAACATAATATAAATATAGACATAAATATAATATATAAATATAAAAATATAATATATAATATAATAAAATAATATTCCTATATAGAGGAATATTATAATATAGGAATATCACATATATATAAGAATATTACTATATATATAATGGAATATACACACACATATTATATGTATATATGTATGAAAAATATATATTCTTCTTTATCCATTCATCTATCACTGGTCACATGGGTTACTTCTATGTCTTGGCTATTATAAATAATACTGTAATAAACATAGGGTGCATATATCTTTTCAGATTGTTTTCACTTTCTCCGGGTAAATACCCAGGAGTGGCCTTATTGGATCATATGGTAATTCCATTCTTAATTTTTTGAGCAATGTCCATACTGTTTTCCATAGTGACTGCACCAATTTGCATTTTCACCTAGAAGGTGTGAGGGTTACATTTTCTCCACATCCTCACCAACACTTGTTATTTCTTCTCTTTCTGGTACTAGCTATTCTGACAGGTGTAAGACGACATCGCATGTGGTTTTGATTGGCATTTTCCTGATGTTTAGTTATGTCGCGCATCTTTCCTGACCTATTTCTTAAGTTTGACTAACAGACTAAGCTTGGTTATGTCAGGAAGGTCATGTGTTTTTTATTTTTAAATTTTTGATGAAAGCAATTTTAACTGATACAGTAGCCTACTTCCAGTCAGGTGTATAATGGTTAACAGTTCATACTAATGCACTGGGGAGGCTGATGAGTTTTGCTTTATAATTGCCCTGGAACTTCTGTGTGTCTGTCTACCTTGTTTGATGTGAGTTTGAACCTTAAAGTTATACCTTGCACGTACAGAGGCAGACTTTCACCCTTCTCTGTTGCTAAAGTGTACCTGGCAGAGAGGAGAACGTCAAGGAGGCGAACACTGATCTCAAGGATCATAGAGTGTTCAGATTATTTTTTTTTAAAAGATTTTATTTATATAGTTTGAGAGAGAGAGGGATACAGCAAGCGGGAATGGTGTGTGTGTGAGGGGGCAGATGTAGAGGGAGAAGCTGACTCCCCAGTGAGCAGGGAGCCAGACCAGGGACTCGATCCCAGGACCCTGGAATCATGACCTGAGCTGAAGGCAGGTGCTTAACTGACTAAGTACAGCTCAGATGCCCCCAGAATGCTCAGATTAATGTAGCAAGGGAACCTCCAGTAAGCACAGAAGTCATTTTTGGGGAAAATGAGTGGTTCGTAGCAGGTGTTTTACAGAATGTGGGGAAGGGAGCAAACCTTCTGCAAAATGCCACTGGTAAAGACCCATTATTTAAAGAGAATATTGAGTTGTTGCGGAGCTATAGAAATGGTAGTAAGAATCCTGAAATGATGAACTAACATTGTGGACCAGCACTCCGCAAAGAAATACAATGTAAACCGCTTATGTACCTTTGATCTTCTCATAGTCATTTTAAAAAGGTAAAAAGAAACAGGTTAAATTACATTTAACCCAATATATCCAAAATATTGTTGCTTTTATATGTAATCAGTGTAACATTATTGATGAAACATTAGAAGTTTTGAAATCCCACGTGTCGGGCTAAGTCATGATCCAGATCCAGCCACATTTTAGATGTATATGTGGCTGGTGACAACTATATGGGAAAGGGCAGTTCCAGAGAAGAACAGTAGTTTATGTGCTGATATATTGCTTTATTTATTTATTTATTTTAATAAAAGTTTGCTTTATTTTTCTGTTGAACCAAGTATTAGCCACCAGTTTACAATTTGATTTTTTTTTTTTTTAATTTTATTTATTTGACAGCGAGAAACACAGCGAGAGAGGGAAC
>CM053609.1:50925582-50943707 GCA_028646535.1 Procyon lotor
AACTGGTGTAAGGTGGTATCTCAATGTAATTTTGATTTGAATTTCCCTGATGGCTAATGATGATGAACATTTTTTCATGTGTCTGTTAGCCATTTGTGTGTCTTCTTTGGAGAATATCTGTCCATGTCTTCTGCCCATTTTTTGATGTGATTATCTGGGGTTTTTTTTTTGGGTGTTAAGTGTGAGGAGTTCTTTATAGATCTTGGATGTCAGCCTTTTGTCTGTAGTGTCATTTGCGAATATCTTCTCCCATTCCGTGGGTTGCCTCTTTCTTTTGTTGACTGTTTCCTTCGCTGTGCAGAAAGTTTTTATCTTGATGAAGTCCCAAAAGTTCATTTTCACTTTTGTTTCCTTTGCCTTTGGAGACATGTCTTGAAAGAAGTTGCTGTGGCCGATGTCGAAGAGGTTATTGCCTATGTTCTTCTCTAGGATTTTGATAGATTGCTGCCTCACATAGAGGTCTTTTATCCATTTCGAGTTTATCTTTGTGTGTGGTATAAGAGAATGGTCGAGTTTCATTCTTCTATACATAGCTGTCCAATTTTCCCAGCACCATTTATTGAAGAGACTGTCTTTTTTCCACTGGATATTTTTTCCTGCTTTGTCAAAGATTATTTGACCACAGAGTTGTGGGTCCATATCTGGGGTCTCTACTTTGTTCCAGTGGTTTGTGTGTCTGTTTTTGTGCCAGTACCATGCTATCTTGGTGATCACCACTTTGTAGTGAAGCGTGAAATCAGGCAACATGATGCCCCCAGCTTTGTTTTTCTTTTTTAACATTTTCTTAGCAGTTTCGAGTCTTTTCTGGTTCCATACAAATTTTAGGATTGTTTGTTCCAGCCCTTTGAAAAATGCCAGTGGAATTTTGATCAGGATGGCATTGAAAGTGTAGATTGCTCTGGGCAGCATAGACATTTTAACAACGTTTATTCCTCTGATCCATGAGCTTTTTTTTATTTTTAAAAAAAATTATTTAAATTCAATTAACATATAGTATATTATTAGTTCCAGAGGTACAGTTCAGTGATTCATCAGTTGAATATATTAGCCAGTGCTCATTACCTCACATGCCTGCCTTAATGCCCATCACCCTGTACCCCATCTTCCCACCCCACGCCCCTCCAGCAACTCTGTTTGTTTCCTATGATTAAAAGTTTCTTATGGTTTGTCTCCCTCTCTGATTATGTCTTGTTTTATTTTTCCTTCCCTTCCTCTATGATCCTCTGTTTTGTTTCTTATATTCCACATATGAGTGAAATCATATGATAATTGTCTTTCTCTGATTGACTTATTTCGCTTAGCATGATACCCTCTAGTTCCATCTACCTTGTTGCAGATGGCAAGATCTCATTTTTTTTGATGGCTGAGTAATATTCCATTGTATATATATATACCACATTTTCTTTATCCATTAATCTGTTGGCAGATATCAGGGCTCTTTCCATAGTTTGGCTATTGTGGACATTGCTACTATAAACATTGGGGTACATGTGCCCCTTCGGATCACTATGTCAAATGCTTTTCTGAATCTACTGATGTATCTTTTTTCTTCCTTTAAACTTCTGATGTGTTAAATTTAAAAATACTAAAACTAAACGATATTCTTGTCAGATATACATGTATAGGGTAAACTATTTATTAAAAGGTAACCAGTCAGGGCACCTGGGTGACTCAGTTGGTTAAGCATCTGCCTTCAGCTTTAGTCATGATCCCAGGACCCTGGGATCGAGCCCTGCGTCTGGCTCCCCATTCAGCGGGGAGTCTTCTCCCTGTCCCTCTGCCCTTCCCCCTTCCTTGTCCTCTTTCTCTCTCTGGTCTCTCTCTCTCTCAAATTAATAAATAAAATCTTAAAAAAAACTCAGTCAGTGATAAATACATGATTCAGGATAACAGTTAACACATGTGGGAAGGGAAGAAGCACTTGGTAGTAGCACTTGGTAGCAACAAATTGTTGCTGATGTTCTAGTTCTCATGCTGGTCAGTGAGTTCCCAAGAATATAGTACATTATCTAAAGCATGCACATATAGACCTAAAAGCACAGATGATTAAATCCAAAAGCAGATCATGTGTGAACCATTAAGGAAAGATAAGCATATGTGTTATGAACTAAGAATTATGATTAATCCCTTCATGTGTTTAAAAAAAGAAATTCGTATTTGTCTTTATGAGGTTGTGTTGCATTTATTCTGGGGTTGGTAAGAAAGAGTTTTTAAAATGTCATATTTTCCGGGGCACCTGGGTGGCTCAGTTGTTAAGTGGCTGCCTTCGGCTCAGGTCATGATCCCGGAGTCCTGGGATCGAGCCCCGCATCAGGCTCCCTGCTCTGTGGGAAGCCTGCTTCTCCCACTACCATTCCCTCTGCTTGTATTCCCTCTCTCGCTGTGTTTCTCTCTGTCAAATAAATAAAAAAAAATTAAAAAAAAAATGTCATATTTTCCACTGTTGTTGGTGAAGTTCTCCTTTTTAGATATGTTTGGGACATTGTTGGTTGTGAGACTATCACGAGCCACATGCACTATGGGGTCTGCGCAGCCTGTGCTCTCTGTTGTTTAGTTCCCAGATTACCAGGTGATTACATGGCCATCATTTTATTTGACACTTTGTATGGAAGGTCCTGTAGTTTAGAGAGGGCCTGACCCTTTCTTTTGCTTCCTTAGACCACACCCTTCCGGGTTGCACATGTCCTGAATTTCCATCCTGCCCCATCCTATCTGGTAGAGCTGGGGCGTGAGTTGTGTAGCTTTGGTGAGGATATTTGGAATGTATTACAGTGGTTTTGAACATTTGGAATGAAACAGACTTGGATTTGAACCTTGCCTCTTCCCCTTGCCAGCTGTGTAGTCTTTAGAAATGTTAATAACCACTCTAAGCCTCAGTTACCAGAAATTTTCCCTGATATTTTCTGCCAGGTTGTTTTAAGTGTGACAATATATCCATTATTGTGACTATACTTGTCATATCCCCATCATATATAATTAATTTTTGTATCTTCATGGCTGGAGTGTCAAGCTACTGATGTGGATTTTCCCTGAGTGTGCTAAATGTACCAGTTGCTTTATTCCCTAAGCTTTGAAAAGAACCACAGTACCAAAATATCCTTACCTTTACTTTTCAACCAGGGATTTTTCTATTCCGTCGGTACTATTTCCAAAGATGGGGGAGAGACAGGCAGTCATGTCATTCACAGCCAGGCCCTGGAAAGGCCTTGCTTAGAAAAGCAAGTGGCAGACGCAGGAATTCGGGCTGATCTCAGTGCTGGAAACAATATTGACAGTGCCTGCCCCTGTACCGAGCTTCTCTGCAGCAGCTATGGTACCAAATGCCTTACCCTCAGCATCTCACCAGATTCTAGTTCAGTTTCCCAAAGCAGATCTTTGTTTTTATTAACATATAATGCATTATTTGTTTCTGGAGTACAGCTCTGTGATTCATCAGTCTTACACAATTCACAGCACTCACCATAGCACACACCGTCCGCAGTGTCCATCACTCAGCCACCCCATCCCTCCCACCACCCTCCCCTCCAGCAACCCTCAGTTTGTTTCCTGAGATTGAGAGTCTCTTATGGTTTGTCTCCCTCTTTGGTTTCATCTTGTTTCATTTTTTTCCTCTTTTTCCCTGTGGTTTTCTGTCTTGTTTCTCAAATTGCCCATATCAGTGAGATCATATATGATAATTGTCTTTCTCTGATTGACTTATTTCACTTAGCATAATACTCTCTAGTTCCATCCATGTCAGTGCAAATGGCAACATTTCATTTTTTGAAGGCTGCTTAATATTCCATTGTATATATACACCACATCTTTATCCATTCATCTGTTGATGGACATCTGGGCTCTTTCCAATAGCTTGGCTATTGTGGACATTGCTGCTATAAACACTGGGGTGCATGTACCTTTTTGGATCACTACATCTGTATCTTTGGGGTAAATACTCAGTAGTGCAATTGCTGGGTTGTAGGGTTCAACTTTTTGAGGAATCTCCATACTATTTTCCAGAGTGGCTGCACCAGCCAAAGCAGATCTTTGACCTTCATGTTAACACAAGGAAGTTGAGGCTTAGAGAGGTTCACTAGCAACTAGCCCAGAGTGTCAAACAATCAGTAGTTGGCCAAACCAAGAGGCACTTCCTGGGCTCTTTGACCCCAAAATCTACATTCATAACGATTTCCTATGCAGATGATATTCTCTGGAGAATCTATATGTCTCCCTATTTTTCTGATTTGTGGACTTGGAAGTGTGTAGAGCCCAGAACTCAGTGGGACCTGCTGGGTGGTTGAATGGTTGGCATTCTGTGTGCCGAATGGGGAAGCCAGTTCCCTGTAGATGTGAGAGATGCTCTGGAAACTTTGGGTTCTCTTTGGCCATTTTCTACTAAAAGTTGAATCTAAAATGTTTCAGTGCTAGGATTTAAGAGGTTTGAGAGATTTTTGCATTATTCTCTTTGGGTAAGGAATATTTAGATATGTGGTATGCATGACTGTATTTTGGATTTTTAAGTCAGAAAGTAGAGGGTTTATAAAAACTTTGGAAAATATCTGTAGTATGCTGAAATAAAGTGAGAGCTTAATAAAAATATGCATTAATGCAGGAATCTGCTGCCCTCACACTAAGCACAAGAGATCTCTGTTGAACCTTGGGAAAAATAAACTTACTCCCTTGGCTTTTATGGGGGTGGCACTAAAATTTGGTAGCCGTGCCCAGGAGTGGGGTAGTGGCATAGAATGAAAACAGTCTGCAGGAGCCTTCAGGTTCCTTAGAACACAACCAAATTAAACATTAACATAGTCTTTGCAGAATGAATCCTGGATTCCCTCATCCCACACAGACTGATTTTTTTGAAAACGAAATTCAACTTAAAAAGTTCGTTTACTCTTCTACTTTTACCAAGTATTTAATTAAACACCATTAACCAAAAGATGAGAGAATAAGATTTCCTTTTTGAAATTCTTTCCTTCTCCAGCACACCCAAAAAGCAAGCCGAGTTTTAGGCAGAATCGTTAAATTTTATTTTTTGCCCTTTTGCTAGTTCCCTGCTTTGATCCAGTTAATATTAAAATGCTCAGAAAGCAATTATCATTCATCTTTCAACTTGATGATCAAGTATTTTCCTTGCAAATGAAGTATGCCCTGTAAATGATTAAACATTACTGAACACAAGAATCAACCTGATGTGTTTCAACACCTCAACTTCTCTGCGGGAGGTGGCATTTTTCTGTTGGTTTGTCAACGCGTTATTCTGGCAGCCTCCCTTTTGCTCAAGTAGTGTGCATCTGGCTTGGTTTTGAATTTAGTAAAGAGTATGACCGAGGCCTAAAAAGGAAATGAATACCATACTTCTCAGATTCTGTTTATAAAAATGTCACATAAGTGCTTACAATACATTGGAAGGCCCGTGACTCCCAAGAATTTCTCTGGCACCTCTCCGTAGTCAGTATTTATGGTGTATTCATTTATTGGTCACATTGAATAACACAGCCCTTTCAGACTCTCCGTGTATCATTTGTTTATTCACTTGATAGTATTTATTTAATTTAAATTCACTCAGGTAACAGAGATTAAAGTACATCATCAGTTTTTGATGTAACCTTCAATGATTCATTAGTTGTGTAGAGGCGTTTCCATTTCAACAGCCTTACTAAGGTAAGCCGCTGACCACAAGCTGACAGCTATCTCTGCCTGTGAAAGGGTTCAACATTCCAGGCGAACCAGTTGACCTGTTGACCTTTCTACATTATTCTCTCGTACACCGTCAAGAGAGGAATAATCACTACTCTTTTGTTTATATCTAACATATGTGATCCTCATGTATGGGAGTACATTTCCTACCATCTACACGTGTGGGGCTTTTGGGCCAGGTTTGTTCTGTGAGTTTCTGTTTACCCAGCGAGGTAATCACTATTGGAATAGATTTACTCACTCAGACGTTGATTGGCACAGAGTAAGTGCTCAGTAAATACTATTTAAATGAATACATTCTGGGCAGTGAATACGGGGAACTTTTGGCCTTTCTGCATATCTAATTAAATGGTCATCTATATAGAGGTTTGATGTCCTTTCATATTGCTGCTATCTGTGAAATAATTTCAAAATGATCTTTACCTGGATGGTTTAAAATTCTAAGCCTTAAACATTACCTCCAGATTTAGATAAAAGTAAAATTGTAGCATTGGCTCTAAGCAAGCAGGGAGATGTATTAATTTCCAGTTTCCAGGAAGGTTGGGCACCATACATTTCCTAGAATGAGCTTGACTCCACTCTACTTGGAGCACTAAATTAAATGGCTCTAATTGCATAAAGTCTTGGCAGTAACTCATGAGTGTCTCTTCTATCCCTTGTTGGTTTTATAGATGTGTTTTGCTGGCAAAAATGCTGATTGTTTATTTATTGATGACAAACAGCTATCAAACCAGCTTTGTGTAATGTATTGACAGCCAGTCTGAAGGATATCACAGGTCTTGGTTATTGTATTTATTTTTATATTCTTTTAATTGCACGTGCACATGTAGCAATAACCCTTTTGATGTTATTAATTCTCGTTCTATTTTTGGAATTCGTTTTTCAAGATATGGTTGAAAGCTTGTGCTCTGGAAGAATAAGTACTTTGAAGGACAACCTGCAATAATAACCTGTTAGTATGAGAATACAGGTTTTCTTACTCTTTTTGGAAGTGTACATTTTGTTTTGATATGATGTATGACATGAAGGGAAATGTTCCCTCTAAAGTCCTAAATATATAAATAAATATATATATATATATATAAATATACATATATATATATATAAATATATAAGTTGGATTTACAGACAGCAGAGGGGCTACAAGTTCGCTTCTGTAGTGTAGAAAGAATAATATCTGTGTGTAACATATCGATCTCTGCCATACACTGGTGCTTAGCTGTGGCACTGCCTGACAATATCTTTTTATTAGGTGTGCTACTTTAATTTTATCCTTTTATTTTTTATTTATTTATTTATTTTTAAATTTATTTTATTTTTATTTTTTATTTTATTTTTAGCTTCATAACCCACCTCCCAAGTTATTTGCAGTAAAAAGTCAAATGTTCAAGCGTGGCATTTAAATTCACTTGAGATTTTTTTTCAAGTAGCAGCTAGGACTTGATTGGCTTGACGTATGAATTAAAAGTGTACTTTTATTAATTGATAGAACAGTTTTAAATCAAGTTACTCAACAGCAAGTTGAATTCTTGGCATTTCAAATATGTAGTTAGTTTCTATGTTGACCCAGTTAATATTCCCAGAGTAAGTAAGGCAAGTGAGGCAATTTGGATTCTCTAGCAAAAGTGTGGTGATGGAGTTTGGGAGGTGAGATGTTAGTTAGGAGCTATGACCTATGGAAGGGAAAGGGTGAGGCACGTTTGGGTAGAGGGAGAGGCTAAACTGCTTGCAGACCCGGCCAGCCACCGCAGACCCAGCAGGGAACTAGGGAGCAAGGCTTTCCAGTCAGCCGTGTCCGATGTTGGCGAAGTGACTGGCCTTTCCGTCCCCTTGGTCACTCACCAAAGGCAGGACAACCTGGAGAACGCGACAAGAGGCTCTTAGCTGCTGAGGCGCATGGAAGAGCTGCCCCCTAGAAGCTGTCTGCTGGCACAGCTCCCCACAGCTGGGCGGAAGGGCTTTCTTGATAAGGGGACTGAGCTCTACCCATGGGACTCTCCTAATTATTCCCAAAAATAATACTCAGATACTTGTATCGTCATCTTCATCTGACCAATGAAAAACAGAGGCCTAACAGTTTGCTTGAGAACTCGTGGTTAATTCTGAGCAAAGCTGGGAAGAATAACTTATGTGTCCTATTCTCTTAGCCTCTGGCAAACTGACATCATGCTGTCGTGGCTGCATTATTCTTAAATGGGTGTCAGCATGTGTGAAGAAATAGCGAGGGGAAGGTGTTGTAGCTACTCAAGAACTAGTATGGTGAATAAGAAGGGGCATAGGTTTTAGATTCCAACTGGCGTGGCCTCCCAGCTTGTGTTCTCGCTGGCTCTGGGACACGCAAGTCTCTCATTCATGCTGACCCAGTGTTCTGACTGGTCAATGAGAGGCATGAAGTTGATGTGTTGACTAACCATTGTAGATGAAAACGCATAGTTCATAGCAGAAAACACCATACATGCTGATTTTCTTAAATACCAAAAACAAGTCAAGCTGTAAAATGTTGATAGAAAAATGAAGATTCCAGCTGGAAGGCAGAGAGAACTTTTCTTCCTCATATTTTTCTTTTGTATCTCTCTTAGTCTTTAAGTGTTAATATATTAGGAAATGAATTGACAGACTTTTCTGGAGAAGTTGCTTCTGGGATGTGGGGCCATTCCGGACAGATATGGGAAGGGCACTTTTTAAAAAAAGGAAAGGAAGGAGCGTGGAATGAAAAAGATTGACTAAACCAACAAATATTCATGGAATCCTTATTATGGGCCAGGCTCTTTTGAATTTTAATGATAAAGTTCAATATAGAAGGTCAGTGAAAGTACCCCATCTGAGCTCATTGAAGACTGCACCTCTCCATTTTCCACTTCTACCCTCTTGAGTTAATCTCTGTTCTTTTCCTAGGGTTATGGCTGCAGGCTGGGGACTCTTTGCCACCTGTCTACTGTAGGCCTATCTTCAACCCATTCTTCGTGGAAATTCAGTCCTGTTATTTCCTACTTCCCATTACTTTCTTAAGGCCAAAATACTTGGCATTGACTGTTGCCTGGAGCCTGCCAACCTCATCTCTCAGTATTTACATTTCCAAACCCAACTCCAAAACCCATACCCTTCCCCTCACCCTCTTTCTGCTTCACTAGCTCCCCCAGTAGGTGTTGGCCCTCTGGCTTTAGGCCTTTGCCCATGCTGGTTCTGCATCTTACAACGCTCTTTCTCTTTCCTTCTACCCCTGGTTAACTGCCACTTGGTGTATGTTTTACTTCCTTTGGAAAAGCTTTTGGTGATCCCTCAACTAGATTGGGTCACCCTCTTACTTTCCTCTGATACTCCCTTTTAGAAGTGATCACAGGAGGTAATTACGTGTTGTGTGTGTGTGATTGTCTATTTCTCCCATCTGACTATAGCCCCGCAAGGACTGTGACCAGGTCTGTTTGGGCTCACATCTACCAAGCACAGTCCTGGCACGGAGTAAGGACTCATTGAATCTGTTTGAACAAAGGATTTAGGAAGCTCCTGTAATTTTCTCTTGTTCAGCCTGTGCTTCCCACCTTACTGTTGGGGCCATCTCAGTTTGGACATAGGTCAGTGGAAATCCCACCTACATTAAGCTATACCTTTGCTACCACAAAGACTAGGAATGAGGCCTTTACTCTGATGTCAACAATTAGAATCAATCCTTACCTTTGTCAAGCCTAGTACGCTTTCTATTATTTTATTTTGAACCTAGTACGCTTTGTATTTTAGTGCATGTCGTCATGTCAGGTTTAAAAAAAATCATGCTGCTTTGATTTATTTAAAAAATTATTTTCCTTAAGTAATTGAATTAGAAGACATAATATCTTCAAAAAAATTTTGTTGAGGACTTGATTTGTGGGGGAGGGAGAAGCAAGCCCTTCATCCACTTTCTCTCCCTCAAACTCTCCTAATCTATTGTTTTTTCCTTGGACCGAAAGCTCTTTTTACAGCGCCCTGTGTCTTATAAGTAAGAGCTGGAGGGGAAAGTGGAGATATGTAGTTTGCTCACAAGAGCAAACGTCAAGCTTCTCATAAGTGCATTTCTTGGCTGGTGTGAGTTCAGGCCGGGCTACTTTAAAGTGGACATCTTCTGTTTTTATAGGAAACACATGGAATGTCTGGAATTCTTCTTAGAAAAAGGAATCTGCAGCCTGCTGGGAAGCACCGAAGAACTTGCTTTTTGTTAGTTGTGGCCTTAGATTTCAATGCCAAAGGCATCCTGAAAATCAGACACAGTATCTCCTCTTGAACTGAAAATGAGAAGGACTCTATATTTGATTTGAAAAATTTGAAAATTTGTGGTTCCTCCACTTTGATAGTGTGATCCAACTGGACATTTTGTCTTTGTGTTTTATTTCGAAACCATTTACTTTATAAAGCTCCCGTATGGCTCTTTATTTTCACTTTGAATAAATGAAAACTGTTGGCAATTTAACTTAGTTCTTGTGTCTTTGACATTTCAGTGGTTCCTGTATGTGAATGCCAGGACTAGTGGACTGAAAAGATAGTTCCTAAATCTTTATGTAAATAACAATATTGAAATCATATTAAGAGTAACTTTATTTCTAACCTCTTATCTACTTCTTGTAAGTTGCAGGCTTATAGATTGATAGATAATGTTAGTCTGAGTCTTGGCCATGTTCTTCTGTAGTATATGTCAGCTGTACCAGAAATGAGGCTGGTTGAATTTTGCTTTACCTTGTTTTATTTTTCAGTAATGGCTACGATTTTTAGTTGGAGACAATCGGGATTGGTCGGCAAAGTTGATTAACATGGAGTTCCTTGCTTCACTGTTTATTCCTTTCATGATTAACCAGAAGCTCCAAATTGCTGATATTTTATTTAATTTTTAAGTTTACTGTTTAATAAGTAGGTGAGATTCTTCTAAGAGCATCACTTTCCACATTGTGAGTGGAACCTCCCTTGGGAAATACAAGAATTCAAGAAAAAAGGAAATTAGGTGTTTTTCTTGCATAATCATTATCTTGTAGTAATCCACACAGAAAAGTCGCTATTGTATCAGGAGGGAGTTTTTTAAGAGTGGCTTTTGTTTAGCCCTGTGTGGAATGACCCAGAAAAAAAATCTTGTTTTTGTTAATTGCTTCCCCCCCCACATGTTATTTAGTACAATTAATTAACTAAAACTTTACTCTGCTTTTGTTAATAGACAAAATAAAATTATCAGCTACCTCCATAATAGCAAAAATCTTGAAATCTAAGGGGTATGGATTGGAGAAAATGAAAGTTCTTCTTTGTGTTGGTGAGATAAAGACTTGTTGATTGATTCACCGTGGCCTTAGGCTGTGACATTGGCGGCGGGGTTGGGGGCAAGGAAATTTTCAGTTTTTGGTGTTTTCGTTGCAGACTTATATTATCTTCCCATTAAATTAAGTGGTACTGTTGTCAACTTTATGTCTAAATGACTTTTGCAAAGAAAGAAGAGTATAGTTTTGTTATTCATTAAACATATTTTATCTTACATATTTCTTGTAAAAAATATGCGATGGGTTGGAAATTAATTTATAAAGCAGTTTTGGACTTTTTCCTCAATTCAGTTGAAGAAACTCACTGAGCTCATTCAGGCATTGATTTGGAATCCAAGTGGTAAATAATAAGGCACAGTCTTTCCTCTTAATACCTTGTCCTTAGACTGTTGGAATGACAAAATAAGAAAGAATATATTTTTTGCTCATTCCTCCTATGTTGTAGGAGGGATACAAATGTTATAGGAGTGATTAATTTTCCCTAGATGTAGTTGGGATCTTGCAACTTTATAGTGCTGGCAAAGGGGGTGGCAGGAGAAGAGGATGTAATTTTCGCAAGTTTCAAGGAATTTTTTTTGTGCACTTACTGAATGATAGCACTCTACCATGTGTTGGAAAGCCAGTGTGAACCAAGAAAATGTCTCTGCTCCCATGGAACTTGTATTCTAGTGAGAGGAAGTAGTGTCTTTTGACAAATAGGTAGTCTTTTTTTTTTTTTTTTTTTTTAAGTTATTGACAAATAGGTAGTCTTTTAAAGGTAGAATGGAGGGAAGTTACTTCTGGCTGTCTCTGAACTTTCTCCTCTTGGATAAGTCAGTGATGCCTTATGGAAAGTCAAAAGCATGTGTGGGGGACTTTAGCCTTCAGTGGAAGAAGGGCACTTCTCCCTGGTAACAGGAGAGAGAAAAGGAAAATGGGATTCGATGCAAGAGTTTGTAATCTGATGGTGGGGTGAACGATCATGAATCTAAAGTAAAGTAAATTTGCCTAGTTGGATTTTTCCATAGTAAGAAGTGTACTACTGTTTGGCTCCTTGGCTGCAGATTGATGTCTGGGTTCATTTAGGACTGAAGTTTTGATTGACTGCAAATACATTTGCTGAATGAATGGATTTTTGACCGATTTTATAGAGGTCTGATGGAATCCAAATGTTTATTTTAAAAATCCTTTAAAATGTGCACTTTTCGCCAAAATTATAACAGATTTCTTAATTCCGATTCTTTTTAACCGTAAAGGCTTTTGCAAACTGGCATTGCCACTATGCCTCACCCTTTTACAATGACATGTCGTCAGCCAACTTTGCTAAATGGAATAGATTGCATCAGGTAAGACTGTTACTGCGGGACGTTTTTTAGATTTTTGAAGCATAATCCATTTTTAATAATGTGAAAAAAACTGCTTCTTGCCAGTGCTGTCTAAGTGTGAAGACCCTTCCCCCAACCCCTGCACATTATTTCGGGGCTACCCTTCCTCTGCATTTATTTCTTTTGACAGTCCTTTAATGTTTCAGTTCAAAAAGCTTTTAGTTACCAGTAGGAATGGATCCAAAAACCAGTGACAAAGATTAACAGACGCTACCTTTGAACAATGCTTTGTTACATTCCATTGCACAATATCTATCTCCATAAAATTCTTTTCTTGCCAGCGAAGTATGATTTAAATAGAGCATAGGATCACTGAATAATGCCCGAAGAAACATTCTTAAAACCTAGTTATCCTTTTAAGACTTTTGCCTATTTCCTTTCTATCTCCCTTTAGACAATGTTTTATCCTGAAAATTAATTCTGCAACCCCTTTTGTTTTATACCTTATTTTTCCAATACGTTGCACATTGTTACTTCTGCTCAAGTTACCTTCAATGAAAATGGTTTAGTCCATTTTCATTCCTAACCTTATATTATAAGGATGTATTATGAGTGTGCCAAGTACAGTTCCTATTGTTTGGTTTGAATATAACTGCTGCTACCATAGAGACCTAAGTGTGAATTTTCATTACCTTCCCTTTACTCTGTATCTAAATTTGATTTTTATTGAGTATTTAGTTAGATGTCTTTGTCCTAGGTATGAATTACAAGTAGACAAATAGATATAGATATATAATTTGTATCTATTAAAAATTAAATGTATCTGTATTTATAGTATATATATTCCTTGGGAAATAAATTGCTTCTGTTGTGATATCAATTATTTGTAATGTCTTTAGAAATTCAGCGTATTAGTGGAACTATAGGTCTTATTGAAAAACTATGCACAAGTGTTACTGGGTGTAGTAATGTGATTTACTTATTTTCTTTTTCTTTTCCTTTTAAAAAAAATATTTTATTTATATACTTTAGAGAAACAGTGAGCTAGAGAGAGTGACAGCATGAGGAGGGTGGGGGACAGAGGAAGAACTAGGCTCCCTACTGAGTAGGGAGCCTGATGTGGGGCTCGATCCCAGGACCCTGTGAAGGCAGATACTTAACTGAGTCACCCAGGTGCCTGCGATTTACTTATTTTCAAGTGGGACAGAGTTGATTAAATTTAGTTACTGTTACATGGCATTTAGGGGATTTGACAACCACAGAGTAGGCTTGTAAGGATTTTTTACACTTTGTGAACCTTTCAAGTTTGGACCAGAATTAATTTTATCAAAAATTTTTAACAAGAGAGCCTGCTTGAGTTTAGCAAGGATGTTTTCTAAGATTGTATTTTAAGTCATTTTGGATTTTTGCTAGGAGAATTTTTTTGCCAAAGTATATGAGACAGTAATTCCTTGGTTGTATTTTGATTTGTGGTATCTTATTTAATGCCATTAAGCAGATTTGTTTATATTTACAATTAGCAAGGAATTGTTTTTCTTTTTTTTCTTTTTTTTTTTTTGAGAGGGGGAGAGGCAGTATCTTAAGCAGGCTCCACACCTAGCGTGGAGCATGACTTGGGGCTCAGTCTCACAACGCTGAGCTCATGACATGAGCCGACATCAGGAGTCAGATGGTCAACCATCTGAGCCACCTGGCATTCCTGTTTTTCTTTTCTAAGTTCTGTTTAATAGTAATTGCATTTTATTACCAATTAATGGACCTTTTTAAGAAAGTCAGTAAGTACAAAGTGTTAATTATATTTTATTTTTCCTACCGCTTAATGGAGTTTTCTTAACCTTATGGCCTAGTGCTGGATGTTAAGATAATCATCCTCATCTAATTGAGGAAGTTGATTTAATTTCCCAATTCCATGTAGAAGGCTGGAGAACACCTTGCTCCTCCAACTCATCATTTATCTTTGAGTAATATTATGCAAATTAATTGAGGAAAGAGTTGTAGGGTGTGTGATTCCTTAATTTCCAAAATATCTGTTATTTCAGAATATCTTATGTGCTAAATCTTTCTTCCTCCTTTTAGGATAGATACTCATGATAATTCACCTTCTAAAGAAACTTTCAGGTCCTGGGTTTTTAACTTTTCTAAATTTTGTATTTATTTATATTCTTAAAAGATTTTATTTATTTGAGAGAGAGAGACAGAAACAGAAACAGAGAGAGGGAGCAGGGGGAGGGGCAGAGGGAGAGGGAGAAGCAGGCTTCCCGCTGAGCAGGGAGCCTCACTGGAGCTTGATCCTGGGACCTTGAGATCATGACCTGAGCTGAAGTCAGACACTTAACAGGCTGAGCCACACAGGCACCCCTAAATTTTGTATTTATAGCTTAAGTTTTTTAGGCTCAATTAGCTTTGTTCTAGGCATGGCACATCTAGACTCCTGCTAGCTAATATAACTTCATTAAGATTTAAAAATAACAACTTGCCTAAATTTTTTGCTTAAGTACATTTGAATAACAACATTCGCTCCCTCTCACAACCCTTTCTTCTACCTACCTTTCTTTCTTCCTCCCCCTCCCTCTCTTTCTTCCTCTCCTCCTTCTCCTCCCTCTCTTTCTTTCTTTCCTCTTCCCTCCCTCCCTCCCTCCCTCCCTCCTTTCCTTCCTTCCTTCCTTCCTTCCTTCCTTCCTTCCTTCCTTCCTTCCTTCCTTCCTTCCAACTCTACTCTAGCCAAAAGAGAGGGAAGCAGATGAACATTAAATAACAAATCTTTTAATGTCATACTTAATTGTATTTCTGAAGACAGGATACTACCCTTCTTCCAGTTAGACCTATGACTCATCCATTTGGGTTACAGTGTCCTTCGGGGGGCGATCTAATAATTTTTCAAAGACATCCTGGCCTGTCCAAGAATATAACCTTTACAATGCTTATGCCGTATTAGAAGGTGTTAATGGAATGTAGGAGAGCCGGCTCCTGAATGGCTGATTAAATAATATTTTTATATCCTGGAGTAATGCTAAAACCAGGCATCTTAGTGGAAAAGAGACTGATTTCCAACTGGCAGAACTCTATGAGATATGACCTAAAAATTAATATTTGTGGTTAGGAAGCTCTGTCTCTTACAGAGTCAAATTTTCTGTGGTGTTTGACTTGAGGGAACGACTACGGTAATAAGCTAATTAGTTCTGGCATCTGTAACCAAACCCATAGTACTTTGAGTCTAGATTGTCACATTTTCAGCAATTTAGGAAAAATGAATTTCACCACCATCGTTGTGGAAAAAAAAAAGACCATTTTGCAGCTTAAGATGAGTGAATAAAATCCATTTGGAATTATATTCTAATCTTCATATCATTCAGATTGTTCTCAGAGTAATCATGTAATTAGATCCTGGGATGAAAAACATCCAAGTAATGAGATTGTGTAAAAGAAAATGTGATGGATTTCAGTGGGCAACTTTTGCATGAACTAAACTAGGCTGAGAAGAGTCAAAATTTGAGGTAGAAGCTCAGTTTCCCCACCATTTCCAGACCTATTATATAAAGAAAGCTATCTCATCACTTAGATCCAGGCTAACTAGAAGTTTACCCCTGTTCTATATGTTTGTTTTTTTTTTTTTTAAGATTTTATTTATTTGACAGAGAGAAACACAGCGAGAGAGGGAACACAAGCAGAGGGAATGGTAGCAGGAGAAGCAGGCTTCCTGCCGAGCAGGGAGCCCGATGCGGGGCTCGATCCCAGGACCATGGGATCATGACCTGAGCCGAAGGCAGACGCTTAACGACTGAGCCACCCAGGCGCCCCTGCCCCTGTTCTATATGTTGAAAGAGAGTTTGTTAAGAAAATAAAAGGGAGAAAAAAATTCCAAGGGGAGTGTTTAGCTCCTTAGTGTTTTGAAGTCCCTAGTTTGTATAACAGCCCTTCAGTATGTTTTTCACTAGAGAAGCTGATAGGTCTCCAGATGCTTCATGTTCTTAATTATTGCTTTTGGATTTAGGTGTCTGCTTCTTATAGGAAAATTCACTGAGATTTAGGATGCAGCTGTTAAAAATTTATAGAAGACTAATTTTCCGTTTTCTTATTTCAAATAAATAAAATTTTATTGTAAGTTAAATAACCTTTTGTTTAAAACCAGTCAGTTGTTACTCATGTAGTGGATCTTTTAAAGACTTTTATCAGTCCTTTTTTTGTTTTTTTTGGAGAAGGAGTGTTCATGCTTGAGCTGTCCGAGGGGGGATGGGTGGCAGAAGGGGAGAGAGAGAATCTCAAGCAGGCTCCATACCTAGCTCAAAGCCTGAGGTGGGGCTCGATCTCATGACCCTCAGATCATGAACCTGAGCTGAAATCAAGAGTTGGATGTTTAACTAACTGTGCCACCCAGTCGTCCCAATCAGCCATTTTTCATTTTGACTAGATAGTGTGTTAATTTTACTAAGATATACTGAAAGTTACTTTTTGCTAGAAGAAATTGATTTTAAAGATCCACTGGCTTAGCGGTGCCTGGGTGGCTCAGTGGGTTAAGCCTCTGCCTTCGGCTTGGGTCATGATCTCAGGGTCCTGGGATCGAGCCCCGCATCGGGCTCTCTGCTCGGCAGGGAGCCTGCTTCCCCCTCTCTCTCTGCCTGCCTCTCTGCCTACTTGCGATCTCTCTCTCTCTCTCTCTCTGTCAAATAAATAAATAAAATCTTTAAAAAAAAAAAGATCCACTGGTTTACATTCAATCAAAACTATTATAACATAAATACCCAGTGATCCCTTTCTCTTTCTCTCTTCTTTTTTTGTTTTATTTTGTCTTGTTTTGTTTGAGTTTAATTTTTTTCAATGAGTTCAACTAACATTTCTTGAAAGTTATTAGAAGGGTCACAGTGAGCTCCATTTGCATGTTGGATGGGATGAAGAAAATATAAAAATTTCTGCCATTTACTGCATGCTTTCTTCTAACAAGGAGCAGATTGTTCTTCCTCTCCCCTGCTTAGTGATAGGGAGGGAAAGTAAGGAAATTTTGCCCCACTCTTCACTCGCTCTCCAGTTTTCCCAGAGGAGGATGGGGCTGCAATCTGATTGGCCAAAGCTGAGGACAAAAGTGTGCTGGTATTTACTTGCTTCTGTGTTGTCAAGGCAGAAACATAAGACCTTCCTCTCTTTCCTCCCTCCCTCTCCTCTCTCTCTCTCTCTTTTTTTTAAAGATTTCCACTTTTTGGCTATTCTGAGTAGAGCTGCTATGAACATCATGGGTTTTTCTTTTCTTTTCTTTTTTTTTTTAAGATTTATTTATTTATTTGACAGAGAGAGAGATCACAAGCAGGTAGAGAAGCAGGCAGAGGGAGAGGGGGAAGCAGGCTCCCTGCTGAGCAGAGAGCCCAATGCGGGGCTCAAACCCAGGACCCTGAGATCCTGACCTGAGCTAAAGGCAGAGGCTCAAAATTGTGGGATTAGCCCACTGAGCCACCCAGGCGCTCCTCTTTTCTTTTCTTTTCTTTTTTTTTTTCTGGACTTATTTTCCATTCTTTTGGGTATATATGTAGAGGTGTAATTTCTGGGTCATATGACAACTCTCTCTTCAGCTTTTTGAGGACTCTATTGACTTTTAATACAACTTTTGAATAGGAAGCAGTTAAATATAAGCAAGATTTTGGAATTAGGTTATTTGGGATGAGCTAAGTATTGCTATATCTAACTTAAGACTTTATTTTAATGCAACATTCCTATTTTCTAATTACAGGTAATTTAGGGACATTTGATTGTGTAAGTTATGTTGATTAAAGGAATAGATATCAATTTGCATTAATCCTTAATATCTCATTGCCTAAAATGGTATCCTAATAACTAACATTAATAGATTCCTCATTTTTTTTGAAGGATGGAGCAAAAGAACACA
>CM053609.1:50943807-50991863 GCA_028646535.1 Procyon lotor
TCCTTCCTTCCTTCCTTCCTTCCTTCCTTCCTTCCTTCCTTCCTTCCTTCCTTCCTTCCTTCCTCCCTCCCTCCCTTTCTTCCTTCCAAGATTTTATTTATTTGAGAGAGAGAGCGAGTGAGAGAGAGAGTAGAAGTGGGGGGTGGGGAGAGGCAGAGGCAGAGGGAGAAGCAGACTCCCCGCTGAGCAGGGAGCCCAACACTGAACACGATCCCAGGACCCCTGGGATCATGACCTGAGCTGAAGGCAGATGCTTAACTGACTGAGCCACCCAGGCGCCCCACTAATGTCTTTTTTATGAATTTGTTTAGTCATCTCTTTCAATGATAATTTTCTTTTTCCCCACAATTCTTTAATGTTGGCACTTTCTTGTACTCTTGGATGAAATCACTTCAGGCAACATCTGCTGGCTCTGATTTGGTATTAATATTAATTTTATGATCAGAGGGCTGAGACTTTGGTAGTCTTCACTTTTATGTCCCCTAGGATTAACATAGTGCTGGCACATTGTGAGTGCTCCCAAACTGTTTGTTTCATGAGTAAAGGAAAGAATTAATGGAATTCGGTACTGTGTTATTTTACTTTCAAGAAGGAGGAATGGTGGAGTAAAAGTTTATTTGCTATTTTTATAAACATATTTAAGCCTCCCAAAATGCAGGAAGTTCGCTACTGAATTAAAGGTGTGCAATTTTTCCTCCAAGAACAGAAAAAATAGAGTAAGATTTTTTGCTTAAGGTTAACACAATAAAGGGCACCTGGGTGGCTCAGTTAAGTGTCTGTCATCTGCTCAGGACATGATCCCAGGATCCTGGGATCCAGGCCCACATCGGGCTCCCTGCTCGGTGGGAGGTCTGCTTCTCCCTCTCTCACTCCCCCTGCTTGTGTTCCTGCTCTCACTCTCTCTCTCTCTCTCATAACTAAAATTAAAAAATATATATATTAACACAATAAAAAATCATTTTTTTGTTAACTTCTTTTGTCATAATTTCAACTTAACATAATCACAGTGTGGATTAACTGTGATGTGTGTGAAACCACTTTTGTAAATTGTACATCTCTTTGAGTTGAAGACATGAGATCCTTCGTATGAAATTGACTTGCATGGAAGACTTCTTGGTCAGTCATCGTTGGTTCTGATTCAGGTTACTGTTCCCTGTTTCTTCACTTAAAATGAGCTTTCTAATGCAATAAACATCTTGTGAACTTCTGGACTGACTCTGGATTGGAAAAATCCAAATATTTTACTTCTTGATGATTTTATTACCAAAAATCTTTTGGTAACTTTTATTACATAACTCTTTTGTTTCTTTTCTTCACAGGATAACCTAGGATTCGAGTTTTTTTCTTGTACTTATGTCTATTGAAGTATAATTTCATTTACTTAATCTTAGTACAAGAATTCCTTAAATATGTAATGAGAGCTATCAGAGGTTGGTAGAATTATGTTTATACATGAACCGCCGACTTAATTTCACCGGTCACAGACCAAGACTCTTTTGCATCTTTCCTTCCACTGATGTGCTGTGCTCTTCATCGCACTAGACTGCAGAGAACCCATTCTTGGATTTAGGCCCCCTGCCAGTTATTGCAAGTCTCACCCTGCTGCTAGAGTTTGCGGTGCAATTCTCCGCTGAGAGGAGCTGATAACCAAGGAATCACTGTAACAGCCGCAGTGCTTGTTGAAGAAGGGAGTGGAGCCACTGGTGAACAGGGACAGTATACCTGACCCTAACTGTTACTATCTAGCACTATCCCAGCCCAAAGTGCCGCAGTGCAGGGTGTGGCAGCCGTGGCTCATGCTTTCAGGCATGTGTGGTGCACGGCCACTATTCTGAGCATCAGCGCCCATGGCTTATTCCAGGGACTGCCAGATCCCTTTGGTCCTGCATCTGTGTGAGGTCTGTGCAAGGGGCCAGCGAAGCACAAAGCCCAGACCTTAGCAGATTTGGCCCTGGTGACTCCTCTTCAAGGTGGTTTCATTGAGTAAATAGATAAAAATAAAAAAGCTGTATTTTTATTTAGACCTTTTTTTTTTAGTCCTTCGAAATTGGCTTTTAAGTGCCAAACTTACCAAAAAAAATCCCAATATGTTTTATTTTTATTTTAAATTTTTATCTATTTTAAGGATTTTACTTATTTATTTGACAGAGAGAGAGAGAGCGAGAGTACAAGCAGGGGGAGTGGGAGAGGGAGAAGCAGGCTTCCCGTCGAGCAGGGAGCCTGATGTGGGGCTCTATTCCAGGAACCTGGGATCATGACCTGAGCCGAAGGCAGATGCTTAATGACTGAGCCACCCAGGCGCCCCAAAACCAGTATTTTTTTTTTTTTGAAAACACATACAATCTAATAGTTCACAGGATTCTGGAAAGTATGCAATTTCATTGGTGCTAATAACTCTGCTCTCAAAGGAATTCTCTTTGAAAAGGAATGGGAGGGAAAGTCAATGTTTATGGACTTATAAATATGATAAACTTTGCCTGAGAAATTGTTTGGAAAAGAGAGTTATAGAAACTTGGGGACAAGCATAGGATCGTACTGCCTAACGGATCAGAAGGTGAGAGACGTGAGTTGACCTTCAGGCCTGGTTAGGCTACTGTTTGTGTTTTGTGTTATGTTTTGGGGTGAAGAATCAGCTCTGACTCAAAACACTAGAGAAGGTCCTGAGGTGCGGTGACTCTCCACTTTCCCCAGAAATTGCCAAATCTCCTCTGACCCCCACTTTAGCCCATTATGGAGTGTGGAGAGGGCTGTTGTAGAAAGGTCCCAGGTGATGCTTTCTACAATAAGGTGCCACTTTTGCCTTTTCTCAGCATTATTCGGGAGCCATTTGTCTTATAGTTGGTAAATAGAACTGGATTCCAGGAGGCCTGGGCTCAGTTTGCCTTTGTCACCAATACAAGTTGGGCCCTCAGCCTGTCTGCTTTTGCTCCCCTGTAAATGAGGGCATGAGATGGAGTAGTGCATGATCCCCTGAATATAGTTAAAAATAAGTGATTACTTCTTTCCTACAAAATTTTCAGTTTTGATTATTCTTTCCTAAAGGTTCAGAACACATAAAAACATCACTTAATATAGCAAATTTTATGGGTTTTTTTTTTGGTATACTAAAACAAATCCACAAGATTATGACGGTGAGAACTTACTAGAAGAACTTTGGTAACAGAGTACTTTCCACATCCCTCTTTGGAGTCTCACAAAAACCATGTGAGGTAGGTTATTTTGCTTACTTTGTGGATGAGGAAATTGCGGCTCACATTGAGGAAGCAGTCTGCCCAAGCCTCCAGCTAAAAGTGGCAGAGTACGAGTTTGAACCCAGGTCCTCTCTTCACATCCCTCAGTCTCAGACAAGTTTGCAGGGACAGTGTTGGAAGTCCTTGGGAGGTGGCCAGTGGCAGAAAGAGGATAAGCCTTAGAACGAGACTATTTTGGTTTGTAACTTTGTTTTGGTTCTTAGTTTCATAGGAGCTATAGGTATAGGGAATTTATACCTATTTCTGTGTCATACTCATTAAGTCCCATTACGATCATAATAATTTAAAGACTCATTTATGAGCAGCCCGTTCAGTAGACTGGAACCCGAGGAGCATGGCAATGGATAGGGCATTGCATTGTTGAAGCTCTTACCTGAACCATTGGGACAGACTCTTCCCTGCCTTCCCAGCCTCGGCGTGCTCTGTGCCCTAGTCTGGTCTACTCGGTGCTCACAAGGGCCTCTTTTTAGGGTTCGTGCCTCTTCATGTCCTCCCTTCCTCTGGGTGCAGGTCTTCTTGCCTGGCATTCATAGCCCTGGGGATATCACAGCTGCCCTTTCAGCCTCATGTCATCTGTACTTCTGACTGTGGTCACATAGTTCTGTCCTGAGTCCCCACAGACAGCCTCTGACCCATCACCCACTGCCTTTTGTGGCACCTGCTCTCTTCCACATTCCCTACTTCTGTCTGTCCAGTGCCCCTCCCCCCGACATTCACAACCAGAGCAGCATCCTTCCTCTAGGGCAAGCCTTCTCGTCATGTACACACTCTCTCTCTTCCCCATTGTTTTCCTTTTTTTTTTGTGCTCATAAAATATACATAGCATAATATTTAGCATTTTATCCATTTTTTCAGCTTTATTGAGGTCTAACTGACAAGATGGTAAGGTATGTGAGGTGATGGGTATATTCATTGACCAGATTCCTTCCAGACCCTGGCAACCACCATTCTACTTTCTATCTCTATGAATTCGACTACTCTAGGTACCCCATGTAAGTGCAAATGTACGATATTTGTTCTTTTGTGACTGACTTCTTTCATTTAGCATAAGATGTCCAAGGTTTATCCATGTTAGAGCATGGGTCAGAATTTCCTTCTTTTTTAAGACTGAGTAATATCCCATTGTATAAGTATGTGTGTGTATGCATATATATGTGTGTGTGCATATATGATATATATGCATATATGATACATATACACACATGTGTGTATATGTATGTATATATATGTGTGTGTGTGTATACACACACACACACACATACACACACACACACACACACACACATACATATACATACACACACACATATGGTAGACCCTTGGGTTGCTTCCACCTTTAGGCTTTTGTGAATAATACTGCTATTAATATAGGTGTATAAATGTCTGTTTGAGTCCCTGCTTTCAGTTCTTTTGGGCATACACCCAGAAGTGGCACTGCTACATTATATGGTAATCCTATGTTTAATGTTTTGAGGACCTACTCTTTTTTGCCATGGCGGCACCATTTTGCATTCTGACCAGTAACACACAAAGGTTCCAATTTCTCCTCATCCTTGCCAACACTTGTTCTTTTCTTTTCTTTATTTCTTTTCTCTTTTAAAAATAATAGCCATCCTAGTGGATGTAAAATGGTATTTCACTGTGGTTTTCTTTTCTTTTTTTAAAAGATTTTATTTATTTATTTATTTGAGAGAGGGAGAGAGAAGGAGAGAGAGCACGCGCGAGAGAGCGAGCACATAATGAGTTGGGGGAGATAGGCAAAGGGAGAAGGAGAAGCAAACTCCCAGGTGAGCAGGAAGCCAGACGTGGAGCTTGGGCTCCATCCCAGGACCCTGGGATCATGACCTGAGGCCAAAGGCAAGTGCTCAACTGACTGAGCCACCCAGGTGCCCCTCATTGTGGTTTTCATTTGTATTTCTCTGGTAATTAGTGATGTTCAGCATCTTTTCATGTGCTTTTTGGGCATTTGTATTTCTTCTTTGGAGAAATGTCTTTTCAAGTCTTCTGCCCGTTTTTAAATTGGATTGTTTGTTTTTTGTTGTTGAGTTCTTCTCTCTTGTTTTTAAGCACTTAGTTTGTCTTGTGACATGTAATGTAGTCTGGCTCACATTGGCATTGTTTATGTGTGCCTTTGTCTCCTTCCTAAGCTGGGTGAGCCCCTAAAAGATAGTTATGGTTATTTATCTCTTTTCCCACTAGTACGCTAGCACAGGTCTTATGCACAGTAAGCCTTAAATAAAAAATTTGTTAAATGGGCGGTAGAAGATGGTATAGTCACTTACTTGACAAATACTTCAGTTCCAGCTATGGTCAGGACTCTCTTCTGGGCGCTACTCAGATCCTTCGGAGCTTGGCGTACAGGGACAGAGGAGGTGGGGGGCAGCAGTGGAAATGGGGAAGGACTGGACAGCAGTTGTATGGATAGCATGGTATGAAGTCTTTCATGAGATCATGTCCATTAAAAATATTCTTATGCAATAAGTAGAGTTATGACTTATGTTTCAAATTTACATAACTCATTTCTTAGTCTCCTATCCTTCTGTCTTGTTTCTGATATGAATTTCCTCCAGCCCTCTTCCTTTTGGGGGTATAGCTAATTGGGGCATTCACTGGAAGGCTCAGACATTGGGAACAACCATGAAATTACCAGTTCTTTTTCATCTTCCTCCTACCAGTAGCAAGTTTAGGTTTCTGAGATTCTGAGGGTATTCTAACTTTGTTCAAAATTTTTGATTTGATATCAGTTCAAGCTGTGAAAAGTGTCGGTTTTAGCAAGGCATTACCAAGCTATACAACTCAGGGGTGTGCCAAACTATATATGGTAACCCATGATCTTGTAACTTGGGGCTATGAGGTCTGATAAAGGAGTCTTCCATTTTTAATTTGATGAATGAACACTGACCATCTGGGTCAGGGTGTGTTGTTGGTTCTAGGCAGCCATCTATGTCCTGAGTACTGCATTTCAACCTTGGCTTTCCAAGATCAGATCTATTTGCCTTCATGAACTAAATTTTTTTTTTCTAATAGTCTTTTCATATAAAAGTAGGCTTTCTTTTTTTTATTAAAAAAATTAAATTCAATTAATTAGCATATAGTGTATTATTAGTTTCAGAGGAAGAGGTCAGTGACTCATCAGTCTTATATGACACCCAGTGCTCATTATATCACGTGCCCTCCTTACTGTCCATCCCCTGGTTACCCCATGCCACCACCCTGCTCCCCTCCAGCAACCCTCAGTTTGTTTCCTGAGATTAAGAGTCTCTTATGGTTTATTTCCCTCTCTGGTTTCATCTTGTTTCATTTTTCCCTCCCTTCCCTTTTGATCCTCTGTCTTGTTTCTCAGATTCCTCATATCAGTGAGATCATATGATCATTGTCTTTCTCTGACTGACTTATTTTGCTTAACCTAATACCCTCTGGTTCCATCCATATCATTGCAAATAGCAAAATTAATGAGCTATAGTCTTGAAGTTTTAGTAAAGAAATTATAAATTGTGCTCCTGAAATATCCTTGAGCCCCTTTGCTTATTTCCATGGCAACTACCTTTTAAATATTAGGAGGAGCTCCAGGTGGCTCAGTTGGTTAATGTCCAACTCCTGGTTTTGGTTCAGGTCATGATCTTGGGGTCGTGAGACTGAGCCCTGTGTTGGGGCTCAAATATAGTGGGGAGTCTGCTTGTCCTTCTCCCTCTGCCCCCCATAAATAAATTAATTAATTAAAAATCTTTAAATAAAAAAATATTAGGAGTGATAGGCCCACTGTCTGGGCCTATGTATATCCATATGCAATAGAAATGGTTACTTTTATTGTCTCAATAAATGATTGTATTCTTGAACCCGTGGAAGGATCCATAGCAACCTGCCTGAGATTATAGATTGTAGCCTAAATATGTTGCAAAATACATCATAGTCCTCCTTTAGGTTGGCCCATGTTCCACCCCTCCTACCCCACCAACCCTCTCATCTGAGTAAAGAGGATGGTGCTTTTGTAGCTTGGCTCTTAAGAAGTAATTACATATCACCAACTAGTATTTTAGAGACAAAGACCCTGAAACTTGAGAGCTTAAGAAATTTGTTTGGGAAAAAAAAAAAAAAAGAAAAGAAATTTGTTTGGAGTTGCACAGGTTTTGAGTTTCAAATCCAGAATTTTGAGAGTCCATAAAATGATTACAACATGAGCTTTGCAGTAGGCATTTAACAAATGTTTGTTGAATGAATGAATGAATGGTCAGTCTTGTTGGGATGTTAGAGCAGCAGAAGAATTATTTGGGTGATTGTATCTGAACAGAAGAGTTACATTTTGAAGCGTGTTTTCCTGAAGAAATTTCTGTGATAGAAATGTCCTTTTGATATAATAGAGGTCTCTACTTCAATATTTTGGAGTCCAAAAGGCAACTGCTGCTTGGGCAGGGGGAGGATGTATATCCATGAAGACTTTTAAAATAAGATGCCCTGTAAGTTTAAATTTGTTTTCCAGAAGGACAAGTTCTCATATAACATACTCAGTGATGTGTCTTAAATCTCTTTTTTATACAGTATTCCTTCTCATGTTGCTAACAAGGAGAAAACAGGTGCAGGGAAAACTTTAGTTTGAGGAACACGGATGAAGTGGAATTTCAGTGGGATTTTTCTGTATTTTAAATTTCGTAAACTTCCATACCTGATATACTTTGATTGATGAAACTGATGAGAAATAGAGAATGTCCCTTAAAGTAATGGCACACAATTATAAATGTCTTGATGTTTTTCACTTATTACTGGAGAAGCCATCTTTTTATCAGCTAGTGTGTCTTTTTCCAGAACATGAGTGGTTTCACAATTCACCTTTAAGCCTTTGGGCACACAGCCTCCCTTTAAAGGAAAGGAATTTACATGGTCAGAGTAGGCAAGTTTTTTCCTTGTCATTCATCATTTACCATACTTGGGGACCATGGAATTTTGTTCCCTGTTTAGGTCATTAGTCATGAGAGCAATTGGTCACAGGTCTTCCCGAATGATGTGGGGTCCTTTTGGACTAGCCCCAGTCCCTGAGACTGGTGAGAAATTAAAACGCTTCTATGTCTGAAAGACTATGTGCTCTGGCCTCTTTTACAACTTCTGAAGGGGCTGTCTTCTGAAGGGGCTCTGACTGGGTAGACTGAACTGGATTTATTTTATCTCAAGAAGCTCTAGCAATTTTCTCTGTGAATGATGTATTTATAAGTTTCTCTTCAGTTATTGTATTTCAGGCATTCAGTATTTTCATTTAATGTTCTTTTGAAATTTTCTTCGTGAGCAACAACTATAAGGTAAACTCATAATTTTCTAATCTAATGAACGAGACCAGTAATTCTGGCTTAACTTTAAGAAACATGTTTTCCAGACAGTTTATGTGACTTTAAGAACACCTCCTGGGCCCATGGGCACATGAAAGAATAGCTTCTTCTCCTTTCTTAAGCAGCCTACCCTTAAACAGCAGAGGTAGAGCAGATAATCTTGTTATGTAGTGCACTAATTAGTTTAGTTGTTTAAATAATCTTCTAGTGATAGAAACCTTTGGCATTAGTAAGACTTAACCTCTTATGAATATGAGTGAGACGAAAAAGCAATAGGAAACAAATACCTTAAGTTATTTACTGGTTGTTACACACATTTGTTCTTGACATTCCCAAGTGTATTCTTGCATTTCTAAAATGCCTTTCAAGAATCCTGAAGTGTTGGGACGCCTGGGTGGCTCAGTGGGTTAAAGCCTCTGCCTTCGGCTCAGGTCATGATCTCAGGGTCCTGGGATCGAGCCCCGCATCCGGCTCTCTGCTCAGCAGGGAGCCTGTTTCTTCCCTCCTTCTGCCTGCCTCTCTGCCTATTTGTGATCTCTGTCAAATAAATAAAATCTTAAAAAAAAAAAAAAAAAAAGAATCCTGAAGTGTTTTAAACACTTGTGATCTTATTAACCTACATATCCAGATTCAATTTGAAATGAGAGTAGGAAAATTGGAAAAATGGAAATAGCTATATGCCATACACAGAAAAATACACTATTGGAAAAGTGCAAGTCCTCATGTTCAGAATGTGAAATATATAACCCTCTACTAGGTGAGCTTCTAGAGACCAGAAACTGTCCTTTCAATTCTGTAACATTTTTAGTAACCTCTAGGAAGCTGCTTTTCATATCAAGTAAAAAAGAATGGGATATTCTGAGCTCCATTCCATGTCTAGTCTATGTAACCCAGGTTACTTAAATTATTATAAATCATGGAGGGTGGGGACTCTAAGGAACCTTGTTCCCCCAGAACATCTAGCACAACGTGTAGTTAATGCTTAATAAATTCTTGTTGTTAATAAGTTAGTCATGTTTGAGCCAATCCAAAGAGGATAGTGTCTGCTGGAGAACTTCCATTAGTTAATAATTATTAGATGTTATAACAAATGAAATGTGCTGAAGACTTGGAAAAAAAGTATATGTGACCGGTTTCATAGAAGAGTTTATTTTTCCTTTGGTTTCTGAAGTTATTTAAATTCAATCCAGTAGAAAGGGAGAGTGCTTAGATAAGTAGGATCCCAGATTTTTTTAAAAATGGGAAGAAAGATTTAGGTAAACGAAATCTTTTGGTGGTTAACATTCATGGGCAAAATCCACAGCAAATTTTTATTTTAACATTCCTTGGTCCTCTATAAGCAGAATTTGCTTTTATAAATACAGACACAACTCAACATATATAACCAACACATTGTTAGTAACTCCCAGTGTAGCTAGTGTATAGAATTAACTTTTAACCAGTACATCACTTTGTGTCATTTTAATCTGCCTGTGGAGCATTTTTCTGAGCAAACAAGTTGAGGTTGTATACCTCAAGACAGTGTTATGCTTCACTCTTGAATAGCACTGTGCTTCTGTTTAAAAAGATAATATTTAAAATGATCCTCCCCTTAGGGCTGTAGGAAGCAAGAGTGGGGCCTTTGAGGTTGACTCTAAGTTGGAAAAAACCACCGAGGTCATCTAGTCTAGCGGTTTCTTGACCCACTCGCAGCCACATAGCTGCTAATTGACATTATGGGAGTACAATTCATGCTTCCTGTCTGGGGAGAAAAAAAACATCTTTCTTTCGTCCCTTAATTCGTCGTCTATCCTCTGTATCAAGAATTGAGCTGACTGTTTCAATCCAGTTTCATCCAACTTCATTCTACTTCATTCCTCATTTAATTGTACTAAGCTTCTTGGCTGATGTGGATCAGGGGAGACGGATTGGTTGAGAAGTGGAAACTGTTGAAGGCAAAAGAGATTTTCTGGGTTTTTACATGTTGGATCTAACTGTTTTTATAGGTTGATTTTGAACAGTGCAAAAAGATTTAGGCTTTCAAATCAAAGTAATATAATCTCCTCAAGAGACTTAATAGAATCCTTTCTAACTGTCCTTTTTATAGTAGTAGTAGTAGTAGTAGTAGTAGTAGTAATACCAATCAAACAAAAATAAATGTGATGAGCATAACATATTTGGAGTTGTCGAACATCTATGTTATATACCTGAAACTAATGTCACATTATGTGCCAACTATACTTCCAAAAAAAAAAAAAATATCAAGCAAGAGTAACAGCAACTATACTAAAAGACAACAATAACAATAAAACAATGATGCATCAAGTGTTTTGAATACATTGCTTTCTTGAATATTCATGGCGACCCTATGAGTTAGGTATCATTATAATTCCCCCTTTATAGATGAAAAAACTGAGGTATAGAGAAATTAATTTGCCCAAAGTCAAATTCTTAAAGCTTCTGGAAAGAAATAATGCATTTTCCATTCATTGGAGTTTGAACTAAATGTAATACTGACCTGTGTTTAACAGGTGGTTGAAAAAAAAATATGAAAATTTGAGTTGCTTATCATTTTGCATTAAACATTGTGAGAAAACTGTATTAGTATTGCAAAATTCATTAGAATAATGGAATAGAGATTGTTTTAATTATCATTTCTGGAATCTTGGATTCATGATAAGATTTTTTTAGTGGGCTCTTGATGCATAAGATATTTAACATCCATTAATTTAGAAATTCCTAAATTCTGAAATGAACTGTTTGTTCAGTTGTTAAACCAAACCACTAGAATCTGAACTATAAGTAAATATGGAGACTTACTACAGTGTTTCTCATAGGTACCTGTCCACCCTTTCCCTCAAATGAGTTCCTCTCCTCATGGCCAGTGCCCTCTACAACTCCATCTGACCAGACGGAGTTAATTTACAATATACATCTCAGAGATGTATATATTCTATGCCCAAGTAAGTTTGTGAAATACTGACTACTATAACCCCTCTTAGGAATTCAGAACTAATGTTAGGTTTTTTTTTAAAAAAGATTTATTTATTTATTAGAGAGAGAATGCAAGTGGGTGGGGGAGGAACAGAGGGAGAGGGAGAGAATCTCCAGTAGACTCCCTGCTGAGCATGGACCGCCATGCATGACTTGATCTTATGACTTTGAGATCATGACCTGAGCTGAAATCAAGATTCTGACACTCAACTGACTGAGCCATTGAGGTGCCCCACTAATGTTAGCTTTTTAAAGGCTCTGAGAATTTCTATGGTAGAAAAACAAACTGAACTTTGTTTAAACCAGAGTTTCCAATTTGGGTTAAGGAATAGAATCTCCTTAAGTGTTCTAGGACAGTGGTATGTGAACTCAGATTGAGAAATGCTAATGTAGGACTCTTGAGGATAAAGAAGCTGAGTGGTGGGTTAGCATGGTTGAGAAAGGCTTTGTGCAGGAAGGAGCCTTTTAAAAATGGGTCAGTTGTGGAGCACCTAGGTGGCTCAGTTGGTTAAGCATCTGCCTTCAGTTCAGGTCATGATCCTGGGGTCCTGGGATTAGGCCCTACATCGGGCTCCCTGCTCAGCAGCAAGTCTGACTCTCCCTCTTCCTCTCCCTCTGTGCTCTCTCTCAGTCTCTCTCAAATAAATAAATAAAATCTTTAAAAAAAATTGGGTGAGTTGTGAATATACAGATAGAAATAGGGATATACAAGAGTGTGGGGCTGTGAATGAGCACTAGACCTGGCACTCATTTGAGGCTCAGTAGATGTTTACTGAATGAATGCATGAGTGACAACATGATTACCATGAAAGACAGTTAGGATATTGGCTTGACTGGAATGGAAAATTTGGGAGGGATAGAAACAAAATGGAAGTGGCTGTTGGGAAGGTAAACCTTTACTATACCCTTCAATGTTCTTCTAGCTGGTCTAAAATTAAATAGACATGAGACAGATTAAAAAGAGAAAATCTTATTTAATTACATACATTCAGGGGATACACCCATGCATGAAATTTCAAAGACAGGCAAGAAGGAAATTTCTTTCTTTTTTTTTTTTTTTTAAAGATTTTTATTTATTTATTTGACAGGGAGAGAGAGGAATCACAAGTAGGCAGAGAGGCAGGCATGAGAGAGAGGGGGAAGCAGGCTCCCCGCTGAGCAGAGAGCCCGATGTGGGGCTCGATCCCAGGACCCTGAGATCATGACCTGAGCCGAAGGCAGAGGCTTTAACCCACTGAGCTACCCAGGTGCCCCAAGAAGGAAATTTCAAAGGGAAGGAAAGCAATTCACAGAAAGAGGAAAAATGTTTGGTAAACCAATGTTTGCTGGGCTATATAGAAGTAATGGGACATAGGATTTTCAGCAAACAGATTTTGCTAAATTCTTCCTTGTCTACCACACCTAGTTCATATTATGATATAGTTATCTATGGTAATAGCTCTCTTCCTGGAATAGGTCCTCTATCTAAATTCTGTTAGGTAATTAGGGGGAAGGTCAAGGTTTCATCTCGAGTCTTTTGGGCCTTGATTGTTTCCAGCTCAAAATAATCTGCATGTCAGAGTGGCACATCTTGGGGTGACTTGTTCTTGGCCCCCATAAGGCAAAATCATCATATTATGGAGGGCCACACTGAATATTCAGAACTCCATCCAATAGGGAGCTCATGTTGGTTCCTGGGTAGAAAAATAGTTTTTGGGAAGAATAACCAGAGGGTGGTGTGGAGCCAAGTAGGAATGGAAAGGACCAGAAATACAGTGAGAAGCAAGGAGCCCCAGAAAGCAACGCTAACCTGTGTGGGTAGAAAGTAGGTTCATTCTGGCTTTTATTTTGCAATGGCTAAGTAAAAGCCCAAACAAACAGTCCTTCTTAAATGTGAGAAGCTAGGGTATTCATCACAACCATTTTGATATCTTAGAGAACAAAGGGATAGTGAAGTATTATCGTAATAAGTAGAAAAAATATACTTGGAGACAGGAAACTGGAGGTATGTTTTACTCAGAAACCTGTAGTCTTTATTGCTAAGATGTATTTGTCCTTTATAATGCTTGTAGGTTGTGAAATTCAGGATAAACTATTCTCTTGGGAAAACGTCACTGCTAGAGTTTCTGCAGTGGGTCAGACACGGGCTTTCTAAATGTTTTTGGTGTTCTTCTCTTGGAAATCTGTTTATATGAATAAGCATGTGATTTTTCTTTATACATCTTATTGCTGCTGTATTACTGTATTATTGTATATTACTGTATTACTGTATTATTGCTGCTGCTATTACTAATAGGGCTCCTAATGTAATTCCTTTTCTTAAAAAAAAAAGACTAAAATCGTGTTCAGTCAGATGGTTAGGTGTCTTGCATTTTGTAGTTGAGTTACCGGTTATTTTCTGCCTAATTCTCTTTCATTCACTTTTAGGCCAGATGGAGAGGTCATTTCTCTCTGGGGTGAAATATCTTCGGTGATGAAGTTATAAAAATCAACCAAAATAAAAAACTTGCCACAAAAAAAATCCCAGTCTTCACTAGCATTCCTTTTGAAACAGTTATGTAAAGATAAGACACCTTCTAGCCGTTATTGGTCTGTGACTTGAATGCTCAGGTTGTTTTCAGGGTTTGTCTTGAAACGCCTGCCCCTCTACTCTGTGCTTCTTTGACCATTGACCTTTATAATTCAGTTCATAATGTGTCTCTTTCCTAGGAAATCTCCCTGAGAGACCCCAAACCACCTACTACACAACGTATTCTTTGCTTTTCAGTCTCCTTTTACTTTTGTGTGTTGGTATTCCTATTTTATTTACATGATTTGTATTTTCTGTCTGTGAGCTCACTTCTTCTGGGTTC
The DNA here is from genome assembly GCA_028646535.1 of Procyon lotor. NCBI lineage: Eukaryota > Metazoa > Chordata > Mammalia > Carnivora > Procyonidae > Procyon > Procyon lotor. The sequence continues at coordinate 50,958,178 of CM053609.1, forward strand.
TTAATCATTGCAGATGTCTTTTCCCAAGAAGGTAAGGTCTCAGAGCTCATTGGTTTGCATCAGTGGTTCTTAGCCACTGAAGATGAGAATCAGGAGAGCCTTAAAAAATTCTGATGTCTAGGTCTTACCCTCTAAGATTATTATTTAATTGGTAGAACCACTGGTGTGCATCAAACCTAAATTACAAAAGCACTCTATTGTAGTGAGCATTACAAAGCCATGAGCTCTGTAAACATGGCAAATGTTTTGTATTAAGGTGATGAAAATTGTCTAGGAAATTTCAAGTTGCCAGTATAATGGCAAGTCTCTCTCCTTTTTTTTTTTTTTTTAAATTTTATTTATTTATTTGACACGCAGACAGCACATCAGGGGGAGCAGCAGGCAGAAGGAGAGGGAGAAGCAGGCTTTCCAAAGAGCGGGGAACCTGATGTGGGGCTTGATCCCAGGGTCCTGGGATCATGACCTGAGCCAAAGGCAGATGCTTAACCTTCTGAGCCACCCAGGTGCCCCTCTTTTGTTCTGGAGAACAATTTTATATAGATTCTTGTGTGGCATTTAATAGTAGTGACTAACTTCTTATATTTAAATAACTCAGGGGTAAAACACAGTAATGATAAATTCACTTTGGGTTCCAGAGTTTATATATCATTCAGTATTATTACTTTTTTTAATCAGTAAACTCATTCAGTATCTGTATGTCCTATGTAGAAGATATTGGTAGAACATTTTTTATTTATGTATCTATCTATCTATTTATTTATTTAAAAGATTTTATTTTTGTTTATTAGACAGAGAAAGAGAGGGAGATCACAAGTAGACAGAGAGGCAGGCAGAGAGAGAAGGAGAAGCAGGTTCCCTGCTGAGCAGAGAGTCCGATGTGGGGCTCGATCCCAGGACCCTGAGATCATGACCTGAGCCAAAGGCAGAGGCTTTAACCCACTGAGCCACCCAGGTGCCCCTTGGTAGAACATTTAAACATGCATTTTAAACTTAAAATTAAAAAAAACGAAAATGAAAAAGTTTTTTTTTTTTTTTTTTTAAATATGTCCGCCTTCATTCCTGGTGTGTTTGTGTGTTTTCAGCCTGCGAGTGTTAATTGTTTTTGAATACCTGTTCTGAATTATTGTCCCATGGCTAAGACTATTGGAAAACACCACCCAAACCAGGCCAGTGGAGTCATGAGTTCTGTGGAAAGGGGTGGAACAGGCAAAGGTGTAGTGTACCTAGAGCTGGAAGGGGTAGGATGGACACCAGAGCCCCACTTACCAGGAGACAAAACCACATATTCGGTGTGGAATGAATCCCAAATTAGGCATCTGGGGGGCTGCTCTCATACATCTTAACAGGAGCTTTGTTCTGAAAATCTTCTTCTGCATAGAGCTACCTGATAATTATGTAGCTCTGATGCCTGGATGAGAAATGGAATTATACCGTTTTACATGAACAGTTTGAACACTTGAATTAAATAATTTTATTTTCTCAACTTTTGAGGGCAGCAGACCCTGAAAAGGAGGTTCCTGAACAAAGAGAAGCTAACTCTAAAATAGTTATACTTTCAGTTATATTTTCAAAACATCCTCTCTGCTGAGTTGGTTTTCTAGTGCTTGCTTGTAAATCACAGCGCTTTTCAGAGTGCTTTGAATGTTATGTATCTAGATGCTGCTTTTCAGCTGTAGTAGAAATATTCTCCTCCTCCTTCCAAATTTGAAACTATGCAAAATGTCTCTGGAGTTCTTGGAGGCCATAAAGCAAGTCATGAGCAATTAAAACAAGGGTCTCTTTCCTAATGTCTCAGCTGCACACTGAAAAGAATCATTTTGGCAGATTTGATTGATACCTGAGCACTTGTTAGAAAGGGGAGGCATGACAGGCTGGTTCAGCAGGGCATCTTCACTGGTGGCAGTAACAGAGGGTCTGAGGTGACCTGTCCTCAGGGAAACAGAAGGGCTGCACATTTGCAGTCATCAATCACCTCTGGAACAGTTGCTTTAAACCCTCAAGCCTAACTGATAGGGACACGGCACACTTGGCCTGGCAGCTGGAGGTCAGTGCCCTTTCCTGTAGCGAGGGGAAGTGTTTCGGACACTCCCAGGCGTTCGGTTGTGATAAGCATGAAATGCAGGAGGAGGTGCATTGGTGGGGTCAAGTGTAAAGGGAGATTTCAGAAACTGAGTTTTTAAAGTACTAAAAGCCTGATGAGAAGCCTACAGATGTCATGAGATGGCTTGCAGATTATTTTAGGCGATAGTTTTAGCTGAGGAAAATTACTGTCACCAAGTTTTGTTACTCATACACTTCATGACATTAGATCCTTTGTAGGCTTGTAAACCATGTCGTTAACATTCTGCCCTTTCAGACTTTATTTTAATTTATGGTTGGCACACTTCCTTAGCTTTACAGAATTTTCCAATCATACCAAACTAAACTGGAAGGTTGAAAAATGTGACATTGATTTTCGAAGCTAGGATCCAATTTAAATAACTTGCTTATGAAAGAATATTTATATTGAAGAGCAAATGGCAAAAGCACTTTTGTAAAGTATGTAGTAAGTTGTGGGCAAGTCCAGAACTAAGGGCCAAGCTTGGCATTCCCACTTGTTATATGTAACATCTAATGTGCCTTATAAAAGGTGAGAAGCAATATTGTCCAGATTTTTCAAGATACATCCAGAAGTCCCAGAATAAATCCAGGCAAATTTGAGACTGGTAAGCATTATCTAGTCTCTTATGGGTAGTGGGCAGGCTCATTTTGATCAGAAAACAGCCTATGTCGTTTAATCTGTTAATCTAGTTCCTCATCTTTTTTTTTTTTTTTTTTTTGCATCAATTTTTTTTCAAATCACTCTTTTTGGTTACCTCAGTAGTTGGTAATGCCCACATTAATCTGGTTGGGCATCTCCACATAGAAACACCACCTGGAATAGGCCCAGTTAGGGTTTGTGTGACCAAATATTCTCCAGAATTATCCTCAACACTTACAAACTCAAAGTTTTAAGGCCTGCAGTTATGGAATGAGTAGATCACTGGGATAAGAAGCGGAGAATAAGGAATCGAGTCAATGATACTGTAATAGTGATATAATGGGACAGATGGGAGCTATACTTGTGGTGAGCACAGCACCATGTATAAACTTGTGGAATCACTAAGTTGTTCACCTGAAACCAATGTAACACTGTGTGTCAACTATACTCAAAACAAACAAACCTGTTTTAATTTTTTCTAATGATTTCTGTTTTGGAATTCCTAAGAAGAAAGCAAACTTCTTATGATTTCATTGTTGTCAACTTGCTTTTTAAACATTTTCTTATATATATAATCACTGTTCTAATAAAATATCAGTCACACTTCATAATTGGACCTCCCCCCCCCCCCTTTTCTTTTTCCCACATTAAAATTGAACTTTGCTGTGCCAGGGCCTAAACTGATGCCATTATTTTGCCACATTTCTGACCTCAGATGCAAAGGATTCATTATACTGCCAGGATTTTCTCCAAAGGCAAAGTCTGAATATATTTGTATTGATTTAATTTTGACTACCACCTAAAAATGAAATCCTCTAAGGACTAAATCAATTATGTAAAAAACTGTCTCCATTAGAAGAATTTTATTTTTCCTCCCAGACTCCTGCGAAAAAACTATAGTTAAGAGTTATTTTAGAGAGAGCCTCAGTGAAAGTCGACAAGTGCAATGAAAATAAGCCACCAATGTATGGGGTTTACCAAAGGAATAAACTGATATGTTATTTGTTTATTTTAGATTCATTTAGTGGATCTTAATGGGTGTGATTTCCTGATTCTTACTACGACTTAGAAAAATCTAAATCATTTTGAATGTTTATTCCGTATCTCCCTTAAAAAAAAGGGGGGTTGGGATTTTTTTTTTTAAGTTTCCTTACGTTTAATGAGACATTTTCCCCCAAGAAATGAAAAATGGTTTTATAACTTTGAACTTGCAAGCTGAGTCACAGCAGGCCTGAATGTAAAAGAGCCGAAAACATGTGTGTGCATTCCTACCCCAAGCGGCATTCTTTCTTCCATAGATCACTGTCACTAAAGAATTCACTGAAATACAAAGACCCTCAGGTAGAAATGGGCTGTTGAAAGCCACCCCAAGTCTGTGAGTCCGGGAGTGAGCTAGAGGAAACCACTCATGTGAATGAGCCTGGCTGGAAAGGTCATTAGTAAATGCCTGCTACTCCAGGCTAGGAATTGGTTTTTTGGACCATAAGCAGGTTAAAAATCATAAATAAATAAATAAATAAAAGAGGTGGGGGAGGGGAGCTTGCATTAAGACTCATCTGTTTTGTTAAACCTAGTGAGAATGCTTATCGCTCTATTCATTTTAATGAGGGGATCAGCAGCTAAGTTATTTGGTCCTATGGCATTCTGCTTCTGCACCATAAATACTTGTGATATTAGATGATGATGATGATGCTATATTAATGGAGTCATAGTACCTATAACCCATTTCGGTTTCACTAACTCTGACAAGTATAGTATTAAAATAGGAGGCTTTATAGCAAAATACCAAACCGGAGGTCAAAAAATGAAGGTTGATTTCCAAGGTCCCAGATGACATCTTATTCTTGTGACTGCAATTTGCATTTTTATAGCACCCTGTAATTAAGGACTACTCAATAATTTGGTGACTATTATTCAGGCTTACAGGCTGCTATAAATTTATACTAGCAGCTGGGTGATCTATTCGGAGTCCTGGATTTTTCCTATTTTACATTTGCTGGCTGTTGCAAATGCCCAGGAACAAGGGTGGTGGGGCTTATATTTTAATCCTGTGTAATTTTGTCATAATGCAGGAAGGAAAGCAGATTTGGGCCCTAAATCGTGTAAATGGCAAGGTGGCAAACAGATTGGAAGCCATGACTCATGGTTCTTCCACTGGAAAGTCAAATAGAACAGCACAGCAGTTCCATATCGTTTTTATACATCATATTTTTATGGTATTAGACATGATGCTTATTTGATTTCAAATACCATAAACCCTATTCATTATAGTCAATAAACAGTTGTGACGCTTTTTTTTGACCAACTCTACAACTGGTTATTGGATATGACATGATGAGAGGCAGATGACAGACATTCAGGGAATTGTGTGCGTTTACCCATTGGAGCGATTGGTAGTCGTCATAAAATAGTCAATGTTGATTCTAAAATGGGGGCCTGAACTTTGCTTTTGTGCTCTGGTGGCGGGTAATGTGCTGATACTACAGTGTAGACGGCTGGGATGTGTATTGTAGAGAGGAACTCCTGCTTCCCTCTGTCTGGAGATCAGTGGAAATTAAAAAACATTTACAAAATGTTCGGTTTGAATTAGAAAAATTTTGTGTATGTAACTTGTGTTATATCCTTACAGATACTCTTCTATGGCTATTTGAGCCGTCTTTGTCTCCAAAAATTTCTGGGTGTCTAATAGATCTTTATTTTTTAGTAATGAATCTTTTGTGTCCATGAGCCCTTTTAGGGTTAAGAAACTCTAAAAGTGATGTACAATTTAGTGTTCTTTTAAGTACCCCAGTGGATGACATCCAAATGGTTCTCTATAATGCCAGGTGGGAGGAGGAATTTTGGAGGCTGCTTCATCCATAGGCTCTCCCAACTTTCTTTCCCCTCATGTAGCTTCCATTCATACCGCTTCTTAAAGATTCTTCTGAGCCTCCATTGTGGGGATTGATCACCTGTCCTTCCAAGCATTTGGTTCTTGCCACTACCAGCTGGATTTGAGGGGGGCCTGGTATCATCATTCAGACAGTTTAATGAGTTTGCCTGTTACATTTTACCCAACTGTAGGATGAAAAGTATACCAGAGAGGGAACAAATGGTCTAACTCATGAGTGGGAAATGAGAGACTGGAAATCTAAATATTTGCTATTGAGCTATTTCCACCTATCCTGTGTGTGTTCTGATATATAGCAGATGGGACTCAATCAAAGCACGAGTTTTGTAGGGAATGACTGGGCCGCGTTGCTATTAGAGTGGAAGTAGAGGCGTTCAAACCAAGAAGTGGTTTGAAAGTCTTAAATTCTTAATGAATGGTTAAAAACGCAGCCAATGCGAGTTAACAAGACTGTGCAAGACTTCAGGACTCTGCAGACAGAACAGAGCAGGAGTCCTCACTGCTGTCAGGCACTAGGGCAAGGCCCGAAAACCCTCTGGGAGATTCCTCATCTGTGAATGAATGAGGTTGAATAAGATGGTTCATATGTTTCCTTTGGGCTTCAAGGTTCTCTGATTCTACATCATTACCGCAGGTCCTGAGAATAATTACATAGCCAGATGAGACTTCATTTAATGTTATTGAGCATCATGGGGCAGAGGAAGGGACCCTTAACTATGTCTAGAACTCTATTATCTCCTTGGAGCCTCCTGTAGCAATTTCATTTAAAGAGGAGCCTCTAAAAAAATAAAGTGGAGCCTCTAGTTGAAGGATGAGAGTTTTCTAGGCACCACGATCAATGGATAAACTGCCAGTAGGATTTCCCAAAGGCAAATGATATCTTTCTTTCTGTCCATTTTTTTCCCTCTGTCTTTTATTTTCTCACGTTTCCCACTTCTGCTTATTTCTTAATTGAAATTATCTGAGGACTAAGTGGCTTTTAGTATACGTAATGTCTATACATAAAGTCAACACTTAAATATTCATTGGATTATTGTTTTATATGTCAAATACCCATTTATTCAATCAACATATATTTTTTTGAGCATCTTCTCTGTGTTGGACACCCTACTAGGTGCTAGGGTCACAAAAATGAAAAGACAATTGGCTGGTGCCCAAATGGTATTTATAGTTGAAATAAAATAAGTGAGACTAAAATACAGTTTATTGTCTTCGTTTTGAGAAGAATTTGGAATTACTGGTTTATAACTGAATTTAGTTGCTCTTTACATACTTGTGGACTTTCTTATTTTCTTAATTTCTTCATAAATTTTTGAGAATTAGTATTAAAAAATAGTCTCTGTGTGGCCCTGAGGTAAACTCTGGGTATTCACAGTATGCTATTGAATATACAACCCTTTACATTTGTGATTTCAAACAAGAAAGGTGCTCTCCATTCGCTGAGTACTCCAAGAGTCAGAAGATTTAGGAGGAGGAATGAAACATCAGAAACTCCCAGGACCCTTGAGAAACACCAGCATATTCTTTGTGTTGGGGAGTTCTGATATAAAATACAGTGTATCTAGTGCCTGGATCCGCCTTTGGGAAATCATAATTCTAGCTCTGTGTACCACCTTCAGATTCATTTTTGTCGTTACTGCTTTTATTGCCTTTAATTGAAATTATTTAATTACAGACCAAGCTTGTAGCTTCCCTGATTTCTTTTCGCTCGCTAGCAGACCTAGGACAGCTGTGTCAAAAACATTAAAAAATTGTTGTCAGAGGAATAAGGAAAATACTTTCTCTGCTTCACCGCCTGCTGTGCTGAGAGTCATTCCTCTTCGGCCCCCCTGGACCCCCACAGGCCTGCAAGCTTTGGCAATAACCACTATAGCTTCAGCTGCAGAAGAAGGGAAAGTGGTGCATTTTGGTCTTTGGGGTTGGTTGGGAACCAAGAAAATTTGGTAAACTTTTAACCGCGTATTTTGAAAGCATTTGCTCTTTTTTTTTTCTTCCCCTTTTCCTTCTTTTTTCTCTCTAGCACTGCTTCACAGTATCCTTCTGATTTCATAGACTTCATTTGAAATCTAAAGGTACATCCTTATATTTTTCTCAACATACAGCTTTGCGTCTTAACCTGGAATTGACCTTCCCCTCATCCCCACAGCTTTACTGAGTAATGATTGACATACAATAATGTATATGAGTAAGGCATGCAGTGTGATAATCTGACATATGTATATATTGTGCAGATTATCACAATAAAGTTAGTTAACATCTCCATCACCTCACATTTTAAAAATTTAAAAAAATTTTAAAGTTTTATTTATTTATTTGACAGAGAGAAAAAGGTCACAAATAGGCAGAGAGGCAGGCAGAGAGAGAGGGGGAAACAGGCTCCCAGCTGAGCAAAGAGCCCGATGCGGGGCTCGATCCCAGGACCCTGAGATCATGACCTGAGCCGAAGGCAGAGGCTTAACCCACTGAGCCACCCAGATGCCCCATGTTTAAAATTTTAAAATAAAAATTTTAAATAAAAAATTTAAAAATTTTTAAAATTTAAAATTTTTTAAAAAAGATTTCGTTTATTTGAGAGAGAGCATAAGGGGGGAAGAACAGAGGGAGAGGGAGAAACAGACTCCCCACTGAGCAGGGAGCCCAATTTAGGGCTTGATCCCAGGACCCCAAGATCATGACCTGAACTGAAGGCAGATGCTTAACTGACTAAGCCACCCAGGCGCCCCTCACCTCACATAATTAGATTTTCTCTCAGCAATTTCCAAGTATCTAATAGAGTGTTGCTAACTATCATTACCATGCTGTACATTGGATCCCTAGAACTTATTTGTCGTATAATTGGAAGTTTGTACCCCCTTGATCAACATCACCTCACACTCACTGAACCCTCTAGCCCATGGTCACCACCGTTACACTGTTCATGTGAATATTGGTTTGCAGCCTTGGGAGCTTCCTGGGTGTCATCTGCAACCAGCCCCCATACAGGGAGAGACAGAAGAAAGAGGCAGATAACTCTAGTCTGGTAGGTGCCCATTTTAATAAGCAGGGAAGCTTACATACAAGGCTTGTTTTGGGCAGCTACAAGATGTCTGTGCTCATCTTGCAGAATCTTAAATCTTGTACAGAGGCCTCAACTAGGTTCAGTCATGTATACAGTCTGGATGGTCTCAATAAGACCTTACTATCTTAAGGCTATGTCCTTGGAACAGTTTCCACTGTGGGGACAGTGGGCAGAGTGTATATTCCAAGAAGAGTGGAAGTGGGGAGGAGGTGAGGAGCCACTGATTACTTGGGTCCAGCTTGAGGGTCAACTGGTGGCCATGCCCTTTTGATTGCATCCTCCAGCAATGAGTTGACTTTTCTAGATTCCATATAGAATTGAGATCATACCATATTTGTCTTTCTCTGTCTGCTTTATTTCACATTCCCATGATGCCCTCAAGGTCCCATCCATGCTGTTGCAAATAGTAGGATCTCCTTTTTATGGCTGAATAGTAGTCCACTGTATACCGTATTTTTTTTATCCATTCATCTATCTATGATCACCTAGGTTGTTTCACTGTCTTGGCTGTTGTGAATACGTGGCATAATAGCTTTTATACTTAGAAATAAGAAAAAAAATAACAGAATTATGAAGTTTAAGGTCTCTATTGAAATGGAGGAAATTTGCTAGTCAAAATCTCTCTCACACACACACATACCCCTACAGAGGGAATAGTAAAAGAGTATAGTCATTTCACTTCCCTCTTTGTCTCCTTCTTGCTACCTCCTTTTTTCTCTTTTGTCTTTCAATTCTCCTTGTCCATCTCGCCACATTTTTATAAGATCTTTTGTTTTCTAGAAGTCTATAATGAAAACACACATAGTAAAATGGATGTAATTACTTAAATGTTAAAAGCAGATAAATTGAAGTACTTATATAGTGCTCAGGTGTTTATAACAAGCGGAAGTGATACATTCCTGCTTAAGATGAGTGATCACTGTGTATTTCTGTAGTTTCTGTTTCTTTTGTTTTTTTAATAAGGAGAAAAAAGGCCCCGCTCCTCACCAATGGCAAATATGTCAAATCACCAAGCACTCATTAATTTGTTTTCCCTGTTCCATATTTCTGCCTATTCTTCTCCAATTAGATTTTTGGTTTCTCCATTTTTGCTCTGCTGTGGTCTATTATTTCTCCTCTTAGCTGTACTTCTTGGAGGGCAAATTGCCTTAACGTGCTCTGCTATAATGTACTTTAAACACATTTAAAGGGAAGTTTGGAGTAAAATTATTATAACAATTTTTCTCTTCTTTGATGTTCAGATCAATTCAAATTGATAGCAAATGTTCTCCTGTAGCTCCTTGTGGAATTTTAAAACATCCTTGAGAAAATGCTAGCAGATATTTTAAATACTTTTTATGAAGCAGCCTTAGTGAGAATTGAAAAAAGGATGAGGGATCAAGGATATTATTTCCAGATTCTCTAATTTGCATAGTTAAACTCAAGGGAACTAGGGAACTTTGACTTTTTTTTTTTACCAGCTTTCTTTTTCTTCAGTATCAGACATTCCTCTCCTTCATAGATGCCAAATACCCGCAAATAAATAAAACTTTTGCAACACTGTTTTCCCCTTGACGTGGACAGTTTCCAACTTTGGGTCACATAAAAAATATCCCTTTCTTTTGTTGTAATGATGTTTCCTAATAAAATAAAGAAGATTCCTGTAGGGGATACTTTTATGTGGGTTATTTTTGTTTGTTTGTTTTAATCTGTTTGGCTAGCATATGATTCCTCTTCCCTTGTTTGGGAAATTCCTGCCTTTGTGAATCTTAGCAGGATTCAGATCTTGCCTCTCATCATGGAATCTGGGAAGTCCCACAATTCAGTTTCCCAGCAGCCTTTGCCACAGGACGTATGGAATCTGGGAAGTCCCACTATTCAGTTTTCCAGCAGCCTTTGCCACAGGACATATGTGAGACCTAGCCTAGCAGGCAGCCCCGCTTTGAACTAAGGGATGGAGCAGGGAGAGTGGAGAATGCACGCAGGGTGAGCAGTGGTGATAGAAATGTCAGTTTCCCGAGGCAGCGGTGGGCAGCTGTTCCAGCAGTGGGGTCCCGTGTCTGGTGGTGTGTTGCTGGTCAGTATCTCAGCTAGCTAGCTGCGTGGTCCAGGGGAGCTTGCAGTCTAGAACCACATGGTGTGAATTTGGTTGTGCTTGGTAGCCTCCTATTGTTCCTGACTGTTTTCCAAAGCCCTTCTCTAGGCTTCTCAGTGATTATGTGAGAATAGTCAACATTGATTCAGTTAATTTTATTTCTGCTTAAAGCAGCCAGTCTCAATTTTGTTATTTCTATTTATTTGCCACTAATAATGCTGATTGGTATGACATTTAACACCAGGAATGATCGTAAGAAATGAAACTGCAGAGAAATGAGGGGAGGGGGACTGGATTGGTTGTCTGGCTTAGTTAGAGGTAAAGGTAGTAAGTAATACAGCCATGTAAGGGATGAGATTCTTGCATACCATAACATTCAGTGGCAAATCAGCAAATAAATCACCTGTGAACTTCAAGAATGTAGTGCCCATTAAAGGAAAGAGGCTTTTGGGAACTAAATGGGAGTTTCCATCAATTAACGTGAAGAGATGAGGATTTGAAGGACTGGCATGGTATGGTAGCTGCCTCTAACAGTGCTAGACAGCTTAAAGAAAGAGAATGTGAGGACAGATTCCTAAATTTTTTTCTCTGAGCATTAATGGATTAAAAACTAGGGACTTTTCTTTGACTGCCCTAAAAAATCTCTTGGTCATTCAGAGTGGAAAAAAATCAAAAGTCAAATGTGGGTTTCTAATTAGAATGTCAGTTGAATTCACAACCAGCTCCCTTATATTGAAGTTGGGGATTTAGAGAGAAGGAGTAGGACCCCAAGAACTAGAACAGGGGTTTGGCAAACTTAGGGTGCCCTGGATCCCCAGGGTCGTCAAGCTACCTTGCCAGCTGAAGCAGCATCTCTACCCTCTCTGATGAGGCTGTTCCTGTCTTGATTGAATTTTCTGTCACCTGAAGGAGTTGCATGACAAAGTTAGTCTTTCTTATGCCCCTGAGGCCCCCTTCCCAGATCTATAACTGAACTTGGATCCCAGCATGCCTCAAAATGCCAGTGACAAAGTCAGAGCTGGGAAGAGGCTTATGGTGCTAAAAAATTGCAGGATTTTGCTGATTAATATTGAAAAAAATCCAGAAACATATATAAGAATAGATTTTGAAGATTCTATGTCAAGAAAGAAGAATACAGTTTTAGGTGGGTTGAATTTATTCTTATGGGAGCACTTAATCAGAGGTCGTGGATTCAGTGTACTAGCATGACTAGGTGACATTGACTGTACTTGTTTCCTTGATTGGTTGACCAAAACTTGGACTTGAGCTCCACTGAGATGCTAGAAATTCCTTTACAGACTGTAGGAGCAAGGAATCCAAACATTCAGGGAGATAAGATTGTTGGAAGGTCTATATCTTGGGTATTGAATCCCATATTTTAACTATGTCCCTTGGGAGGATCTTGATGAAACTCTTTTCAATGAAAGCTTGAGAGATACAGTGTTGAGGGGCCCACTAACATCTTTGGGGGAAAATGGCCACTGTTGCTAATGGAAGATGCTCAGGTTGAAGTGGGCTCTCTGATATTACTAGGGATGTTAGGATTCTGGCATGGTGGAGCTTATGTACCAGCACCTTACCATCAGGGGGCAAGGTAGACAGTGTGGCTACCATAATAGGCAGAAGGATGGCATTTTAATTGAAACGACCAGCAGGGATCTTTGGAAGTGGCTATTAATAATGGGATTCCTTTGACTGAGATAGATAGGCACTTATTTATGCTACTGGATTTTTAGAACCAGAACCTCTGGGTCTTCTGGCAAACAGGCTTGATTTTAGCCATTACAACAGGCTACAACATAGCCTCTCCTATCTCCCAGACAGAGATTACTTCATAAACCCAACATCCTTTGAATGGAAGCAAGGTAAAGAACTTGCTATATAGAGACTTGCAAAAGAGTCCTGAGCATATTTATTAGGTTAACTGGGGAAAAGGCAATCTTAAGACCTAACAGAGATTAGTAGACCCTTGCACTCTTTAGGAGGCAGTCTCTTTATTGGAGCAACTTAACACATGCCTCGATATTTGCTCTGCATTTCTTTATCCAACAAATGCTTTTTCCCCCTAGGCGGAGCAGAGAATACCCTAAACAGATTGTTTTTATCTGATAGGAGCAGCAGAATAACTTCACTGCTTTGCCTCAGATGGTGGCTCTATCTCGCCATTTTGTCGAGTTTGTTGACCATCACCCAGGACATCATGCTTGTCCGATACATTGTGACATGCTGATAGCATCTAGAGAGTAGGCTGTAGCAGGTGCCCCCGATGTCCTGGTTTATTTATTTGTTTATTTTTTTATTATGTTCAATTAGCTAGCATATAGTACATCATTAGATGTCCTGGTTTAAAATACACCTGTGCTAGCAGGAAGGAGGCAATCTAGATGGTCTCCTGGTATCCATGCAATAGTGAAGGTCCATTCTTTGTCCCTCCCTCCCACACAGTAATGCTCGTCATGCTGTAGATATTTTATTTTTGTCATGAGAAAGAGAGTCCTGAAGGGCCATATGGTAATGTGGTAATGAAAATGGATAAAGGGGAAAAGTAGCTTAAGAAGGTCATGGTTCCTGGGCAAACAGTGGAATTGCTGGGTAAATTAAAGTAGAAGGTTGCACTTGGACATAGGGCTGGTTGATGAAATCTATAAAATGCTCCAGGCAGGGGTCACCGGGTGAATTTTCTTCAGAGACCAGGAAGGGCACATAAGATGTATGAAATGCATGAGGGTAAGACAATAGAGAGAAGGCTTGTTCTGGGTGGTTGGAGAATGTACATATTCTTCTTAAAGGCATTTAAAAGGAATTTTAAAACACTAGATTGTCCAAAAGAAGCATATTGGTTGATGATACTATTACGACACAAAAGCAAGAAAAAGTGATCCCATACAGTGCAAATCTTACTTATCCAGTGGGAGATAAAATTGTACTAGAGAATAAAGGACACTTACACCATGGTGTGGGAACCTCCCTGTGCAGCACGTACCTCCTCAGGAAAAGGTATTTCATTCACTAACCAAGTATTTGTTAAGTTCCTACTATGTCAAAATGGTTTTCTAGACTCCAGGGATAGAGCAGTGAAATGATCAGTCAAAATGTCTGTCCTGTGGAGCCTGCGTTCTAGCAGGAGGAGATAGGCAACTAACAAATGGATAAGTTATGGAGTATGTGAAAGGGGGCAGGCAGGTGCTGTCTATGTACGGAGATAAATAAAGCAAGGAAGGGACGTGAGTCCCTCGTCCGGAGTGTGAGTCCAGGTGGATACTGCTGTCCTTTCACAGAAGGTGGTCAGGGAAGGACTCAGTGAGATGACGTTTGAACCCATGCTGGAGAGAGATGAGGGAATGAGTCATAAAGACATCTGAGTGAGAGTGTTTCAGGAAGATGGATGGTGAGGGCAAAGGCCCTAAGACAAGTATATGCCTGTCATCTTCAAGGGAGAGCAAGGCAGTGGGAGGGAGTGAATGACGAGGAAAGTAGGTGATAAGGACCGAAAGGTGGTGGGAGAACCAGACTCCTAAAGGAGCTTGACTTTTACTCTGAAGGAGCTGGGGACCACTGGAGGATTCAAAGCAGAAAAGCAGCCAACGGTTCAACTTCCATTTTTAGGAAGATCACCCTGAGCTGAGAAAACCCAGGAGGGCAGCAGAGGGAGGCAGTTTGGAGGCCAGGCAGCAAGCTGGTGAACAATGAGAATGGATTAGGGCGGTAGCATGGAAGAAGTGGGAATGAATTCGATTCTGGATATATTTTGAGGTAGAACAAAAAAGATTTCCAGATATAGTGTATATATGGTATGAGAGAAAGAAGGGAACCAGCGATGACTCCAGGGTTTCTCATCTGAACAGCTGGAAAGTTGGAGTTGCTATTAACTGAAATGAAGACTGTGGGAGGAGCAAGGTTAAGGGTAAGATCAGGGATTTGGCTTTGGATATGTTAAATTTCAGGTGCATATTGGATACCTAAATGGACATTTTTTAAAAGAGATTTTATTTATTTGAAAGAGAGAGTGAGCACTAGTGGGGAGCAGAGACAAAGGGGGAGGAAGAAGCAGACTCCTCGCTAGGCAGGAAGCCTGACTCGGGGCTCCATCCCAGGATCCTGGGATCATGACCTGAGCTGAAGGCAGATGCTTAACCCACTGAGCCACCCAGGTGCACCCTAAGTGGGGCAACACCTAAATAGGAAGTGGGATATGAGTTTAAAGTTCGAGGAGCAGTCCAAGCCAGAGCCATACATTTGGGAGTCAGTACTCTGTAGATGTGTGAGGTCACCAAGGTAGCTTGAGTAAGTAGAAGATGGGATGGGTTTAAGGACGGAGCCTTGGGGCATTCTACAAGGTAGAGAGGTTGGGGAAATGAGGAAAAGTTGAGGACACTGAGGAGGAACAGCCAGTGAGGAAGGCAAAATATCAGCAGGGAGCAGGGATCTGAGAGTCCAGTGAGGAGTCTTTGGCTGGGTCTACCAGAGGTCGCAGGGGGCCCTGGGGGCTGGGGACCGGGAACCGACCGCTGCCTCAGATCTGGGGAGGACTTCGGTTCTCTGGATAAGAGCAGTTTCACTGCAGCTCAGTAACTAAGTCCTGTCTGGAGTGGGTTTAAGAGACAATAAGAGGAGACAGATCTGATGACAGAAAGACTATTTTAAGAAATTTTATTGGAAAGAAAATGAGGGAAATGGAGTGGTGGCTGGAGAGGGCGTGTGTGGCAATGAACTTGAGGGTTTCAGCCAATATGAAGGTGATGCACCTGGCCTCTGTCATTTTCATACCTAGCACTTAAATATGAAATGTATGGTGAGATAAATTAGAAGAAAAATACTCAGTGGTTTCAGTTTTGAAACAATGTTAAAGTCCCCAATGAATCTTCCATTTCATATATGTATTAGAGTTATTAACTACATTAAAGATTTTTATCTGCCCTGGCATCCCAGTTGTAAATTGTTTTAATATGGTGAGTTAGTATAACACAGTAATTATGCTACGGAATGACAGACTCATGGTAAATGATAAATGTACAATTAATTTTAACAAGTCAGTGATGAAAAAGTCCACTGGCTTGATTAACTAGTGAATTCAGTTAAATAATACATTTTAGTAATTATAAAAAATAAAAACCTAGATCAATTAGGTGTAATCAATTGCTTTGGCATTTTATGAGGAGAGGCGTGTGGGGAAGATTTTGGACATTAAAAAATGGTAATTATAGTAAGGGAATTTACATCCAGCAAATGGAAGCATTTATCTGACCCCATTTCTCTCTGTGTTTCTCTCTTTATGCATTTTGTATTTTTCAGCCTGTCATCCTTACATTGTTATTAAGTGATTTAGAGAAAATTATGTTTGTGCCTGCATACTTGAAGTTAAAACATTAATTTGAAATTTGATTAAAAGGAAACAAAGGCTGTTCATTATTTTGTTTGACTCCAGAGATAGTATTATATATATATTATAAAATCAGAAAGTATAAAGATTTAAAGTTGTTACTGCTTTTTTCCCCCTTATTTCTTCAGCCAAGCTATTTTAGCATATTTAGTTAGACCAAGTTTCCAATGTCATTACACTGAACATCGATTGTACTTGTACTTGTCTTGATAGCATCCACATTCCATTCTAAATAAGTGACTCAGCACCCTACGGTGCACAAGCCAGGTCCATCACTGGAAATCAAAAGAGAGAATGTTAATGTGACATGATCATGATTTCTGTCCCATAAAAGGTAGAGACCTTATTTGGGCTTACTTATTTGAAGTATTTATTTACTAATAACATTTTGGGGCGCCTGGGTGGCTCAGTCGGTTAAGTGTCTGACTCTGGATTTCAGCTCAGGTCATGATCTCAGGGTCGTGAGATTGAGCCCCGTGTCAGGCTCTGTGGTGGGCGTGGAGCCTGCTTTAGATTTTCTACCTTCCTCTCCTTCTGCCTCTCCCCCACACTCATACCCAACTTTCTCAAAAAAAAAAAAAAATTAAAAAAGAAATCTATTTAAAGAACCTTTTGAGAAGGCTCTTTCCCTATAAATACTTATGAAAAGAAATGGTTTTCTGCATGTTTGTGAAGCTTTCTATATAAGTGCATGAGTAGATTTCCATAATTAAACTAACCACAATCAAAGACTGATTATTATTTGTTCTATTTTCATAGCAGACCAAATTAAACCTCTTTGTCAGGCCTAGAGTGAATATCACAGTGATAGGCCCAGATTATAGGCTTTTTATTGCACTTGGGGATTTTTGCGAATCTGAGCATTTTTCCTCGGTCAGTGGGCATGAAGTTGGCAGGGGTTGGAGGGGGACAGTCCTTGTTAGCATCATCTTTGCCCACAGGTCTACGGAGTTGTTGCCTGTGGACGGCGATATGGAGAGTACCAGAAGTACCCTTTCCTTCAACCAGTTTGTCTGTCTATCTTTGTTGGGATCTGAAATGTTAAGGAACTCTCGGGAGTTAAAATATTGTTATCTGGTCTGCCCAAATCATAAGTGAAGTTTCATCAGTTGATTAAACCCTTACCTTCCAAAGCTGTGTGCGGAGGGCAGGGCCCAGAGGGAACAGGACACATGGGAGAGAAGAGGGACTGGCCCATATTTTGGGACCACTGATTATTAAGGGACAGAGTAAGGGCACTGAGTTGAGTTTATAGGAGCACGTTGCCACAGCGGAAGGTGGAGGAGCACCTAAAGAAGGTTCCATGTAGCCAACAAAGCTGTGCCTTGTGTCCATCTTGTGTCGTAGGCATGGGGACACAGAGAGGAAGAGGACCTGGTCCCAGCCTTGAGAAACTCTGTATCCATCAAGGAAGGCAGACACAGAGGGTGCTGTGCTGATGTAACCTGGCAGTCCAGGTTTGAGGGAGCAGAGAGCAGCTGTGACCCTTTGGAAAGGACCTCTTGTTCATACTTCTGCCTCATAGTTATGAAGTGAAAGTGGTTCAGTTGGGTTGCTCTGCTGGATGGCATTTTTGGGTGTAAAGTAGGGTGTGAGAAGGTGTGTCACAGTACCCACAGTTCTGTGCCCCTCCTGGAGGGCTCCCCCTGGAAGGTAGGTGGGACCTTGTCAGGCTCTTCTGGGCATCTGTGGGAAGACAACAGTATGAAAAACCCTGGCTTTATGTTCTGGTTTCATTTTTTATTGGTTCTGGGCCTTGGACCAAGACGTTTAAATAGTTCTCTGAACCTTATTTTCTATATATATTAAATATAGAGAATGATTTCCAGTTCTTCCTAGTGGGTAATTGGGAGAATGAAATGGGATAACATACGTCAGCATTCCTGGTATACAGTGGCTAGTCAAGGACTATAAACCCTATCCACTCCATGTCCCAACCCAGTGCAGTTGACCAATGACCAAAGGCCGGTCTGGACACCTGCCTAATAGAGGGGCCGATAACCCAAGGAGAAGGGGGAAAGTGTTACCCCTCCGGTAGAGGGATATCCCTCTTGCCCTGAGGAAGGCAAAATGCAATGCATCACCTAAGAGAGAATTATGCGTCAAATAGTTTAGATCTTTCTGAGTTTGGATCTAATTTACTAAATGGCTTCTCTGTTGGATTTTTAGAGATTTTAACTCCCACAGTTAGGGTCACAGCAAAACTTGGAAGTTACTGTTGACAGTCTCCCATCCTTACTCTCAGTGGTGGCATGACTTCACTTTGGGATCGGCAAATGTAAAAGGACAGTTCACTGAGCAGCAATATTAAGAGAGAGCTTTGTGTTTATGTAATAACGTTGGGCTTTGTGTGCTGTACAGAATGTACAGCGGTAATTAGATGCTTCAGATACATGTCTAGACAGGGTAAAGCTTCAGGAGCCCTTGCTCAACCCTGGGAAAAGCTATAGGTCGCCTGCTTTTGACCAGAAAAAGCTCTTCTTGATTAACAAATTAAATGTGGAGTTAACTCTTTGGCGCTAGATTCACACCCAAGAGGAAAATGAGATCTGATGAGATCTGACAGGACCAATCATTTGTAGAACTTGACCAGGCCTAACTTTGTGACCTGATGGGAGGGTGCTGAAAATGATGTCTCCCAAATCCCTTTCTACCATCCTGTGACAGGCTCGGATTCCCATTCTTAGAGTCACCCCTTTGATTAAGTCATTCTGATTTGAAGAGGCTCCTGTAAATGTGAGCTTGTCCCTTGGGAGGGTTACGCAGTGGTTGGCATTGCATAGACTTGGGGAGAATAATGAGGAAACACGTCTTAGGATAGCTAAGTTTTGATGTGAGGGCAATAGGATATCTGAAAAGGCTTGCAATTGAGGATACTCTTTGGGGAGGGTGTGCTCAGGTGGAGAGGGCTGACCAGGCAGTATGAGGTCTTAGGGTACCTTCGGGAAGGGAGCAGAAAAACGTGGAGGTTGGCAAAAGGGAAGTGTCCTGTGTGTGCCTGTGTGCATGTGTGTGCCTGTGTGTGTGTGTGTGTGTGTGTGCGCACGCACATGCGTGCACACTCATGTGAAACAAGGGACAAACCTGGTTCACTTATATCCCTGTGTTTCACGACTCATCTTGAGCCCTGACAATATTTTAAGCAAAGATAAAGATATCTAGAAACCAGCCCCTTCCTAAGTACTTTCTGTCACAACAGAATTTTCTGGTACTTAAGACTGAATAGTGTCTTCCCTGAAGTGTCAACCTTCCTGCTTGGGATGACTGAGATTCACATTCCGTCTTCCCTTCCTGGGTGCCCTCTCCTGGCGTCGGATGGCCTCTCTAGCCCCCCATGAATCCCCGGAGTACACGTGACGGCTTACCTATTGCACATTGTTAGCTGTCCCATCATTTGCAGAGCTCCGTTCCTGATGTCCCAGAGAGACCCTCAAAGGTAGAGGCCAACCGAACTTGGAATGCGCAGACTTGGGTCTCGAACTTCTGAGAGGCGTCATCTAGCCAGTCCCCCGAGCAGCTTCTCAAATTGAAGCCGAGTGTTACTATTGATGTGCTGGTGATGTGCTCACTGATGTGCTCGGTGGTGTGCTGGCGAATTCCGCTTTCCCTGCATGAGGCAGGGTGCAGGCGGCTTCCCCTGGGTCTCTCGTGCTCCCTGCAAATTGTGAGCTCTTAGTATTCCTCCCCGCTAGTTAGGAGCCAGCCAGGTGTTCAAGTTCCTGTTTCACAGTTTAGAAATTTGAGGCTTTGAGAGGCAGAGTGATTTGTCTGATACAGAACCGTTGAGGCGGGGAAAGACCTGGGGTTTCAACTTAGAAACGGCAGCCTCCCTACACTAGTCCACGCTATGGTTAAGGCTATTTCCTCTCCATCTGGAAGTTTCTGGGTTTTTTTTTCCCAAAAAGATGGCATGCAGCCTATGGAATACTTAACTTGGGGGTACTTTATTTACTGGAACACAAAGAGCTGTGGGAAAGCAACATGGAGAAAGGGCGCTAGAGGCACGTCTAAGCAGTGGGGAGCTGTCGTCACACGTTTGCATGTTTGCCTAGCCCTGCCTTTGGATCCCTCAGGGGCTGCTGATGTGGTGGGCTCTGCTCCTGCCTACCACCCTTAGACCTCAGGTCTGGTCTGGTACTCTCCCACCCGGAAAGAAGGCAGGCCTCCCTTGTCTTTGTAACGAAGACACCAAACCATCACATCTTTTATAACCGGGCCTTTGTCTTTTTTTTTTTTTTTTTTTTTTCTGTTTATCTTGACACTCGAACCTAAGCTGTGACCTTGGCTTTCTCTCCTTGGCTCCAGTGGTATTCTCCCTCCAGCTGTGCTGCCTCTGGCTGCCCTGGGCAAATGGCCTGCAAGGATTCCAAGGGATTGTCTCCATTGACCTTGCCCCTCGAGTGGTACTCGGCTGCTCCTGTCCCGCAGGGCCAGGATGAACCGGCCGTGCCTCCACAAGCCCCAAGGCTCCGGAGGCCGCACTTCGCCTCCTGCAACCTTGACAGTGCCGGCCCTAGCCCTGCAGTCCCTATCCCTGGCTTGCACTGCCCTGTGAGCCTTTGACCAGTTTGCAGAGGCTGGGGTGGAGCTCTTGGTCCTGTGCTCCCAGGCCCAGCCCAGATGGCATAAGCCGCTGTGTCCAGAGCCCTGCCGGGACTTGGGAGCTGCCGCTTCTGGTGGCCGTCTCTGTCTGGAACAGAAAGTCGGAGGCAAAAGCTTCTATGCTATCACTTAGCTTGTGAAAGCAACACCAGCGATGAAGTGGGAAAAAGGAGTGAGAGAAGGAGAGAGACTAAATCTGAAAGATGTATCATGGATCTGGCTACTGTTTGCTACAAGTGTAGTTGCTTTTCTGACCTGATGGGATGTCTTCAGGGCAAATCCTTGATGATGACTACACTTTATAGCCATTCTTCCACGGGGATGCGGAGATAGGGTTTTATTCGCAGGCTCCTCTCCCTTCTTGGTCAAAGTCTGCTCCAAGGGCAGGCTTGTCCATGTAGTTTGTGTAAGCCTGGGAGCGGTCAGTGGAGTGTATCACACCGTGCTGGCAAGGCACACCTCAGCAGCAATAAAGTTGTGGATGGCAGGCCAGAGGGGCAGGCCATCAGGGACACGAGGGGCTGTGACACTGACGTCAGTAGTGCTGTCTGGATCCACAGCTGTGGGGGTAGCACAGGGTGTGTTAGGTCCGTTCAGCCCAGCATCATTTCAAGTGCACAGATCTGGGTGATGGTTAAACTGAATCCGGTCACATCGGGCCATTTTAATGTCAGCACAGCTTGGTTCCTGGGCTTCTTTGTGCTGCTGCTAGGAAACTTCTCGTCTATGCAAGGAAATACTCAGTTTCCCTTTCCAGGTCCTGGGGTTGAGCGTGTCTCAGAGGGGATGGTATCTCTTCTGTGGGTGGGGTCCCGCTGAGCGTTCTCTCTGATGTGGGGGGGAAGGCAGGAGCTGGATCACGCTATAGTAGAGAGACTTCTCACAGTTGTCCTCAGAGCAGCTGATGAATGTGGCACTGATCACGTACTGAGGGCCCATGCCTCTGGAAAGAAGTACTCATGGTCAGAGTCTAGAGATCTTCTGCAATCCATTGGGGCATTTTGAGGCCAGTTACTAACTTCTAGGCCATGCCATATCTCCTCCTCATTTCAGCTCCTATAGATGGCTCCCTCCATGCCCTTCTGCTCTGGGTGATCATATCCAATCATCCCTGTTGGATGTGCATGCCTGACCTGGCCTTAGTGAGCCCCTATTGGGGCTGGTCCCATAGTGACCATAGCTAATCCAGAACATACCAGAGACAGAGTTCTAAGGTCACCTTCTAGTCAATTGGGATCCTAAGATGATGTCAAGGGAAGTACTTACATTTCTAGCGAGGCAGCCCTGTGGCCATAAATAGCTTCTTTAGGTTTTGCTTATACTAAATTTCTCTAACTTGACTCATCTTTCAGGTGACCTCCTACAAAATCAAGGTGAGGCTTGATCTGGACTCTGGCCCAGGTTAAAGCATTTAAATAGCTAATGGCTTTCTTGACTTCGGACCCATCATGGCCTCCCTTGACCCAGGTTATTTGTACGTGGTAAAAACAGACTTTCAAAATGAGAGTAGGGAAGGCCATGCACGTGATTTTCATAATTGTTACTCTGTGATAAACCAGCAGTCTTTTTTAAAAAAAAATTATTTATTTGTGAGAGCGAGCGAGTAAGAGAGAGCATGAGGGGGGGAAGGTCAGAGGGAGAAGCAGACTCCCCACGGAGTGGGAAACCTGATGTGGGACTCGATACTGGGACTCCGGGAATCATGACCTGAGCTGAAGGCAGTCGCTTAACCAACTGAGCCACCCAGGTGCCCCAAACCAGCAGTCTTGCATCATAGGGGGAATTAGTTGCTCGGCAAGAGACATATGGGATATACTTCCCTGAGAGTCAGGCGTAGGTAGGTGGTCCAGCCCACCAGAAAAAGTGCTCTGTGTGCAAACTTGCTGTCTTCATTTTCAGCAGCCTCCTGGCCAAGCTTAAGTTTTGAAGGGACTGTGCAGGGCAGGGGTGCCTGGCTCCTTCCCTCTAGTTGCAGAGCTAGCCCCTGAGCCTTGTTTCTGGGAAGGAGGTGGTAGATATGTGACCAAAGGGCCCTTCCATCAACTTGCTCCGAACAAGGGGAAGCTGATCTAAGCGGACTTGCTGTCTCTACTGCTGGAAAATGGCAACTGCTGGCAGCCCGCAGATGAAAAATTCCCACAGAACAGAAACATTAGAGCCCCTTTTCAAGCCATCTTATTAGAAATCGGAGGAGTGAATTGGTCTGGCTTTCCTTTGAGCACATCTGCACCCTTCTGACTAGGTCACCAATGAAAGCTGAGCTCCTGGCCCCTTTTCAAATCGCAGGAATTGAGAATCCCATTTCCTGCTTCTAGCTTTTCCCATCCATGCTTGCCCTTCCCTTCTGCACTGGGCTTGTGCTGGCATCCCACCCCTCTCATCCCTGTAGGTAGAAACTGGAAGTCTGGATTTCTGATGCCAGTGATACCTGCTGTGGCACCTGGGCTAAGAAGAACCATAACAGAATGTTCTGGGGGCACGACAGCCTTTCACCAGGCAACCCCAGTAGGCAAAACCTTCCAGGCCCGGGTGATGTCCTATTCTTCATGGTCTCTTTGATATGCCAGGCCCCACATAAAAGCAGCCTTCCAACACCACCACATCATTCACAGACTCATCTCAGAGCCACTTGCCTTGACCTCTTTCACACTCCATATTATTCTGTTTGCAGAGCCTCCCAGCTTCTGACCTGGGGGCTGACTCACTTTCCTGTTTACAGTCTGGCCTCATCCCTCATTCCTAATATTTGACATCGTTTCTCTGGCAGTGACCTTTGCTTCCCTTTTGACTAGAGTTCAGATTCTCCTTTGGCCAGACAACCTCTGACTATTCTGGGTAAAAGAATTCCAGATCTCACCTGACTCCCAGCATCCTTGGTCCTGGCTGTGGCCTCCTCAGAACATTGTACCTGCCAGACTGGCCTTCATACGACTGGGGCAGCCTCACTGTGAGAGAAGAAGGTAGAAGAACAGACTAGGGAGAGAGGGGAGGACAAATAAGCCCCTTCCTTCTGAAAATGTAGTGCTATTGATGCAGACATTGAAAGAAGCACTGATCATTTTACCCCCATGATTCTTAGACTTGCCCCATCTCAAAGAGCTGCAGCAAGTGATAGGAACCATTTGAGCCTAGGTGAGCCTGTTGACAACATATAGATAGTGCTTGATATTGTTGTTCTGTATTCCAACTGGAAGTCCTACCTACCATTCTATCCACAACTGGATATTTTCCAACAAGTAGTTCTACTTTTAGTTCTCAATGAACTGTTTAGTGAGCACTCAGATTAAATGAGATCGGTGAAGTACACTAACACCGTGATTGCTAATCAATGAAGTTGGCCATATACAACATGATTGTCAGGTCCCTTTCTGATGCTATAGATAGGGTAGATTTATTTTGAGGCTCCTGCTCAGCTCCTGTCTTCTTCTTTGAGAAATCCCCCTTACCTGCAGCCCTGCCAAAAATATCCCATCAGCCACATTCATACCATGTGACCCTCACCACCGGCGATTGGACTAGTGATGAACACTCGAAAATGATACTGTCAGTCCTTCATCGAGTCAGTGACCAACCAGCTCATCTTGCTTGAAAATGTGAGCTAATGGATGGAGAGGTCATTGCCAGTTATTGGTGGGGGCTAGACCCTGAAGGTTATGTTGGATGGAACCAGAATTAGTACATGCTCCATCGGCAATCTGGGGTTGTGATAGAGCAGAAAGCATTAGGAAGCAGAGACAGTGTATTTACAGAGGAGAGGATGTATTAGATAAGCAGGAAGTTAAGACAGCACAGGGACTCAGAAAGAGAAAGTAGAAGCACATGACCTAGGTTCCTGTAGCCTCCCAGCTCTAGACCCCAACACCTCTGTCTGTCCTTTATTTCCTGCTTGTTAGTATCCATGAGATGAGTTCTCAGATCCAAGGTCAAATTGTCTCTAGAGCCTGAGAGAGTTTTCCAGACAAGAGAAAGCTAAAAGATTAGATCATTGCCTGACTTTTTTTTTTTTTTTTTTTTTGAGATAAGGATTTCTCTTCCTTATGGCTAACAAAAACCTTGACTAAAGTAAACTACTACCTAGGTGTTGCCAGCAGTGGCTGTAACAGAGAGTTGTAAACTTTTATCTTGGCAGTTAAGGAAAGGGTAGAATGTTTTCTACTTATTTTGAAGTAGAACTTGAGGTCATTGAAAGCTATTGACATCTATATTCTTGTTGTTTATCATTTAGGACATTCTGGCTTTTCACTCTTTTCTCACTTGTGATCATCATACTGGCTTTATTGTGTGTCCTTAGGGACTCCGCGTTTGTGGGGAAAAAAAAAACCAAAACACAAAAAGCCTAGCATCAGACATAAGCTTACATCAAAGGGCA
Source organism: Procyon lotor (assembly GCA_028646535.1). NCBI lineage: Eukaryota > Metazoa > Chordata > Mammalia > Carnivora > Procyonidae > Procyon > Procyon lotor. The sequence goes on from CM053609.1 coordinate 50,983,291, forward strand.
AGATTGCCTCTGCTTGTTTATAATAGTGGGCTACTGGATGATTTGCACCAGAGACCTAATCTTGATTGCCCTGTCAACAAATCCAGTGCCCAAATAACTGGAGATTTTTATGGCTGGGTAAACTCCAGATACGTAGCATCAGAGGAGAGGCAGTGAAGAAGGTGAGGTAATTCAGTCTGTGATCCATCTCCGGCAATTACAAGCTGCACTCCTCGTCAGATTTAGCTCCTGTTCCAAATTAGTATTTACCTGGGTGGAGAAGTGTAAATAGTGGGCACCCTGGGAATGGAGTTGGGGTTGTCCTTTTTTTTTTTTTTTTTTTTTCCCTGAAATGAGCTGAGAGAGCACTGTGTAAGTTTGCATAAGATACTAAGCTAGTCTGGGTAATAAAATTCAAAGTTAAGTAAAATACTCAATGGGAAGAGGTTTCATACCCGAGGGAAGGGACAGAAAAATGAATGTGAGCTGGGAAAAGGATACTTAGAGAGTGGTGGAGGGAGAACTCATTTACAGTGAGAGGCTTTGTAGTCCAGTAGCGAGGCACGTGGGCTCTGGACCTGGACTACGTGGGCTCAAATCCCAGGTCTCCTATGTAGCGGCTGTGTGACCATGGACAGGTCGTATGCATAGAGCCGTGTCTGGCCCAGAGCAGGCGCCTGATAGATGCCAGCTGTTCCAGAAGACTTCATCAGGTGTGTCAGCAGGACCAGCCACATGCACGAAAACTAGCACCACAAGGATTCTACCTTCTGGTTCTGTTGAGAAAATCCAATCTGTTTACTCATCGACTCTGAAATGTGTGTGCTTTGGCTAACACAAGAAAGAAGGTACATAAAAGGGCTACTAAAATGAGGATGGGAAGAGAGGGGCTTTCATAGAAGGAGATGTAAATTGGGTCCCGGTCTGGAAAAATGAAGACTGAGAGGCACTATGATGAATTTTGTGAAAGACAGGAATAGCATGAATAATAACTTGTTTACGAAATACTGGAAAATTAGAACTGGCGTGAAAGGTGCATACTTTGAGGTGAATACTTGAGCAGCTGGTTACTTGACTGTGCTTGCTGGGAGTCGTTCAGTTACAGAGCTCGTTAGCTCAGGAGTTTCAAAGCAATCTGGATGAAGGGTATGGATTATGGTCCTTTAACTATCAAGGGTCGTTAGGGACATTTGGGATAGAGCCCTAGTTGAGCCCAGTGCAGCATGGGTAAATACCTTCTATTGGGATAGCATATAGCTGTTGGGAACCACTCAACCACCTTCATTCAATTGATTCCCACAACGGCGAGTTTTATACCGTGGGCAAGTCTCTGCAGGGAATCAAAAGATGAGAAAGACCGCTCATGTGGAAGGTTCCCGATCTGTGTTGCCACCCAGAAAACACTGATCAAATTAACTTAATTTGAATGTTTAGTATAGTTGGTTCACTTTTATATTTTCCCGAGACTAGGGAATTTTTGGTTATTTTTTGTGTTCAGAATTGGTATTGTGAAGAAGTTAAGGAAATAAAAGTTCTCTTTTTGTTGTTGTTTTGCTTTCGTAAATTCCATCAAGGAGATACTGTAATGTCAGTAGAAAGTTTATTCTTTCTTGTATTTTTCTTATTAGAGTGGTTATTCATAAAAATCAATTTTAGGGCTAAAGGTTAATTTAGAGACATCTTCTTCAGATCCTCCTTTCACCACTGAAGGAGATGGGTCCCTTGGTGGGTGACATGCATAAGGTGGCCAAGCTTGAACCAAAGCCCAAGTTCTAGTTTTCTGTGTTTTCTTTCCCATCAGTCTGCTTCCCATAGAGGATCAGGGTGATTGTAGTTGAGCTTATTTCTGTGTACACACAGACTCAAATGTGTTATGTTTTATCTTGGAGCACCCAGAAGCAGATTTACTGGGAAGCCAGTGAAGCTTAAGCTTCAGGGCCCCTCACCTGTACGAGCCTTGAGTGGGGGAGAGGAAGCTAGGTTGTAATCAGGAAACATTCCTCTATAAACATTGCTGGTAAATGACCTAAAGAGATAATGTAAGAGACGGACCTGATTTTCCAAGGCTCTGGTAATTTATTGTGATTTTTCTCACATTCTAAGAAAAAGAAACTCACTTTTGTACCTATTTCCTACTTGCAATTTTGTCTTCTTTTTCTTAAAGAAGTATCCTCTTCCTGCTGCAAGATTATAGATTGCAGGTTCCATGAAACCTCAGTTTGCTTCTGATGCCCAAAGATATAATCGGTTAGAAATTTCATTTTAGTATTTCAGAATTTGATATTTGAATTAATTTTTTATTTAAAAACTTGAATACACTTATTTTTATTTTTTATATTTTAATTTTAACTTTTGTTGTAGTAATAAAATAAAGGAAAAGTTTGTTAAAAGATTTTAAACAAAAATGGTAGCTCCTTGCCCCATCCTTCCCCACCCCTTAGTTTTGCTCTCCAGAGTCAAGCATTTTAAATTTCTTTAGATATTTCCCCTACTGCTTACCTCTGTATTGTTTAATAACTTGCTACCTTAATTCATCAGTTTTATATCAATTTACAATAATATAAAATTTTATATCAATAATACAATAGTATTATATTATTATTCAGTTGTATATTGGCCTCCTTTAATGGATTTAACTTTAATTCTAAACATTCCTTCTCTCTCCTCTTATTTCCCCGAAATAGTCAAATCACAATTTTTGGTTACTTCCATTTTCATCATCACTATTTGTAATATGATGACCATGTAAATATTACTTATAGTAGAAGCAAGTAGAATCCTATGGTGTCATTTTTTTCTTAGAGAAGGGTGGGGGTGGAGCAGAGGGAAAGGGAGAGAGAGAATCTCAAGCAGTCTCCATGCCCAGTGCTTGAGCCCTACACAGGGCTCAATCCTATAACCCTAAGATCATGACCTAAACCAAAATCAAGAGCCAGACGTTCAACTGACTGAGCCATTGAGGCACCCCCTATGGTATCCTTTCTTTCTTTCTTTTTTTTTTTTTATGGTATCCTTTCTTGTACAACTTTTTATTTGTCGTGAAGTTAATTATTATTAGTTATTTTCTTTTGCTTAATTTTCTGTGTTACCTATTTGAACATGACTCTCCTTTCTTTTGTTTTCCCCAGAGTTCATAATTTCTTAGTTTTTCCTTTTACCTAATTTTCTGTGCATCTAGCCAAATAGATATCAGAATTACCAAGCATCTGTTTTACCAATATGATTTGTGGAAGTGGTCAACTATGCTAGATAATCTACCAATCTTCTACCTCCTCTTCCTCTCCTCCCCTTCCCCCAGATCTCCTTGAATAATCCTTCATCCTCCTTCTCCAGTATGAAGTGATTTTTTTTCTCTTGTCTGGAAATTTCATATGATAAGCCTTTGGTGAGGATGTTTTATGAAGAGGACACTCAGTGGGCCTTTTTTAAATCTCAGGGAATTGTCTACTTGTTATAAGCAATTTTATATTAATAGTTTTATACAAGCAGATTTTGAAAGTGTGTTTTAAATATCTATTACTATACAAGGACTGTCTTCATCTTCTGGCTGACTAGGTTTTGAAGGGAATTCTCCTAATAATGGATAAAGCACCACATCTGGATGCCTGAAATGTCTGGTGATTAAAAGTAGGATTTGCTAATATGTAACTCAACTCCTCTATTTTTTGACATGTATATTAACCTTAGGATGAATTACATGAATTTTGAATCCTAGATCATTATTAAGAATATATTCCCAATTTCTTGTTACTCTCAAACTCATAATGGCACTTGCCATTATCTTGTTACTCTCAAACTCATAATGCACTTGCTATGAAAACTAGTTTTTAATATATGGAAGTTAAATATAATTTGAAAACAAAATATATTTTAAAAATTTGTTTTACATCCTATTTTTTGTTAGCCACATTAGAAGCATTACACAATAATAGGGAATTAACTATACTAGTACCAATAACACCTTCTCTCCCTGATATTTTAGACATGCAGAATATTTGGTGAATTCTAACTGGGTCCTACTAAGTAGGGTGATAGCCTTGTTTCCACCATTGGAATTCATGACTAGATTTTCTTTCTTTTTTTTTTTTTTTTTAAGATTTTATTTATTTATTTGACACAGAGAGAGAGAGATCACAAATAGACAGAGAGGCAGGCAGAGGCAGAAGCAGGCTCCCTGCCAAGCAAGGAGCCCGATGTGGGACTCAATCCCAGGACCCTGGGATCATGACCTGAGCCGAAGGCAGCCGCTTAACCAACTGAGCCACCCAGGCGTCCCAATGACTAGATTTTCTTATGGGGACTTTTTGTTCCTAGATAATACATTCCCCTGTAAAGGAGAATTAGTGTTTTCCTAAATAATCCACTATATAAATCAGGAATGGCACTGATTCTTTAGAGAAGGAGAAATTATTTTCAGTGTGTTTCAATGTATTTTAATTCCATTCCTTTTGAGATTGATGCAGTTCAAGTGGCATGCTATTCAGTTGAATTCTTGTGGAACATAGCTCTATACTTTCATTTGATTTATTTCCCAAGAACATCACCGGAAGAAAATGTTTTTGAATCCTTAAGATCTTGGTTGAGATGCTCAGCCTCGAGCCTTTACAAGCAGAGATTAAATGTCTATGATCAAATCCTTTTCCCAGAATGCACTGTTCCTAGAATGCTCCTGGCCTCTGTCTAGATCTATAGTTTTGAAGCAACTATACGTCTCAGGATGCACCACCCCTTTGCCTTTCCTTTTCTGTCTTCAGTCATATTGTCCACTGAAAGTTGTGGACACACATAGGAGTGGTAATTGCCCAGGGGCAGGCTTAAGCTGTCTTGTTTACCTGAGGGTCCCCCCCCATATTTTTAAGAAATTGGTGGTGATGGGGGTTCACACTGAGGAGTGGTGGAAAACAGAGAAACACCTACTGGAGATTATGGTAGGATTTCTAGCTGTTTATCAATGGGTTGTTTCCTACTTCCCTGCTTGGTGTCCCAAAACTTAGAAAATTGAAGGTCCTTTTCTAATATCTCTATTTCAAGTGACGTCTACATGTAGAGAGAGTGTTAGTGGTTAATTTGGTGCAATAATTTATTTCCATCAGTACTGAGGGAATTTCCTCTGGATTTTAGTAGGCATGCTAGATTCTAAAGCCATTCTCTAGGGATGCTGTACCTTTCTCCTAAAATTCTGGATCCTTTAAAATGAATGATTTTGCTATTTGGGTGTCTTGTGTAAGGGATTTCCTGGCACTTGCATATATATTGCGTTACTGGAAGCTTATCAAAAATAAATGTGTGTACTCAATCAATTGACTTTGAAAACATTTGGTTTGTTTCAACAGTTAGATTCAACGTCACTTCTCTCTGAGGAACAGTTAAGGTGTCTTCTGGATGAATGCACCCTCAAACAAAAGTCCACGATTAGACTTCCTTCAGAAAAAGAAAAGGAAGACATTGAGGATATAACACCTGAGGCCCCTCATCTTTCCAGATCTATTCTCTCTGAGCTCCTAAATGGATTAGAAACAATGGCCAAAAGCTCCGAGGTGAAAGATGCAGATAGGCCCGAGAATGCAGAATGTGAAACACACACAGGCTACTATCTCTCCAAAGCCTTGACTGGGCGTTACACATCCCAGGCTCTTGTCATCGAAGCAGAGAATTTGAAATCCCTCCAGTTTTCTGAGGACGAGGTTATTACTGACACAAAAGACTACTTTATGTCAAAGACTCTTGGCATTGGAAGACTGAAAAGGCCCTCTTTCTTGGATGATCCACTATATGGCATCAATGTGAGCCTTTCATCCGAAGACCAACATCTGAAAGTCCACCCTGCAGAGAAACCAGAAATGGGTAAGGCTTGGCGAATGTGTATATCGGTGAATAATTATTACTTGGCATCTCAGTATAAAGATGTTATAGTTTCAGGTAGAGCAGGATAGGAGTTATGTTTGAAAATCGCAGATGGTGGCAATAGCATGAAATATAACATTTACCAGTGTTTGTGTAAGACCAAGGTTGAAATTCCTACTCTTATGAGATACATTATTTCTAATGGTAAGGAATACATATTCTTGGTGGTTATACAGAAAACAGTGAGGATTTCAGAATAAAAGACAAATTGGTTGGAGCAGATGCAAATAATTTGAGTAGATTTGCTTAGACTTTTAACTTCCAAATTTCAGTAATGGCAATTTATTCCAAGGAATGAATTTGTAAAATGTGAAATACATTTTATTAGTGGTTTTATTAGCTTCTGTACAAACTTCCTGTCCCAGCTACTTGTATATACTCGGGTATTTTGTTTTGTTACTGTGTTGCATTTTACAGTAGTACAATGGTACGGTTATAAATACTATGGACAGTTTTTGACATACAAAAATATTCAATTATTTATCTCTGTTAGAAGTCTATTTAAATAAAAAAAAAAGAAGTCTATTTAAATAGACTCAACTTTTCCTCTAATGTAGATGTCTCTATTGGTTAATCTAGTGATTACGTTATATTGTCTATTAAGTCCATATTGATCTCTATTATCGCCATACTACCTATTAAATCTAGACTCTATTAATTCCGAACTAACTCCTCAGTCCCATATTTCTCACTGCCTGCCAGAAAGCTCTGTGTGGTTATGACCTCAGTCTGATTTCCTCATCTTTCCTTTTAACTCAGATTTTCCTCTTTCCCTTCTGTTTCTTCCATCACTTGGGCTTTAAATTTGAGTCATCATTGAATCTCCTTGCTCTTTTGCTCCCCACTTCAACCTTTAGTATTGTTCGTTCTGCTCCTGCAGCGTCTCCCATGCCCATCCCTTCCTTGCTTTTCCTATTGCCTCAGCTGGACAACTGTGATGACCCCAGGACCAGTCCTCCCCACCTTTGGTTTCTCCCCTCCTCCAGCCATTGTTGACCACCACCAAACTAATCCCTCCAAAGTCCAGATTTGATAACCACATTTCACAGCTCAGAAAATTTCTGTAGCTCTCCACTGCCTACTGAATACAATCCAAATTCTTTCCCTTGATGACCCAGGCCTCCACAGTCTGACTTCCATCTCTTACTAGTCAGTCTTTAACTAGTCTTCTGCGTGTTATTCGGGTTATAGCTAATCTGGTCTCAGGATTTCCAGGGCTTTCCTCTGCCCCTCATAGCCCCTACCCCTTTTTTTCTGAAGAATGTTCAGGTACCTCTTCAATGGCAGTGGGATCCCACCCCATCCTCTCTGAATGTAACCTACCCTTCTTCCCTTTTTAAAAAGTGTGATTTCTCCTCTGAATGTCCCAAGAACCTTGATCCCCTATCAGGTCATTTCACACACACTGTCTTGAAGTGGTTAGGCGCACACATACCTTCTATTTCTTTTTTTTTTTTTTTAATTAATTTTTATTAACATATAATGTATTATTTGCCCCAGGGTACTACCTTCTATTTCTTAAAATGGTGTGATTTTTTTTTTTTGAGGACAAAGATCCTATCTTTGATTTATTGTTACATCTCCTTTGATGTCCAAAGTGCTTCCTTCAACTAAGTTGAAAATTTAGAAATGTTTAAGAAATGAGGGGCGCCTGGGTGACTCAGTTGTTAAGCATCTGCCTTCGGCTCAGGTCATGATCCCAGGGTCCTGGGATCCAGCCCCGCATTGGGCTCCCTGCTCGGCAGGAGGCCTGCTTCTCCTGCTACCACTCCCTCTGCTTGTGTTCCCTCTCTCGCTGTGTTTCTTGTTGTCAAATAAATAAAATCTTAAAAAAAAAAAAAAGAAATGAAAATTTAAATTGCCCAGTTTTAGAATAATATGCTGAAAATGTGATTCACATTATGAATGAAAGCAGGTGGTATTGCTTAAGAATTATGCAAGCCTCCCATGCTATATAAAGATTTGCAACTTTCTTCTTTTTTTTAATGAAATTTTACAAGCTATAAAGTTTGTATCCAGCAGAGAGTTCATTTTTACAACATGCAAATCAATTAGATGGGTGCGTTCTGCCTTTTCCCACTAAGGATCTTCATTTAAAACTGAAAACTTCGTTCTGCTCTAAGATCATGGTTTATTTTCTTTCTATTTGGATAAAGGTTGTTTTTTTTTTTTTCAGAGCTCTAAATATTTACTTATTGAATATTATAGCCTCAAATAAGACAAAAAAAATTTTTTTAATTAAATATAATGTATCATTTGCTCCAGGGTACATGTGTGAATCATCGGGCTTACACATTTCACAGCACTTACCATAGCACATACCCTCCCCAATGTCCATAACCCAGCCACCCTATTCCTACCCCACTGCCTCCCAGCCACCCTCAGTTTTTTTGTGAGTTTAGGAGTCTCTTATGGTTTGTCTCCTTCCCCATCCCATCCTGTTTCATTTCTCTCCCCCACCCCCCCACAACCCCCGCCCTGCCTCTCAAATTCTTCATATCAGAGAGATCATGTAATAATTGTCTTTCTCTGACTGAGTTATTTCGCTTAGCATAATACCCTCCAGTTCCATCCATGTCGTTGCAAATGGCCAGATTTCGTTTCTCTTGATGGCTGCATAGTATTCCATTGTGTATATATACCACATCTTCTTTATCCATTCATCTGTTGATGGGCATCTAGGGTCTTTC
>CM053609.1:50992363-51029399 GCA_028646535.1 Procyon lotor
GGCATTGTGGTCTGAAAATATGCAGGGAATGATCCCAATCTTTTGGCACCGGTTGAGACCTGATTTGTGTCCCAGGATGTGATCTATTCTGGAGAATGTTCCATGTGTGCTCGAGAAGAATGTGTATTCTGTTGCTTTGGGATGGAATGTTCTGAATATATCTGTGATGTCCATCTGGTCCAGTGTGTCATTTAGAAGCTTTATTTCCTTGTTGATCTTTTGCTTAGATGATCTGTCCATTTTGGTGAGGGGGGGTGTTAAAGTCCCCTACTATTATTGTATTATTATTGATGTGTTTCTTTGATCTTCTTATTAATTGGTTTATATAATTGGCTGCTCCCATGTTAGGGGCATAGATATTTACAACTGTTAGATTTTTTATTGGACATACCCTCTAAGTATGATATAGTGTCCTTCCTCATCTCTTATTATAGACTTTGGCTTAAAATCTAATTTATCTGATATAAGGATTGCCACCCCAGCCTTCTGTTGATGTCTGTTAGCATGGTAAATTGTTTTCCACCCCTTCACTTTAAATCTGTAGGTGTCTTTGTGTCTAAGATGAGTTTCTTGTAGACAGCATATCGATGAGTCTTGTTTTTTTATCCATTCTGATACTTTGTGTCTTTTGATTGGGGCATTTAGCCCATTTACATTCAGGGTAACTATTGACAGATATGAATTTAGTGCCATTTTATTGCCTATAAGGTGACTGTTACTGTATATTGTCTCTGTTCCTTTCTGGTTCTGTTACTTTTAGTCTCTGTCTTTGCTTAGAGGACCCATTTGAATATTTCCTGTAGGGGTGGTTTGGTGTTTGCAAATTCTTTCAGTTTTTGTTTGTCCTGGTAGCTTTTTTTTTTTTTTAAAGATTTTATTTATTTGACATAGAGAAAGAGAATCACAAGTAGGCAGAGAGGCAGGCGGAGAGAGAGAGGGGGAAGTGGACTCCCTGCTGAGCAGCAAGCCCAGTGTGGGGCTCGATCCCAGGACCCTGAGATCACGACCTGAGCCGAAGGCAGAGGCTTTAACCCGCTGAGCCACCCAGGCGCCCCTGTCCTGGAAGCTTTTTATTTCTCCATCTATTTTCAGTGACAGCCTAGCTGGATATAGTATTCTTGGCTGCATATTTTTCTCATTTAGTGCTCTGCATGTATCATGCCAGTCCTTTTTGGCCTGCCACGTCTCTGTGGATAGGTCTGCTGCCAATCTGACATTTCTGCCTTTGAATGTTACAGACTTCTTGTCCCGAGCTGCTTTCAGGATTTTCTCTTTGTCACTGAGACTTGTAAGTTTTACTATTAGATAACAGGGTGTGGACCTATTTTTATTGATTTTGAGGGGGGTTCTCTGCGCCTCCTGGATTTTGATGCTTGTTCCCTTCGCCAGATTAGGGAAATTCTCTACTATAATTTTCTCCAATATACCTTCCACTTTCTGTCTCTCTTTCTTCTTCTTTTGGGATCCCAATTATTCTAATATTATTGAGTCTATGGTATCACTTATCTCTTGAATTCTCCCCTCATGGTCCAGTAGTTGTCTCTCTTTTTCTCAGCTTCTTTATTCTCCGTCATTTGGTCTTCTGTATCGCTAATTCTTTCTTCAGCCTCATTTATTCTAGCAGTGAGAGCCTCCATTTTTTTATTGTACCTCATTAATAGCTTTTTTTATTTCAACTTGGTTAGATTTTAGTTCTTTTATTTCTCCAGAATGGAATTTTATTTCTCCAGAAAGGGATTCTCTAATATCTTCCATGATATTTTTTCGAGCCCAGCTAGCATCTTGATAACTCTCATTTTGAACTCTATTTCTGATATATTACTAATGTCTGAATTGACTAGGTCTCTAGCCATCAGTACTGTCTCTTCTATTTTTTGTGGTGAGTTTTTCCACCTTGTCATTTTATCAAGATAAGAGTAGGTGAGTGCTAGAGAAGAATACTCTGGAGTTCCGCAGTTTTCACTGATTGATTAACTAGGTCTTGGCTGGATATTCTCGCTGATCTTCTGGGGGAGGGGCCCATTGCCGTGATTCTCAAATGTCTTTGTCCGAGGTGGAATTGCACCGCCCTTGCCAGGGGATGGGCCAAGCACTTTACTCAGGTTCGCTCTCAGGAGTCTTTGTTCCCTGAGTGCTTTCCGTACCACCCTGGAGGCTGGGAATGAAAATGGCGGCCTCCCAGTCTCTGGCCCAGAGGAGCCAAGGGCTAGGGCCCCACTTCTCCGCATGCCCTCAGAGGAAAGCAGAGAATCACTCCCGTCTCCCTTGTCTGTGGCTGGTGCTCTGTGCTTAGCTAGCTCATGGCAGAGCGTCTCTATCTGTGGCGCACATGGCCCCGTCTGGAGTCTCCAAACCCAGCCAATTCCTGCTGCATGCTCCTGTGCTGCTCCTCCCGGAGGAGGAAGGAGGGGGTGTCTCCGGAGCTGCCTCTTGTGGGGTCCCTCCTTGAAGAGTAGTAGTCCAATTGTGTCTCCGTTCAGGGTCTAAGGTAAGCCTAAGCTGATAGGGGGCTGCATGACTCCTCTGCTGCCGGCTTCTCCACCCTAATACCTGGGAGCTCTGCCACCCTCGGGCACCCCTGGTTCCTCTGTGACCCCACGAGTCCTGAAACTACACTGTTCCCACGAGGGCTAAACCCCCCGCTTAGCCTCTGGAGCGATGTCCCTCAGCGGAGCAGACTAAAAGTTCCAATTTTGTGCTCCGTGGCTCTGTGGCTGCTGGGAGCCAGCTCTTTCCCCTGGGGTCTCTCTTCTTGTCACTTTGGATTCACTTTTTCCACACATCCTACCTTTCGGAAAGTGATCAATTTTCTGCTTCTTTGCTGTTCTTCCTCTCTTCTCTCTCTTGTTGAGTTTGCCAGCTTTTAGAATGGTTGATACCTATCTAGCTGAACTTCTGAGATCCAACGCTATCTCAGCGTCCTACACCTCCGCCATCTTGCCTCCTTCCTGATAAAGGGTTTTTATTAGAGAAAGTATCTGGATCTCTTTGTCTATTGTAAGCAAACTTGCTAAGTTGAAAGTGATGACTTGTTGCATATGCAATCTCATTCCCGGGGAGTGTGTGTAGAAGGGGGTTTAGAGTAGCACTTTACTAAAATAGGACTTGACTTCTGTGTGAACTTGAGTCACACTGATGTATACAGGAGTAGAACATGACGAGATGGAATGAACTAGAACTTAATGTGACTCGATAGAAAGAAGCTGAGGTGGCTTACCTGTAACCTCACAGAACGTGCCTTGGAAGGCACCAACTAACCCTAATGTATTTTTTTTTTTAAAGATTTTATTTATTTATTTGACAGAGAGAGAGAGAGAGAGAGATGACAAGTAGGCAGAGAGGAAGGCAGAGAGAGAGGGGGAAAGAGGCTCCCAGCTGAGCAGAGAGCCCGATATGGGGCTCAGTCCCAGAACCCTGAGATCATCACCTGAGCCGAAGGCAGAGGCCTTAACCCACTGAGCCACCCAGGCACCCCTACCCTAATGTATGATTATAACAATTCCTGTGAGTATGGAGGGTTAAGAGGGCATCGCAGTGCTTCTGTGAACCGTATCTTATTTTCTGTTTATTATATAACAGGCTTTAAGGAATAGGTTCTACATTATCATTTTGAGTGCATGTTAGCGTATCTGAGGTTGGAGTTTTTAATTTTACTAACCTCAATGTTTAGGATTAAAATACTTTGCTAATCAATTTTATTCTAAATACTAAATTGTAATTATGTGCTTTCTACGAAAGCAAACACCAAAACCAAATGCCAAGCCAGCTTTCTTGGCCCAAAGCTCTTTACAGATGTAACTTGAAGGAGGAGTTGCAGTGTTCTCAGCTGATACGTTATAGTCAGGTCTTTCTTAGGAAACAGTGACATGTGGATGTAATTCAGAGTAGGTTTCTACAGATAGGAATGAACTACGAAAAACCAGTTATCATTTTATCTTTCAATAGCAAATATTGATATATTCTCTTCTTTTTCTTGAGGAACTGAGGTCTGTTACAAGTATTAAAATTCTTCTAAAAGGCAGAGTCAGATAAAACTTCAAAAAGAGAACCCAGCTAAATGAGATTGAGGGCCAATTTAAATTGTGGTATTGAAGGATAAGGATCTGCCTCACAGCTGTATTCAAAGTTCCATTTTTCTTGTTTGTGCTTTAGGTTTAGCGGTAACTACTGACAGTTGACTTTCTGGATGTGGGGTCCAGGAAATTCAGGGACGCCTGGGTGGTTTAGCCAGTTAAGCGTCTTCCTTTGGGATTGGGAAATCCTGGGATCGAGCACTGAGTTGGGCTCCCTGCTCAGTAGGGAGTATGCTTCTCCCTCTGCCCACCCCTCAACCCGCTCATGCTCTCTTTCTTAAATAAATAAAAATTTTAAAAAGGTGCAATAAATTCAGTGTTGTAGTCACTTACTGTTGGGGCTTTAGGGGGTTGGTAAATAGTGTCTTCTCTTCCCTACCGGGATAGGAACCCATTTAAAGACAGAGATTCTGAGGAAGGCAGAGCAAGAAGTCTGGTTTCATTGCTGATGAAATGTAGGGGGTTGTTGTGACCTGGGTGAGTAGCCTAATGGTCTTCCAAACGCTTCGTCTTCCAAGTGAACTGACACACTCAGTCACTGGAGGAGGTGAAAAGCCTCAAGCCTCACCTGTGGAGACCTGTCCATGTGGAACCACTGGCATGGAGGAGCCACGGAGCCCCTGTGGCTGGGCGGGGTGGCGTGCTGACTCCGAGGAGGAAGGGGCTGAGCCGAGCATGCTATTTCCTCCCCCAAACTCACTGATCAGGAACTGGCTCTTCTCCCTTGTGGACAGTGGAACAATATGGCACGAGGTGGGTTGCTTCCCCACTGTAAGTTTCTTCACAGTCCAGTGAGAGGAGAGCAGAGTGTAAGATTCTTTGCCACCATGTCACCTCTGAGATACCCCCGAATATGCTGGTACTTCAGAGAGAAAGCCCTTCAGGTCTGTGGTTAGTCTGGTGTTTAATCAAGTTATCTTATGTCGCATTGCTTTCCAGAGAATGCCAACAAAAAGGCGTCTCTGCGTGTATTCTCTTTTTTCCACTAAGCATTTGAGCTACTTATCAAATTCATATAGTGAAGAGGAAAATATGAATAACAAAAGCAACAGTAGTAGCATAGGGCAAAAGGGACACCAAGTCAGTCATGTAGTAAAGAAAGGGGTCAGAATTATACTAACTCTTCAAGGGAAACAAAGTGGAATTTTCCCATAGGAACCAGTAATGGTGTTTTTACAAAATTTCTATAATGAATGAGTCAGATACGTTTGTTTTAAAAATAACAACCTTAAATGAAAACTAGGGCTACCAACTGTCTTGGTTGGCTCAGGAGTGTCCTGGTTTCACCACTGAATATTTCTTGTCCTTGGAAACCCTTAGTCTCTGGCAAACTGGGATGATTGGTCACTGTAAATTGAAACCGAGAACAAAAGTCCAGAGGGCAAATTAATTACTTAGAGCTTGCAGTAGTCTGGGTAAGTGGCAGGATCCCAGACTAGAAGCTAGAGGAGCAGAGGGAGATTGGGCGTGCCCACCCACCAGCAGGGTCAGGCTCAGTGGTTGGGAACCTGGGATCTGGGTGAGGCAGATCTGGCTTTGAATCCTTGCTCTCTTATTAGCAGTGATCTTAGGCAAATTACTTAATCTCTCTCCCCTGCACCTCGGTTTCCTTATCTGTAAGATCAGATGGTTTTAATATTTCAATAAGGATCAAATAAGAAAATACACATAAAATGATTATGTCCGTGACTGGACTTGGTCGGCTTATGTGGGATAGTAGTAGTCCCTCCTTATTTGAGGTTTCAGCCACCTGTGGTCAGCAGCCTTCCAGAAGCAGGTGATTCTCCTTCTGGCCTGTTGTCAGGAGGTTAATAGTAGGCTGACACGATGTCACAATGCCTATGGCATTCACCTTCATCCCATCATGTGAGCGTTTGATTGCCTCACATTATCACAACGAGAAGGGTGAATATAGTACAAGACGTTTTGAGAGAGACCGTGTTCACATAACTTTTATACAGTAATTTATAATTGTTCTATTTTATAGTATTGTTTTTAATCTTTTACTGTGCCTAACTTATAAATTAACCGTCAGAGGTATGTACACATAGGACTAATCATAGTATGTATGGGGTTTGGTACTCTCCATGGTCTCAGGGCCTCCCCTGGGGGTCTTGAAACCTATTCCTTGTGGATAAGAGGGATTTCTGTATTTAACATTTAATCAGGAGATTTCCCATAAAAGCCTGGACTTCTGGCTTTTCTGACAAATCAGCAGGTCCTTCCACCAGTGAAGGGAGCTGAGGAGCAGATGTTCCCTTTGGAAGAGGGATGGGGGACAGGGCCCCCGTCTGCCCCTCTCGACTTCATGTGCCTGGCCCTTGGGAGTCATATGATTTCCATTCCTTGTTATAAGCCTCTGCTGCTTTGAGTGTGGCCCAGTTACTGGGCGCTTATTAGAAAACCTACTGACTCATAATTTTCACTTGAATAAGATCCCTCAATGACACTGTGAGGTTCGAGAAGCACTGTTACAAAGCACAGAGCATCAGGATCATTGGGGAGTGTTTTGCTTCTTGTTTGTACCTGTGTCCAAGGTCCTAGCCCAAGTTCCTGAAATTGGAGTCCCTGGTATGGAGCATTCAGTCCATCAAATTAATGCAAGCTACAAGATTTCGCTATACATATCTGAGAAATAAGGATTTCGGTGTAGATGTCAGAAAGCTAATAATGCTTTTCCATTGGGGTTCTCAGAACAAGTTGACCAACCACAACAACTGTGCAGTCTGATTATACTCCATGTTGAAATCCTACCAGCAGAAGTCTTGTTTGCTTGTAACTTCCTCCCTATTTATTGTCCATTTTTATTTTAGTTCCAGTATAGTTCACATGCAGTGTTAAATTAGTTTCGGGCATACAATATAGGGAGTCACCATTGACTGTAACTTTGGACGGAACTTGGGGCGGTGGTAGTTGGATTGGCTTTTGTGAAGGACATTGCAGTTGGGAAGGGTACATGTGTTAGTGTATGTCTTTGCTCTGAAACACCTGAGCAGTTTCAAAGGCACTGGATTGTTGTTGTTGTTGTTGTTTTGGCACTGGATTGTTTTGAGAAAGTTTTCTTTGTTGTAATACAGGCTTTCTGGTTTGTAGTGGAACACTGAGATTCTAAAATAGTAACACTATTAGCTAACTTTTTTTTTTCCATTAAAAAATATGTTGGCTTGCTCTTAAGGAAATTCTTAACTCATCATTGCTCTGATGGGGTTCTGTTTCTCTCAAACTGTGTTTGCCTCCAGGCCTCCTAGTTATTATTTGTTAAATTCCTTTTTCAAGTCGACTCATTGGTTTTAAGATGCTCTTAATAACTTAACTCCCCCAAATTTACTGGATCAAAATATCAGAGTTGCTATATGAGAAATTTCCACAGTTCATTACCTTTTGATGTAACACTTTAGTAAGTTTATATTCAATGAATTTATCTTTTTAAGTCACTTTCAACTAATTTTCTTTCATGCTTTCTTTCATTCTTCACTTGAGGTGGGCTTTTCATGTGAATATGTGCCACTGATTATTTTCTTCATCTACTCATAAAATATCACCGTATCATTTGTTTAGTAGTGTCGACAATGGCATGTTGGAGAGGTTTGATATTTAATTGTATTATCCTCTTATCAGTTAATAAGAACTTGTGATTCTGGCTCTTCATTCAAATTGGGTAAAATGAAAAAGTTAAGATACTAACGGTAGACTAGATCTGTGCACCAGCAGTCTTGGGAGCTTGTTAGAAATGCAGAGTCCCAGGCCATGCTCTAGACCCACTGTCTCAGAGTCTGCATTGTAACAAGGTGGTCCATCAGGTGATTTGTGCACTTGTTAAAGTGGAGAAGCTCTGGACTAGATGATTGACTAGTCCTTCTACTGCAGGATTATCTATATGGTGATGGTGAAAATAATGCCAGTATCTTCTTTTCCATCTGCTCAATCCCTCTTTTTTCTTCTTAAATTTCTTTAAAAAAATTTTTTTTATTAACATATAATGTATTATTTGCTCAGGGTACATGTCTGTGAATCGTCAGGCTTACACATTTCACAGCACTTACCATAGCACATACCCTCCCCAATGTCCACAACCCAGCCACCCTATCCCTACCCCACCGCCTCCCAGCCACCCTTAGTTTGTTTCATGAGTTTAGGTGTCTTTACAGTTTGTCTCCTTCCCCATCCCATCTTGTTTCATTTCTCTCCCCCACCCACCCATGACGTCCCGCCCTGCCTCTCAAATTCTTCATATCAGAGAGATCATATGATAATTGCCTTTCTCTGACTTATTTTGCTTAGCATAATACCCTCTAGTTCCATCCATGTCGTTGCAAATGGCAAGATTTCATTTCTCTTGATGGCTGCATAGTATTTCATTGTATATATATACACACACATATTGTGTGTTTGTGTGTGTGTGTATGTATGTATACCACATCTTCTCTATCCATTCATCTACTGATGGACATCTAGGTTCTTTCCATAGTTTGGCTATTGTGGACATTGCTGCTATAAACATTCGGGTGCTTCTTTTAGTTGATTCTCTTACCACATCTGCCTTCTCTGGTAACCTTCTCACTAAGTTTGGGAGAATATTTCCATGTCATTTCTGTTAGCATCCTATGTCTTTTCTCTCATGGTAAAGAAATGGCAGATGGTCAATTCTTATCCACCCTGAATGTCACATATACTTTCACTTTCACCCTGCTTCCCAGAAATAATGCAAAGCAAGCAACCATGGAAGTTGATGCCATCTCCAAATCCATAACCATTTTAGTTCTTAAAACCTAGAAAGTTCTCTCTTGGCTGTAAGCTCAATGGAGGCAAGCACCTTCTCTTTTGTTTTTTCTTATAAACTTTTTATGCAGCTTGTGGTGAGCATTCAAATAAATATTAAATGAGAATGGTTATTGTCTCGTGTAAAATAACTTACTGTTGTGTAGTTTGAATTATTTTTCTTTTTTTTGAATTATTTTTCTTAATTATGCACGATTTCTGATAGCTTAACAACTTTGGTTATTATTTTCAATGTGCAGATGAACAGGAGACTGAAGATGTGACAGAAGAATGGAAAGAATCTTAAGCAAAGACTTGCTGGGTTTGTTTTAAGAAAGTTGGTAAATTCAATTACATAATTTTTTCTGAATTCCTATTTTCAGTGACTGCATTTATAGGGATCATTCCTCAAATAATGATTTTAATATTTAGATTTTTCTCTTCCTGGGTTATATTTCTTTGATACTTTTGAGGCTTGGGGTACAATTGGTCAGTGGTTTTGTGTTTTTTTTAATTGAAATTCTTGGTAAAATTGTGTTTTATTGCCAATCTTGTAACATCAGGGATACATTATAGAAACCAACATTTTATATGTGTGTGGGCTATGTTAAAACTAGTTGAAGTACTATGATGACTTTGTGTTTGATTTTATGTGTTACAACTTCATTGGGATTCAGATAGATTTAATCACTATGAATTCTTACTTGGGCCCTGATTTTCCAGATTTCCTCCTCTAATGTCTGGTGATAAGTTTAGCTTCCCATAGGAAAAAAAAATGAATTTTCTCAACAAAGCAATGTTAGCATAAACTTTGCTTTCTTATTAGCAGTGATACTTTGCTTAAACAGGAGTTTGACTGAATTACTTGATTTTTTAAAAATTTATTTGAGAGCAGGAGAGAGTGAGAGAGAGAGAGTGAACACAAGCAGGTAGAGAGGCAGGCAGGGAGGCAAGCAGAGGGAAAGGGAGAAGCAGGCTCCCCACTGAGCAAGGATTACCCAATGCAGGGCTCGATCCCTGGGATCACAACCTGAGCCAAAGGCCGCCACTTAACTGACAGAGCCACCCAGGCGTCTCTGAATTACTTGATTTTTATTATCAGTTATCATCTTTCAAAATGCAGCAACTATATCATCCTGTTGGAGAGAGTATTTATGTCAGAATTTTGAGCAGAGGTTCTATGCTTTGCTTTGATTGAACCAATTTAATCATCTTATCTCTGAAGCAAATTCTGTGGCCGTAATAACATATAGAAACTAGGGATAGTAGTAAAAAGTAAGCAGTAGCAATGAGTGCTTAGAAGGAAGCAGACATATATTCACATAACCTCCTACTATTTCCCAATGAGAATACTATGGTAAATCGTGTAATTTTAAATAGCTTGAAGATGGGAGGGGATAAATAATAAATAATTATTAAAATATTAAATAATGTGTTGATGCTCCTCCATGTTAGACTGACAGCTGTCATAGAAAGAGACAACCACTTTCTAGATAGTAATTTAATATACAACTCTTATACAAGGACCATATAAAGAGGTCTTCTAAATCTTTTTGGTCAGACTTATGCTTCACTGGTAATAGATGATATTCTTAAATACATGGGTATTAATCAAAATGCCATAAACACCATCTAGAGAGGGAAAAAGGAAGACACTCAGACTTTTTTCTCTAGAGTGCACTGAAAGAAGTTAGAATGCAGCAAAGAAAAATGAGCTACTTAAGTAAGGTTGTGTGGTTCTATTTTAAGAGAGAAGGTTTGTCTAGTTGCAGGTTAGTCACTTGGATTCATGAGAACAATTTATGTCAGCACTTTCTAACAATGAATTGGCACTAGAACTAGAAGTCCAGTTTATTTCTGATGAAAAAGAAATGAGCGGGCAGCTATTTTCTTTTTCTAAAAGAAAAAGGCAGCTATTGTGCTGCCTTTAATGAAGTTCAGAGAGATAGGTATGTCACATGACTATTTTTTGCTTACCTATTTTTATCACCTGATAGTGGATGATGTTAACGATGACTTTAAAAAATGAATTCTGTACTATTTTCAGAGGAATCGATAGGCAATTTCGTTTTTGAGCCACCTCTTTCAGTTGACATGAAAATAAGTGGTTCATGTCGATGTCAATGTGTGACAGGATAATTCATCTTGAAGTGAAGAATTTTATTGGAGGGTACCAGCAGAAGTTAAAGTCATGCTTTTAGACTCGTCTAGGAATGACATGTGTGTTGTAAGGTTTGAGTCAGGGGAGAGGTGACATGGGTGGGAATTTGGAGTGGTGACAGAGAGGAGCCATTATGGCCCATCGCCCTTTTTGAGGAGCTCAACTTTCTAAACCTGTGTGATTCTGGTATTTGAGTGTGTGTGTTTGTGTGTGTGTGTGTGTGTGTAAGGAGGTTGAGAGCTTATGGCTTCCTAATGTGTTTCTGCAAATAGTATTTGAGGTGTAGTGAGCCTTTATGTTATAGGAGTTTAAGAGAAAGGAAAGAAGACTGAATTATCTTAAGTAATGGATTTGCCTGAAAAGAGCTAATGCCATTCATTCCATAGCACGTCAACTGAAGGGACCTCTAATGGACTGGTAAGCTGAATATAGACTATAATTAAGGTGAGATCAGGTACATTCAGAGGTATATGTAATGCAACATGAAAACCCCAGAGTTTTGGTTTTAAATATTACCTTTTAAGGGAGAAAAAAGTGTTCTTATTAAAAATCAGTGTTTTCTCAAAGATACAGATGTAGTGAAAAGAAGGGCCATATGTACCCCAGTGTTCATAGCAGCAATGTCCACAGTAACTGAACTATGGAAAGAGCTGAGATGCCCTTCAACAGATGAATGGATAAAGAAGATGTGGTCCATATATACAATAGAATATTAGTCAGCCATTAGTAAGGATGAATACCCAGGGGCACCTGGGTGGCTCAGATGTTAAGCATCTGCCTTTGGCTCAGGTCATGATTCCAGGGTCCTGGGATTGAGCTCCGCATTGGGCTCCCTGCTCAGTGGGAAGCCTTCTTCTCCCTCTCTCACTCCCCTGGCTTGTGTTTCCTCTCTCGCTGTGTCTCTCTCTGTCAAATAAATAAATAAAATCCTTAAAAAAATATACGAATACCCAGCTTTTTCATCAACATGGATGGGACTGGAGGAGATTATCCTGAGTGAAATAAGCCAAGCAGAGAAAGTCAATTATATGGTTTCACTTGTGGAACATAAGGAATAATGTGGAGGATATTAGGAGAAGGAAAGGAAAAGTGAAGGGAGAAAATTGGAAAGGGAGACAAACCATGAGAGACTATGGACTCTGAGAAACAAACTGATTTGGGTTTTAGAAGGGAAGGGGCTGGGGGGATGAGTGAGCCTAGTGATGGGTGTTAAGGAGGGCATGTATTGCATGGAACACTGGGTGTTATACGCAAACAATGAATCCTGGAACACTGCATCAAAAACTAATGATACAGATGTAGTGAAAAGAAGGGCCATATGTACCCCAGTGTTCATAGCAGCAATGTCCACAGTAGCTGAACTATGGAAAGAGCTGAGATGCCCTTCAACAGATGAATGGATAAAGAAGATGTGGTCCATATATACAATAGAATATTAGTCAGCCATTAGTAAGGATGAATACCCAGGGGCACCTGGGTATGGTGGTTAGTATGGTGACTAATATGACACAATAAAAAAGTAAAGATAAAAAATGTAATAATGGCACCAAGTATAGGAATAACTTTATGCCCCCCCCAAAAAAAATCAGTGTTTTTATTTTAAGGTTCCCTCTAGACCTGAGTCTTTGTCCCAGAACAAGCTAGAGAAGAAAAAGCATGAAAGAGCATCTTTAGGATCTTAAAATTTGAGCTTTTTCTGCTTAAGACTTCTCAAGAAAACTCCTGGCACCGCCTTTATTGTAAATTCCTGAAGGACCTGATGTTTATTGCCCTTCAATCCAACTCTCTCTGAAACACAGGACAATAAACTCTCGTAGCAGGAAAAAGCTATCACCCTGATGGCATAATTTTACTTCTTAATGAACGCTTTGTTTCCATACAACGTACAGATTTGAAGGTGAGTCTCAGTAAACATAGAACACACTTGGGAAAACTCCTGTTCCTGACACTTTTTCTGTTCTATCAGGATTTTTTTTTTTTTAATTATGTTCAATTAGCCAACATATAGTTCATCATTAGTTTTTGATGTAGTGTTCAAGGATTCATTAGTTGTGTATAACACCCAGTTCTCATCACCACACGTGCTCTCTTTAATACCCATCACCCGGTTACCTCACCCCCCCGCCCCTTTCCCCTCTGAAACCCTCAGTTTGTTCCTTGGAGTCCATAGTCTTTCATGGTTTGTCTCCATCTCTGATTTCTTTTCATTCAGTTTTCCCTCCCTTCCCCTGTGGTCTTCTGCACTATTGCTTATGTTCTGCATATGAGTGAAACCATTTGATAATTGTCTTTCTCTGTTTGACTTACTTCACTTAGCATAATCCCCTCCAATTCCACTCATGTCGATGCAAATGGTAGGTATTTATTCTGTCTGATGGCTGAGTAATATTCCGTTGTATATATGGACCACATCTTCTTTATCCATTCATCTATTGAAGGACCTCTTTGGCTATTGTGGGCATTGCTCCTGTGAACATTGGGGTGCACGTGACCCTTCTTTCCACTGTCCTATCAGGATCTTTTCAGTGACTGTAGGATTGCTACTTAAAAATGGATTAGAATTCTCTACCAAGACTTGCCATGTTTGTGCTCCTCTCAGAAGGAATGATGTCCTGTTTGAAAGAATTATCTTTCAAATCAGTTTTCTAAAATCCATGACCCTTTCTGATACCTTCTAGTGCTTAATTCTTTGCCTGGGCCCCATGAAATGATTTGGCACTTTCTGCTTTGATATGATTATACTGCCTTCGATGGAGAAGTGTTTTTAGAATGGGAGACAAAAGTCAACAAGAAGAGTGTATCTCAGTCTGTCAGTCATTTCTAGAGTTTACTAGACCCCAAACCAGACCTTTAGCCTAATCCTAAGATTTCTGATTATACCTGTTCTTATTAAAAATGGAAATTAATTGGTCAGTATTATACATTCATTGTTAGCTCATCCGGAACCCAAGGTCTGCTTATCGTAATGGTTTGGCCTTCTCTTCAAAAACTAATTTTATACTTTGTGTATTTTTAGGATTTCTTCTAAGTTATTTTTTAGTGCTGTTTTTGACCAAAAGTGAATTCATTCTCTAAAAAGTGACATCTATAGGGTTTGGCCCAACTTTGTAAGGATGGCTCTTCCCTCAGTAGCACTTACTTTTTTTGTGTGTGTGTTATGTTAGTCACCATAAAATACATCATTAATTTTTGATGCAGTGTTCCAGGATTCATTGTTTATGCACCACACCCATTGCTCCATGCAATACATACCCTCCTTAATACCCATCACCAGGCTTACCTATTCCCCCAGCCCCCTCCCTTCTAAAACCCTCAGTTTGTTTCTCAGAGTCCACAGTCTCTCATGGTTAGTCTCCCCCCTCAATTCCCCCCCCTTCACTTTTACTTTCCTTCTTCTAATGTCCTCCATGTTATTCCTTACATTCCCAAAGTATGTTGATTATATGATGATTGACTTTCTCTGCTTAGCTTATTTCACTCAGGATAATCTCCTCCAGGCCCATCCATGTTGATGGAAAAGTTGAGTATTCATCCTTTCTGATGGCTGAGTAATATTCCATTGTGTACATGGACCACATCTTCTTTATCCATTTGTCTGTTGAAGGGCGTCTTGGCTCTTTCCACAGTTTGGCTATTGTGGACATTGCTACTGTGAACATTGGGGTACATATGGCCCTTCTTTTCACTACATCTTTATCTTTGGGGTAAATACCCAGTAGTGCAATTGCTGGGTCATAGAGTAGCTTTATTTTTAATTTTTTGAGGAATCTCCACACTTTTCCAAAGTGGATGTACCAACTTGCATTCCCACCAACAGTGTAAGAGGGTTCGGGTTTCCCTTTCTCCACATCCTCTCCAACATTTGTTGTTTTCTGCCTTGTTAATCTTTGCCATTCTAACTGGTGTAAGGTAGTATCTCAATGTAGTTTTGATTTGAATTCCCCTGATGGCTAATGATGATAAACATTTTTTCATGTATCTGCTAGCCATTTGTATGTCTTCATTGGAGAAGTGTCTGTTCATGTCTTCTGTCCATTTTTTGACCTGTTTATCTGGTTTTTGGGTGTTGAGTTTGAGAAGTTCATTATAGATCTTGGATGTCAGCCTTAGTAGCACTTACTTCTAATGCTTCTCCACAACATGCAGTTGTGTTGCCCACTCAGTGCTGTCATTCCTGGGCCCGAAAATGGAGCTGTGAGAATTGTGTGCCCTTTGCTTGTGTTTTTCCCATTTTCATGGTTCTTCATAGGGACAAGACTGTACTTTGAGAAGGATTTAATAGAGGACATTTCTTTACCTTAGTAAAATATAAAATTATATCCTGTAGGGGCCCCCATTTTAAAAGTCCTAGCTTTCCAAGATTCTTTTGTAAGTAGGCACCACACCCAGTGTGGAGCCCAACATGGGGCTTGAAACCAGGACCCTAAGATCAAGACCAGAGCCGAGATCGAGTCACATGCTTTGCTGACTGAGCCACTCAGGTGTCTCATCTTTCCTGTGTTTGATATGGTAAGCTCACATTTTGTTCTTATTCTACAAATCCAGCAAATGTATTTCCTGAGCAAATCCGTCTTCTTCAATTATACAGAAACTGGGAATGTTACTAATATTTAATGTGTTCTTGTGTATGCTATATGGAATTTACCCATACCTCCTAACAAAGCCAGCAGAGAACAAATAAACATGGATACAGTAAGTATAAATATAAATTTCTGTATGATTTATTGTTGTTCCTTGTACATAAGAAACAGTAATATACAACTTACACTGCTGTAGAATGTAAAATGGATAAAAATGTGTACAAAAAAAGCACATTCCTAGAAAAAGGTATTGGCAAATAGTCCAAAACTGGGAGGGGGGTAACAAGCGAAAAACAAATCAAAAACAAAACAAAAACCCCAACAATTCTTCAATTCAGTGTGCAAACGTTTTATAAAAATAGAAATACTAACTCTACAGGCAGTATTTCCTGATAAATTACTTAAATAGCATATCTACACAATCTGAGATCTATTCCAAGGGCAATGAGAAAATAATTTATAAAAATAAAGCAATGGTATATAAGATAGAAAAAAAACCCATAACTTTCAGAAAATGTATTTAACATTTCCATGCTATTTCCTTATTGGGAATACTTTTCTGCAAAGAATTTTTATACTATGTACAACATTGACTTTTTTTTTTTTAAGGTACTACAGTAGCTTTAAGTTTGTAAGACATTTAAACTCTTTCTGCTTGATCCAAAAATTCTTTACTCAGTCACACAACAAATGAGGTAATATTTGTATATAAGTTTCACCTTTGTTATTTTTTTTTCTCTTTTGGAAAAAACGAAAAAGTGTAGATGCTTTTCTCCCTGGAAATAGGCACAAGGGATGGGGTATGACAGTTTGAAAGGCCTTCTGGCTTTCCTTTGAAATTTAAAGACACTAGCAAATGGACAACTAATTCCACTTGAAAAGACAAAAAAAAAAAAAAGATCCCAATCATTCACTCTGAGCACAAAGTGAAGAGCTGCTCGCTCTGATGTTCCTTGTGCCGTTCTTGAGAGATTTGCTGATAAGTCTCCACTACCTGCTGTCAGACACTTTCCACATGAAACCTAGATTCCAGGTAGAACAGAGTTAATAAATAATCTGTATTTACAATCTTACAGTCATGAAGACTCCTAACAAAGCTGATATGGATAGTCCTTACGCTTCTTCCTGTTCCATGAATAGTCTTTGAGACAGATCCTCCAGAGTAAGTAAAAAATAAATATTTTACATTGTAAAGTATTTGTAAAAAACAAAAACAAAACAAAACAAAACACTACAGTCTAAAAGAGTTGGAAAACTCCATGATATTTAGGAAAGAGAGAGACAAGGAATGTTTTAGTTGATAATTTTGTGCCTTTCTAACCATAAAAATACGAGCATGGCTGCCCATCCCTTTGGAGGCAGCCTGGTGCTCACTGAGATGGTAGGTTTTCTGATTTTCCTGCTGCATCTGCACAAGCTACGTGTGGAATAAAACCAACAATTTCATGGTAAGCAGGGAGGGGCAGCCAGCACAGCCTTCCACCGGCTTAATTTTCACTTCCTATTGTGCTCACTACAGGTGATGGGTGAGGGATGGGGATCCCGGGGCGGGGAGAAGTCCAGAAGTCTTTCCCTCCCTTCCCTGCTTCTATTAAGTGCCTATGTATGTGGGTTAATCAGCTAACACTGGTCAGCATCATGAAATCCAGCAAGAGTCTTCCAACCTCCTGAAAATGATTTAGTACCGAACATGTAACAGCTCCTCCGTCTTGTCTTCATACAATCATCTCTTGGGGAACGCGCCCTCCCCTTGGGGCTTTGACCCCTGATCCCCCTAATTCCGAGGGAGTCTGTCGAAGGTGTTGGTTGGCCAATTCTAGTGAGTCCTCCCTTCTCTCACATGCCTGGAAATGCTCTGGAGTCCACTGCTCCGAGCTGGCTTCCCAATCACTCTACTCTGACAGAAAGCGAGTGGAGTGGCCACCTGCCAGCTGAAGCACGTGGGTGCGTTTGCCTTTTGAAAAGCAGGCCAGTAATTGTTTATGTTCTTGGATGATTCTCTTCGCATTCAGAGGCTGCATGCTGAGTCTGATTGGGAAAATGGCATTTTCTCGAGGCAGGTTCCATATTCTAGGAGTCCACAATGATATGCAAGCAGAGAATAGGCAGGGAGGAAGGATCCTGGGGGTTTTCTTAAGCCCGTGATTCCAGAAGGTGCAATTACCAGCATTAGTTAGGATCAGTCTTTTGATCAACAGTTTGATGATTAGGAATCTGTTAAGTAAACACACATATAAATATATAAGCCAATTAATTCATGAAAGTACTAGCTTTGTCAGTTAATAAATTAGCTTTAGTAGAGCTCTACTTTTATAGTAACCAAAGCATAATTTAGGATTGGCCACAGTTCATAGGCCTTGGTCTTATCATGGTCTTCTACAGCAAAGTATCAACAACCCTTCTCTCAAACTCTCTTCTAAAATGGATGCTTCCATAACTGGCACTCTTGGTCTTAGTCTGAATTAGAGATGTCAGTTGCATTCACAGTAAAGTTGCTCCTACCTCTGCATTCGTATTTCAGGTCAGAGAAGAACACCATTTCTTGAGAGAAGACAAACAACCCTAGCCTACCACCAGCATAGGTTTTGTCATAGATGGGTCCTGAGTCAGCCATGATTTTCTTCCCTTCATACATCACCACTCTGCAGGAAAAAGAAAAGCTCTTGAGTGACACCCCTACTTTTTGGTCTCCTCCTCCTTCCCCATCAGTATGACTGGATGGAATATCATCAGCGCCATCTTTACCTAATGAAACCTGTCTTGGGCCGGTGGCTGAGACGCCATCTGTAGGCAGTGAAATCTTTCCAGCCTATGTGACGAGGGTCATGCCACAGAGTACGCACCTGAAGGAAAAGAAAAGGTTGAAACACGGCTCCATAGAGATATAGATTTTGTTCTGTAAGAAATACGTGAAAGGTACCAAGTGGACCTAAATTAGAGGGCTGCTAATGTTGGATTTTTTCCAAAGCCTTTCAATTGAATGTGCCCTTGAATGTCTGTATAAAGCAGAAAGGGAAAGTTCTGTTTGAAGAGGCTGAAAAGGTGTTTGGATTTGAAGATAATTCCTAGTTATAGTGAGCTCCCTTCTCCGATGCTATTAGGTTTTTACAAAGCAGAACTTAATGCTGTAGTTGGTGGTGCTGGGAACTTGCTATCTAAGAACCCTCCACCCCCCACATTAGGAATATTGGCCCAAGCACAGCATCCCAAGTGCCAGTCAAGCACCCATCCACTCTCCCTTCTTCGGGGGTCTTTTTCTTACCTGGCCCGGGGTGTTTCCTGTGTGCCACAGGGCATTCCGCAGGTGCTCGCCTGGCCCGGTGGTAGAGTTCACAACTTTCACAGAAAGGCCTGAGTATCCCTGAGCCCTAGTGGGGTTGGTGTCCCAGTAGGACTGGGTGACTTGCTTCCACATCACGACATAAAAGCGGCTGCTAGACTGATAACCGAACACAAATCCCGCATAGTCGTCATCCCTTTCCGTGTTGATGAAGAAGGTGCCACTGAAGTCCACAGCATTAAACTCATCGTAACCTAGAAAGAGGAGGCCAGACCCGGGTTAGAAACTGAAGCCTTCAGAAGTTTCTCTCTTACATTCCCAGATATCCTCAGGAATACACGTAAGCACTAGGTTTTAGATTTGTTTCTTTCCCACGTTTGTGCTAGCTTTCTGTATGGAGAACTCACTACTCACCTACAGCAAGTCCAGGATCACAGTTGACTGTCTGAACCAGCTCTTTACCCTGATGGCGTACAACCCAGTTCGGGTCATTCTGGGATGTCCCTTTGGGATCTAGAGGAATCATCTGGAATCGGCGGAAATCAGTCTCGCTGATGTCAATGTTTTCAGGACAGATGTCATCGATGTCTGGCACATTGTCATGGTCAAAATCATCTTTGCAAGCATCACCTCGACCATCACCTAAGATCAAAAAGGAAAGAGTTCAGTGAAATTCTGAAACATGACTAGTCTCAAAGATTCAGTATCTCGTGGAAGTTGGCATCTCATTTCTTCATCCTCTTAAACACACTTAGTTTTGCTTTTGTAGTCTCAATCCAGACAGCCATGGTGTTAGTCTCTTAAAAAGAAGCTCTGCTGACTCACCATCTGAATCCTTCTGGTCAGGATTGGGCACGAGTCTGCAGTTGTCCCTATCATCAGGAATGCCATCATTGTCATCGTCATGGTCACAGGCATCTCCCTTGCCATCTTTGTCATGGTCAGCCTGGTTGGCATTGGGCACATAGGGACAGTTGTCAAGGTTGTTCTGGTGGCCATCTTCATCAATATCCTGATTGTTGTCACAGGTATCTCCAATGCGGTCTGAGTCAGAGTCGAGCTGAAAAGGACAGAAAGAGAAGGTAAATTGAAGTATAAGTCATTAATGTTAAAGAGCACTTAATGGAAGATTCTCCCATGTTTGATATGGCCAGTGGGGTTTCAAGCTATTGCCAAAACAGAGCAGTAGTAAAATTTTCTTGATCCTTGGGGTGCCTGGGTGGCTCAGTCGGTTAAGCATCTGGATTTTGTTGTCAGCCCAGGTCATGATCTCCAGGTCCTGGGACTGAGCCCCGTGCTGGGCTCCATGCTCAGTGTGGAGTCTGCATGGGATTCTTTCCCTTTTCCTCTCCTTCTTCCTTCTGCCCTTCCACCACTGCATTCAAATAAGTAAAATCTTAAAAATTTTCTTGATTTTTGTTTTCATATGAATTTTAAGAGATATTCAGAGTTTTTAAATATAAAACTTTCTAAATAAAATTAATCACTAAGGTTCCTCACTTTAATGGACCAAAACATTAAGATTTTAGTCTGTTAACTGCTTATTTCTCAATATTAGATGGGATTCTTTGGGTCTTTTTTTGGTCATTTCTTTGGGTCATTCTTATTTTCCATTGGAGATTTCAATTATAAAACTGTTGACATGTCCACTTCTACTGTAGGTCATTAAATCATGGAAACGGCACTGTTTTTTGTGTATACTGGGTAATGTGTATGTAGGGATTAAGGATTTTTATTTTTATTTAAAAAATTTTTTTTTGTATTTGGTTTTATACATCTAGTCTATGAGGATTATTTGTTGGCTCAGGTAAAGACAAACTTCTAAGTTTCTTCAAAACTATATTTCTCAGTACTTTTATATTCTTCAGTGCGTATAGGATGCTAAGGGATACAGAGACTGGAATTTTCCTTGCAAGTAAGATTTACAAAATGCCTGAATAGTTATAAATATTATAATTTGAGGAACAAAAGAACTCTTCCAGGTAGATTAAATGATATTAAAGAAGTTTATGGTGAGACTCAAACTCAAAACAGAGGACCCTTGATGCCATTTGCTCAGCAAAGCTTTCCCAGAGCCTTACACTTTCCTGTTACAGCCCACAGCTATTTATCCTGTTGCTTTTGGTTTTTTAGGACCTCATAAGAACAAGCATTAGGAGGAAAAAAACCTGGATTTATCATTTCTGTGATCTTATAAAATCTCTATTTTTAAAAAGCTGGTGCTAGAGCAAAGCATTTAAAAAAAAAAAAAGATCCACCTTAACTTACATTGCTAGAATATGATGGCCAGTTATACGTGAAAAGAAATACTTGCCGACATGGAACCTGCTCTGGCTATTGTCTACCTGTAGCCCTCCCTCACACAGGTAGAGAATGATCTGTTTGCAATGCCAAGTAATTTGGAAGATGACAAACAGGAATCTCTCTAGCTTCTGCAAGTATTTTTAGCTTGAGGTTTTCTTACAGCCAGATTGTATCTGGCTGTAAGAAATGACTAATTTGATGTTAATGATATAATGACTAATATGAGTTACCAGATTTCTGCTTTGTATAATTTGGTAGACACACAGAGTAGGTAAGACCTGGTAGATGAGCATGAAGTTACAAGATGGTCACACTAAGGATCTATGGGTGCTGTTATGCAAGGAGCATTCATGAAAGATTTCATTCTCATGAAAATATCGCAATTGGCTTTGAGACCTCAGAGCCACAGTCATGAAAGAGTTTGAATTCTCTCTCTTTTTTTTTTAAAGGGTCTAGCTAAAGTTATTCCAGTACTCTACTGGAAGCTTCTCCACGGAGTCCACCTACCTGATCTGGATTGTGTTCCAGAGGGCAGTTGTCACACTGATCACCGACCCCATCCATATCTGTGTCCCTCTGGTCCACATTGTAGACATACTGGCAGTTGTCTCGTTCATTGAGGATACCTACAGAGCACAGGTGACCGGTCAGGGCTGGAGTAGCCAGCCGCCGGGGTTTCAGCCAACCACACACCCAGAGCCAAGGCTGGAGAGAACGAAGGTGAGAGTTGAACATGGTCACCACCGCCTATAGACCTGCCGCCATCAGGGAGTGCCTTACCGTCCCCATCAATGTCGGCGGCGCAGGCGTCTCCCTCCCCGTTGTTGTCTGTGTCGGCCTGGTCTGGGTTGTGGTTGTAGGGGCAGTTGTCACAGCGGTCTCCCACATCATCTCGGTCATAGTCATACTGAGCTGGGTTGTAATGGAATGGGCAGTTGTCCTGCAAAAGAATGGAGCATTTTATGACACTGTCCTTGCAACCGGCTCAAGCCCGCAATGGTCTGCGTTACATCAGACTGCAACCACCTGTGACATCTTCTGTTTACTCCTCACTGTGGAGGTTAAAAGCCAGGGCCTAATGAATGAAAAATGGATTCCTGTGGGTTACAAGTCAGTGAAATGTAAATATAAGGACACCAGCCCGTTTCCCAGTATGCCAGATAGAAAATGCAATTTAGGTAAGAATGTGAAACAAATCTGGGGAGCTGAGTGTCGTTTGTTTATACATTATCATTTCTTGCTCAAACTGGAGGGTTACGGGGAGGGATGGTGGTGATGAGAAACCACGACCCTCATTTTAAATCTTCTTTTGGCAACACCAAGGTGTTCAAAGTGGGAGGCTGTGGGAGTCTTGCAGGCTGCTACTATGTGGAGAAGGGGAATGAAGGAGGCCTGGATCACATCCTTACCCTGTCGTCTGGGATTTTATCGTTGTCATCATCGTCATCACAGGCGTCGCCGATTCCGTCCTTGTCGTAGTCCTCCTGCCCGGAATTGGGCAGGTTGGGGCAATTGTCCTGGAAAGAGAGGATGCACATGAAGGCTTGGTCGGCATGCCCTTCGCTCAGCCTGAGTCTGGGCCAGGGCCCCAGATACCGCATGCAGACCACAACTGCTGGGCTCCTTGATGGCATCTTATTGTTTCTAATGGGAAGATCAACTAAGCATTTTCTTGGGGAATATGTCGTTTGTATAAGTGCCCTGTGCTTTATCCATGCCGGGAGCTCCAGTCCTCTCCTGCTGGTATTTGGGAGAGTTGTGAACATTTTCTGGGAGAAAAGAACCCCTCTGGACTGCACTGGCCAAAAAGGCCCGCCCTCTTCATGTTCACGGCACCAGGGGATTTACTGTGAACACTTATGCCATTCTGCCTTTGTGTGCTTTCATCTTTCACTTTCACTTTCCATCTTTAAGCGTTAACGATTGCTCAGCCTCCTCCCTGAGTCAGGGCGACCCGCCTTCCTTCAGGAGCACGTGAGGGAAGCAGGATCTACCTTTTTGCAGTGGTAGGTAGCATTGGCCACGCACACCAGGTCCTCGTTGGGCCATCCGTCCAGGTCTGTGTCCTCCCCGCAGATGATGCCGTTGCCTGCGTAGCCGGGCTTGCACTCGCAGCGGTACATGGGGTCGCTGTAGTGGCCCAGGTAGTTGCACTTGGCGTTCTTGTTGCAGTCGTGCGTCCCGTCCGTGCAGGGGTTGCGGGGCTTGCACACCTGTGGGCACAGCGTTCCCCAGTGAAGGTAGAGCCTTCACGAGTCCCTGTGTCCCTCTGCTCTCCACAGAGATGGAGGCTCGGTGAGGAGGAAGAGTGTGGGGTCCCTCCTGCCTCCCACCCTCAGGGATGTACACGCCCACAGGCTCCCCATGGGTCCAGAGCAGCATTTCCTATTGTGAGGGGCTGTTTTTCTCCTGCTAGGTTTTCAGTGGCCTATCCTGCCCCATTTCTAAACCCCAGGCTGTACACTCAGCCCTCTCCCCGTTTTGGGGGGAAGGCTGTGAAGGGACGGCCTCCCATTGCTGGCTCTTTCAGGCATGTACACCCCCCACCCCTACTCCGGTGGGGAGTCCCGTCTTGGCTACCTGTTTGTTGGCGGTGGCGTGATCCACGCCCCGGCCGAAGGGCTGTGGGCCCGTGAAGCGCGGCGGGCAGGGCAGGCAGTTGTAGCCGGGGTCTGTGTTCTCGCACCGGTGCTCGCCGTTGTGGTGGAAGCAGGCGTCAGGTACTTCTTTGCACTGTGGGGAGAAACAACAGTGTGCCTCCTGGGCCGGGAACGCCGCCCTAGGAAGGGACTGGGACGAGTGGAGCCGCTACCCCGAGACCCAGTAACGCCACCAGCACTGTCCGCACCTCATCCACGTCTTGGCACTGGACGCCGTTTCCGCTGTAGCCCGTGGGGCAGGCACCGCATTTCCAGCTGCCGTCGGGGTAACTTGTACACTTGACCCCAGCAAAGCAGGGATTGGACAGGCATCCGTCTGAGATCAGGGAGATAGGCCAACGGTTGGTCTGAGCGGCTGCTATTGGCCCGCTCCTCACAAAATCAGAGTCATAAACATCACAGCGTATATGTAACCATGCACGTGTTGAGAGGACTCGGGAATGCCTGATGGCCAATACAGTCCAAACATGCAGGACTGTTCAAAGCCAACACCCCTCAACCCCTCAACGCCCTAAATGCTGACCATGGATTCCAGTGAAACAACAACAAAGAAACCCAAACTCCCAAGGGTGCTCTTAGCCTGGGCTGCATGACTCACCAATTGGACAGTCCTGCGTGTTGCAGATCTGCTTTTCTGTTGCATCCCCGACACAGTCCTTGCCTCCAAACTGGGGTGTGGGGTTGTTGCAGAGCCGGCTACGTTTCTGCACTCCTCCTCCACAGGTGACAGAACAGATGTCCCACAGTGACCAGGGACCCCAGCCTCCATTGACTGCAAGGAAAGGAACCACAGGCCCAACTTCAGGTCAGTTTCCAAATACATCACCTGTCATTTGTTCAAGTGAACTTCTGCTCCTCTGACACATGGAGAGAATGTTTGGGAAGAGTTTGAAATGGTTTTCTGTTTCTTATTAAAAGAAGCTGCTGAGCGTGCAGGACTTTGCTTCTACTTGTTCCCTAGGGACTAACCCCTCCCACCCCTCGTCCCGTGACCCACAGAACCGGAGCCACCGGCGCCAGGTGTCCCGCTGCGCCGGGCTGGTGCTCAGCCCTCAGCCCTCTCACTTACTGGGGCAGGCGTCTTTCTTGCAGGCTTTGGTCTCCCGGGCTTCACCTTCACATGGTTTCCCATTCATCTGGGGGCTCGGAGAATTGCAGAGTCGAATTCTTGTGATCACACCATCTCCACAAGTCACAGAACAAGACGACCACGGGGACCAGTGGCTCCAGCCGCCATCCTGTTTAACTAAAATACACAGCTTATGGTTCTAGGGTGCCCACTGGGTGTCAAGCTCCATGCTAACTGCTTTGAGTGCATTACCTAAACGAAGTCCTCACAATAATCCTATCAAGAGCTGTGATTCCCCCAGTTCGGAGTTGGGGAAAGAGCCTCCAGGGAGGGAAGCTCTGCTCAGGGGTGCACAGGTGAGAAGAATTGGGGTTGGGATGCAGATAGTCAAGGAACTGCACCCTTAACCTCTCTGCTGTCTGGATAAGGACAAGTTCAAGCCTGTGCTCTTCCCCGCTAAATGGCCAAGAAACTCACATCTCTTATCGCACTCCTGAATGTGGCAGGTCCGCGTCTGGACGGAGGAGCCCTCGCATCGGTTGTTGAGACTGTCACAGGAGCGACCGCGCTGCTGGATTCCATTGCCACAGGTCGCTGAGCAGGAGGTCCACTCGGACCATGGGGACCACCCGTCATCCGCAGAGTCGCTGGCTGCGGAGGAAGCGGGGTCATTTAGTACGTGATCATCAAGGACAAGCTATTCTGTAGCTTGCGATCTCTGGGACCTTCTTCCTTTGCCAGAGGGCGAAAAGCCAGCATTTCTTAGGCCAAGAGCCAAAGGGTCTACCCCCTGTCATTACATGTGCAGCACTGGGGTAACGGAGGGCTCAACACAGCCCCGCCTGCTCCCAGCACATGCTGGCCTATCCATGGGGCCTCCTTTCTCAGCATTTTAAGTGTGTTTCCCTTTCCTGACTTAGGCTATCTTGACAGGCATTTCCAGTCTCAGGCTTCCAAGAGTACTAGATGTGTAGGCAGCTCACAGGAGTCACTTTGGACTGTCAGGGGAGCCACAGACCATGTGTTTGGCAGATGAACTTGAAGGCAGCTTTGCCGCTGTTGGCTCTGCCTCCAACTTGGTCATGAGGTTAATCAGTGCACGGCTCCTCTTACCCTAGCATGTGGGGCCTTCTCTGGACATATTTTCACCAGAGAATGGGCTTGTGGACCACGTGCCCAGGCCCCAGGACTACAATCACATGTCTCTGTACCAGATACAAGGCAGAGAACTTGCTCTTGCCAGCAGCTGGAAGTTTTCCTAGCAATCCCTGATTCAAGGTCAGGACTCTTGCTAGCTAGCTTTGCTCCCCAGCCCACACCTGAAGGGAGAGCTGAACAGAAGCAGCTGTGCACGTGACCATCACAGCACCAGTCACACAAACACAGTCCCTGGATGAGACTGCTTATTCTGAGCTGTGACCAGCTGTGGGTAGGGGTGGGGCTGTGTGGAGGTATAGGGAGAATGCTACGTTCCTGCTTCAATTCCTATCTTAATTGTGCTGAATCATTTTATAACTTGTCTGTACTACATTCAATATTGTCTATGCAGACTGATTAATTTATACTGGCAACACCAACTAGGGGATAGGGTGCCACAGAATAATCTAGGGCCTTATTTCTGCCAGTGCCTTGAAACAAAAACTGCTGTTATTCTTAGGCCTCCTACTCTTGCAGATAAAATGGATACAACCTTCAGGCCCAATTAAGTTCAGTGCTTGCACTGCAGACTGTCTATTTATCTGGTGAGCACATTTTTCTTCACTCTGGGCCATAGTGTCAGATTCTAGAAGCAGTCCTTTGAGAGCTAGTGCCGCTACATATTCGTCTCTCCTTTCCTCCACCCATCAGGTCAAAATTAGTAAGCTGGGCCAAGATCATTACTGCCTAGAGAGCAGCCAGGCCATCAGTTAACCAGATGCTACAGCAGGAAACGGGAGTTAAAATACACAATGGAAATGGGGAGAGGGTTCCAGAGCTCCGTGAGTACGGAGAACAGAACTTGTACCCAAGAATAGTTATGTGGTTTTACGAACTTACGCCAGCACCGTGGGCAGCATTCTCCATCAGGGACTGTGGCATTGGAGCAAGGCATGATGGGGCAGGACACTTTCTTGCAGATGGTAACAGAGTTCTGCAGGGCAAGAGGGAGACATGGGTTACGGGGCATATTGTAAGCAGAAGTTTATATACTGTAACATTTCAATTATAAGACGAAACATGGTCAGGGCTGTAAATGCTCCAATAGAAGGAGTTTAATAGATCTGTCTATCTTATTTGCAGTCACCGTATTGTGGAGACAGTTTTAGGGGCTCAGAGAGTTCTTTCTTAATTGCTACTGAGTGGTGGAAGTGAGGGCATGTAGTAGTTTTCCAAAGGGAACCACCAAACAGCTTGAGTCTACTCTTTTAATGGGTGTCTGACAACAAACTCCAAACCCAGCCAGGACTTTTAAACTTGAAAATTTTCTCTCTATAGAGTCAAGATCGGTGAGCATTTTCTCCCTTCATGTATAGATCTCATTTTATATTATGTTGGAGAAGAACAGAAATCAAGGGGGCTCCCAAATCTAGTGATCCAGGATTTTTTTTTATTTAAGTGGACTTTGCTCAGCGCATCAGGCAAATCATCCTGTGTTGCCCAGCACTGGTTTTGGGGAGAGCCAGCAATGTGCACACCACCTGTGGTGCCATTTGAGCTAAGTAGACAGTTCCGTCCTCACAGTGTTGGGCTGAGTAATTTGAACAATCAGTACTGTATTAAGGGAATCTCAGTGTCATTGCTGAATACAAAGGCAGGGTTGGGGAAAATAAAAGGAATGTTCCGACCAGGTTTTATTTACCGGACATTCAACACTTAACCTTTGAACAAAAGCAGGGAAATTACTCAAATATCTTAGCAGAATTGTTCTTTTAGATACTTAGCCTGGGGGTATAATGAAGACTTGGAAAAACTTTCTGAGAGGTTCAAGATTTTATGGAGGTCACAATTGCATCTTGGGGGAGGAGAAAAAAACAAAAGCCCACTTTGGTGTCAGACCCTGGAGTGTAGAAAGAGCTTGTGTGGCCATCTGGGTATTTCCCTAGAGACTGGCTTCAAACACGCCATCCCTTATTTCATTCTGGAATGATCCCTTACCTGACAGCGACACTCTGTGCAGCTATCCACGGTCCATTCCTCATTATTCCTGTACTGAACTCCGTTGTGGTAGCAGAGGGGAGGCCGCCTCAGCTCGATGGCCAACTCTTTGTTTTCTTCAGTCTAGAAGGGGCAGAAAGGTCATTAGTGTCATCTTGATTTTAAGCGGGGGGTCATCCGTGCTACACCTTCAGGTGCTGGTTTTGAGGGGCCGGCAGCGGAGGCCACTGACCACTTTGCGGATGCTGTCCTGGAGTGTGGTGACAATGGTGCGCAGACCCCTCAACTCCAGGACCATGCTGGACAGCTCGTCGCAGGAGATGCCGCAGATGGCTTGCAGATCCTTCGTCTTGTGGCCAATGTAGTTAGTGCGAATGGCAGGGCTGGAGCCATTGACCACGTTGTTGTCAAGGGTGAGGAGGACGTTGGTGGCTGCCGAGTAAGAAAGGAATGCCATGAGAAAAGTAATGGAAGATCTTCACTGCTCTTCCAGTGGAAGATCGAGCTGCTCTCACTGGCCAGCCCCTTGAATTCCCAGTTGGAAAGACATTAAACCTGGGGTGAAGGAGATGGGGGGAGGGGGGTGCACATCTGTGGATCCCCCTTTGAAGTCACTTTTATACACCTCTTAACTAAGTTACCTGGGGCAGTTTATGCACGGCCACCGTTATGCCTAAGTTTCTCAGCTTGTTTTGGGTGAAATCCCCTGAATGTCCTCATATGCCCCCCAGAATATAGAAGGGTACTCACAGCTGGAACAGCCTTTGTTCCTGAGGATGGCTTCCGGTGTGGTTCCAAAGACAAACCTCACGTTCTGCAGCACCCCCTGGGGGCAGAGGACACACATTACTTGTAGAGTGGTGATGGGGGGGCAGGGGGAAATGGGTGGGGGAAACGGTTTATGCCAGGAAAAGCACACAATGGAGGTTCTAGAAATTTGAAAGAACTCCCTTTAAAGATCACCATGTCAAAATAACACACCAACGTAAACTGCCAAGCAACTTCACAATCTTAGTTGGGTCTCCTGCCAAGTCTTCAGTACTTTACAAAGAAATCCGTTATCATCCTACTTGGGTATACAGGAAATGGAATCGGATACTAAGAACAGAGGACATAATGACACTCTCCGGTGTCCAAGAGTTAGATGTGGGAATTTCAAAGCCACGGTTGCAAAAACGTAGATGTTTAAGCAAGAAAGAGGCTGCAGCAGCAAAAAACCCCACTATTTTTACCTACGGAGACAGGCTCCATCCCCATGGGGAATCAAATAGCCAAGTGGTATTTATTCTGCTCACAGCATCCATTTCAAGCTACGTAACAATTGGTAGAATGCTTGGAAACAAGTCACTTTCTTAAGGAGAGCATATGGACTCTCTAAAGCTACAGCAGGTTGTTACGGGAAAACCATTTATTTGCTTTAGTGGTTTTCAAAGTGTGGTCCCCAGAACACCAGCACCAGCAGAAGCTTCAGCTGGAATTTGTTAGAAATGCAAATCATCAAGCCCTATTCCAGACACCCTGACTCTGAAACTCAAGCCCTGCAGGCGAGTCTGATGCTCCCTGAAGTTTGTGAACCACCGCTTTAGGCCACAGGCAGGATCTCCTATACCAGAAACCCTGTTTCTCCCGCTCTATTCCTGCTGACAGGTCAGCTGCCATGCAGCCGAGCCCATGGACCAGGAACTGGAGAAGACGCCTCACCTGGAAGTTGTCATTGACCCCTCCTTTTGCGATGCGGAGTCTGGCCGTGTTGGCCAGGTCCCTGGTGAAGACGCTCTGGATGGGGACATCCAGCTCCGCATTCTCCATCTTCTCACAGTCGATGTACAGCTGGGCCCGGTCCTCCTGCACAAACAGGGTGATGCTCTTCCACTGGCCGGTCGCCAGAAGCGCTTCCTCCACGGACACCACATGCTGCATCCCCTGCACGGTCAGGCTCAGGTCCAGGGTGCCCGCTTTGCCATTGGAGACCACACTGAAGACGTGGCCCGAGCGGTCTTTCCGTTCTATGGCCAGCAGTGTGCCTCTGGTCTTCTTCATCTGCCTCAGGGAGGCCAAGAGAAGGAAGCCCTTCTCTGCCCGCACAGCATCCACTAGGTCTTGGAACTTGTCATCGGGCACGGGGGGGATCAGGTTGGCATCCTCGATGCGGAAAGCTGGGCTGGAAGGGTCGGGACCCTTCACCAGTCGGCGCCCAGAGCCCTTACGGGCAGCCCCGGTGAGTTCAAAGATGTCGAACACGCTGTTGTCTCCCCCAGACTCTGTTCAACAGGAGCAGGACACACAGTGAGCTTTCTAGGCTGAGGTCAGGGATGGGGACTAAAGGATGGGATGGAAACTCTAAGCAACCCCGGAAAGAACTGAATAAACCCCAGGGTCAGAGGGAAACCTGCCCACTGATGTTCCATCAGTGGAACTATGGGGAGAAACAGGGCTATGGGGAGAAACAGCAGGCAGAGGAGAGCATGGGAGGGAGGCACACTCGGGGTAACTGGCTCCCCCTCATCTTCCTTCTGCTCTTAAAAGGTATTACACAGACTCACCTGGAATGCGGCTGGAGTGACATGCGTGCAATAGGAATAGGACACTGAGTCCCCAGGCTAGCCCCATGGTGGAGCTGTCTGTGTCCAACAGGGGAACCTGTAACAGGTAACAGGGAGCCCTGGGTCAGAGGCAGCCAAGCAGGGAGAGTGGGCACGAGGACCTAGGGCATCCCCCTTTGGCCCCGCATTTGTTGGGCTGGAGGACGAAAGTATTTACTTTGGACAGGGCATGAGGAAGAAAAAGAGCAGAGGGGAGGAGACTGTTGGGCGGGGGGCGCTGGGGCAAAGGCCAACAACCTGGGGACGTCTCCTTGGGAAGCTGAGGGTAAAACAGCAGGAGATGCAGTTTGGGGGCGCAGGGAGGCACGGGGAAGTAGAGACTCTCCTGTAGACCCTTGAGAGAAAGGTGTGGGGAGCACTGGGAGAATAAAAGAAGATCTTGGGGAGTCCCGACGAGTTGCTTTGTGAACCTCAAGGCCGGAGAGAATAGCTCTGGAGCCCTTCGACGAGAAGGAAAGCTGGGGAAGCGAAAAGTACGGGATCCGGGGTCCCCGCGGGGCTGAAGCCTCGGAGCTCGAGGTGGCTGACCAGGGCAGCACCGGTCCTCGGCGGCCACCCGGGGAGCCCTTACCTGTGTGCACTCGGGTGCAGCGGCCCGGGGTGGCAGCGAGGGCGCAGCGACGGGCGCCGAGTCCGGGAGAGGCACGGGGCGGGCAGGGCGCCCGGGGAGAAGGCGGCCGGAGTCGGAGGCTGCGCGGGGAGGGCTTGCGGGAGCCTGGACTCGCCGGCCCGCTCGGAGGCAGTGGCTGGCGAGGCGTCGGCGCGGCGCACTTTTAAAGGCGCGCTCACATTCCTGGGGATTCCTCTGGCCAATGGGAGGCGGCCTGGCCGGAGCGGGGGGCGGGGGGGGGGCGGTCTGGGTTCCTCTCTCCGCCCCCCGCTGCCTGGCGCATAACTTCCCAGCTAGAGAGTGGAGGGGCGGTTGTCGGGACAGGAGGGGGGAAAGCCTCTGAAAAATAGGTGCCCGCCCACGCAGCCTTGGCTAGCTCGCCCTCAGCACCTTGGCTCCAAGAGTCAGTGTGAGCAACCCGAGCGGCGACGGGGCTTTAGCCACCCCACCTCCCTGCCCCTAGACCCTTAGGAGAGGCTTTCAGGCAAACCCATCTCCTTGAATACCTGGGCGACGGCTGACACTTGGGGACCGAGCCCGTTTGTAAAACCAAAGGAGCCCGACGGGGTAAATGGGGCCAAGGGAGAACCAGTCGTTAAGAAGTTCCCGGTGGGGTGTTTGGGGACCCTCCTCCATCCACCCAGTGGGATGTGGGACCACGCGCCCGCCTTCCGCCCGAGCCCTAAGGGAGCTGAGTGCGGGGTAGCGTCGGCCAGCCGGGCGGTGAACGGAGCCCGCGTTCCCGTCGCCCGTCGGGGCACACTTTATGCAGCTGCCTGGCACCCAAGTCCCGGCGAATGTCGCCTAGTTGGCCTGCTACCGCGCTTCCATAGCTGGCCGCTTGGGGGCGGTATATGTATTGTGATGAAGGGGACCCGCGAAGATGACTTCTTTCTAGTTGGGAATGTTAAGGAACCTAAGGAAGAGTACTCCTATCTACTTCCCTTGAGCCAAAACTGAACTTGTGTCTTGAAAAACACTTTTTATGCCCACTCGTGCTTCTTAACGTGACTCCTCGTTGGAGGATTTGCAGAGCCATCTGGCTCTGGGGTCTTAAACTATTTACAGAACAGTCCCATAAAGTAATAAATTACCCTCCACCTATCATTTTATTTCCTTTTTTCCTCCATCGACGTTCTTTTCATTTTTTAGCTCCTGAAACCAAGGTGTGGGTTACATTTCTGTGGGTGCACCAATTACCATGAGCGCGGCTGCTTAATGCTTCTGTCATTGGAAGTCTGGTCTCCAAACCACTGTCTCAAGCCAGCGTGACTCCAGCTGCCTGGAATTCCATTCATCTCTTAGGGCTGGGATGTCGGCAGCCACACTTCCCCTGCTGTGGTCCTGCGCTATCAGGCTGGCCTTGAGACTCAGAAGGCTAGGTAGTGGCTTTACCAAATAAGGATCTCAGCCACAGACAGACTGGGGAAGCCCTCGAATTCACCTTCCTTCTTAGGACTCACACCTGGCAGGACTCATAAGGGCAGGAAACACCCACAAGTTTGCGTTCATCAAAGGGCAGTTTCACTTTTCCTGTGTGGGAGTGTTGTATGACAAGGTGCACGTGTGCGTGGATTACAGCATGAATGTTTTCTAGTTACTCAATATACATCGAGTACTTCTGGAAGATGACAAGTATGTTCCTAAGACACATGTTGGTTTGTTGCTTAAGTAGTAACTAAACCTGACGGCCAGATAGATTTCACATGTTGAGAGACAGAAATAAAAGTTTTTATCGGATGATTCGTCAAATCAGATTCCTATTGTAGAAGTCATCGGTAATGACTCATCCAAACAGATCTGAAGATTCCAGAGTCAGCAGCCATACATGTCCCTCTCCTTCCTTCTTCCCTAGCATCCTGTGTGCTCCTTGAAAGGCAATTTTTTCTTTTCACTTGCTATTGATTCTTCATCATATCAAGTACCTAGGCATAATGTTTGGAGCCTGGCCAGTTGATGGCCCCCTATTGCTCACCCACTTGCTAATTTTAAACAGATCAGCTGGGGGTGTAAAGTCCCCAAGAGGCCCACAAAAAGAATACATCTTTCCTTTTGTAAAAAGCTCATCTCCCCTGGGGAGATAGATAGGCTAGAATAGAAGCTCGCTGGAATGCCCCTTCAGGCTAGCCGCTTCTGTGACTAAGGGACTGTGGGAATCCCTCTGGATTTTCTTGAAACTTGGCTCCTTTTAACAAAACAAGGAGAAGAATTTTATCCCCAGACATGCTTTACAGATAGGAAGGTGACCGGTATGATGGCAGGGAAGAGCTCTCCTGTCAAAGAAAGCTGACAGAGGTAAGGAGTTATTTAGCTCAAACACAAATACCCTTCCCCAAGTCACAGCACCCTAGCTTTTCTGGTGGAAAGGTCTGATCACAGTGGGGGGGATGTTTGGCAGTGTTAGAAACTCACCCACAGGGACGCCTGGGTGGCTCAGTGGGTTAAGCCTCTGCCTTTGGCTCGGGTCATGATCTCAGGGTCGCATCGGGCTCTCTGCTCAGTGGGAAGCTTGCTTCCTCCTCTCTCTCTGCCTACTTGTGATCTCTCTCTCTCTGTCAAATAAATAAATAAAATCTTAAAAAAAAAAAAAAAAGAAGAAAGAAACCCACCCACATTCCAGTTGGTCAGTGTGTGTTGAAAATATTCCCTAAAAACCTAAATACCTCGGGGAAGCTTTGAGAGAAGCAACAATGGAAAAAAGGGGAAAGAAAATCTACACCTTTAATTGGAGGGATGTTGTCTCTCTTGAGTATGTATTTACAAATGCTGGGATTTCAGGCCAATAATCTGACATGAACCCAACTGATGGGTCTTTCAGAGAAAGGGTCCAGTTCTCTCTTTGCCAAGTTGCTATCCTTGAGGATTATGTATTTAAAATTAAATTGTAAGGCATATGGCATTTTGCTGTAGGATTTCCTTTTTCCAAGTTCCCTTAATTGGATGTGGGATTGACCTAAAAACACTGCCAGTAAATAGGAGGAAAGGACTGTCAGTAACAGCTAGCTTAAAAGTTACATGTGATTAAGGAGAGCAGGATAATTGAGAAAGAAATTTGTTTATCTAGCAAAGAACAGCAAGGTGACCTGTGCTTTTGTGTAGGGATTAAAAAAAAAAACCCAACATATTGGAAATGTTCTGCAGTGGAAAATTTCTTCAAAGTGAGGGGCACCCAAAAATCACTGAATTCTAGAATAGATCAAAATCATAGCATCTCTACAGTGAAGACGTCACAAATTCATTCCCTCTATATATTTTTTGGTAGCTCATAGCTCAGAGTTGTTTCAGTTCAGCTACCTTGATGGGCAAAGCCAGAGGGAAGTTACCAGGAGAAGATCTATCTTCCTTCCTTCCTTCCTTCCTTCCTTCCTTCCTTCCTTCCTTCCTTCCTTCCTTCCTCTTTCTCTCTTTCTCTCTTTCTTTCCTCCCTTCCTCCCTTCCTCCCTCCCTTCCTTCCTTCCTTCCTTCCTTCCTTCCTTCCTTCCTTCCTTCTTTTCTCCCTCCCTCCCTCCCTCCCTCCCTCCCTCCCTCCCTCCCTCCCTTCCTTCCTTCCTTTCTTCCTTCCTTCCTTCCTTCCTTCCTTCCTTCCTTCCTTCCTTCCTTCTAATGTGTTATTTGCTTCAGGGGACAGGTCTGTGAATCATCAGTCTTACACAATTCATAGCACTCACATAGCATATACTCTCCCCATTGTCCATAACTCAGCCACCCTTTCCCTCCTGCCTCTCTTCACTCCAACAACCCTCCGTTTGTTTCCTGAGATTGAGTCTCTTACGGTTTGTCTCCCTCTTTGGTTTCCTCTTGTTTCATTTTTCCCTCCCTTCCCCCCATGAACCCCGTCCCTTCCTCTCAAATTCCTCATATCAGAGAGATCATATGATTATTGTCTTTCTCTGATTGACTTATTTCGCTTAGCTTAATACCCTCTAGTTCTATTCACGTCACTGTAAGTAGCAAGATTTCATTTTTTGATGGCTGCATAGTATTCCACTGTATACATATACCACTTCTTCTTTATCCATTCATCTATTGTTGGACATCTAGGTTCTTTCTAGGGTTTGGCTATTGTAGACATTGCTGCTATAAACATTCGGGTGCACGTGCCCCTTTGGATCACTACATTTGTATCTTTAGGGCAAATACCCAGTACTGCAATTGCTGGGTTGTAGGGTAGCTCTATTTTCAACTTTTTGAGGAACTTCCATACTGTTTTCCAGAGTGGTGCACCAGCTTGCATTCCCACCAACAGTGTAGGAGGGCTCCCCTTTCTCCACATCCTCGCCAACATCTGTCATTTCCTGACTTGCTAATTTTAGCCATTCTGACTGGTGTGAGGTGGTATCTCGCTGTGGTTTTGATTTGTATTTCTCTGATGCTGAGTGATGTTGAGCACTTTTTCATGTGTCTGTTGACCATTTGGAAGTCCTCTTTGCAGAAATGTCTGTTCATGTCTTCTGCTCATTTCTTGATTGGATTATTTATTTTTGGTGTTGAGTTTGAGAAGTTCTTTATAGATTTTGGATACTAGCCATTTATCTGATATGTCATTTACAAATATCTTCTCCCATTCTGTCAGTTGTCTTTTGGTTTTGTTGACTGTTTCCTTTGCTGTGCAAAAGCTTTTGATCTTGATGAAGTCCCAATAGTTCATTTTTGCTCTTGCTTCCCTTGCCTTTGGCGATGTGTCTAGGAAGAAGTTGCTGTGGCTGAGGTCAAAGAGGTTGCTGCTTGTGTTCTCCATAAGGATTTTGGTGTATTCCTTTCTCA
Source organism: Procyon lotor (assembly GCA_028646535.1). Lineage (NCBI taxonomy): Eukaryota > Metazoa > Chordata > Mammalia > Carnivora > Procyonidae > Procyon > Procyon lotor. The sequence continues at coordinate 51,028,361 of CM053609.1, forward strand.
CATTGAGGTCATTCATCCATTTGAGTCTATTTTTGTATGTGCTGTAAGGAAATGGTCCAGTTTCATTCTTCTGCATGTGGCTGTCCAGTTTTCCCAACACCATTTATTGAAGAGACTGTCTTTTTTCCACTGGATGTTCTTTCCTGCTTTGTCGAAGATTAGTTGACCATAGAATTGGGGGTCCATTTCTGGGCTCTCTATTCTATGATCTATGTGTCTGTTTTTGTGCCAGTACCACACTGTCTTGATGATTATAGCTTTGTAATAGAGCTTGAAGTCTGGAATTGTGATGTCAACAACTTTGGTTTTCTTTTTCAACATTCCTCTGGTTATTCATGGTCTTTTCTGGTTCCATATAAATTTTAGGATTATTTGTTCCATTTCTTTGAAATAAATTGATGGTATTTTGATAGAGATTGCATTAAATGTGTAGATTGCTCTAGGTAGCATAGACATTTTCACAATATTTGTTTTTTTAATCCATGAGGATGGAATATTTTTCCATTTCTTTGTGTCTTCCTCAATTTCTTTCATGAGCACTTTTTAGTTTTTTGAGTACAGATTCTTTGCCTCTTTCGTTAGGTTTATTCCTAGGTATCTTATGGTTTTGGGTGCAATCGTAAATGGGATTTGATTCCTTAATTTCTCTTTCTTCTGTCTTGCTGTTGGTGTATAGAAATGCAACTGATTTCTGTGCATTGATTTTATATCCTGACACTTGACTGAATTCCTGTATGAGTTCTAGCAGTCTTGGAGCGGAGTCTTTTGGGTTTTCCACATAAAGCATCATATCATCTACGAAGAGTGAGAGTTTGACTTCTTTACTGATTGGGATGCCTTTTGTTGTTGTTGTTGTTGTCTGCTGAGGCTAGGACTTCTAGTACTATGTTGAATACCAGTGGTGATAGTGGACATCCCTGCAGTTTTCCTGATCTTAAGGGAAAAGCTCTCAGTTTTTCCCCATTGAGAATGATTTCACTGTGGGTTTTTCATAGATGGCTTTGATGATATTGAGGAATGTACCCTCTGTGCCTACACT
>CM053609.1:51029899-51051358 GCA_028646535.1 Procyon lotor
CACACACACACACACACACACACACACACACACACACACCACATCTTCTTTATCTATTCATCTGTTGATGGACATCTAGGGTCTTTCCATAGTTTGGCTATTGTGGACATTGCTGCTATAAACACTTGGGTGCACGTGCCCCTTCAGATCAGGATGTTTGTATCTTTAGGGTAAATGCCCAATAGCGCGATTGCTGGGTCATAGGGTAGCTCTATTTTCAACTTTTCGAGGAACCTCCATACTGTTTTCCAGAGTGGCTGTACCAGCTTGCATTCCCAAAAATCTAATTTTTCTGATATAAGGATTGCCACTCCAGCTTTCTTTTGATGTCCATTAGCATGGTAAATTGTTTCCCATCCCCTCACTTTTAATCTGGAGGTGTCTTTTGGTCTAAAATGAGTTTCTGGCAGATAGCATATCAGTGGGTCTTGTTTTTTATCCATTCGGAAACCCTGTGTCTTTTGATTGGGGCATTTAGCCCATTTACATTCAGGGTAACTATTGACAGATATGAATTTAGTGCCATTTTATTGCCTATAAGGTGACTGTTACTGTATATTGTCTCCTTTCCTTTCTGGTTCTGTTACTTTTAGGCTCTGTCTTTGCTTAGAGGACCCATTTGAATATTTCCTATTGGGCTGGTTTGGTGTTTGCAAATTCTTTTAGTTTTTGTTTGTCCTGGAAGCTTTTTTATCTCTCCATCTATTTTCAGTGACAGCCTGGCTGGTTATAGTATTCTTGACTGCATATTTTTCTTGTTTAGTGCTCTGAATATATCATGCCAGTCCTTTCTGGCCTGCCAGGTCTCTGTGGATAGGTCTTCTGCCAATCTAGTATTTCTGCCTTTGTGTGTTACAGACTTCTTGTCCCTTCTTGTCTTGAAAGCCCCTGCTTTCAGGATTTTCTCTTTGTCACTAAGACTTGTAAGTTTTACTATTAGATGATGGGGTGTGGACATATTTTTATTTATTTTGAGTGGGGGTTCTCTGTGCCTCCTGAATTTTGATGCTTGTTCTCTTTGCCAAATTAGGGAAATTCTCAACAATTATTTCTTCCATATACCTTCTGCCCCCCCCTCTCTTTCTTTTTCTTCTGGGATCCCAATTATTCTAATATTGTTGCATCTTACGGTATCACTTATCTCTTGAATTCTCCCCTCATGGTCCAGTAGTTATTTGTCTCTCTTTTTCTCAGCTTCTTTATTCTCCATCATTTAGTTTTCTATACACTAATTCTTTCTTCTGCCTCATTTATCCTAGCAGTAAGAGCCTCCATTTTTTTAAATTGCACCTCATTAATAGCTTTTTAGGTTTCAACTTCGTTTGATTTTAGTTCTTTTATTTCTCCAGAAAGGGATTTTATTTCTCCAGAAAGGGATTCTCTGATATCTTCCATGCTTTTTTCTAGCCGAGTTAGCACCTTGATAATCATCATTTTGAACTCTAATTCCAAGATATTACTAAAGTCTGTATTGATTAGGTCCCTAGCTGTTGGTACTGCCTCTTGTTCTTTTTTTTTTTTTGTGGTGAGTTTTTCCACCTTGTCATTTTATTCAGATAAGAATAGATGAATGAGAGAAAAATTATTAAAAGGGTAGCAATGACCCCAGAAAAATATACACTAACCAAATCTGAAGAGACCTGAAACTGAGGGTTGAAAGGGGCAGGGGGGAGAAGAAGAGAAAAAAAAAAAAAAAAAGAAAAAAAATATATATATTAGACTGGTGACTGGGACAGAGCCCTCCCTTGATTTAGGGTGTATTTTGGACTGTTAGAAGAAACTACCTCCCAAAATTTTAAAGAAAGAAAAACTTATAAATGTAAAAAAAAAAAAAAACAAACAAACAAGGGTAAACATGAGGGGATGAAATATTCGTGTAAAGATGAAAATTTAAAAATATTCTTAAAAAGGAAATTGATAAGATAAGAAGTTGATTGAAAAAAGAAAAAAAAAGGAGGATAGAATGTGATCAGGCTGGAGACTGGAACAAAGCTGTGTGCTAGATTTAGGGTATAATTTGATATATTAGAAGAAATTGTATCCCAAAACTTTAAAGAAAAAAAAAACTCTATATGTATACAAAAAATAATGTTAAATACAATGAGGGGATAAAATATGAATATAACAGTGAAAATTAGAAAAGATTTTTAAAAAGGTATTGATAGAATAATAGTTAAAAGATGTTAAAATAAGAAAGGAAAAGTTAAAAAAATAGAATAAGAAAAAATTAAAATTTAAAAAATTTAACTTTGAAAGGATCCTGGGAAAAAAGCCATGAATTCTGTATTGCTTTTTCCTAACTCTGGAGTTCTGCAGTTCTCATTGATCAGTGAACTTGTTCTTGGCTGGATATTCTTGTTGATCTTCTGGGGGAGGCGCCTATTGCTGTGATTCTCAAATGTCTTTGCCCGAGGTGGAATTGCACTGCCTTTGCCAGGGGCAAGTCAAGCAAGCTGTTTGGGTTCGCTCTCAGGAGCTTTTGTTCCCTGACCGCTTTCCATACAGCTTTGGAGGGCGGGGATGAAAATGGTGGCCTCCTAGTCTCCGGCCTGGTAGTTGCTGAGAGTGCTTGGGGCCCCACTCCTCAGTGTGCCCTCGGAGAAAAGCAGTCACTACCTCCCATCTCCCCGGTCTTTGGCTTGCGCTCCAAGCTCACCTGGCCTGTGACACAGTGTTTCTGTCTCTGGCACACGGCCCCATTTGGAGTCTCCAAACCCAGCAGATTCCTGCAGCCCACTCCTGTGCTGCTCCTCTTGGAGGAGGAAGGAAGGGGTCTCTCTGGATCTGTCCCTTGTGGGGGTCCCTGCTCAAAGTGCAGTGGCTAGACTGTGCCTTGGATCATGGCTTAAGGTAAGCCCAAGCTGAGAGCCTGCTTCTTGGCTCCGTCTCTGCCACTGGCTTCCCTGCTCTGATACCTGTGAGCTCTGCCACCCTCATATACTCCCGGTCTTTTTGTGTCCCTGTGGGTCCTGAGACCACACTGTCCCAGTGAGGGCTCCACTCCCGCTTAGCCTCTGGAGCGACGTCCCTCAGTGGAGCAGACTTCTAAAAGTTCTGATTTTGTGCTCCGCTGCTTTCTCAGTTGCCAGGAGCAGGCTCCTCACCCTGGGGTCTATCTTCTCTGCCCATCCTACCTTCTGGAAAGTGGTCGATTTTCTGTTCCTAGAACTGCCGTTCTTCTTCTCTTCTCTCTCCTGTTTGTAGGTATTCAGAATGGTTTAATAACTACCTAGATGAACTTCTGGGATATGATACTATCTCAGCCTCCTACTGCTCCGCCATCTTGCTTCTCCCTTGCAGTTCTCATTTCTAATAAACATCCATTTTGACCTCATTTTGAACTCATGATTTTGTAATCTTTTTCTTAAACAAGACTCCCTAAATAACATAATTTTAGGCCCGCCTAACTTGACTCTTCCATCTCCTGGAGGAGATGCTTAGGAGGGAGACTGAAGAAGGAGAGAGCGTGGGGAGCACCCCCCAGGATGACTACAGAGGCGGCCACGTTAAAGACCACCAGAACAAGGGGCATAGGGTTTTTGTCTTGTGGTACCTGGGCTTATATGTCTGTGTGGGAGGCATTGTTAAGTGCATGGATTCAGGAACACTGTAGACATGGACACGTCTATGGACCTTGAAGGAAGAAAATGAAACCAGAAGGGGGAAAGGAAAGCGTGACTTAGCTGTGCTGATATTATAATAATCTACATGAATTGCTTACCACTGCTACCTCATTGCAGCCTAGCAAAACAAGAATTACGTATACCAAGTCATGTTCCAGATAAACTTGTCTATGTTTTGATTATAACTTCACATATTTTTTCCTTTCATGAAGATAGAGACATTTTATATTTATTTATTTATTTACTTAAATTCCATTAGCCAACATTTGGTACATCATTAGGTGCAGATAGAGAGTTCTAGAATTCAAAAGTTGTGTAGAACACTCAGTGTTCTATATGTTACAGTGTTGCAAAGTTTGAAGGGTGAGCCCCAACAACTAAAGCTTTAATTGATCCAAGATTTCAGTGTCTCAAATCATGGTGCCTTCAATGTGCATGTGGGAACATGTATCAACATCTAGTTCTAAAATGCTCCTCACTAATGGAGTGCCTGAGCGGCTTAGTTGGTTAAGTGTCTGCCTTCGGCTCGGGTCATGAACCCAGGGTCCTGGGCTCGAGTCCTGCACTGGAGGGGAATCTGCTTCTCCCTCTCCCTCTGCTGCTCCCCCTGCTTGTGCTCTCTCGCACTCCCTCTGACAAATAAATCTTAAAAAAAAAAATAAAATGCTCCCCACTATTATAAATAAACAGACTCCATACATTTAGTGGTTAGAATTGAGAGTTACTAGGGCGCCTGGGTGGCTCAGCCATTAAACAGCTGCCTTCGGCTCTGTCATGATCCGGGGATCCTGGGATTGAGCCCCGCATCGGGCTCCTTGCTCAGTGGGAAGCCTGCTTCTCCCTCTCCCACTGCCTCTGCTTGTGTTCCCTCTCTCACTGTTCACTCTGTGAAATAAATAAATAAAATTTATTTATTTAATGTCTCTCTGTCAAATAAATAAAATCTTAAAAAAAATTGAGAGTTACCTTTAGGCTAATTACCTCTTGGAAGCTGTGGTGGGTTCCACATACCCTGTGAGACAGGTCATTAATTTTTTGCTGTTTGCCAGATTTTTTTCTGTTTATAGGTGTAAACCACCTGTAATGTAGTGTTTATTATTTAAATACGCATGTATATTTTTTGATATTTCCCCTCAGATGTGTGCTCTGAAAATTTCATAACCTATGAATTATAATACATGTTTTGAGTGCCTACTACATGCTAGAGACCCATTGTATATCTACCAGACCTGTGAGGGAGAGGGACCCAGAGACGATGTTGACAGTGAGGGATGAGCTGTGAAGACAAGGAGGCTGTGTGGGAGTGCTTAGTAGGGGCCTAGGCCAGCTTGGTTTTTTGTGGGGGCTTGAGGGAGCAGAGGTCACAGAGGATATAAGCTGAGTCTTAAAGGACTCTGTTCAGAAAAGCTTGGAACTTTCTATACAGAAGAAAGACTGATTAATGTGTTAACATTCACAGCTAACATTTTTGCTTTTGCTAAGTCCTTTTAGGGTCTGGGTAGGAGGATCTGACCAGTCACGATGGTCCCAGAGAGGAACATCTGTGTTTTTGATTCTCCCCAGGGTATTTTGGAAGGATTGTTCTTTCAACTCGTTCTTGCTTTCTCTTGCCTTCTGTGTCAAGGTAATACCACAGAGCCAGGAGAGCAATTAACCAAAGCCATAATTAACTTTCTCCTTGGATGGGTATAAGGAATTGAAGTTTCTTGGCTGTTGAAATTTGCTGAGGATTGTTCTGTCAGATAACTCCTTTGTTAGCAGTTTTGCCAGTATCATAGATGGCACTTTTCCTGAGCTTTAATTAGTCAAAAATCTCAGAAGCTCAAATCATAGTACCTTCAACTTGTATGTCTGTCAGTATCCTGCTGTTAAATGCTACAGGCTCCTTCCTGTGCATTTCTCTTAGCACAGTGCCTTGAACTTGATAGGTACACAGTCAATTTTTGTCAATTAAAGAGTGGACAAATGAATGAATGAATATCCAGGATAAGCTTTACTCTCAACATAAGTAAGTCTCAAAGTATGGGTGGTATGGGAATAGTTAAATTATTTTCTTTCTTTTCTTGATTTGTTTAATTATGCTACTCCCTCTGCACCCCCCAAAGGAAAACCAATACCCACTCACAAAAACACTTTAAATTCCACAGAGAGAGGAAATAGTTAGTTCTTGGTCTATTTTTAAGCTCACAGAGGTTTTTAAGACTAATTCTCTGTGAAAATGCATCTAATTCAGAAAACATGCTTTATAGAGGTCCAAGAACGACATATTTTCTTTGAACAGTTTAGGTTTAAAACACACACACAAAACTCAAAGAAAAAAAAAATCCTCCAACCACAGTTATGGCTAAATGGCAAACACAGAGGAATGAATTACCCCGGATGACATCCATAAAAAAACAGCTCTCTTCCCGGGTAGCCCAGCCTGGTGAGAGAAGACATGTGGGCCAGGTTTAGGCATGAGGTTCTTGTTCCCCTCCTGGACCCCCAACTAGGGAAGGATTATGATCTAAAGCCTAGCTGAGTTATTGTATGAAACAGGGCTGGACATAGCAAGACATGTCCAGATGACCCTGTAATGAATCACTGCCGAGGCTGGGGGATTCCTGACAGGGTGAAAGGTTGCACAGCACACCTTGGCTCTAGTGTATCTCTAGTAAAGAACCAGATGTTGTTGTTTTTTTCTTTATTTCTTTTTAAAGATTTTGTTTATTTGAGAGAGAGAGAGAGTGCATAGCAGAGTGAGGGGCGGGAGGTGAAGAGGGGGAGGGGGAGAGAGAGAGAGAGATTCTCAAGCAGACTCCATGCTTCGGGCAGAGCCTGACGCAGGGCTCGATCTCATGACCCTGAGATCATGACCTGAGTCGAAACTAAGAGTAGGATGCTTAGCCAACTGAGCCACCCAAGTGCCCTCCAGCTATGTTTTCTTGATATCTCTCTCTGCCACCTTGGATTATGAGTCTAGAGTGAAGTAGAAAATTGTTCTCTTCTCAGTTACGTCCCCCAAAACTAGGAACACATATTGTATTCATCTTCCAGGCTGACACTGATGGGTTTAGAGATTAAATCTAAATAACGATGATTCTTAGACTGAAAATCATAGAATGAATTCAGGAGTTACTTTAAAACATCTTGGTTGTAAGGATGAAAACAGGTTGGATTTTGAGCAATCTTTTCTGCCTAGAACACTGTGTCTTCATCTGTATTATTATTATTTTTTTTAAAGATTTTATTTATTTATTTGACAGAGACATAGGAAGAGAGGGAATAGAAGCAGGGGAAGTGGGAGAGGGAGAAGCAGGCTTCCTGCAGAGCAGAGAGCCTGATGCGGGGCTCGATCCCAGGACCCTGGGATCATGATCTGAGCCGAAGGCAGATGTTTAATGACTGAGCCACCCAGGTGCTCCCTTCATCCATATTAAATGACTGCTACAGTACATTCCAGTTGTGATATAGTATGATTCTCTAGTTCTCCTCCTCTCTGCTTCAGGGATAAGGTTCCTAAATGTAGGCTGGCCAGCTGGTCAACCTGTGATTTATTGTGTGAGAAAGGAGATGACCACACTGTATATACTTTCTGGAAATCCAAGGATGGGTAGGTGACTTGACTGGAAAGAAACTAATTCTGGCTACTTTAAGCAGAAAGGGGACTTATTACAAGAATCACTTGTGAGGTAATACACAGAGTCTCTGGGAGATGGAGAACCACTTAAAATAAAAAGGTACAACCAAGCCCCACTCAGGGTTGCTCCAGTCAGGACGCTGCTCTTTATGAATAGCTGGAGCGTTCGTTGTTGCCTCCTGAATGCTACTGTATGGCCAACTCTTTTTTTTTTTAATATTTATTTATTTATTTATTTATTTGAGATCACAAGTAGGCAGAGAGGCAGGCAAAGACAGAGGGGGAAGCAGGCTCCCCACTGAGCAGAGAGCCCGATGCGGGGCTGATCCCAGGACCCTGAGATCATGACCCGAGCCGAAGGCAGAGGCTTTAACCCACTGAGCCACCCAGGCGGCCCTGTATAACCAACTCTTGAGTGTGGATTTTCTCCTGAGGTAATTGGCTGTCCCTAGAGTTGAAGCTGGCGTATACATAATACCATACTGTGTATGCTTAAATATGGAGAGGAATACAGATATTGCCAAAAGGAGCCCAGTTATATGAGTCCCCCACTCCCAGTGTAAAACCCAGAGACTTTATCAGTCTCCCTTGCTACTAGCTTCTATCAGATGGTGCCTTTGTTCCTGACTGATTGTGAAGCCAGCAATACAAAGGAGCAGTAAAACTATTGATTGGCATAGTAAAAGTCAGAAAGGGGTTTTCCCTGTGAAAATTAGTCACTTATGAATTAACAAGATGAACATTAGATATGAGACACCATTTGGATGAAATCAACATTTAGGATATTATTATGGACTGAACTGTATTTCCTCCAAATTCATAGGTTGAATCTCTAACCTTTAGTACAATGTGGCTGTGTTTGGCGATAGGACGCTTCAAGAAATGATTAAGTTAAACTGAGGCCATTAGAGTGGGCCCTCATCCGATATGACTAGTATCCTTATAAGAAGAGGAAATTTGGACACACGGTGGGACACCAGGGACATCCCTGAACAGAGGGTAGAATGTGTGAGGACACAACAAGCAGGCGGCCATTTACATGCCAAGGAGCAAGGGCTCAGGAGAAACCAAACCTGCAGACACCTTGATTTGGGACTCCAAGCCTCTAGAACTGGGAGAAAATACATTTCTCCTAATTAAGTCTGCCAGTCTATAGTTTTTTTTTTTTTTATTGCATTCCTAGAAAACTATTACACTTATATAGATTAGCTAAAATATTAGAGCCATTCCATGACCTTTAATAAAGAGATCGTAAGAATCCAGCAAAGCCTGTTGCCTTTCCCTTCGGGATAGTGCCCAAGACTTGAATCCTAAATTGTCCTGTATCCAGCCACTGAGTTGGAGGATTTCTAGTTGTCTGATACAGACTCTGAGGCTTCTAGAATCCTTGCTCTAGAATATTGTCAGGTCTGCCTTGAAGAACTGCTTCACTCAAGGTGATAGTGAGAGTATCTAAAAAGACAAGAGAGGTGCCTGGGTGGCTCATTTGGTTGAGTGTCCGATTCTTGATTTTTGCTCAGGTCATGATTTCAAGGTCGCAACATAGAGCCCTGAGTCTGGTTCTGTGCTTAGTGGGGAGTCTTCTGGAGGTTCTCTCCTTCCTCTGCTCCTCCCCGTCCCCACTCACCCCCCTCAAATCAATGAATCTTTAAAAAAATAAAAAGACAGAAAACTGGGACTTCCCTGAGATTACCAAACATGCTGTAAGAGCTGTTAATAGATGCCTATGTGCAAAACAGAATTTGGTCTAAGATTTGGTTTCATTAGAGTTGGTAGTGGGACAATGTATGTTTATTATAGATGTTTACAGGCGCTGAGACTCCCTTCAAGGACAAGTCTTTATATTAGTGATCAGATAAGGAAATGGGCTCCATATCAGGTATGAGGTGGCCTTCCCTTCATCTGGTAATTTTATTTTATTTTATTTTTATGTTTAAAAAAATTTTTTTTGTCTGTTTTTTTTGTGGACACAGAGAGAGATCACAGGTAGGCAGAGAGAGAAGGGGAAGCAGGCTCCCTGCTGAGCAGAGAGCCCGATGCAGGGCTTGATCCCAGGACCCTGAGATCATGACCTGAGCCGAAGGCAGAGGCTTTAATCCACTAAGCCACCCAGGTACCCCTGTTTTAAAATTTTTATTTATTTATTTGACAGAGAGAGAGAGAGAGAGTGAACAAGCACAAGCAGGGGGAGTGGCAGGCAGAGGGAGAAGGAGAAACAGGCTCTCCGCTGAGCAGGGAGCCCAATGTGGGGCTCCATCCCAGGACTCTGGGATCAGGACCTGAGCCGAAGGTAGCCACGTAACCAACTGAGCCACCCAGGTGCCTCTTCATCTGCTAATTTTAAATGAGGTTGTCTTTTCAACTAAATAGTTATTTATGTTTTTCTTTCCTTTAGAGTAGAGATTCCTAAAATATATGCCACAAAACATTTCTCAAAAGTTGGTTTCTATGATTAAATAAATTCAGGAAACAGCTAAATACATATTTAAGATTGTATTGGAGATTCAGAATGCCTATTAACATCATGTTAAAGATGTAGAGAAATCTACGTAAAGAACATTGTTTAAATTTATTTAATCCAGCACTACCCACTGGACCACAGATCTTTTTTCCCTTTTGCAATGCTTGTTAATAACCCAAGGGACTGTTGTCCCAGGGAACTTACTATCTAAAGTGTGATCCTAGAAGGATATTTATGCCTGTGATTAGATTTGCTCCTTTTTTCTTCACACGACAGAGAGAGTTCTGTCTTTTGCTATTCACACATGCAGGCACATTAAGGAAGGACATCATTTTACATCTAAGGTGAACCAAATAATTACGTATCATTCTATATTAATATATATCATTTAATTATATATCCTCAGATTTGGTGGTTTATTTTGAGGGGCCAAGAACTTGCTTGGGAGTAGCAAAATGTTTGATGTGTTGGGATCCAGACAGACATCCCTGCAGAGCACACTGGAAAGGCTTTTCTGGGCTCTTTTGGTCATGACTCTCAGATGGTCATCCCACACTCTGTTCAACTCCACCCTTTCCTTGTTTGACTTTAAATGCTGATTCTTTTAAATACCATTATTTCCTGGTGTTTGATAATGTCTGAGACATTATGGAGAGATTTAATTATTTGTAATAAAAGGTTTACTGCAGTCTGATCAAACTGCCAAAAAAAAAAAATACCCATTATTTCCTAAAATTTAAAGGAAATGAAACAAAAAAGTATAAAATGGTATGAACTAGACATTTCTGGACACAGGTCAAAAACATCAATGAAGGAACCCAACGAAGGAAAAAAAAAAAAACAATAAAAGACACGCTAATGACAGGAGCATACACTCAGAATTGTCATCCAGAATGGGCCACTTGTTCAGGATTAGTCAAATTCTGGGCTGGCATGGAGGAGTTGGGTTGCCAATGAGAAATGTGCTCCAAGGGAGACCAGACAGAGAATAGCCATTTTTTAAAAATATTTTATTTATTTGACAGAGAGAAACACAGCAAGAGAGGGAACACAAGCAGAGGGAATGGTAGCGGGAAAAGCAGGCTTCCCGCAGAGCAGGGAACCCGATGTGGGGCTTGATCCCAGGACCCTGGGACCAATACCTGAGCCGAAGGCAGACGCTTAACGACAGAGCCACCCAGGCGCCCCGAGAATAGCCATTTTTAAGCAACGCTAACTTGGCTAATTGCTAAGGCTAATATAAACCAGAGGAGGGGCAGGACCTTTTGAGGGTGGTTTGGTGCTAGATTTTCCCTTAATAGTGTGTGTCTAACTTTAACGGACCAAAACTTTAACCATACCCCAAACAAACAAACTTGAAAATCCTGATGGAGGGTCTCCTGTGATAGGACAATAGGAAGAAGAGCAAGTGAAAGAACATTCTCTTCTAGGATCATGTTTAAAAAATGTATATATGCATATGTGTGTGTACTATATGTATTATGTATCATGATTACAAAGTTTTTTGGGGTGGTGGGGGAACACATATTTCGCTCCTAATCTTCCTCATGTAAGTAAGTGCATTATTATAGCACTCCAGCCAGAATCCTCACAGCCCTTACCAACCAGAACTCCTACTGGGGATTTTAATGTCAATAGGTAAATCTCTTAAGGAGCGCAGGCTATAAAAACACTCAGTTTTTTCTGTGTCACTAATCAATGATTTAATACCATAATTGTGTATCTGCAGGCTCTTGGTTCACTGACATGTTTTGGGGACTCAGAAGAGAATTTCTATGTGATTTCATGTCTTAGGCATGCCAACCACATGGGTGTGATGGAAGCCATGGAAATGGAAGATCCTGTTTGGTTTGGGATGGTGAGGATTGACTCCACTTTCTTCATAGTAACCAGTTGTTTTGTATAAGAAATGCAATTAACCTCAAATGAGGAAAGATTTGATGATACCTTTGACTTTAGACACAATTAAGAATGATTTACCAGGACAAATTATTTAGTAATTGCTTGACATTTATGACTATGTGGCCATTTCTTTATCGATCAGTGTTATAAGGTAAGGACTTATATGGTATAAGGTATGGATTACCCAGATTTTCTGAAATCAGTAAGATTTGAAGTTAAACTGTGGCCTCTTAAGGATTACTTGCATTTATAATTCAATTACTAGTTATGCTGTACATGATCATGCTGTACATGAACCTAAATCTGGAAATCAGCCACCAGCAAATCATACTAAACATTGATTAATTTAGCCTAAGGAGAAGGAAAGAGGTAAGTCAAAGCCCTAACAATTCATAAGTTTAAAAAATTCAATCTTTAGGGATGCCTGGGTGGCTCAGTCAGTTGAGCGGCTGCCTTCAGCTCAGGTCATGGTCCCAGGGTCCTGGGATTGTGTCCTGCATCAGGCTCCTTGCTCAGCAGGGAGCCTGCTTCCCCCTCTCACTCTGCCTGCCTCTCTGCCTACTTGTGCTCTCTCTCTCTCTGACAAATAAATAAATTAAAAAAAAATTCAATCTTTGAATTGGAAGGTTAGCATTATTGGATTAGAGAGTCTATTAAAAATCATCTAGTTAGGGGCGCCTGGGCGGCTCAGTCAGTTGAGTGTCTGAATCTTGATTTTGACTCAGGTCATGACCTCATGGTTGTGAAATCAAGCCCCATGTTAGGGCTCTGCATTGAACGTGGAGCCTCCTAAGATTCTCTCTTCTTCTCCCCTGCCCCTCTTCACTTGCACTCTCTCTCTTAAAAAAAGAAATCATCTTGCTAATTAGTACAATTAACATGGGTCACTTTTGTCACTGCCCAAACCCCAAGATATCTTAAAAATTATCATCAATGGTGAAGAATCTATTCATACACATCTATATACACTCATATAGATGTGTGTGTTTAGACTCACACAGTAGTTAGTGCTGTCCACTCATATTTCCAAGTAGTTTTCTTTTAGGCAATTCTATCCTTTTAGGCAGGATAGAATTTCTATGTTCTTTTAAAGGCAGCTATGGTTTTATGACTTAATTTGGCCGATAAAATGTGATTGGAAATGACATGTGTCCCAGACAGAAGGTTGTGGGAACCAGTGCATAATTTTCCACCTTTCCTTCCCCCAGCAACAACAGCTGACAATGTTTGATTGTGTAACCTCTAGCGGAACGGGTCCTGGAGTCCAGCTAGCATGGAACTGAGCTTCCCATGATCCATGGTGGTGATTTCCCTAAGTAAGAAAAAACCCTCACGGTTCTAAGCTTTTAAGATTTCACAGTTGTTTACTAACACGACAATACAATGTAATATAGCCCATCCTAACTAACAGAGATGATAACAGCAACTCCAGAGGTGGCAATGGCCATTCTCTTTGAGAGCTGGAAAAGATTCTTATGATTAAGTATTATAGTAGTATTATAGTAGTTTTATAAGTTATCACCATAAATTTGTCAGAAAGAAAAGTGGTGATTTATTTTGATGTAACAAAATAAGAACTAGAATAACAATATACTTTTTGGAAGTAGAGGATGAAATTATCAGTATAAATAAAATAAGTGACATGATCGTCTATCTAAAAACCCAAGATGACAAACTGAAAAATTATTAAAAATTAACAAGATAAATGTATTCAAAATAAATGTTCAGAAGTCGACATTTTGCTTTCAGTCATGACCAATTAGAAACTTTTAGCAGAAAAAAACCCAATCCTTTTCAATATGCAATATCCTGTATTAATTCCAGAAGGATCAAATAGATAATTTTTCCAAAGTTTGCAAAAAGAAGTACTGAAAATGTGAACAAGACACTAATAAAAATGAATACCTACAGGGAAAGGAGGTGTGGGTGGGGTGAAGAAGGGAGGGGGAGAGGCAAGACCACTGTGTATATACGTAAATCTATAAATTTGGCCCTGTAATCATTTAGGTGCATTATTTTTTTCAAAATATAGAAACTGAATCATACTAACATGAAGAAAACCAACCTGGATGTTGGATCATGTGGGGAAATAGTTTCTACACTTAAAAACAGGGGGAAACGGAAAACGAAAATATGGATAGATTTGATGACACACAAATTAAAGATACTTAGTGTGAAATGACACCAGGAACCAAGTCAAAATTAAATGACAGTGAAAACATTTGTAACATATATATGACCAAAGAGACATTCATAAATCTTTATACAACTCCAAGAAAACTGAACACTCCAGCAGAAAAGTAGGCAGGGGCACCTGGGTGGCTCAGTCTATTAAGCATTTGACTTTTGATTTTGGCTCAGGTTATGGTCTCAAGGTTGTGGGATGGATCAGGCTCTGTGCTCAGTGGGGAGTTTGCTTGACCTTCCCTCCCTCTCCCTTTTGCCTCTCCCCCAGCTCTCATGCATGCTCTCTTTCTCTCTTAAATACATAAATCTTTAAAAAAAAATAAATAGAGAAGTAGGCAGAAGACATAAAAGATAATTTATATTTGAAAAAATATAAGTGGTCATTAAATCAAAGGAAAGCAAAGGCCAATCTCAATAGGGTCAGATAAATAAAAATTAAGATGAGATAATTTTGGGTTTATCAATTTCTCAAGGATTAAGAAGAAAGTTAATAAATACAGTGTTGATGACACTGTGATAAAATGGACAGCTTTATAGTAAAAAATAAAAAACATGGTAAAAATGTTTGTATCCTCCAATTAAAATAATACTTGCATATATGTTTAGAATAAAAAACCCAGACAGAAACACAGTGGAATGTTCACAGCAGTTACATCCTGTTGGTCATGCATAATCTATATTTTTTACTTTTGATTTTTAATGTGTTTTTCAAATTTTTACAACGTCCACTATTTTTTATCAAGAGTGTCATTTTTTTTTTTTTTTTTTTTTAGATTTTATTTATTTATTTGTCAGAGAGAGACGCAGCCAGAGAAGGAACACAAGCAGGGAGAGTGGGAGAAGGAGAAGCAGGCTTCCCGCAGTGCAGGGAGCTCTATGTAGGGCTTGATCCCAGGACCCTGGGATCATGACCTGAGCCCAAGGCAGACGCTTAACGACTGAGCCGCAGGCGCCCCATAAGTGTCATTTTTTTTTTTTAAGAATGCGAGATGAGAATCTAAAATCTGAGTCCAGGTTTCCTCTTACTTGTTCATCAAAATCTCCTCTTTTTCATCAAATTCTGATGAAATAGTAACTCCCGGCTCTGTCATCATGAAAGATAAACCTTAAATGTTTTTAACAATTATTTTATAAAGTTATAATTTCTAATTATAAAGTTAATTATAATCAGAAATATAGCAGAAATGTCTTCCCCACTTTCTTTGCACATGTGTAATTTTACCTACGCCATGAATCCATTAGGTGTGGACTGTGTATCTGATGAGGATTGCTAACTTTGGACAAACGTGTTGGACGTCTAAACACATAATTAAAAAAAAAAATTGGGATGCAGTTCCTTTGTCAGTAGCTAGGGCTTTCAGATCTTGTTATTTGAACTTCTGATCATTTACTGCTCCTTAAAAATCCCACAGGGGACTTTCAGGGTGTCTTTTTATCTCAAGTAGGATGCTGGCCGCCGCTCAGGTATACAGAGGCTGGGCTGAAGGGATCAGTTCCCTGCACTTTCCAGAGTATCCATTAGGCACTCAACAAATGCTAGCAGAATGGAATAGAAAAGAACTAGTACAATTAGTTCTTTTAGAACTAATTCTAACATTAGAATCAGTTCTGCAGAGGGGAGAGCCCTATGCTGACAGACTGCATTCCGGCAGTTTCCAGGTGAGGGTCTAGCATTGTCTTCCTGGTCCCTTCGCCTGGATCAGTGAGCAGATTGCATTTCACTTCAGTGGATTAGGCTGGGAGTTGAGCTCGCCAGTTCCTCCTCGGTCCTGTTTGGTTTCTCTCCCTCACACACACCTGGAGAGACATTGAACTCCTGGTCCCCTGAGGGAGGGGCTGTTTTCTGAGCTCTGAGTTTTGTGTGTCTGAGACTTGAGCCTGCAAGGACACACCCTCCCAAGACCAGCTGGCTTTCCATTGGAACATCCGTCAGCCCCAAGATCCCAGTCTCTCTGGTGGAGTACTCACAGGAACGCCCCTATTACTCTGTTCCTCTTAAAAAGTCTGCCATGAAGAATTAAGCCAGTAACAACATAAAATTAAACTTTTCTGGTGTTCTGCAGGATATTGAGCTCTCAGTTTAGCCATATTTTGTAAGAATGGAGGGACTGACCCTTCTTCGGATTGTTCAGATTTCTTTCAGGGATATTTTGTTCTGTTTCCTACGTTGCTAACTAGGATGTAAAATTAAACCTAAAGTGAGCAAGCACGGATCCCAGGACGTCCCATGAATCCCCTCTTCTTTCTGGAGACTTGCCAGAGAGCCTCACCTTTCCTTCATAATCTTTTTGTTAGCACGCACCCACATGATTTGTTCCCTCTGCCCATTTGAACCATTTTGGCAATGAAAATTTCATGAGTTGCTGTACAAAATGCCGCAACTCAAGTCCAAGAATGCAATTTCTGCTGTGTTTCTTTCCTACTATCATAGGGTGACACTTTCCAAAACCAAAAAATAAGCTGTCATGTTGTCGCATTGTTTTTCCTTAAGCAAACCTTTTTGCTTATTGCCTGAGAATTTCACCATCCTAGACAAATTTACAAATTGTATTTTTACTTCTCACTGTTTTTGCTTTGCTAATTATAGACCTACAGGTGCTGGTTAATTTCAGGCCCCATGTCCAGACACAGTTTCCACTCCATTCCACCCCTCTGCTGGCCAGTAAATCCTGAGAAATAATGAAACTTTTGCCTGATTTCTTACCCGGGTCTTTGAACATCCCAAACTTTTTATTACTTGGCTCCTTTGATTTGTAAATGGTCAGGTTGTCCAACACCTGCTTTTTGTGTTATTTTCTATCAGCTCTACTTGTAGAGCCTTTGAAGTGATACCATGGCATCCAATTTCTTTTATATAGAAAAGTCCTTACTGGGAGCAGTGGTTTTTAGCCAGAGCTGCACATTAGAATCTAGGATGGAACCTTTTAAAAATACAGAGGCCCAGGGGCACCTGGGTGGCTCAGTGGGTTAAGCCTCTTCCTTCGGCTCAGGTCATGATCTCAGGGTCCCCTGCAATGGGATCCCTGCTCAGCAGGGAGCCTGCTTCCCCCTGTTCTGCCTGCCTCTCTGCCTACTTGTGATCTCTATCTCTCTCTCTCTGTCAAATAAATAAATAAAATCTTAAAAAAAAAAAAATACAGAGGCCCAGGCAGCCCCTCCCTGCAAGATACTGTGATTTAATAGGTTTGGGGTGGGCTCTGGCTGTCTGTATGTTTTTTAAAACTCCCAAATTGGTTCTAAGGGCACCCTGGTTGAGAACCACATTCTAGAGGAAGTCCCAGGTCTGCACCAGCCTGATTGGCTCCTGCAGACCCCTGGGCACGGGCCCAAGAGACATGCACCCTGGAGTCTGGCTTCTATTAACTTGCCCTGCTGGAGCGTGTGAATTTGGGGAAGGAGAGGGACAAACAGGAAAGGAGGGCTTTCTAGGTGGAGAGAAGAACAGGATGAAGGGCACAGGGGAGGAAAACAGAAGCTTGGCAGTGTTGTGGGGGGAAGAGACGGGTGATGGGGCCGAGCACAGGCTGCCGGATGGAGAGTACTGTGTAGTTTTGGGGGGAGGCCAGCCCTGAGGTCTTGCCAGGTAACAAGCAGTGAATCCCAGTGACCTCACCTCTGTAAATAAATCCAAGTCCTATCTTGCTTTATTATGTCTAGGACAGATGCTTTAGAACCTAGAGCTTTTTGGAGCAACCAAGAGTACATTTTCTTTTCATGCTCTTTCTTAGGGGGATTATAATACTGATAGCTTCTTCCACACATTTTGCCCAGAGGCCTGGCTCCGGCTAAGGTGATCCCCGGGATCTAATGGCCCCAGGGCTCTGGCCCTTCCCAACCAAGGCAACCAACAACAGCAAACCACAGGGGGGACTCCCTATTCAGGATGGGGTTTCTGATAAAAAGGCATAAAATAAAATGCCTATTTTATTTTGTTATTTATTTACTAATTTTAATTTTTTTTGATTGATCTATTCATTTGACAGAGAGAGACAGAGAGCTAGAGGGGGAGCACAAGAAGGGGGAGTGGGAGAGGGAGAGGCAGGCTTCCTGAACCTTTGCAGGGAGCCCGTCGCAGGGCTCCGTCCCAGGACCCTGAGAGCATGACCTGAGCTGAAGGCAAATCCTTAACCGACAGAGCCACCCAGGTGCCCCTATTTTAAAAATTTTATTTTACCTTATTTTGTTTTGGCTGAGAGCTATAGATTTCCCTTACAAGATGAGGAAGGATAGCATAAGGAACAAAGAACAAAGGGACTTGGATGGGCATTATTATCTCCATTTTATGGCCATAAACATTGGGGCTTGAAAGAGGTTAAGTAACTTGCCCGCAGTCACAAGATAGTAAGTGGTGGAACTGGGGTGGGGAACAGGGTCCCTCTGGCCCCGAAGCCCGGCTTTTTCCATTACATCACTTCTGCCTGGCTGGGTGGAGGGCTGGCCAGGGGCTGCTGAGGGATCCGCAGGTTAAGCCTCATTTGCCTTCTTAATCAGACACCCATCTTATGGTATGTCTGGGCTTCATGGAGGATTGGGGGCATAGTGGAGGTAGTGTCTGGGAGATGGATAATGAGGTGAAGTTGGGACGGTTACCACTTCGCCTCTCGTGCGGTTTTGCCCAGGGCTGCAGCAGCACCCAGGGCTGACGCTCCCGCTGAGGCCCCGGCGCTCCTCTGTGGTTTGGGCATCTCTCTCTCCAGTTCAGTCTTGTCTTCCTGCTCGGCGGCGGTGGACGAGAGGGAAACAGGTGCAGCTCTTAAGATTTCCTTGAGTTGTTCCAGGTAATCCTTTTCTCGGGATCGTTCTGGCTGGTGTTTCCCTTTGTCAGCACTCCTGGGAGCCTCTAAGGGATGGAGGAGCCCGCGGCCCGGCTCACAATGTCTCACAGTGTCTCACAGTGGGGTGCAGTTGGCCAGGTTTGGAGGACAATCTCTTAATAAATCTCTGAGCCGCTGCAATATAATTTCCATGAGAGCAGAGTCCAGGTTTACGTATCTTTAGCACCTAGCAGAGTGCCTGACATAGAGCAAGAGCTTTCAAAATAGCTGTTGAATAAGCAGGTATTCTGGCTCTACGGGCACTTTTCTTCAATTAATGGTCCTACAGCAGGGAGATTTCCCCAGTTCTACAGAGTGGAGAGGGATTGAGTCCTCTGTACCACTCTTACTGATTACTGTTAGTTTCCTTGTGTCATCATACAGTCTCTTTAAGATCCCTTTGTCCCTTTTAGCTCTCCAACCCATTCCTCTTGGTGAGATATATATATATATATTTTTTAAAGATGTTATTTATTTGACACAGAGAGAGCACAAGTAGGCTGAGCTACAGGCAGAGGGAGAGGGAGAAGCAGGCTCCCTGCTGAGCAGAGAGCCCGATGTGGGGCTCGATCCCAGGACCCTGAGATCATGACCTGAGCCGAAGGCAGAGGCTTCAACCCACTGAGCCACCCAGGTGCCACACCCTTTGGTATATTCTTGCCTTTTAATCATATTACAGAGAAAAACCAGGTGAAGAGGGAAGGAGAGACCGTCTGCCTACCTCAGGGATTTACCGAGAACACAAAATTGTGGGTCCTGTTTGCTTTGAGGGACTCCTCACCCATGGCCAGGCCAGGGCCTCATTGGTTGGAAAGGGCAGGGCAGCAGCAGGGCCTGACACTTCTCACTGAAGGGAGAGCACAAAGGAGACATAAAGGGCTCATCTGTTTTTGGAGCATGAATGGAGTCTCCTCCTTCCTTAGCACAGACTTTCTCCTCCCAGGAGTGTGGAGCAGTGGTGGGGCATGGTGTGTCTGTCTTAAATCTCACTCACTCTGTAAAGCCTTCAAATCGCCCCTCCAGGTGTTTGAACTATCTTGAAGGTGGAGGGAAGGACCTGGGGAAATGAGAATGCTTGATTTTTATTCTGACCCAGAAAATGTCAGGGGTTTGGGTGGGGGGTGGGAGGTCGGATTCTTTGAACAGCTTTGGTGTGGTTGGGCTCTGCTGAGAGTGAGAGCATATGCACAGGGGATGGTTAGAATACAAAGCGTTAACTTCACATCACCATTAGTTAATCCAAATATAAAACCTTACTTTTAAAAAGGATTCCCTCCCCCCTTAGTATTAGGGCTGGGTTACTCTTTCCTATTGCCTAGAAATTCTTGGTGGTGTCATCTCAATGAGTTTCTTTTATTTGACTTCTTTTCCTCTAATGCCTGTGATGAAGGCTTGAGGATTTTAGGATCTTGAGGTGGGAATGATCAAGCAAATTCCTTCTCCCTGAATTGTCAAAATAAGCCAAAGAATCCAGACATCTTCAAGAGTGAGGTTGTTAACTAAGGAAAACCAACCAAAGTGAAGCAAACGAAGAGAAAGCAAAAGAAAGCAGACTAAAACCACACATCTCCAAGACACTTAGCCACCGTAGAACGGAATTCCAGATGGCCAAAAGGTACCTTAAAATTGTAAGTTAATACTGAATTCCACTCTAGATCAAGTTTGCCAAGAGGTCATTTATGCCATTCTTGAAATGTCCCATGCTGGAGATCTCACTGTATTTTATTTTATCTAAAAATCAGTCTGGCTGTGAGAGAATTTTTACTCAAATGAAATTTGACTGTTTTCTTGGATTTTCCTCATACATTCCCCTCTGGGTCATTGAATTTCTCTTACACTTTATAGTTCTTCAAGTGATATGTTTGCAGACCATTTATAGTTTTGTAGTTCTATATCCTGCTGTTTTCACTTGTTATGTTGTGAATACTTTCCCACATCACTACATATGTTTCAAAAATATGAATTGTCATGGCTGTGAAGAATTTTAGGTCATTATTTTGGTTATCCCCTCTTCTCAAACATTTAGGTGCTCTTTAGTTTTTAAAACTATAATGCCACAACAGCAAACTCAAAACTCTGATTTCATCTCTCATTATTTCCTTGGACTGTCTTGGGTGTGAGACCATGAGGTCAATGTGTATGTTTTTTAGGATTTTTTTCACATATTGTGTTTCAGATCATGCTCCAAGGAAATAGACTCTGAGCTAGCAATCTGTGGTAGGGAATTTACTAGGGAGTGCCCTCAACATCTGTGAGAGAGTAAGGGGAAGGGCTGGGAAGAGGAAGAAGTTGAGCTATGATGAATTACAGCAATGACCTCAGCTGATCCTGGGGAGATCTGGAGTTTGGAGGTCCCTTTTCAGTCCCAAAATGAGGCGCAGGGGCTGAGCTTTTGGACCCTGGCCTCTCATTGGCTGCAGGTGCCTCCTGAAGAGAGGGAGCAGGCATGACCTTAGGTGAGGTGTCTCCCTCGAGCCAAGGGCAATTCTTGGAGAGGGACTCAACTGCTCGATTTCAGCAGCTAATGATCCTGGTAACTGGGGGAATGAATCCTCAGAACTGAAGTGGGGAAGCAGGTAGCATATCACAACATCCACTGAAATCACTCCTTGCATCTCTTGGATCCTCATGTTTGTTTTAAAAAGATAATCCTGGGGCGCCTGGGTGGCTCAGTCGTTGGACGTCTGCCTTCGGCTCAGGTCGTGATCCCAGAGTCCTGGGATCGAGCCCCGCATCGGGCTCCCTGCTCGGCAGGAAGCCTGCTTCTCCCGCTACCACTCCCTCTGCTTGTGTTCCCTCTCTCGCTGTGTTTCTCGCTGTCAAATAAATAAAATCTTTAAAAAAAAAAAAAAA